>CM056051.1:42465525-43065525 GCA_029574335.1 Rana kukunoris
AAATGCAGTCACAGATCCAGCCATCCCTCAAAACTTCCCAGCTCTTACAATCCCCCAGTACCCAGCAATCCCCAGTACCAAACATTTACCCCGAGTACCCAACAATACCCCAGTTACTCAACAATACCCCATGTACTCAACACAATACCCCTGTACTCAACAATACCCCAGTACTCAACAATACCCCAATACTCGGCAATACACCCCCAATACTCGGGGCATTACCCAGGATACTCGGCTATTACCCCAGTACTCGGCAATACCCCAGTACTCGGCAATACCCCAGTACTCGGCAATACCCCAATACTCGTCATAATACCCCCAATACTCGGCAATACCCCAATACTCGGCAATAACCCAATACTCGGCAATACCCCAGTACTCGGCAATATACCCCAGTACTCGGCAATACCCCAATACCCTGCATGATACTTTGCAATACCCCCAATACTCTGCAATACCTGTGCGATACTCTGCAATACCGCCTATGGGGATTTTTAAGTAGCGAAGTTTGGCGCCATTCCAAGTGTGCCGCAATTTAAGCAAGCGGTGACATGTTGCGGTATACTGATTTACTCGGTCTCGGTAATTCATCTTTCACATTATGAAAACAAATTGGTCTAACTTTACTGTTTTGTTTTGTTTTAAGCACAAAACAGTTTTTTAAAAAACACGCGTTCAATAAATTTCTGCGAAAATACCGTGCGCGATAAAAAGTTATAACGGCCGCCATTGTATTCTCTAGGGTCTTTGCTAAAAAAGCATATATAGGGCCAGATTCAGGAACAGTTAGGCTGGCGGATCCAGTGATCCGCCAGCCTAACTGTGACTTTGAGCTGGCGTTTCTGTTTTCTGTAACCAGAAAACAAGAAACGCCGGGTTGAAGGTCTGATGCGATCAGCGTAACTGAGTTTCGCCATCGCATCGTTACTTCAACTTAAAAATGGCGCCGGGGGCGTTCCCGCCGAATTACGCTCAAAAAATATGTTAATGAGCGGAAATCGGCAATTCACGATCGAATTCCGGCGCGACGCAATGACGATACGACGTTTCCGGAAGGGATACGCGGCGCGAAGATATACCTACATGGGGTTGGAGTATCCTATGTTAGGTATAGGCGTCGTCATCGCGTCGGGAAAAAAAAAAAAAAACGTTGCTTGCGTAAAACGTTCATGAATGGGAATGTGACGTCATTGACGTTCATTCACAGAATTTGGAGCATGCGCACGGGGATGTTTTGACACTCGACGCATGCGCAGTACGTTGGCGGCGGGATCGCGCTTAGTTAGAATACTACACGCCCCGTACCCGCCCAATTTGAATTCCGCCGGCTCATTTGCGATGCGCTGCCGCAACTTTAGGAGCAAGTGCTTCCTGAATAACAGCACTTGCTCCTAAAATTTCTGCAGCGTAACGCAAATGAGATGCGTTACTCCAGAGCAAAGATGCTCTGAACTACCTGAATCTGGCCCATAATGTTTTGGGGTTGTATGTAATTTTCTAGCAAATAAATTATGATTTTTCCATGTAGGAGAGAAATGTCAGAATTGGTCTGGGTGTTCCAGAACGCCTGAAGGTGCTCCCTGCATGTTGGGCCTCTGTATGTGGCCACGCTCAGTGGCGTCACTAGGGTTGGTGTCACCCGGTGCGGCATAACATGGTGTCACCCCCCCCCCCAATAATTTGTTCCCCCCTAATATCACTGCATATATTGGCAACAGTAGTGCCGTTAATAGCTATCAATCGACTAGCAATTTTGAATAACAAAATCATATGAAAATAATAGAATTCAAAGCTTAAACTGTTAAAGAACTGTATTTATTTTAACTGTGCCATCAAACGCAGCCACTGTGCCCAGCAATTGTCACCACTATGCCATGCCATCAAACGCAGCCACTATGCTATCCCAAACGCAGCCACTGTGCCATCAATTGTTACATCTGTGCCATCAATTGTCACCACTGTGCCCAGCAATTGTCACCACTTTTCCATGCCATCAAATGTAGCCACTGTGCCATCAATTGTCGCCACTGTGCCATCAATTGTCACCATAGTGCCATGCTATCAAACGCAGCCACTGTGCCATCAATTGTCGCCACTGTGCCCATTGTCAACATTGTGCATCAACTGTCACCACTGTGCCATGCCAAACACAGCCACTGTGCCATCAATTGTCACCACTTTGCCCAGCAAATGTCACCACTATTCCATGGCATCAATTGTCACCACTGTGCCATCAATTGTCGCCACTGTGCCCATCAATTGTCACCACTGTGACCATCAATTGTCGCAACTGTGCCATGCCATCAAATGCAGCCACTGTGCCCATCAATTGTCACCACTGTGCCCATCAATTGTTACCACTGTGCCCATCAATTGTCGCCACTGTGTCCATCAATTGTCACCACTGTGCCATGCCATCAAATGCAGCCACTGTGCCCATCAATTGTCACCACTGTGCCCATCAATTGTCGCCACTGTGCCCATCAATTGTCACCACTGTGCCCATCAATTGTCACCACTGTGCCATGCCATCAAACACAGCCACTGTGCCATCAATTGTCGCCACTGTGCCTTTTTAAGACCCGTCCTGTCATTTTCATGGGATGAGGACAGAGGGACGCAGTGGGATGAGCACAGGGGGGGATGAGCACAGGGGGACAGGGTGGGATGAGGACAGGGGTGGGTGGTAGAAGACCGACAGGGAGGATGGAGATGGGAGGATGGAGATGACAGGGGTGGGTGGTAGAAGACTGACAGGGAGGATGGAGATGACAGGGGTGGGTGGTAGAAGACTGACGGGGAGGATGGAGATGACAGGGGTGGGTGGTAGAAGACTGACGGGGAGGATGGAGATGACAGGGGTGGGTGGTAGAAGACTGACGGGGAGGATGGAGATGACAGGGGTGGGTGGTAGAAGACCGACAGGGAGGATGGAGATGGGAGGATGGAGATGACAGGGGTGGGTGGTAGAAGACTGACGGGGAGGATGGAGATGACAGGGGTGGGTGGTAGAAGACTGACAGGGAGGATGGAGATGACAGGGGTGGGTGGTAGAAGACTGACGGGGAGGATGGAGACGACAGGGGGTGATAAAATGTATGACAGGAGACAGTAGGTGGCATCATAGCATTAGGGCCGGGTGTGAGGTCATCACAGCCAGCTGCTAGCAGGGATGTGACATCACGGGTTGCTGTCAGTGTCGGGCATGTACAGTACCTTGAGGCTGGCTCTCCGATAATCGCTCCTCTCCTCTGGCAGATCTTTCACACTACGGCCATCCAGGAAATTAAGGCGCTGCTCCGCAGCGGCGGCGGCCATTATCCTCGCTCTGCCTCTGCACATGGCACTTGGTAGGAGATTCGCAGAGCGCGGGAGAAGAGGAGGAGCCGGGGGAGGGGAGCATATGGATCCACGTAACTGACCTAGTAACAACTGTTGAATGAATGGTTGGAGGTTGCGTCAAGCTCCCAGCGCCTCCTCTTCCTCCACAGTGCTGTGCGGCTGCTGCTGCAAGGACTACTACTGTCACAAATTAAGTTAGGGAACCAGTGGCCATGGTAGCGCTGGCCCTGAGTGCAGGGGGAGTGGAGCGGGCAGATCAAAATTGCGGGTGGGCGGCAACTTTCCGCCCCTCTAAAAGTGACGCCTGGTACCATCGGGTTCCATGATAGGGCCGGCCCTGCTCCTCCCGCACGGCTGAATCCTGAAGTTCAGTGCAACTGTACGTTTCGGGACTGAACTCCAGGATTCAGCTGTGTGGCTCTCCGTGTGGGAGGATGGGTGTTCGTGGGGGGGGGGGGTGCTTTTTCATCTCTGCATGTCAGCAAAAAAAAAAAAATCAGGATGGTGTCACCCCTCTAAGGGTGTCACCCGGGTGCGGACCACACCCCCCGCACCCCCCTAGCAACGCCTCTGGCCACGCTGTGTAAAAGTCTCACACATGGGGTATCGCCATACTCGGGAGGAATAGCAGAATGTGTTTTGGGGTGTAATTTGTAGTATGCATATGCTGTGTGTGAGAAATAACCTGCTAATATGACAGAAACAAGTTTTTTTTTTACAGAATTTTCAGTCGTTTTTCTTTTATAGCGCAAAAAAAAAAAAAACCCAGAGGTGATCAAATACCACCAAAAGAAAGCTCTATTTGTGTGAAAAAAAGGACAAAAATTTCAAATGGGTACAATGTTGTATGACTGAGTAATTGTCATTCAAATTGTGAGAGCACCGAAAGCTGAAAATTGGTCTGGTTAGGAAGGGGGTTTAAGTGCCCAGTGGTCAAGTGGTTAAGGAAAGATTTAGCCGCCAACTGGGACAGGGGGCCTTCTTTAAATGGCCAGTTTCGGGACCTCTCGTTTGTCCTAAACACCCTTAGTGAGGGTTCCTATATTGAGCTTGAACGCCAGATTAGCCACTGTTTATCTAAGTAAAGGATCAACAAAGAAAGTTCTTCGTCATTGGGTCCAAAAGCTTATGGTCAAGTGCATGCTGTTGAAGCCAATGGCTCAGGTTCAGGTCATAGAGCATGGGCGAATATATTGGTCCTTACCGTGTGGTTGTAGAGAGTCCTGTCACATTCCCAGGGTGTATAGCCGTGTAGTACACGTACCCTGTTGTGAGCTGGGCCTCTAAATAGCCGGGACGCCGTGTTTACGCCTGGCGTGATGGCGTCATGGTTGTGCGCCGTGTGGCGCATTGTAAGGGCATACTACAAGGGGGCTGGGTTTCGCCAGTACCGTCTCCATGTTCTTCCTGGGAGGCGGCGCCCAAAAACAGGCAACGTGAACTCGTCGCATCGATCGCGATGACGTCACCGCGCTGTGCGGCACACGGACGGAGTATTTTCTTTTGTTGGATGAAAGAAAGGGGCGTAACAACAAAAGCCCACAACTACATTGCCAGCAGCCACCTCAGAAGAACGCTGATGCATCGGGTGTATATCAAATCAGCGTAGAGATAGCCTTACGAAAAGAAAGTATGCAATTAGTGTGTAATTATTAAACCTGTCATTCATGAATGTATTGGGATTCCAATACAGAGATATTGTGGTGCACAGTTGCTCGGGCCTCCAATACAGAGATATTGTGGCGCACAGTTGCTCGGGGCTCCAATACAGAGATATTGTGGTGCACAGTTGCTCGGGCCTCCAATACAGAGATATTGTGGCGCACAGTTGCTCAGGCCTCCAAAACAGAGATATTGTGGTACACAGTTGCTCAGGACTCCAATACAGAGATATTGTGGCGCACAGTTGCTCGGGGCTACAATACAGAGATATTGTGGCGCACAGTTGCTCGGGGCCCCAATACAGAGATATTGTGGCGCACAGTTGCTCTGGACTCCAATACAGAGATATTGTGGCGCACAGCTGCTCGGGACTCCAATACAGAGATATTGTGGCGCACAGTTGCTCTGGACTCCAATACAGAGATATTGTGGCGCACAGTTGCTCGGGGCTACAATACAGAGATATTGTGGCGCACAGCTGCTCGGGACTCCAATACAGAGATATTGTGGTACACAGTTGCTCAGGACTCCAATACAGAGATATTGTGGCGCACAGCTGCTCGGGACTCCAATACAGAGATATTGTGGCGCACAGTTGCTCAGGACTCCAATACAGAGATATTGTGGCGCACAGTTGCTCGGGGCCCCAATACAGAGATATTGTGGCGCACAGCTGCTCGGGACTCCAATACAGAGATATTGTGGCGCACAGTTGCTTGGGACTCCAATACAGAGATATTGTGGTACACAGTTGCTCAGGACTCCAATACAGAGATATTGTGGCGCACAGTTGCTCGGCCCATGACATAAAACATTACAATGACCACAATTTTATTCGGTAGGTCCTTCTGCTAAATATATATTTCTACATGTAAATAAAAGTGTCAGAAATGTGTCCGGTCATCAAAGAGTTAACATCAACATTTTCTGTACAGACAGAAATTCTCTCTCTCTCAAAAAAAAAAAAATTGTTTACATTTCAGTTTGAATTTTGTCAGTTGGTGAGGAAATTCTGTTGCCATGGTGATTTTTGTATCAGCAGACCAAAACATTCTGTTGCCATGGTGAAGCTTCCAACTGTTAGTCTTATGACATCATCACAGAGGGGAATAAAAGGAGGAGCCCAGAGGGAAAGGTCATTCAGTAACTGACAGTGAAGAGCGAAGGACACACTTTGACTGTCTCTTCAATCTTACAGTTTAACATTGAAAATGATGAAATTATTTAAAGAAAACAGAGTTTATTGTGTGCAGATAATACAAGATCAGCCATTACAGAAGACAGCTGGGCTTCCAATGGAAGAATGCCAGCTAGCTGCCCTGCCCCAGGGTAACATCAAACCTAGAGTTTTTTTTGGGGCAGATAGGAAGCTTCATACCCAGGAGGAGGGATCATCGCAGGACAGGGGGGCGGGATCCATCAAACGCCTCTTACCCCCCCGTCCACATAGGGGCGAGATTGGGGCAGATAGGAAGCTTCATACCCAGGAGGAGGGATCATCGCAGGACAGAGCGGGATCCGTCAAATGCCCCTTACACCCCCGTCCACATAGTGGGGAGATTGGGGCACATAGGAAGATTTATACAAAGAAAGCTCCGCCTCTGAACATCGCCCAGGAGGAGGGATCATCGCAGGACAGAGTGGGACCCGTCAAACGCCTCTTACCCCACCTTCCACATAGTGGCAAGAATGGGGCAGATAGAAAGGTTAATATAAAGAAAGCTCCGCCTCTGAACATCACCCAAGAGGAGGGATCATCAAAGGACAGAGCGAGAGAAGATGCTTTTGGTAAGTATTAGAATAGAGAAATATAATGCAAGCACTATAGAGGAATATAATGTACTGAATGCCCTCCCCTCCCCCCACACAGGGCCGCCACTGAACACTAATCACCGGCAAAATGGTGGCCGCGATAGTGCAGAAAAAATAAAAGTAAACACACCAGCAAACACCCGGGACCCCCGGGCAGGCCCCCCCGCACACACAGCAGTAATAAAATCAACACAGCACCCCCGATAACAGTCATAGCCCCCAGCCACAGGATGGAGCCCCCCAGGCGGACCTCCACCTGACGGGTGACCACCCAGAACGCGGAGAGGAAGGGAGAGAGGAAAGCAGGGCGTACCCCCGATCGATTTACCCAGGAATGCACCAGCCGCACCACCATGCCAAAGCAAGGGGACTGCTACTTACACATCCTGCGACCACCAGCTAGAGGCATCCCAGACAGAACCAACATCCGCGCAGATACGGCATGGCTGGCGGCCTGGCACACTGTGACATGGACATAGAGCCCGGTCATATGTGTGCCCTGGAGCGTATAGCTCACCGGCCACCCCTGGAGCAACAGGGCATGTCGTGGACGGCCCAGCGCGTAGCTAAAGACCTGCACACGCTCGAAGGTCGAACATGGGGGGACTACAAGGATCGAGGATCCAGCCTGTCACCTAGTCGGCAGTTGATTGTAGATCTCAGGATCCAAAAAATGCAGGAAAGAAGAAAAGAAAAGCAAGAAATCGCAAAAAAAACAAATCTCCAGAGCACATGGGCCCAGAAGAACCATGTCATCTCCTTGCTAGGCAGAAAAAAAGTGAGACAATAAAAGTGAAATGTTACTTTAAATTTCGTACCTAGGGGGGTGTATAGTAAGCATGTAAAATAGCGCATGTTTCCCGTACTTAGAACTGTCCCTGCACATTGGGCAGCACAGTGGTGCGGTGAGTAGCACTTTCGCCTGGCAGCAAAAGGGTCGCTGGTTCGAATCCCGACCACGACACCATATGCCTGGAGTTTGCATGTTCTCCCTGTGTCTGCGTGGGTTTCCTCCGGGTACTCCGGTTTCCTCCTACGCTACAAAGACATGCAGCTAGGTAAATTGGATCTCGTCCAAATTGGCCCAGTATATATGTGTGTATGACTGTGTGTCCCTAGCGTGTCAAGATCCTACGGATCCTCACCGCACCAGCCAAGCAGACACTGGCTGGAAAAAGCGCCCAGAGGCGATTCAGTTCGCATGCGTTGCGCTATACAAGTCATTCATTCATTCATTCATTGCACAAAGTGTCATTTCTGAAGAAAAAAAGTCATTTAAAACAGACTCGTGGCTATAATGAATTGTCGGCTCCCGGCAATTCAGAGAGAATTCATTCATAAAAAAAAAGCGTGGGGTCCCACCAAATTCAATTATCAGGCCCTTCAGGTCTGGTATGGATATTAAAGGGAACCCGCCGTCAATTTAAAAAAAAATGACGTGGGGCTCCCCCCAAATATCCATTCCAGACCCTTCAGACCCCCTCTACTGAACCGTACCAGGCCACATGCCCTCAACATGGGGAGGATGTCCCCATGTTGATGGGGACAAGGGCCTCACCCCAACAACCCTGGCCCGGTGGTTGTGGGGGTCTGCAGACGGAGGGCTTATCAGAATCTGGAAGACCCCTTTAACAAAGGTGACCTCCAGATCCTGCCCCCCCCTATGTAAATTGGTAATGGGGTACATTGTACCCCTACCATTTCACAAAGAATGTGTAAATAGTTGTAAACAAACACACACACACACCGTGGAAAAAAGTCCTTTATTGAAAAAATAAAAATCCAGCGGTGGTAATTCACTCTGGATCCCCGCTCCCACGTTGTCGGTATCCAACGACGGGTGATCTCCTCTCCGGTCCAGCGATGAGAAGATCGTCTGGGATCCAGAGCGCAGGCATCGCCGGCCACCTGTCTCCACCGGAGACAGCCCGACGAATGACGCTGCTGGAGCTAGTGACATTTCTTATATAGGTGAGGCGGGGCCACCCGTCACGTGACCCCGCCCTGTTGTTGAGGGCATGTGGCCTGGTATGGTTCAGGAGAGGGGGGCGCTCTCTCGTCCCCCCCCTCTTTTCTACAGCCGGCCAGTTTGCGTGCTCGGATAAGGGGTCTGGTGTAGATTTTTGGGGGGTCTGGAATGGATATTTGGGGGGAACCCCACGTCATTTTTTTTTAATTGACGGCGGGGTTACCCTTATTATCCATACCAGACCTGAATGAATTCTCTCTGAATTGCCGGGAGCCGACAATTCATTATAGCCGCGAGCCACTTTTAAATTACTTTTTTTTCTTTCAGAAATGACACTTTGTGCAGGGACAGTTCTAAGTACGGGAAACATGCGCTATTTTACAGGCATACTTTACACCCCCCAGGTATGAAATTTAAAGGAATATTTCACTTTTATTGTTTTTTTTTTTTTTTCAAAATTCTTTATTTGTACAATACAACGGGCAGTTCCGCACGGATCACAACAAAAGTGCAACATACAGTAAGAAACTCAAACCTGTGAGCAAAGTGCATGGTATTCATACAGTTATATTCATCTGAGTCGTATACCCAGGACCCGCGGGCATGCCCGTATTTTCCTGTTTCCTAAGAGATAGCAAGCAGAGGTAGAAAAAGAAAGAAAGGGAACTAGTGGACAGCAATAGTTCCCTCGGTGTAGAGGAAAAAAGAAAAGAAGGGGGGGGGGGGTGAGATCTTGCGGGGACAGTCCCCTCAGGTAGTTGAATGTTGGGGAAGATAAAGGGAATGGACGAGTGTCAGGAAGGGTGGGGGGGGGGAGGACTCGCGGGCATGGACATACATACCCAACTCTACATGTCCTACGGGCCTATCTGTAACGGGTCTGAATTGTCATATCTGTGTATCTAATTTGGGGTAGTGGTCAGTTTTAATTAGGTTTAGGGCGGGTTTCTGAGGGATTGTCCCTCATCAGAGTATTTGTGTACGTTCCATAGCTGCCATGTGTCTTTGTAGGTTTCCTGTCTGTCTTGGTTTGTAAGGGTCAGATCTTCCAGTCTCCCAACGTCATCCACCTTCCGCAGCCACATTGCTACGGTCGGGGGATCTGGGGATTTCCAACAGAGTGGTATGCATGCTTTGGCCGCGTCAAAAAGGTGTCGGAGGATCGACTTCTTGTACACACGGGTTGGGATATCGTTGGCGTGTAGTAGGTAGAAGGCTGGGTCATCTGGTAGTTGTCGTTCCGTAAACTCCTGGGAGATCCTCTTGACCTCCGACCAGAAGGGTTTCAGTTTTGGGCAGGACCAAAAGATATGAAGTAATGTCCCTGCCTCAGTCTGGCAGCGCCAGCACAATTCTGACGTTGTCTGAAAAAACTTACTGAGGAGAGCTGGTGTGCGATACCAGCGCGTCATAATTTTGTAATTAGTTTCCTGCACTTTTGTGCAGATGGAGGATTTGTGTGCAAAGGTCAGTATGTGTCGTTTTTGTCCTGTTGAGAACGAGCAGCGTAGTTCTTGTTCCCATTTAACTAGACATGGGATTCGGTAGTCGTCTGGTGGTGTTATAAGTGTGTTATACAGGATGGAGAGGGCATGTGGTAAGGCATCTGTGCCCGAGCATAATTCTTCTAGGGGCGTTAGAGTTTGTGTTCCTGTCGCGGGGGGTGTCAAGGTACAAAGAAAGTGATGAAGCTGGTTCGCTGTCAGGAAGTCTAAACCGTAGTCCCCGTTCTGGTCTGTCAGCTCCACCAACGTCCTCCAGCGGCCGGCCACGCTAAAGTGGGAGGCGCGAAACACACCCGAGTCTCTCAGTGTCTGGAACCTCCCGTCTTGTAGTCCTGGCTTGAATTGTGGGTTGCCCAGCACCGGATGTAAGGGTGAGACACCCTGCGTCGGTCGTGATCGGGGCAGTAATTTAGCACACACTTTAATCGTTGTTCCTATCAGTGGGTGGTCTCGTATCGGTTTGGGTAATGCTGCGAGGCACCACGGGGCTGTTTGCAATGGGGTATCGCTCTGGGCTTGTTCTAAGTGGGGCCATAGTTTTGTATCTTTATGTCGGCACCAGTCAACGAGGCGATTAAGGTGGGCAGCGTGGTAATACTCTCGGATATCAGGCATGGCCATTCCACCGTATTTTTTGGGCATGGCCAGTACTGATCTGCGTATCCGGGGATGTTTCCCGGCCCACAGGAATGATTTGAATGTGTTTTGGGTCTGTTTGAAAAAATCTGCTGGTATATGTATTGGGAGGGCTTGTAGGAGGTACGTAAACTTCGGCAGTATAGACATTTTTAATATGTTGCACCTCCCGAACCAGGAATATAGGCCTGTGGTCCATTGGTCTAGTAGCTTCTGAACTGCTTTTAAAAGTGGTGGAAAGTTCAGCCGAAATGTCTGGGCAAGGGTCGGGGGGACGTGTGTGCCGAGGTAATGTAAGGCCGTGTCGGTCTACTGCAGCCCAGTGTTGCCGCGGAGTTGTTCTAAGCATGGAGCTGAGATCCCCACCCCCATCGCTACCGATTTGCTCATATTAATCTTAAGGTTGGAGATCTGTCCATATGTCTCGAATTCTCGCAGGAGATTGGGAAGTGACTCCATTGGGTCTACCAGAGAGAAGAGCAGGTCGTCCGCGTAAGCAGACACTTTGTATTCTCCTCTCCCAATCTTAACCCCGGAGATGCCCGGATTTTTCCTAACTTGGCGCAAAAAGGGCTCCAGCGTGAGCGCGAATAGCAGGGGTGACAAGGGGCATCCCTGTCGTGTTCCATTGCTTATCTGGAACGGTCCTGACATAACCCCATTGGTCTTGACCCTAGCAGACGGGCCGGTGTATGTTGCCCCTATCCAGTTGAGCATTTTACTGCCCAGTCCAATATGTGTCAACGTTTGGAACATGAATTGCCAATTGACGCGGTCGAACGCCTTTTCGGCGTCGGTGCTTACGAAAACGCAAGGCGTCTTCGTGGCGTTCACTTTGTGGATCAGGTTCAGGACTTTGGCGGTGTTGTCCCTAGCTTCTCGAGTGGGGACAAAACCCACCTGGTCAAGGTGAATCAGGTTCGGGAGATGGTTTTGAATCCTGCTAGCTAGGATTTTGGTGAGAAGCTTAAGATCCACATTCAGCAGCGAGATGGGGCGGTAACTACCGCATTGGCTTGGGTCTTTCCCCTCTTTAGGGATGACCGCTATTTGTGCTTGCAGTGTGGAAACATGAAGCCTCCCACCAGTCCCGAGGGCATTAAACAATGAGACCATCTGCGGACCCAAGACCTGAAGGAACTTTTTGTAGTAAATCACGGTCAGCCCATCTGGCCCCGGTGCCTTGCCCGGTTTTGTAGCGTGCAGGGCCAACCTCAACTCGTTTAGGGTAATAGGTTCCTCTAGTAGGTCACTGGTGTCTGTGGGTAGTGTCGGCATATCCGATGAGGACAGATATTCACGCACCATGGGTGCATCAGTATCCCCGATTTTCGGTGGTAGGTTATACAAGGCCTCATAATATTCTCTGAATTCTTCCGATATGGATTGTGGCATAAAGATTTTCCGGCCTTCCCGATTAACTACATGTGGGATGTAGGACGCACTATTCTGTGAACGCAGGGATCGTGCCAGCATTCTCCCGCATTTATTCCCCGCCTCGTATACTTTGTGTCTGCAAATTTGAAGCGCCGCCTTGGCTTTGTATGTTAGAATATCTGTGATCTGTCTCCGCACGGTGTCTAGCTCCGACCCTCGCTGTCTAGTGGGGGTTTGTTTATGTTGTGCCTCTAGTATTTGTAGTTTGGACAATAGGGCATTCAGTCGTTCCGTCCTGAGTTTCTTTTTCCTAGCCCCATGTTTTATAAGGACGCCGCGAACGACTGCCTTATGGGCCTCCCACACTACTTCCGGTTTGCTGTCGGGGGTGTTGTTGTCTGTAAAATAGTGTGTCATTTCTGTCATCACGTCTGCTAGAATTTCAGGGTCTTGTAATAAGGACTCATTTAGCCGCCAGGGGTGTTTCCTTTCGGAGCAGATTTCTGTTAAGGCATAAATTAGTGTGATCGGGGCATGGTCCGACCATGTGATTGGGCCTATGGTGACCCCCCTAACTGCACTCAAATTTCTATGTAACACTAGGAAGTAATCTATTCGGGAATACACCTGGTGGGGCCTAGAAAAAAAGGTAAAATCTTTTTCACCTGGGTGAAATAGTCGCCATGCGTCCACCAATTGAGATTGGTGGAGTGCCGCCTGTGCTCTACCTCGGGCCTTAGCGGTCAACGAGGATAGACCAGAGGACGTGTCTTCTCGTGGTGAGAGGGGCATATTAAGGTCGCCCCCTACGATCAAATGTCCGGTGGTAAATCGCGTCAGTGTTTTTAGTTGTTTGGATAGGAATTCGTCTTGATTGTCATTTGGGGCATACAGGCAGGCCAGCGTAACTTCTGTTGCTCCTATCCGTCCTTTTACAAACAGAAAGCGGCCTCCAGGGTCCCTTTTCACTTCCCCCAGTGTCCAGGGCACTCCGGCCGCAATAAGTACCGAGACGCCTCTAGACTTCGCCTCCGTATAGGAGGAGTGATATACCGTGGGGTAGTACTTATTTTTCAGTATTGGCAGTTTATCTGTCTTAAAATGTGTCTCCTGCAGGAGGACAATATCAGCCTTCTGGACGCGGATGTCGTGAAGCAGCATCCTACGCTTTTCTGGCGTGTTCAGGCCCTTGGCGTTCAGCGAGAGTACCGTCAGGGTGTCCATGCCCGCGGGTGGGGAGGGGAGGGGGGGGGGGTAGGCTATATAGATAGGGTAGGGTTGTTTACAGGGCCGGTTGTGTCTCCGGCCAAGGAAACAGAGGATAGTAAGGGGGAAATGGAAGAACAACCAACGTCAGGCGGCGCGGTTGTGGAGAAATCTAATTTAGCTCAAACAGCTAGCACGCTCACCAGGATTATCCCGGCGTATGAGCGCAGGCCTATGCGGGTCAGTGGATAGACAAAGCCGGCGGTGTGGGCCCCCGGCCCCATCCATCCCCCCCCGGCCAACACAGGTGCTAATATGCAGTAACAGTAAATGCAATCAACGGTGATGGTCATTGAAAACAAAAAAAGAGGAAAAAACAAAACAAAAAAAACAAACAAACCTCAAAGTAGAGAGTATAAACACATATAATGAAAACATCCTTAGACATGGCCTATTCAGCATTAAACATTACTTCAACCGTTAGCAATCTCAGGGATGTGCCGATCTGGGAACAGTCAGTGCCCAGCCAGTACTCCCGAGACGCACCGTGTCCCCATCTTCTCCTGTATAACATCCCCAATCCGCCGGCGGCTCCCCCCTCCCCCCCCCCAGAGCGAGCCCCCCAACATAGCGTCCCGTCTCCTTCAGTCCACCCAGGGACCCCGGGCACAGGGCACATCTCCCCCACCCCCCCAACACAACGGCACCATATGACTTGCGTCCCTCTTCCCTGTTCACACTCCAACAAAAGAAGCAGATCCCCCCCCCCGGGGGGGGAGAGGACCTCCCCCTCCAGGACCGTTTCTCGCTCCACTGCCATCGGTGTAGGCCGTCCGGCCCGGGCAGTATGTCCACTGCCCGGCCGGATATCCAGCTTCATCTGCTCCTCGGTCGCTAGGGCAGCCGGTAATATTAATGATGGTGGGTTTTAGTGGAGCATGTCTGTACTCTAGGGCGCGCCCTAACAGCGCGGGAGCCCAACAGGTCGTACAGTAGTGGTGTTACTGGTGTCCAGGCAGTGTCTGGGTTTCCCGTGGTTTGATGTGTCCAGTGAGAGAGAGACCAAATAAAAAAAAAAAAAAATAAGGGGGTGCAACAAAAAAGGAAAGGACAGATGAACCCCGCGACTCGATACAGATGTCGGGGTTAGTATCAGTATGCCGGGTGAGCCGGGGGGGGCGAGGGGTGGCGGCGTCGCCACAGATCCCCAAGGACCAGGCCCCCAACAGGGGGGGGGGGGGGGGGAGGCCCCAGTTCAGGTGACAGGGAGTCCATCCGGTCAGACAGTCAGGGGGGGGGGGGGGGGAGAAGGCCCGCCCACGGCAGTAGGGCGGTGCGTAGCAAGTCGGCCATCAGTTCCACTGGCCACCCCATCGTAGATCAGGGCGCGCTCTAACAGCGCGGGTGCCCAGAAAGTTTGCCTGAAATGGCTGGCCAGGCCTCTGGGCCGCAGCCCGAGGCCTCTCCCATTCCCCCGTACACGTCAGGCCCCAGCGTGGTGGACTTATCCGTCAGAGCTACCGGCTGCACCGGGTCTCTCGGCTGCAGTCTCGGATAAGAGGACGGTCAGGGAGATCAGCAATAAAAGGAAGCCCAAATAAAATATGAAAGTGCAACTCAGCAAGGGGGGGGGGAGAGAGCGTCCCGGCACAACACAAAAGCGATGAACACAGGGAGTGGGGTCTGTGGCCTACGGCCTACTCACGGTTGTCGTCACCTGAGGGAGCCCGCTGCCTCCTCCGACCACGTCCTTGCTGGCGGGGACCCCGTCCGGGTCTGTATCTCGAGGGGCCTCCCCGTCCCTGCATCCGGGGTAGGAGCTGCAGCCAGTCGGGTATCGGCACTTGTTCCGCGCCCAGGAATTCAAAGAGGGCTGGGAGATCCGCTGGCGTCTGAACGGTAAAGGCCTCTCCGTCCTTTCGAAAGGTCACCGCGAGTGGGTAACCCCACCGGTACGTGTGGCCGCGTTGTCTGGCGATGTCAAGCACCGGCCTCAGCATCGCTCGTCGGCGTAGGGTTGCCCTCGAGAGGTCGGGTAGAATCTTGATCTCCGCTTCTCCCAGGCGGATCCCTCCTCTGTCCCATGCGCCCCGGATGATCCGCTCCTTCTGCGCAAAGCGGAGAAGTCGGCACACGACATCCCTGGGCCTGGCTGGGTCATCTGGCTTCGGGCCTAGCGCGCGATGTGCGCGGTCGATCTCTACCGTCGCCTCAGGATCCTCCAGGACATCCCGGAACAGCTGCAGCAACGTGTCGTCCAGGGCCTCAGCTTCCACCGACTCCGGTATACCCCTGAGCCGTAGATTGTTGCGGCGGCTCCGGTCTTCGGCCTCTTCTAGGTGTAATTGGAGCGTGAGCGCTGTTTCTCTGTGGAGGTCTCTGTCTCTCTCCAGGCCGGACACGCGTCGCTCTAGGGTTGTTAAGGATCCCTCGCCCGCGGATACTCTGTCCGTAAGGGTTGACACTTCAGCTCGGACCTCCTGGAAGTCCCGCCGGTGCGCGTCTTCCAGCTTGAGCACGAGTGTCTCTATGTCGGAGCGGGTGGGGAGTGCCTGGAGGAGCGCCCGTATTTCCCGCATCTCCCGGTCGGTCGACGTGCCACCTAGTTCCGTTGCGGAGGAGGACATGGTCGGATCCTCTGCGGATGTCCCAGGTGTTGTAGGGTCCGCCGGTTTGTCAGTTGGGTGGATGGTCCAAGGAGTGTGCCCCGAGTCCTCTACCAAGTCGCCATGCGGGGTGCCACGTGGGGCTGCCGCTCTTGCTCCTGGTGATATCGGCGCATTGGGTTGAAAATAATGGTGCAAATCGCCCGTTTTGAGTCCCGAACGGGTGAGTCTGGGTGTTCCTCTGTTTTTGCCTTTTTTAGCAGATCGCATGCCTGTATTTCTAAGGTTTTGGCCGGTATAGGGGAGGACGAGGCCGGGAGCTCCAAAGATGTGCGTCCTCACTCAGCCATGTCCAGGCCACGCCCCTCACTTTTATTGTTTAACTTTAAGCATTATTAAATTTACTGCTCCCGAAAAAAAAGGCTTTTTTGCATTGACACATGTCCCCTGGGGCAGGACCCAGGTCCCCAAACACTTTTTAGGACAATAACTTGCATATTAGCCTTTAAAAATAGCACTTTAGATTTCTTCCATAGACTTTAAACAGGGTGTTCTGCGGCTTTTCGAATTTGCACACCAAATTGTTTGTTGTTCACCAAACAGGCGAACAGGCAATGTTCGAGTCTAGTCCCCGGATGGCATCCCCCCTTGTTTTTCCACACCCAATGCCCCCCCCGATTATCATGTACTGATCAATGCTGGTTCTCCATCAGGACTAGTCGATGGAAGGCGATCATTAGACCGGACTTTGTAGAACAGACAGGGATATGAATTGGGGCCTCATGATTCCTAACAGCAGCCCTTGTTGGCTTAAATCACAAGCACTACCAAGCAGGAAGCACAGCCTGCATATGTAATGTAGCAAATCGGCGCTCTTTATTACCAAGATCTCAGCGCAGTGAGGCCGCGTACACTCAACCGATTTTCTCGGCAGAATCCAGCAAGAACCTCGATGGGAGACTTTTTGATTGCCGAACTAGGAACTCGATGGGGAGAACTATGAGTTTTGCCCAACGATTTTCTCGGTCGTGTGTACGCGGCCTGAGAGGTGCCATCAGGATTTCTACCTTTTGGTGGACAGAAGGTTGAAGTCTGGGTATTCGGGGTGAATAGCTGGTAGAGATTTCACAGGGACTCCAACTTACACTTATATTGGCGCATAAATCGGTGTCCTGAGAATGGAATCCCAGGGACGGGAACCCCCATATCCTCCATGTTTATATAGAATCCTTATAAAGAGAAACGCGTCACACAAGATAATTTCCATAACTCAGATGACATTCACTTACATGTGTTAAAGGAAACCCATTTAAACAGTCACAGATTCTGTATGATATCAATGAAGTGTAAATAGTAGGAATGGAAATAATTGTTTTTTTCTCTATTCACAGATGGATATAATGACCCAACCCCCAATGAAATGGGATCGATTCTACTGGTTGAATCCATCAGTGACAAAACCCAAGTGGTTCCAATAACCACAAAGGATGGGAAAGCATCACACACCAAGACCACGGAGGAGACACGTGTCACACCGTTCACCAAGGATGAGCAAAGACAAGTGACTCCATTCACCCCTAGCAAGAAACCACAAGTGATAGTGATTCCATCCACCCAGGATGAGAATGCACGAGTGGTAGTGATTCCATCTTCCAGGAGCCAGCAAGTACAAAGGATCGTGATTCCATTATCCAAAGGCCAGGAAGTAGAAGTGTTTTTACCTTTATCCACCAAGGAACAGGGAAGATATATGTCAATAACTACCAAGGAGAAGGGAAGACATATGACAACATGCACCATGGAGCAGGGAACGCAGGTTACAAAACCCACAAAGAACATGGGAATACAAGTGAATATGCCTAAATCCACGATGAATCAGGAAATACAGGTGACCCCATTCACCAAGGAGAAGGGAACGCAGGCTACAAAACCCACAAACAACAGAAGAATACAGGTGAACATGCCTAAATCCACTATGGACCAAGGTATACAGGTGACCCCATTCACCAAGGAACAGGGAACGCAGGTTACAAGACCCACAAACGGGAGAATACAGGTGAATGTGCCTAAATCCACTATGGATCAGGAAAAACTGGTGAACCTAGTCAACAAGGAGCAGAGAATGCAGGTTACAAAACCCACAAACGAGAGAATACAGGTGAATGTGCCTAAATCCACTATGGACCAAGATATACAGGTCACCCCATTCACCAAGGAGCAGGAAATTCAGGTTACAAGACCCACAAATGGGAGAATACAGGTGAATGTGCCTAAATCCACTATGGATCAGGAAAAACTGGTGAACCTAGTCAACAAGGAGCAGAGAATGCAGGTTACAAAACCCACAAACACAAGAATACAGGTGAATGTGCCTAAATCCACTATGGACCAAGATATACAGGTCACCCTATTCACCAAGGAGCAGGAAATTCAGGTTACAAGACCCACAAATGGGAGAATACAGGTGAATGTGCCTAAATCCACTATGGATCAGAAAAAATTGGTGAACCTAATCAACAAGGAGCAGAGAATGCAGGTTACAAAACCCACAAACACGAGAATACAGGTGAATGTGCCTAAATCCACTATGGACCAAGATATACAGGTCACCCCATTCACCAAGGAGCAGGAAATTCAGGTTACCAGACCCACAAATGGGAGAATACAGGTGAATGTGCCTAAATCTACTATGGATCAAGAAAAACTGGTGAACCTGGTCAACAAGGAGCAGAGAATGCAGGTTACAAAATCCACAAACAGGAGAATACAGGTGAATGTGCCTAAATCCACCATGGATCAGGAAAAACAGGTGAACCTAGTCAACAAGGAGCAGAGAATGCAGGTTACAAGACCCACAAACAGGAGAATACAGGTGAATGTGCCTAAATCCACTATGGATCAAGAAAAACTGGTGAACCTGGTCAACAAGGAGCAGAAAATGCAGGTTACAAAATCCACAAACGGGAGAATACAGGTGAATGTGCCTAAATCCACCATGGATCAGGAAAAACAGGTGAACCTAGTCAAGAAGGAGCAGAGAATGCAGGTTACAAAACCCACAAACGGGAGGATACAGGTGAATGTGCCTAAATCCACTATGGATCAGGAAAAACTGGTGAACCTAGTCAAGAAGGAGCAGAGAATGCAGATTACAAAACCCACAAACGGGAGGATACAGGTGAATGTGCCTAAATCCACCATGGATCAGGAAAAACTGGTGAACCTAGTCAACAAGGAGCAGAGAATGCAGGTTACAAGACCCACAAATGTGAGAATACAGATGAATGTGCCTAAATCCACCATGGATCAGGAAAAACAGGTGAACCTAGTCAAGAAGGAGCAGAGAATGCAGATTACAAAACCCACAAACGGGAGGATACAGGTGAATGTGCCTAAATCCACTATGGATCAGGAAAAACTGGTGAACCTAGTCAACAAGGAGCAGAGAATGCAGGTTACAAGACCCACAAATGGGAGCATACAGGTGAATGTGCCTAAATCCACTATGGATCAGGAAAAACTGGTGAACCTGGTCAACAAGGAGCAGAGAATGCAGGTTACAAAACCCACAAATGGGAGCATACAGGTGAATGTGCCTAAATCCACTATAGATCAGGAAAAACAGACAAACCTAGTCAACAAGGAGCAGAGAATGCAGGTTACAAAACCCACAAACGGGAGGATACAGGTGAATGTACCTAAATCCACTATGGATCAGGAAAAACAGAAAAACCTAGTCAACAAGGAGCAGAGAATGCAAGTTACAAAACCCACAAACGGGAGAATACAGGTGACTGTGCCTAATGTGAATGTTGCAGCTCCAAAGTCCAGCAACAGAGGCCATAGGGCACCTCCACTAGTTCCAATTAGTCGTGCCATGGTGGAACAGCCATGCATACTATCATTGGAAAGATTCAATTTCCATGGAATACTTGGAGAGGGGGCCTTTGGGAAGGTGGTGTTGGCCTCCCATGCTGCCATTCGACAGAAGCTGGCCGTGAAGATCATTAAAAAGCGAAAATTACTTCATGATGGTCCCAGCCAGGCCACCAAAGAGCGTCACGTACTGATAAACTACAAGAGAAATCCATATATCACCCATCTATTTGGAGCATTTCAGACAAAGGTAAGTCTTTCCATCTTCTATGTTTTCATCCCTTTTCTGTACTGTGCTCCACTACTGATCAGACCCCCTAAAATTTTGTAGTTAGTCAAATCACAACCCTGTTGGGAGTCAAAACTTATACAAGGTTAGACATCCCCCTTCCCCAGTGATGGGCTTCAGGTCTGTCAAATAGTCCTCTAGGCATTGAGTGCTGTATTGGAGGAAGTGAAAGGGAGATCCCACACCAGGTCTTCTGAGGGCTCTCTGTAGTCGGGGAAGCAGTATAGGTAAGAGCAGAACTTTAGAGCGCCTCCTACAAGGCTGGAGGCCAGTTAGGTAAACTGTACAGAGTAGAGGATTTCTTTACTGTAACCGTTTACTGAGAGGCTGCCATTTCTGACCTATTTTGGAAATTGCTATTTGCTTGGCTGTCTTTGGTCTCAAAACTTTGAGTCACTAAGCCAGAGCCAGTCTGCAGCTAGGAGGACAGGAGAAGTCAGGACTCCTGATCTATATGGGACTTCCATGTTGGTGACCAAAGTATTGAAGTCACTGGATCACCCTAACATCCAGACAAAACTAGTATTGTGATCAGGATAGTCCAGCCATGGCTGCCTACGCATTTTTTTTCACTGTTTGGTTTCCCCAAACTCTTAAAGGAACATCCCACATTGCAATGTCTGTCGGTATGTGTGTGTCTTCTTATATTCCCCCATAAAATAAAATCTAACTTGTCTCTAATGTAACCTTTATCTCTTCTTTTCACACAGAATCATCTCTTCTTTGCCATGGAATGCCTGGGCGGAGGGGAGCTTCGCAATCTACTATTGGCCTACAAATCATTTGACGAGAACATCATAAGGTAAGTCTAATGATGGGGCCATGATGGAGTCGGAGGTGGCTGGCCAATGAGAACAGGCAGTGACACAGCCAGGCCCCTCCCACTGAGCCCTGTCCATCCACACCCCTATGTACTATAGAGGGATGTCACTAAGCTTTACATTTCTTGGTCTGTGATGATTGTGAATGACAATTCATATTTTTCTTTCTCCTTTCAGAGGTCTCACTGCGGAGATTATTTGTGGACTGCAGTACCTGCATGCTGGAGGGGTCATCCATAGGTAAGTATTGGATTATCTGACTAATACTCACCCCTTAGAGGGCTTCTGGTATTTTATGATGAATCAGGAAGACGTTTCACCAGAGTTCCCAGTTGTGTTGCCTCCCGTATGGTCTCATTCCATCTGCTGCAGAAGTCTCCCTGCTCATGTCATATTCTGCTCAATGTAACTGTTCACTCTTTTTTTTCACAGAGACCTCAAACCGGAAAACATTCTTCTGGATGCCGCCGGTCACGTTCGGATTGCCGATTTTGGCTTGTCTGAGATAGGAGTCTCCGAGTTCAATAAGATCAGAGGATTTGCGGGGACATTATACTACATGGCCCCAGAGGTAAGACTGGTGATTTCCTGATATTAGACTGTAATGCTTATTATGGGATATAAAGAAGAGCTATGGGGGAGGGATGGGGCTTCCTCATTCATTGAATGGAGAATTCCATTGTGCCCTCATTAGGGGGAGTTACACTCTTTATTTGTACCAGTGACCATTGATAGAGAAAATGAAGGGAAATGCAAAATGTTAGAGCTGTCCTCACAACAGGTATAGAGGGAAAGTCTTCCAATGGTGGGTGAAAGACTAAGACATCATTCAGACCTGGGCGTACGCTGCAGCGGCGTATTGCGGCGACAAATAAATAGGCGTTTTGTCCCCGCGATTTGCGGCGACAAAACGCCTATTGATTTTTTGCAGAAGAGGTAAATAACACTGTCGGCTATGCCCGTACGCCCAAAACGCCTGAAAAAAAGGGTCCGGGACTTGTTTGAGCTTCAGGCGTACGGGCGTTTGGGCATTCAGCGTGGAGATGTGAACCATCTCCATAGCCGACAATGTTAATTCGCCCCTCCAGCATATCTAGGGCTGCTTCAGCGTCGGGCGTAGGGCGACAAAATGCCTAGGTCTGAATGGAGCCTAAGAGTAGAATTCCCCTCGCTGTGGGAGATTTCCTTTGACTTCCTCTTGTATCTCTGGAACAGGTGGTGTTAGGAACTTTCCCCCAATGGTACACAGACAGTAAAAATAAACTGGCAGGGGCAGACTGACAACTCATGGGGCCCCCCGGGCAATAGAAGATTATGGGGCCCCCATGCTTACAGATGGTTCCCATGCCAGGAGGAAGTGCAGAGGCGGGGCAGCTAAAATCTTGGGATTTCCACATCAAAAGCATGTTGGTTTTGGACATATTAGGGACAGATGTAAAAAAAAAAATGATTTTTACATACTGTCCCTGGTTTTACTGAGCCTGGCAACCCTGATGGTGCCTCCTAGTGGCATGGGGCCCTCGGGCAGTGCCCGAGTGCCTCAATGGTCAGTCCGCCACTGGGCAGGGGTATTAACCCTTCTGTACTCTGTCCTGACTGAGGTGATTGTAGGTGATTGAGTACTGTCTGTGATACTTTGTTTTAATTTCCACCAACATCCCCATTTTCAGGGAAAGCTTTGGGGGGGGGGGGGGCTTTTCTACCCCAAACCGTACTCTTGGGCCTTGATGAAGGGGCCACACCACAAACGCTTGTCCTGAAAATGTGGATGTTATTGCAAAAAAAAAAAGTATCATGAATGTGAATGTACAATATATATATATATGTGTAAAGCGTTGCATAGAAATTGATGGCGCCATATAAGAACCAGTAATAAATAAATGGAAAGTACTCAATTGTCTCTGTCCTCTGCCTGGCCTACAAACTCGGTCATCCTCCTTTCTCTCTCTTCTATTTCTACAGATCATTACCAGAGAACCGTACTACACCATGGCAGACTATTACTCCCTGGGAGCGATCGTATACGAGATGGCCATGGGCAAGCTTCTACATAAGGATTTACAACACAACCTCTTAGACCTTTGGAAAGAAATCGATCAACCCACAACGACTCCTCTCCAGGATCTCCTATATAGGGTGAGTATTACCTTCTCCTAACAGACAAAACCCTTTCTAGGTCATATACAATCAGGGGTCAAGTCCTGGGGAAAAAAGTGTGGGAACTCCCACCAAAGATCCACTCCCCCACCAAAAAAAAAAGATATGCTCATATGCATAATTACTAAACCGCAATCCCGCGATAACTTGCGGCAGACCTCCGAAATGTCTCCTGGGAACAATGACAAAAGCTCCCAGGAGACATTGCGGCATCGAGGAAGTGACGGAATACCCGCACACTACCGATGAATCCATATACAGGAAGCGGCCAGTAACAAAGGATTACTAAGGTTCGCCTGCCCCTGACAGTGACTCGAGCTGGGCATCGCCGCTTAGTGAAGGATTAGCTCGGACGGCTCGCCTGCTCTAGTCCTGCAAAGGAAACTGAGTTCCTGCTGTAAAAAAAAAAGTGCAGGAACTCCGTTCCCACGCGTTCCTGCAGGACTTGAGCCCTGTATACAATCCTTCTCAGGATTTTAGGAAAAACGATTGCACATTCATGTGGGTCATAGCAGTACTTTCAGCATGCTGACTGCTTAGTGCTTGAGTGCTTAACCCGTGGCCCTCAGAGCCCTCTGATGTGGCCCCTGGCCTCAAACCAGGGAAACGCATTGAGAGGGGGGGGGGTTAAGGATCGCAATCTGGCCTTGGAGGGAGCAGGAGCCGCATAAGCCGATGATTCTTCTGCAGCGCCACCTCCTGTCCCAGGCAGAGTGATACCAAGTGCACCTCTCCTGGGAGTGGACCTTTCCAGCAGCCTGGAGAGCGAAGGCAGAAGAAGCTGGAAGAGGAAAAGGGAGGTCATTGTATAAACACATACAATGGACATATTAGCACCTATAAAAGGGGTAACAACTATTAGGCTGCTATCACACTGACCCGCAGTGAAAGATCTTCTTCATAACAATTCATTGCCAAAAATCTTGTGTTTTATTTTTAGTGCAATACTCAGTTTTCCTTCCTCCCGATCCAATATTACACAATAGGGTGCCATGCTACGACCCGATCCACTATTACACAATAGGGTGCCATGCTACGACCCGATCCAAGCATGACATAGTAGGGGAAGTAAAAGTAAAATCACAGAAGTTGAAATATGTCACTGTCAGAATGCCATCATAAAACGGGGGTTATATTGTTCACATATCGCTATTACTCTCTTGTGGTTTCTTATCATATTTCTTTCTCCTTTACAGCTCTTACAGGTTGACCAGAAAGATCGATCAATCAAGGTACAGGGCATCAGATATCACCCGTTCTTCAGCACGATCAACTGGAAGGACACAGAGAAAGGAATTTCACCCTCACCGCTTCCAGCAAGGATGGTAAGTATACGAATAATGGAGGAGTCCATGTACAATGGAGGGGGGGGGGGGTTCAGCTCCAGGCTCTTCTTTACCTCACATACATATAAAACTGATTTTGTGTACAGAATCCTCACATTTCTCTGGGACTTTGCAGTTGCTGCACAATCACATGGTCTGAGACAATCACATGGTCTGGGAGTTCAGCCAGTTCAGCCGAGATTCCATCCATCTATGGGCAGGCTGGTTGTACTGAAGTTGTTCCATCGATCGGGTACAACCAGCCTGTCTGATATTCTGCATGCGATCACTGCCAGTGGCTATTTCCACCAGCAGTGATCATTGTGTTCTACCAGTATTGAAGCCCCCCACCAGCAGAACACAATAGTGCAGTGGGGGGGATTTCTCTATCATCACTGAATGTGTTGATAGGGGGAATCCAGCGATATTCTTTCTTCCACCCGTGGTGGAAGGAAATAAAATTGTATAATCTATGGCTTGCTTTACAAGGACACTGAAAATCTAACTGGATTAAAGGAGGCCATACATGGTCGAATTTCAAACAGTTTTTATTTTCAAATTCAGAAAGTTCGTTTTTTTTGTGATCCGATTATGCCACAATTCGAAATTCGGCCGACAAAACCTTCATGTTGCCGGGAATATTTGTTTCTCTCCGGGAATCTTCGTTTCTCTCTGGGAATATTCTTTTCTTGCACATGCGTATTTTTTTTTCTATTACATTTCTCATACGATTCTCCCATCATTGATCCGAAAATCGTTCGATTTTCAAAAAATGTCCAACATGTCGGATTTCTCAAATTTGTTTGCCGCACAAAAATCGGCTGTTGCTGCAGCCCACTAATGGTGCGAAATTCGTATGAAAATTCTTTGATACAATTTTCGAAAGAAAATTCTTTCGAAATTCGAACCGTGTATGGCCTGCATAACAGGTATTATCCTGTACTTACTGTACTGCACTTATCCTGAAATGAAACAAAGAGAGTGAATGCAGCCCACACATCTAAAGACCTCACAGGAATATGTGAAATTTCGGTCCTTGGGTGTGACAATGCAGTGTAAGGCTTCTTCTGACCACTAGAGGGAGATGTGGTTGAAGGAGCCTTCTTGGGGTAATTGGCTGCCATCGGGGGTTGGGTTCACCAAGCTTTGTTACCGTTTCCTGTATCAATCAGAAACATTGATGAATGTCTTTTTCCCTTTTTCAGCTTCCCAAGAAACCGGAACCTAGAAGAATGAAAATAGAGGAATGTTTGATCTGCAACGAAAATGAGATGAGGATAGAGAGGTGGGAGCAGAAGATCTTTGAAGGCTTTTCCTACATCAGCGAAAGTCTGAAGCCGTAGACAATGGTCTCATCTCCAGCACCTTTAGAGGGCCATTAAAGCATATCCACCAGACAGGAGGGGGCGCACAAATCTAAATATAGACTGTTGTAGCAATGAAACAAAATGAAAAGAGAGGCGTCACCAAGTGGTGGAACTCAAGCCGCATCCCACAGCTGTGTGGCTTTTGGCAAAGGCTTTGGGATTCACAAGGATGACATCACCACGTTGGGGGGCGCGGTGACATCATCCCCAGGAATCCTCAAGCCTTTACTGAAGGCCACACAACCGCTGGATGTGACTGCTCTCCCTTCGGAGAGTTTCGGAGGTTTTCGCCAACGGCTCCAATATTTTCTAAGGATGACATCAGCATGCTGGGGGGGCATAGTGACATCATCCTTGGGAATCTCCGAGCCTTTCCTAAAAGCCACCACTTTGTGACAGCTCTCCTGCTCAAGCCCCACTACATCCGGAGGCCGCATTGCAGACACAGTCGCTTGCTGCCGCTCCCTGCCGCACAGACCAGCTGCCAGCCTGCAAGAGCAAACAACTCATCGGGGCCACAGCCTGACAGCTTTCCCGCCCAGCTCATCAGCATACCGGCCCTGCTCCATGGACTCAGCTGCTTGACTGACATTTTCTGACTGGGGGAGATTTTTACTGGGAGGCAGACCTATTAAGTTCTATTTAACCACACCCCTGAAGTCCCTCCCAGCAATGCAAATCAACTATTGGAGGGATGTAGTAGGGTGCAGTCTGTTCCCTCATAGCTAGGTTTAGGAAAATCCTAGCATCATGGGACAATTTACCACATGGACTTTGTCTCATGGAAAAGGTGAACTAACACTTTAAGTAAAGAGTGCCATTCTTTACTCTACACCACAGACGGTTGATCCAGGGAGTAATCCGATTGCCTTTGGGGGTCAGGAAGGAATTTTTTCCCAGTTGGAGCAAATAACGGCATGCTGCACAAGGGTTTTTGCCTTCCTCTGGATCAACTGTGCATTCCATAACATAACTGGGTGCATTCGGGGCCGTGTACCGGCACTCACACAGATGTCACATTGGGTACAGCTGGTGCACCACAGATGACAGCAATGGGACTGCCTACACGGGATGCTGGGAACACCTGTGCATCCACATTCTAATTTGGGGACCACTAAACCCCTCTTTGTTATTTGGGTGTGTCTTATTATAGGAGTGTCATATATTGTAGGTTAGGATTAGTTTGGATTTCTTCTGGAGGTGTGTTAAGTGGACATAACTGATGTACCCCGCTCAGCGGGGGCGGGCCTTAGAGGCCTGCATATGGGCAGCACAGAGGCTTAGTGGTGAGCCTTGCAGCACTGGGGTCCTTGGTTCAAATCCTGACCAGGACACTATCTGCATGGGAGTTTGCATGTTCTCCCTGTGCTTGCGTGGGTTTCCTCCGGGTACTCCGGTTTCCTCCCACACTACATGCTACCTTTGCGTTGGTGGTGCACTGGTGAGCATAGCCGCTTTCTAAGCAGCTGACCCGGGTTCGATTCCCGGCCAACGCAATCTCCAATACTTGGAGTCCTCAGAGAGAAAAGCATTATACAAGGTCAATGCCGAGTATAGATTAGCGGTGGAATAAAGAATGAAATGAATGTGTGGAGTTTCTGAATCACCAACTATCAATGTAAATGTACAAACAAGACGATTGGCTGTTCCTAGAAGAAGACTCAACAAAAAGTCTGAGGAACCCGCCCAGGGACCAGGTATGGCTGTACCAACACAAGTCACTACACTAGTGGCAGCTGCCACTCCAGTAACAGGAGGGTCTTCCCATCAGCCCTCCATTTTTGTTTTTGGAGCTCCTTAATCACCAACTTTCAATGTAGTTGGACAAAAAAGTCAATTGACATTACTGATATACCCTACACAGTGGGGGCGGGCCTTAGAGAACAGAGGCTCCATATGGGCAACACAGAGGCTTAGTGGTGAAACTTGCAGAACTGGTCCATGGTTCAAATCCTGACCAGGACACTAGCTGCGTGGAGTTTGCATGCTCTCCCTGTGCTTGTGTAGGTTTCCATAGGGGCCATGTGATCCCTTCCTGGCCATGTCCTGGTTGGAGATCCCTATAAACCTACCATAGGGGCCATGTGATTCCTTCCTGGCCATGTCCTGGTTGGAGATCACTATGAACCTACCATAGGGGACATGTGATCCCTTCCTGGCCATGTCCTGGTTGGAGATCACTCTGAACCTACCATAGAGGCCATTTGATCCCTTCTTGGCCATGTCCTGGTCAGAGATCACAATGAACCTATTATAAGGGCCATGTGATCACTTCCTGGCCATGTCCTGTCAGAGAGTACTATGAACCTACTATAGGGGCCATGTGATCCCTTCCTGGTTGGAGATTACTATGAACCTACCATAGGGACCATGTGATCCCCTTCTGGTCATGTCCTGGTTGGAGATCACTATGAACCTACCATAGGGGCCATGTGATCCCTTCCTGGCCATGTCCTGGTCGGAGATCACTATGAACCTACCATAAAGGCCATGTGATCCCTTCCTGGCCATGTCCTGGTCGGAGATCACTATGAACCTACCATAGAGGTCATTTGATCCCTCTCTGACCATGTCCTGGTCAGAGATCACTATGAACCTATCATAGGGGCCATGTGATCCCTTCCTGGCCATGTCCTGTCAGAGAGCACTATGAATCTACCATAGGGGCCATGTGATCCCTTCCTGGTCAGAGAGCACTATGAACCTACCATAGGGACCATGTGATCACTTCTTGGCCATGTCCTGGTTGGAGATCACTATGAACCTACCGAGCCGCCCCCCTCTGCGCGGGGCAACACAGAGTCGTCCCTCTGTGCAGGGCCAACGCCGAGCCGCCCCCCTCTGCGCAGGGCCAATGCTGAGCCGCTCCCCTCTGCGCAGGCCAACACCGAGCTGCCCCCCCTCTGTGCGGGGCAACGCCGAGCCACCCCCCCTCTGTGCGGGGCAACGCCGAGCCGCCCCCCCTCTGCACGGGCCAACGCTGAGCCATCCCTCTGTGCAGGGCCAACGCCGAGCCGCCCCCCCGGTGCAGGGCCAACGCCGAGCCGCCCCCCAACGCCGAGCCGCCCCCCTCTGTGCAGGGCCAACGCAGAGCCGCCCCCCTCTGTGCAGGGCCAACGCCGAGCCGCCCCCCTCTGTGCAGGGCCAACGCCGAGCCGCCCCCCTCTGTGCAGGGCCAACGCCGAGCCGCCCCCCTCTGTGCAGGGCCAACGCCGAGCCGCCCCCCTCTGTGCAGGGCCAACGCCAAGCCGCCCCCCTCTGTGCAGGGCCAACGCCAAGCCGCCCCCCTCTGTGCAGGGTCAACGCCGAGCCGCCCCCTCTCTGGGCAGGGCCAACGCCGAGCCGCCCCCCTCTGGGCAGGGCCAACGCCGAGCCGCCCCCCTCTGGGCAGGGCCAACGCCGAGCCGCCCCCCTCTGGGCAGGGCCAACGCTGAGCCGCCACCCTCTGTGCAGGGCCAACGCCGAGCCGCCCCCTCTGTGCAGGGCCAACGCCGAGCCGCCCCCTCTGTACAGGGCCAACGCCGAGCCGCCCCCTCTGTACAGGGCCAACGCCGAGCCGCCCCCCTCTGGGCAGGGTCAACACCGAGCCGCCCCCTCTCTGGGCAGGGCCAACGCCGAGCCGCCCCCCCTCTGGGCAGGGCCAACGCCGAGCCGCCCCCCTCTGGGCAGGGCCAACGCCGAGCCGCCCCCCTCTGGGCAGGGCCAACGCTGAGCCGCCCCCCTCTGTGCAAGGCCAACACCGAGCCACTCCCCTCTGCTCGGGCTAATGCCGAGCCGCCCCCCCCCCCTCTGCGCGGGCCAATGCCGAGCCGCCCCCCCTTTTGCGCGAGCCAATGCCGAGCCGCCCCTCTGCGCTGGCCAACGCGAGCTGCCCCTCTGCGCGGGCCAACGCCGAGCCGCCCCTCTGCGCGGGCCAACGCCGAGCCGCCCCTCTGCGCGGGCCAACGCCGAGCCGCCCCTCTGCGCGGGCCAACGCCGAGCCGCCCCTCTGCGCGGGCCAACGCCGAGCCGCCCCTCTGCGTCATCCCTGTCAGGGAGAGTGGACCGATGGAGTGTCATTTTCACAGAATGTGAAATATGTAGAAGAATACGTATCGAACTAAACTGAGGGATTTTATATATATATATATATATATATATATATATATATATATATATATATATTTCGGTCATATTTATTATAGCAAAAAGTAAAAAAAATTACAAAATTGTCACTCTACTTTTGTTTATAGCGCAAAAAATAAAAACCGCAGAGGTGATCAAATACCACCAAAAGAAAGCTCTATTTGTGGGAAAGAAAAGGACGCCAATTTTGTTTGGGAGCCACGTTGCACGACCGCGCAATTGTCAGTTAAAGCGACGCAGTGCGAATCGCAAAAAGTGGCCTGGTCCTTTAGCTACAAAATGGTCCGGGCTGAAGTGGTTAAATGCCACAGCCTACCTTGTTGCTGACCATGTCCATCCCTTTAATACTACAGTGCACCCCCCCATCTTCTGATGGCTTCTTCCAGCAGGATAATGTCACCATGTCACAAAGCTCCAATCATCTCATCACTGGACAATGAGGTCCCTGCACTCCAAAGGCCTCCAGTCACCAGATCTCATCCAATAGAGTAGCGCTGGTATGTGGCTGCCACTATGGACCCAAATCTCTGAGGAATGTTTTCAACACCTTGTTGAATCTTTGCCACGAAGAATGAAGGCAAATGGTGGCCCAACCCGGTACTAGGAAGGTGTACCTAATAAAGTGGCCAGTTAGTGTGTGTGAGATATATATATATATATACAGTGGGGATCGTAAGTTTGGGCACCCTAGGTAAAAATTTGTATTAATGTGCATAACGAAGCCAAGGAAAGATGGAAAAATCTCCAAAAAGCATCAAATTACAGATTAGAGATTCTTATGTAGCACTGACCCCCGAAGGAGCTGCTGGTTTGATTTGGGCCTGCACTCTACCAATTAACCACACTAACTTGGCTCAATCCCCTTGGCACAGCTGTGATGCAATGCAATACAATGCAATGTAAGACAGTACAAAATACCTGCATTGTAACCCCAGGATCCACTGACTGCACCTGGTGGGAGAAAGCAGTACGCCACAACAACTGGATACTTAACCAGAGATATATTTTACTGTAGAATATGCAAAGAAATGATTACAGTAATTGTGCTGTCATCCCAATGTAAGACGACAGCACAATCGATTTCAATATAAACAATTTGAAAACAGTATACATATACTGTATATTTAGGTTTATACCTAGGAGCTCCCCCTACTTTATAAGCTATGTGTGAGATCTCACTTAAAGTACTTAGTCCTGGATCTTCTTTTTTTCACTAGCTAAAGTAACTCCTCGTGATTTGTAATCCACAGTTTTGGTGAGTTAAGCTGAAGTGAAAGTGCTCCTGGTGTAGCTGTAACAACTATTTTAACATTGCTCGAGACGTCAACGTAGATAGGCCTCAAGCCTTCCCAGTGTCCGTTACTCTGCTCCTTGTGGGACTATAAGTTTCAGCGAGGCCTGTATATGAGTCTAACTGCGTGTGAACTTAAATTGTGGGCCGTGACCCGCTCACCCAATTGATCGGGGCTCCGTGTAGTAACTTTGTCCAGTGACTGCAACTTACTTCTCCGTCAGCCGGGCCAGTGGCTCCGTTCAGCTCTGCTGGGTGGATCCGGTCCTTTGATGCTCGGATGAGTGTCTCTGGGTCTCTGCAATCCGGCCACCGTCTCCCTGGCACCCTCAGATTACTCGACCAAATGATCGGCATTGCGCTCTGCAATGGCTGTGGGCCGCTGTCTCCAAGAAACCTCCCCACAGGTCCTCTCAGGCAGGCCACACAATCCCAAGAGACTAAAATGGCCGCTGGGGCTACCTTTTATCTCCTACCCAGCATGCACTGCTTAAGAAAGTGTTCATGGATAGGTCACCAAGCCTCCTGGGTAAAAAGGGTCAACCCTCCCCTCCAAACAACAGTCACTTCCTGTCTAGTCCTTTGTGTTTTTCTCAGGAAAAAAACATATATCTGCATTACCAGTATTTGGTCACTAGATGGCTCCAAATACTGAAACATAGCAATGTCCATAGACGTTGTATTAAAGTATGCAAACACACATCAATATGCGAGAATGTCAGCGCTATACTTATAATATGTCAAAAAAAGTTAGATTTTATTTCCATCATTTACACTTTCAAAATGACAGAAAACAAAAAAATGGCGTCTGCAAAAGTTTGGGCACTCTGCAGAATTTATAGCATGCACTGCCCCCTTTGCAAAGCTGAGACCTGCCAGTGTCATGGATTGTTCTCAATCATCGTCTGGGAAGACCAGGTGATGTCAATATCAAAGGTTTTAAATGCCCAGACTCATCTGACCTTGCCCCAACAATCAGCACCATGGGTTCTTCTAAGCAGTTGTCTAGAAAACTGAAAATGAAAATAGTTGATGCTCACAAAGCTGGAGAAGGCTATAAGAGGATAGCAAAGCGTTTTCAGATGTCAATATCATATCTTCGGAATGTAATTAAGAAATGGCAGTCATCAGGAACAGTGGAAGTTAAAGCAAGATCTGGAAGACCAAGAAAAATGTCAGACAGAACAGTTTGCAGGATTGTGAGAAAAGCAATTGTAGTGCTCACCCCCAAAGGAGCCACTGGTTGTTGTTTGGGATCGCGTATTAAGTTACCTTGTAGTGCATGGGTCTTCAAACTACGGCCCTCCAGTTGTTCAGGAACTACAATTCCCATCATGCCTAGTCATGTCTGTGAATGTCAGAGTTTTACAATGCCTCATGGGATGTGTAGTTCCACAACAGCTGGAGGGCCGTAGTTTGAGGATCCCTGTTGTAGTGTGTCTAGGGGTAGTAGCAGTGAGTAGTAGCAGTGAGCGAATGTCCAGTGACCAAATAGATTTTCAAATGCTTTATTCCAGGGCCCAACAACGGCCAACATCAACAAAGGGATAGGAAAGGTTGATGAAGCAATAGAGAACTTTGAGGTATCAGGCCTGGATAAGAAACAGAGCAGTCCTGCTCTCAGTAATAGTAGATTCAGTTCGTCGCCACTCTAGCCAGAGTGGGTGAAGTTCCTCCGGACAAACCCTTGTTAGGAGTCTGGCAGCCAAAATGTCACTTTTAAGTTGCTGGGAGGAACAGGTCTCTATGACAGACCTGGCTCGGGCCTCTGCCACAGGCTTGGTATTTCAGTACTCAAGAGAACAATTCGGATTGAGCGAATCCTCCCAGTAAATGCAATGAAAGCGGTCACCGGTTGACAGCTGTCATGTACCTGTCAATTCCGGTAACTAGATCCCCAATGGTTTGTTCAAGCCCTTTTGGATAACCTGCCTCTGGGTTCTCCTTAAGCCGATCCCCCACCAAACGGCACACAGCCTGGGATCTTCTCAGTAAGGTTGGGGACCCATTAAGTCACTGGGGCCCCTATCATCATCTGGATGGGTCTCCATGGAGCAGGCAGCTCCGGCCAGGTGGCCCATGCGAGCGGGGTCCGTGGATGTGCGCACCCTGAAGGTGGATGCTGCACCTGGAACGTGGACTCCCCAGCATGCCCAGCGAGGGAAGAACTCCTCTAATTGGCTGCTGGGGAAAAGTGGCTCTGTCAGAACCCCTCTAGCGCCAACTGTCGCGCAGGGGTGGAATCACACCCCTGGATCACAGACTGACCTACAGGACAATTCTGAAATAGCAGCAACCTGCAATTTCACAAATTAGGAATGGGAGCAAAATAACTCTCCCATTCACCCACTAACTTTAGCGTAGTGCCCATACTGAAAGTAAGGGGGCACTACACAATTCAAAACCCACGTTTGACTGCACGATCCCTCCAGAAAGATCTGGCAGACACTGAAGTTGTGGTACACTATTCCACTATAAAGAGATACTTGTACAAATATGGTCTTCATGGAAGAGTCATCAGAAAAAAATCTCTTCTATGTCCTCATCACAAAAATCAGCGTTTGAACTTTGCAAATGAACATATAGACAAGCCTGATGCATTTTGGAAACAAGTTCTGTGGACCGATGAGATTAAAATAGAACTTTTTGGCTGGAATGAGCAAAGGTACGTTTGGAGAAGAAAGGGCACAGAATTTAATGAAAAGAACCTCTGTCCAACTGTTAAGCATGGGGGTGGATCAATCATGCTTTGGGGTTGTATTGCAGCCAGTGGCACAGGGAACACGAGTAGAAGGAAAAATGGATTCAATAAAATTTCAGCAAATTTTGGATGGTAACTTGATGCCATCTGTGAAAAAGCTGAAGTTAAAGAGAGGATGGCTTATACAATTGGATAATGATCCTAAACACATCAAAGTCCACAGGGGATTACATCAAGAGGCGTAAACTAAAGGTTTTGCCATGGCCTTCACAATCTCCTGACCTCAACATAATTGAAAATCTATGGATAGACCTTAAAAGAGCAGTGCGTGACAGACAGCCCAGAAATCTCAAAGAACTGGAAGACTTTTGTAAGGAAGAATGGGCAAAGCTACCTCAAACAAGAATTGAAAGACTCTTGGGCTGGCTACAAAAAGCGTTTACAAGCTGTGATACTTGCCAAAGGGGGCAGTACAAGATATTAACTCTGCAGGGTGCCCAAACTTTTGCAGATGCCATTTTTTTGTTTTCTGTAATTTTGAAAGTGTAAATGATGGAAATAAAATCTAACTTTTTTTTGACATATTTTAAGAATGTCTAATCTGTCATTTGATGCCTTTTGGAGAATTTTCCATCTTTCCTTGGCTTCGTTATGCACATTAATACAAATTTGTACCTGGGGTGCCCAAGCATTCGATCTCCAATGTATATCACAGGAGGCCTGGACCGACGTCCCCCCCAAAACCATAAGAGAGAAATAAACCAGGTGCAAAGTCTAGCTTGCTTCACGAAGGGACAGTGTACAACCGACCTTCATCCCTGCTGGGGGAAAAGTTCAGTGAAGCCAGGTGTGCTTTTGCAATAAGGAGAGGATTACTGGCAGTCTGTTGGGGGACTTGATTACTCCTGTGGGAGTTTAGTCCAGGATCTATTCTGAAAGTTGGGAGTAGTTCAAGTTGTCCTTAGGATTCTTCTGTAAATACAGTTCTAGGCACACCATATCACCCAAATCATCATCTGAAATCGCACAATTTCAAAGCCATATGTCAGTGCGACTTCAGTGGCTTCATGCGCAGATGTCTATGCAAGTCACACCCAAAATAGGCAAACGTAGTGCAGGAACTTCTTTTTCAAGTCGATGTGGCACTTCAAAGTCGGCCTTGCATCTATTTGAACGTGGCCATTGCCGACAATAGGGTGCAACTTGTCATGCGATTTAACCTGTCAAATAGCACGACAAGTAGCACCAATGTGAATGAGGGTTTACCAGCTGCTTTCTCGCTAAAGTATAATCAAACCCAGAGATGTAAAATTCTCCTAGTGCTGCAGAACTCAGAGCTTATTGCCTTAACAGTGTATTGATTTTGTTTTAAGCCTTTGTTTGCTTTGCATTCATCTCTTGCAAAAACCTCTCTTCCTGGGTCCTGTTTTCTGGTGGCTCCATTCCTTAGACTCATATCACACTTTACAATCTGATTGTCCTTTAGGCCACGTACACATGATCGGTTTTGTCCGTTGAAACTGGCCTTAAGGTCCAAACCGAGCGTGTACGGCCCATCGGACCGCCGTCTGTTGGACCAATGTTTTAAAACTTGCTTTAAAATCGGACCGATGGATGCCTGACCATCGGACCAAACCGATGGTTAGTACGCAAAAGCATCGGACCAAAAACCTGCACATGCTCAGAATCAAGTCGACGCATGCTTGGAAGCATTGAACTTTGTTTTTTCAGCATGTCGTTGTGTTTTACGTCACCGCGTTCTGGCCCGATCGGATTTTGGACTGATGGTGTGTACGCACATCAGACCATCAGGCCACTTCAGCGGCGAACCGATGAAAACGGTCCGTTGGACCGATCGTGTGTACGCGGACTTAGGTTCTGCCTGATTGGATACAGATTGATTGAATAGTTTAGGTAGGTCCTCATATTATATTTTTGGTAAATCTAAAGTTGATTGTACAAAGATTGTATAGTAATAAATGTAATGTGTATGGTGAACTTTACAGGGTATCATCAGGGCACCTTTGTGTGCACGCTCCAAGTAGGGTTGCCACCTTTACATCAAACCAAACCCCAAGAAAATTTGTATTGCAACACATGTAGCGTCCCGTGATGAACAGTGGGTGTGGCCAAATTGAGGTAAAAATGGAAGGAGCTTCAGAGTGTAGTTAAACCAAACAAGGTCAGTATGTCCCCCAATACAGTCCCCCCCCCCCCAGTTAGTCTGTCCTCCAGTATAATTCCTCCCTGGTCAGTCAGTCTGCCAGGCAGTGCCGGCCTTTGGGGTGTGCGAGCTGTGTGGCCACACAGGGCGCAATGGGCAACAGGGGCGCCATGCGGCCATCCAGGGTCGTACCAAGGGGGGGCGAGCCGCCCTCGGGTACCACACACTGGCGGAGGGTGTCAGACCGGCACCCCCCTCCGTGATTGTATTATACTCACGGTGGCAGCGGCACACTGGCACAGGCAGGGAGAGGCGAGCTAGATACAGTGGCGAGGGGGAGGGGGTGTGACACCACTGCACCTACCATCCCCTCCACTTGCAGCCACGGGCTGCCTGTCTGTGCGATCCCGGATGTCACACAGGCACAGCCGAGTGAAGCCGCCTCCTCTCTGTTTACGTGTAAACAGGGAGAGGGGAACTGCTGTGCATGTGCCGTCGTGCTGATCTGAGGTACTGAAGGGGGGCTGCGGCTACACTGAACGGGGGGGGGGGGGCTACACTGAACGGGGGGTCGGGGGGTTGCACTGATAGGAAAAATTTTTTTCCTCTTTGTGTATGTGTAGGTGACCAGGGGGTGAGGGGTGAAGATGGGGGGAGCGGGCGCCACAGTATTAGCTCGCACAGGGCGCCTGAATACCTAAGGCGGGCCCTGCCCCCAGTATATTCCCCCAGGTCAGTCTGTCCATCAGTATAATTCCCCCAGGTCAGTCTGTCCATCAGTATAATCCCCCCAGGTCAGTTTGTCCCCCAGTATAATCCCCCCAGGTCAGTCTGTCCATCAGTATAATTCCCTCAGGTCAGTCTGCCCATCAGTATAATCCCCCCAGGTCAGTCTGTCCATCAGTATAATTCCCCCAGGTCAGTCTGTCCCCCAGTATAATCCCCCCAGGTCAGTCTGTCCCCCAGTATAATCCCCCCAGGTCAGTCTGTCCATCAGTATAATCCCCCCAGGTCAGTTTGTCCCCCAGTATAATCCCCCCAGGTCAGTCTGTCCATCAGTATAATTCCCTCAGGTCAGTCTGCCCATCAGTATAATCCCCCCAGGTCAGTCTGTCCATCAGTATAATCCCCTGAGGTCAATTTGTCCCTCAGTATAATCCCCATTGGTCAGTCTGTCCCCCAGTATAATTCCACCTGGTCAGTCTGTCCCCCAGTATAATCCCCCCAGGGCAGTCTGTCCATCAGTATAATCCCCCCAGGTCAGTCTGTCCCCCAGTATAAGCCCCCCAGGTCAGTCTGTCCATCAGTATAAGCCCCCCAGGTCAGTCTGTCCATCAGTATAATCTCCCCAGGTCAGTCTGTCCCCCAGTGTAACCCCCGCCCCCCAGACGCCAGTCTGTGCCCCCCCACCATAGATTCTAAAACCTGAACTGTCCGGGTGAATCCTGTACAGGTGGCAACCCTAGCTCCTGACTGACACTTGCATGCATCCACAGAAACAGCTAGTTGGGGGTCACTTCCCTGATCCCCCATTCTCTGCACAGTGTAAAGCTAGTAAGGGACACACATACCATGCCAGATATGTACTTGGTAATGATGAACAGGTTATTAAAAATTCATTCCTTAAAAAACAACTGTGAGCCCCTCCCCCCACCCCAATGTTGAAGGCATGTGGTCTGGTATGATTTTGGGAAAAATCCAAGCTACATGCTTAGGCAAGGGTCTAATATTGCACACCATTTACCCCCGCTCCTTTGTTTTTGCATTCTCCTATCGTGTAATGTTGGAGGGATTCCCCCTCACTTCCTGTTGTGGCCGCGAGCTAAAGAACTAGAAGCAGACCTTTTTTTAACACTTGGATGAAGTAGTGATGGATTACAACCCGTCACTTTATTATTGCTGTCTGTGCCCCCATTAGGGAGATTCACCTTTTCTATTTTTACCATGATTGTTGAATGTGAAAATAAATCCCAAATTTTGGGTTGTCACCAGAACAGAAATAGAGAGCAAATTATCCAGTAGTTCTGGTGACAACCAGGGCTTCCCTCACACTTCCTGTTGTGGCCATTGGACAGGAAGTGAAGGGAAATCTCCCTAATGGGACACAGTTGGCAAAAAACAACAACCTCTATTCAAAATGTTTTGTCTTTAGTTCTACTTTAATTAAATGCATTGAGAACAAGGGGTACAGTAAAATATTCCAAATGAGGTGACATCATGGGGACATGTACTGTCTGATATACAAGGGGTCTGACATAAGGGCCTTCATCCGTTGTTTTTCTACAAAGCCGAGTCTATGAGACACTTCATCTTCTACCTCTCGGCATGTCAGATGACCATAGAGAGACATTTTATGGCTGTTTTCATAAGCGCACAAGTTACCGTCCAGCTCTATATATAGACAGGTATTCAATTCTTGGCAGACACATAGACACAAACCGGCAGTAATATAAACAACTCTAAACAGAGAAAAATACCACAAAACACAGCGACTGAAAACACCTAAGAGACCAGGAAGATACATTGTACTTCCAAATGATACTCTGTTACCTGTCAATGAAAAACGCTGCCAAAAGCAATCAATTCGAGTGCGTGGGGGCGCATCGGAGCCGCTCTGCAACTGTGTAAAGCATGCAGTAGTTAATATACAGGTGAAACTCGAAAAATTTGAATATGGTGCAAAAGTTCATTTATTTCACTAATGCAACTTAAAGGGTGGAACTAATATATGAGAGAGACTCATTACATGCAAAGCAGGATAGTTCAAGTTGTGATTTGTCATAATTGTGATGATTATGGCTTACAGCTCATGAAAACCCCAAGTCCACAATCTCAGAAAATTTGAATATTACATGCAATCAATAAAACAAGGATTGTACATGGAACAATATGGGACCCCTGAAAAGTAGAAGCATGCATATGTACTCAGTACTTGGTTTGGGCCCTTTTTGCAGCAATTACTGCCTCAATGGGGCGTGGCATGAAAGCCATCAGCCTGTGGCACTGCTGAGGTGTTATGGAAGACCAGGAAGCTTCAATAGTGGCCTTCAGCTCTTCTGCATTGTTGGGTCTCATGTCTCTCATTTTTCTCTTGGCAATGCCCCATGGATTCTCTATGGGGTTCAGGTCAGGCGAGTTTGCTGGCCAATCAAGCACAGTAATCCCACGGTCATTGAACCGGCAGTGTGGGAGGTGCCAAAAATGAAGTCAGCATCCCCATAGAGCTCGTCTGCGGAAGGAAGCATGAAGTGCTCCAAAATCTCCTGGTAGACTGCTGCGGTGACTCTTAATGGAGCACAGAAATTCCCAAAACTTTTGAATGGCCTTTTCCTGACAATTCTCTCCAGGCTGCGGTCATCCATGTTGCCTGTGCACCTTTTTCTTCCACATTTTTCCCTTCCACATAACTTTTTATTAATGTGCTTTTATACAGCACTTTGGGACAGGCCCGGACTGGCCATAGGGCATACCGGGCAAATGCCAATAACGGCCCGCGAATGGTATGCATGTCATGTCTCCCCAGGGGTGTACCAAGAGGTTGCAGGCCAAGAGGGGACTTCCAGTTTACCCAATAGCCCAGTTTACCAGCCACCAACACAGCACCAGATAGAGATGAGCTGGGCCAGATGGAGAAAGTTGAGATCAGCTCTGACATTTTACCCCTCCCTTTTCTGCCTAAACATCCAGTGAGAGGAGCTGCTTCTACTCATCTCCCTCCTCTCGTCCTGTGTCTGCCCCGCCCACTCTCCCAGACAGACACCGTTCTGCTGCCTAAGGGATGTGGGCGGGAATATTCAAACAAAAGCCAAACAGAAAGGAAAGATGGAGTCTGATATCCATCCATCCGGTCCCTCCTGCCTCTGAGTGAGTACTGTACACTGATGTAGGGGTGAGCTTCATTCCCTTCTCCCTCCTTATTATCTATCTATCTATCTATCTATCTATCTATCTATCTATCTATCTATCTCTATCTTCCTTCATTCCCTTCTTTCTTTCTATCTTTATCTATCTATCTTTCACTATCTATTTATCTATCACTATCTATTTATTTATCTATCTATCTTTCACTATCTATCTATCTTTCACTATCTATCTATCTTTCACTATCTATCACTATCTATCTATCTATCTATCCTTTTTTCTATCTTTATCTATCTTTTTTCTCTATCTATCTATCTATCTATCTATCTATCTATCTTTCTATCTTTCTATCTTTCTCTTTCTTTCGCTCTCTCTCCCCCTCTATCTATCTATCTATCTATCTATCTATCTATCTATCTATCTATCTATCTATCTATCTATCTATCTACTAATCTTATGTCTTCCTTTTATCTATCTGTCTATCTATATTTCTTTATCTCACCCCACATTCCATCATTAACCCCCCCCCCCCGGGCTGCTCAGTCTAAAATGCCCGGGCCTGATTTGGGAACATCCAACTTCTTTTGCAATTACCTTTTTGAGGCTTTCCCTCCTTATGGAGGGTGTCAATGATGATTTTCTGCACAACTGTCAGGTCAGCAGTCTTTCCCATGATTGTGATTCCTACTGAACCAGACTGAGAGACCATTTAAAGGCTCATGAACCCTTTACAGGTGCTATGGCTTAATTAGCTGATTAGAGTGTGACACTTTGAGCCTAGAATATTGCATCTTTTCACAATATTCTAATTTTCTGAAATTGTGGATTTGGGGTTTTCATGAGCTGTAAGCCATAATCATCCCAATTATGACAAATCACGGCTTAAACGATCCTGCTTTGCATGTAATGATTCTATCTCATATATTAGTTTCACCTTTTAAGTTGCATTAGTGAAATAAATGAACTTTTGTACGATATTCTATTTTTTTGAGATTCACCTGTACATATTTACCAGCACACATGGATCTTCAGATCATTTTTTATTGAATGTGTTCCCAGATTGGGATTAAAGTGTTACTAAACCCACAACAGTAAAATCAATCTGTTTATGTAGTAAAGCATGCTTGTTATATTCACGGTGGAACCTAAAGGGTTAATCCTCTGCATTGTGTAAAAAGGCTGTTTATCCTGTCTTCTCTGATCCTCACCACCTTCCACTGTCCCCATTATCACCTCAAGAGTACAGTGGCTAGGGAAGAAGCTGCACATGCTCAGTTTGGTGTGTATTGCTAGAGAGTATTTCTATTTCCTGGGAGGGTGCATGTGATCAGCACAGGGCCAATCAGCACTGCCCAAACAGAGGGTCAGGGGTCCTGCATCCTCATAGGAAAATAAAGGGAGAATGAGAATGAAAACTCCTCCTACAAGCTTAACCCAGACACTGGTAGACGTCTCAAGACTGCTACATACTGCTGATGAGAAAAGGTATTTTGCAGTTTATATTTACTAAAACTATTGTAGTTCCGTGTTATGTGTACTGTGGGAGACCAGATATAATGAATGCAGGGTCCTGGGTTTAGTAAGCCTCTGACCCGGGCATGTATTATTTTTACTCTTCAGTGTACAGGTGAGTCGCTCTGCTTGCATACTCTTGTTGATACATGCCTGGGTCAGAGGCCCCTCCCCTCTCCACTGTATACACTCGGGAAGAGAACTACTAGCCCCAGGGAGATCCCGCCGCCCGTGGACACCATAGAGCTGTCGCTTACACCCTCCCACCTCCCCCAGGTAGGGGCTACAGAGATGTGTTGGGGATAGGAGGTGCACAGCGGAGACCAGCCAGGTACAGACGAACCTCTGGAAGGGTTGGAGGCTGCCTGGGGATCCTGAATAATAGGGGGGCTCACTAGGGACTGTGATGTAAAGGGGGCTCACTCGGGACCCTGATGTAAGGGGGGGCTCTCTAGAGACACTGATGTAAGGGGGGGCTCTCTAGAGACACTGATGTAAGGGGGGCTCTCTAGAGACACTGATGTAAGGGGGGCTCTCTAGAGACACTGATGTAAGGGGGGCTCTCTAGAGACACTGATGTAAGGGGGGCTCTCTAGAGACACTGATGTAAGGGGGGCTCTCTAGAGACACTGATGTAAGGGGGGCTCTCTAGAGACACTGATGTAAGGGGGGCTCTCTAGAGACACTGATGTAAGGGGGGCTCTCTAGAGACACTGATGTAAGGGGGGCTCTCTAGAGACACTGATGTAAGGGGGGGCTCTCTAGAGACACTGTTGTAAGGGGGGCTCTCTAGAGACACTGTTGTAAGGGGGGGGGCTCTCTGGGGACCTACGGGGCTGGCTGGGTGGGCTAGGCCACCTCACTCCCTCATAGGGGGAGTGCCTCTGCCCCATTGTGGTCCCGTTGGGCCCCAGTTGGGCTCCCAAGAGGAGCAGGTAGGGCAGGGTGAGTGGGAGGCCCCCCCCTCACACCCGCCATTGCCACCAGGGGCATGGAGAAGGATGGCGATTGCCTCCGGGGGGAGGGTCTGCCTACTCCCAACTCCTGCAGTCCGGCTCCTCTCTCTCGAGTTCACGCACAAAAATACACTTAAAAAAAAAAAAGCAGGGGGCAATCTGGGGACCCTGATAGAAGGGGGCTTTCTGGGGAGCCTGATAGAAGGGGGCTTTCTGGGGAGCCTGATAGAAGGGGGCTTTCTGGGGACCCTGATAGAAGGGGGCTTTCTGGGGACCCTGATAGAAGGGGGCTCTCTGGGGATCCTGATAGAAGGGGGCTTTCTGAGGACCCTGATAGAAGGGGGCTCTCTGGGGACCCCGATGTAAGGAGGGGTTTTCTGGTAGCCCTGATGTAAGAGGAGCTCTCTAGCCACTTAAAGACCCCCGCACGCACATATACGGCCACAGAATGGCACGTACAGGCACAAGGCTCCCAGAGGGCGTAAATTTACGTCCCCGCCTAAGTGCGGTCCATCGGGACCCCCTCCGCGGCGTGCGGGGGTCTCCCTGGCGTGCGGGGGTCTCCCTGCCTCTGGGAGCGATCCGGGACGAGCGGGCGGATGTCCGTGATATCCGCCCCCCCCGCGATCGCTCCCAGCCAATGGGAGCGCGCTCCCAGCCTGTCACTTCCTCCTCCTGTGTTTACACAGGAAGGAGGAAATGATGTATTCTCTCATCGCAGCGCTGTTTCCCAGCGCTGCTGATGAGAGAAGACATCACAAGTAAGTGTGCACCAACACAACACTGACACACACTCACATAGGCATATTAACCCCTTGTGATCGCCCCCCCTACCCCCCTGTCACAGTGTCACTGAATGCAGTGATCTAATCACTGCATTTAGTGTCAGTGTGACAGGCAGTGTAAAAAACAGTTAGTGTTAGGTTCAGGATAGCCCCCCCACCCCCTCTAATAAAGTTTTAACCCCCTGATCACCGCCCTAGTTAACCCTTTCACTCCCTATTGCCAGCGTCACTAAGCGATCATTTTTCTGATCGCTGTATTAGTGCCGCTGTTCCCGCTAGGTAGCTATTTTTTTTTATTGCGATTTTTTTTTTTTACTAAAGACATGTGGCTAAATAAATTTTGGCCTAAATGTTTGACTAAAATTTAGTTTATTTGATTTTTTTTTAACAAAAAGTAAAAAATAGTGTTTTTTTTTCAAAAATGTCACTCTATTTTTGTATATAGCGCAAAAAATAAAAATCGCAGAGGTGATCAAATACCACCAAAAGAAAGCTCTATTTGTGGGAAGAAAAGGACGCAAATTTTGTTTGGGAGCCACGTCGCACGACCGCGCAATTGTCTGTTAAAGCGACGCAGTGCCGAATCGCAAAAACACCTTGGGTCATTTACCAGCGTATTGGTCCGGGTCTTAAGTGGTTAGGGAGCCTGGTGGAATGAGGGGGGCTCTGGGGACCCTAATGTAAGTAGGGAGGCTCTCTGGGGACCCTAATGTAAGTAGGGAGGTTCTTTGGGGACCCTGATGTAAGGGGAGGCTCTCTTGGGAGCCTAATGTAATGAGGGGGACCCTGATGTAAGGGGAGATCCGCTCTCAGATATGTAACAATATTGCTCTGATAGTGCTCAAAAGTCCGCATATGCTGTCAGAAATTGTGAAATCTTGGCATTTGTCTTTTATTCAAGGACAGTGATCACGTGAAGCCATTTATTATCACATCGTTTTTTACTTTAAGTTGGGGTTTCTCTTGAAGCCAAGGTCAGGTAGATTAACAGGAACTTCAGGAGAAATACTGGCTGCTCTGGAAAAAGATGGTGTGGTGGTTTTTAAGGAGCAGAATACGATACTTGGAACAAAAAAGAGCTGCTTGGTCAAGTTGCCAGAAAGAAGCCTTTACTGCACAAGTTCCACAAAAAAAGCCTGGTTACAATATGCCCAACACCACCTTGACCTTTTTGTGGTATTGGCGCAGTAAATCCTTCCTTCTGGCAGCTCGACCGTGCAGCTCTTTTTTATTCAAGTATCGTCGAATTGTGCTCCTTAAAAACAACCACACCATCTTTTTGGAGAGAAGTCTGTATTTCTCCTGAGGTTACCTGTGGACTTTTCTTTGTATCCTGGGCAATTCTTCCGCCAGATGTGGCTGCAATCTTTCTTGGTCTACCTAACCTTGGCTTGACATTAAAAGAGCCCTGAATTTTCCACTTCTTAATAAGCGATTAAACAGTACTGACTGGAATATTCAAGGCTTTTGGTATCTTTTTATATCCTTTTCCATCTTTATAAAAGTCCATTACTTTGTTATGCAGGTCTTTTGGCTGTTCTTTTCTATCTCCTCATGGCTCAGTGTCTAGCCTGCTTAGGGCATCCATGTGAGAGATAAACTCATTGACTATTTATACACACAGGGCCAGATTCTCAGCGGCGCTACGACGAAGTATCTCAGATACCCCATCGTATCGCCGTTTTTTTTGCCTCGTATCTATGCGAGTGATGCTTAGCATCACTTTGGCATAGATACGCTTCTACATACGACAAGTGTAATACCATTACACTTGCGGATCGTAGTTGTAATGACAACTCCGGCCACTAGGTGGCCTTTACGTTGTTTTTTCATTTACATATGCAAATGAGGTAGTATGCCGATTCCCGATTGCTTTTACGCCGCCCCGTACGTCGTTTTCGTCCGCGTAAGGTTACCCCTGCTTCTATGAGGAGTAACCTTACGAAGTTCCGTCGGATGCAGTCGGGTGCCGTTGGATGTCATGTTAAGTATAGGGTCGGGTCAGCGTCGGCTTTTTCCGTCGCTTATGTTGTTTTACTAACTCGTTCGCGAATAGGGCATTGCGTAAGTGACAATCACGTCGTTCTGACGTCGGTTTCAACGACGCTTTCCGACGTGAGCTGGAGCATGCGCACTGGGCTTTTTCCCCGGCCGGCGCATGCGCAGTTCGTTCGACGCGGTGGCGCGCTTAATTTAAATACAAGCCGCCCCATTTGAATTACGCAGGCTTATGCTGGGCCATTTTCGCTAAGCCAACGCAAACTACGGAGCAAATGGTTAGAGAATACGGCACTTGCTCTAGTACGATGCAGCGGCGTAGTGTAAATGGCTTAGGATACGCAAGCGAAATTCTATGAGAATCTGGCCCTAAATGTGATTTAAAAAGTCACCAATGTGGGAAATTAACCTTTAATTGCTATTTTAACCTGTGTGTGCCACCTTCTATGTCTGTACCAAGGCCAAACATTCCAGGGTATGTAAACTTTTTATCAGGCCGATTTGGGTGATTTCTATTATTATGATTTAAAAAGGATCCAAAAAATTATGTGATAATAAATGGCTTCACCTGATTGCTATTCTTAAATACATTTTTTTTTGGCATGATCAGTCATATGTTCAATTTCAATGTCAAAATGTCACAATTTCTACCAGGGTATGCAAACTTTTGAGCTCAAGTGTGTGTATCTATCTATCTATCTATCTATCTATATATGTATATATATATATATGTATATATATATATATATATATATATGTATATATATATGTATATAAATTCATACACACATGTAGATTATTGTGTAAGCCCGCCCAAGCGTATGACTTTCTTTACTTCGCTGCTATGGGATCTAGCCCGATATCTTTCATAGATCTAGCAATGCCCCCTGGTGGGAACCCCTCATGGTTTCTTGCACCCGGACCCTGAAGAATCTAATTACTCCTCTGGTACCTTTGTAAACAATGCACACTGCTGATCTGTCAGTGCGGAAACGAGAGATCTTCTTTTTCAGCTAAGCTAAAACACGATCTCTCTTTTTCTCCAGTGTAACGCTCCCCCCCTCCCCTCCCAGTGAGAAAGCACCTCCCTAGGACACACCAAACCCCTTGATTGTCCCCTAGTGTTAACCCCTTCCCTACCAGTGTCATTTATACAGTAATCAATGCATCTTCTTAGCACTGATCACTGTATTGATGTCACTGGTCTCCAAAATGTATCACTTAGGGCCAGATTTGTCAGCCACAATGTCACAGTCCCGTTAAAAGTTACTGCTCGCCGCCATTACTGGTAAAAAAAAAGAACAAATGCCATAAATCTATCCCCTATTTTGTAGAAACGATAACTTTTGCACAAACCAATCAATAAAGGCTTATTGGGATTTTTTTTTTTACCAAAAATATGTAGCAAAATAGATATTGGCCTAAATTGATGAATAAATTAGATTTTTTTCCTTTTTTTTATTGGGAATGTTTTATAGCAGAAAGTAAGGAATATTGTTTTTTTTTAATTCCAAATTGGTGCTCTTTTTATTAAAACAATTTTTTATTGGATATATTTTATTACAAAAAGTAAAACATTTGGTTTCTTTTTCAAAATATTTTTGGATCAAATACCACCAAAAGAAAGCTCTATTTGTGGGGAAAAAAAGGACCTCAATTTTGTTTGGGTTACAACATTGCACGACCGCCGAATTCAAACAGGTGTTGAGGAGACAACAGTTGCTTGTCAACTGCACTCTGCAAAGTGATCCCCTGCAGATTACTTTCAGAGGGGTGGTGGACACCTCTGAAGATGTTGTAAATGAGCCTTAAAAGTCTGGTTGTTGTGGGTGTCTTGTCACATTCAACCCCCCCATCGCAGATTGCTCCGGAAGTGGCGCTCTGTCGCCTCCATCTTGCTACACCCCACACCATTGCACAGTAATAATAGTAAGAAAGGGGCAAGCGGACATCTTGTTGCACCCACTGGAGTTTTAGATTTCACAGTTATTTTCAACACAAAACGGAGCTTATGTGCTTGAATACAGTGTTTGGAAATCCGACGGACTGCCCACCTAAGGCTGGTTCAGATGTTTGACTGTGTGCAAAATTCTGTGCTTTATCTACACGCAGAGAAACACATTGCCCTTTAGCAGACATGCGGCAATGCCATTACCTGTTATTGACACCCTCACGCATTTGCATACACCAAAGCGCATGTACTGCAGCACCATTCATATTGCTGTGGTGCGTTTTCGGAAAAGTCAGAGACTTTTTTCCTTGTTTCTTGCATGTAGGACAGCCCTACACCGAATGTACGGAAAACTTTAAGCTAATGCATTGTTGGTTCACTTCAATTTTCCTTCAATTTCCCTTCTAAATGCTTTTTTCTTTGTACCGAATTTCTCACTTCCTGTTCCTCAGTAAGCTTTCCACCATCATCGGAGCCGTTCTGGCTGGGGGTTAGTCATCCAGAACAGCTTACTGAGGAAAAACAGGAAGTGAGAAATTCAGACAAAGAAAACAAAGAAAAAAACATTTAAAAGGGAAATCGAAGTAAAAGGTAAGTGAACCAACAATGCACTAGCTTAAAGGAACCTATTTAGAAAATAAAAAACAAACCCTTTATGTAAACCCGAAATGTTTTATTAATTTTTTTATGTCACAATGTACAGTATAAGATTTCCTATCATCTGTCCAGTCTTGGCTCACAGCGTTAATCCAGCTCTGAGCAATCCTCTTTTATTGTTCAGTGAAATAAAACGGACTTACAGAGAAAAACCTTAGTCCGTTGCACCCCCTTGCTGTGAGTGACAGGTTATTTACATATCTCATGCACTAGCCTGGAGACAGGCATTTTTTAATTCCCACCCCCACTACTTTTCTGAAGTCATGTGGTTACTTTTCTGGATTTTGACTGGATGTTAGTGATCATAGCAGAATTTAGTGTAAGGAATACACAGGAAAAAATGCATGTTGACAAAAGGAGTGTTGAGGAGGGCGGGGAGTCTACTGACATCACGACTCCACCCAAAGAGCTCCAGACAACAGATCCACCCACAGAATCTGCAGTTTTTCAGACAGACAGAGGGGAGACATTTTACAGGTAAGGATACATGCAGGAGGCATCTATATCCTTATAGATCGGCACTATGGCAGTAGTTTAGAAAGGATGAGAGTGGCTTTACATCCACTTTAAGCCTAAATTCTAACATTACAGCTGGAAGCTTTGCTTTGCGGCGATGCAATTTGAACTTGGCTTGCAGAATTTGACAACCTTACCCACTGGGGTCAATGCCAGCATGCGCAACTGTGAGCCCAAAGTCCACCTTCACTTACCTCATCCTTCAATTTTGCTTTTAAATGTCCTTATTTCTTATGAGAAACCCTCACTTCCTATTCTTCTGTCTAACTCCACACAGTAATGCGAGGCTTTCTCCCTGGTGTGGAGTGTCATGCTCGCCCCCTCCCTTGGACTACAGGAGAGTCAGGATGCTCTCTACGTTGCAGATAGAGAAAGGAGCTGTGTGTTAGTGGGCATCCTGACTCTCCTGTAGTCCAAGGGAGGGGGCGAGCACGACACTCCACACCAGGGAGATAGCCTCGCATTACGGTGTGGAGTTACAGACAGAAGAACAGGAAGTGAGGATTTCTCAGAAGAAATAAGGACATTTAAAAGCATCTATCCCCACTGCAAACAAGTCAAAAATAACACATTGACAAATGATACTCCAGAAGGATGAGGTAAGTGAAGGAGGACTGCACTAAGAAAAAGGAAGCTATTTCGGAATTCATTTTTTTTTACCTTTAAGACGCCTTCATTGAAGTCATATAAAACCCAAATAGTCACAAGCGATTCGATTGTACGCTCCTTGAGGACATGCACTGGATGTACAGTATGTAAAGCGCTGTGTAAATTGTTGGCGCTGTGTAAACGCCTTTCATAAATAACAAGCATTATACAATTTCTAGCATAGATCTACTTTAACCAGTTCACTGCTAAACTCAATGGCTCTGCATTTCCCAATCAGAACCCAAATAAAGAATTGGCCAGAAATGTAACGTTTCCTACAAACAGCAAGGACAGGCAGCAGTGGAAGCAGAGCGTGCACGAGGAGTGAGACTTACGTGCGGCGGTGATGGGTGGGTGTAGCTCCATTCTGCTGGACAGCTCCTTTGTTTCAGCAGTGCAGTGCCAGGGGTCCTCCTTCCACTCTCCAACCCACAGGGGTGTTCTGCCGGCTTCACGCCAGACCTTTGCCCCGTCTTCTCCCACACAAAAAAAAAGTCTGGAGCTCCCCGAGGTAATTTATTAAAATCTATTCAGCGGCTAAACGCTTTAATTAAACCGGTGGTGGTGGTGGGGGGGGGACGAAGACAACGACTTGAGCAGCCGATCACACCGCCAGCCGTCCTGATGGATGGGAGGATGGAGACTTTTCATTAGTTTTGCTGTTCAGCAGTCCAGTAGCTTCTATTTCCAGAAAAGTGATGGAAAAGTTGCCTGGTCGGAGGCAGCTGACGTCACTTCGGTCCCGACGGTGCAGTTGCCGAGGCTCATCTGTCAAGAGGTTGGGTGGAGGTGGCACAGGTGTGTGGGTGGAGGCTTCATGTTAAACATTCTCACTAGCTCCGGCTTTGTTTCAGTGACCTTTGGCTAATCACCGTATTCTCCTGCTTCGTACCAGACTGTGGCTTAAGAAAAAAAAAGAAAAAAGTTAGATTGTAAGCTCTTAAGAGCAGAGCCCCTCCTATTCCTTTTGTAATAAATTGTATTTTATCTGTACGGCTCCCTTTATATTGTACAGTGTAGCACAAACTGCTGGCGATATTTAAAGCGGAGGTTCACCCAAAAATCCACTTTCTCTTACTAGATCCAGCATACTGCTGACACCTGCAGTTTGCTGTATTTTTTTTATTTTTTTCGTACTTATTGTTTTAGCCGGGTTTCTACTCCGGCTCCGAGCGGTTAATCCTGCGGGGAGTAGGCATTCCTAAATCAAGCCCAGTTGATTGACGGGCTTGGATAGCGCGTCACGCCTTCTGAAAATAGCCGAAGTGACACTCGGCTGTTTACCGCGCCTGCGCCTGCCGTGTAGAGCTGACTGCGCAGGCGCCGTAAACACCCGAGCGTCACTTCGGGAATTTTCGGAAGGCGTGACGAGCTATCCAAGCCCGTCAATCAACTGGGCTTGATTTAGGAACGCCTACTACCCGGAAGGATACGCCGCTCGGAGCCGGAGAAGAAACCCGGCTAAAACGATAAGTATGAAAGAATAAATAAATAAATCCAGCATACTGCATGTGTCAGCAGTATGCTGGATCTAGTGAGAGAAAGTTGATTTTCGGTGAACTCCCTCTTTAAATCCTGTATAATAATAATTCAACCCCGCTTCTTAAATTTCATGGTTACTAAATTTTCTATGGTATGCAAAATAATAATGCACTAATGCCGCATACACACGATCGGACATTCCGACATCAAAGTAGAATTTTTGTGCATCGAATTGGATACACACGGTCAAAATTTCCGAAAATAACTTTTCTTTTGTTGTTGGAAAAATTGAGAACCAGCTCTCAAACATTTGTTTGTCGGAAATTCCGACAGCAAATGTCCGATGGAGCAGACACGCGGTCAGAGCTCACATGGAACATTTGTTGTCGGAAATCCCGACCATGTGTACGTGGCATTAGTGTAAATTACTAACAAAATTCACTTAAAGTGGATGTAAACCCACTCTCATCCTTTCTAAACTACTGCCATAGTGCCGATCTATAAGGATATAGATGTCTCCTGCATGTATCCTTACCTGTCAAATGTCTCCCCTCTGTCTGTTATAAGAACTGAAAAACTGCAGATTCTGTGGGTGGGTCTGTTGTCTGGAGCTCTGTGGGTGGAGTTGTGATGTCGTACACTCCCCGCCCTCCTCTACACTCAACACTTGTCAACATGCATTTTCTCCTGTGTATTTCTTACACTGAATTCTGCTATGATCACTAACATCCAGTCAAAATCTAGAAAAGTAACCACATGAGTGGTGGTGGGAATGAAAAAATAATGCCTGTCTGAAGCTACAGTAGTGCATGAGATATGTAAATAACCTGTCACTAACAGCAAGGGGGCGGAACGGACTAAAGTTTTTCTCTGTAAGTCTGTAGTATTTCACTGAACAATAAAAGAGGATTGCTCAGAGCTGGATTAACTCTGTGTGGCAAGACTGGGCCCAGATGATAGTAAATCTTATACTCTATATTGTGACATCAAAAAAAATATGTAAAAAAAAATTTGGGTTTACATCCACTTTAATTGATTGGTGACAAGAAACAGCAGCACTCACAAACATGTACACGCCATATTCAACAAATTATATATCAATGTGTTGCGCCGTCATGTATATGTAATAAGACGCCTTAAAGTGGAATTCCACCCAAAAGTTTTACTTCTGCTTTTTGGAATCCTCCCCCCTCTGGTGTCACATTTGGCACCTTTCAGGGGGGAGCAGATACCTGTGTAATCCAGGTATTTGCTCCCACTTCCGGGCATAGGTCGCCACGGCAAACTACAACACATCCGACTCCTCCTTTGTCCTCCCCGCTGTCTTCTAGGAGACACACAGGTCCCAGAAGACAGCAGGGACCAGTGGGATCGTGCATGCTCAGTAGGGAACCAGGAAGTGAAGCCAGAAGGCTTCACTTTCTGATTCCCTTACTAAAGATGGCGCCTCCACCCGAGAGCCGAGGGACAGATCGGATTTGGGTGCCGACATCGCGGGCACCCTTGACAGGTAAGTGTCCATAGATTAAAAGTCAGCAGCTGCAGTATTTGTAGCAGCTGACTTTTAATATTATTTTTTTCGGCGGAACTCCGCTTTAATTGTGATTTAGCAAACAAAAGTACATTTTTAGAATAGATGTGTAAACTTATATATAAGTCTAAAGACCAATTATAATCCACAAGGTGAAAATAAAGAAAGTGTCCATTAAATCGGTGCAAACATCCAGTACTCTCCACATGATAAATAGGGCAAATATATCTTCTTACCAGATATTAAGACCTTCCAAGGTCTATATGCACATCAGTGAGCAATCACCCCTCACTTTGGGTATAAATCGCCTCAGCTGTTCAGCCCACTGAATGGACCCCAATGATTCAACTCCCCACAGCAGTTATCCTTTCTGTTTCAAATACTTTATTGAATTTTATAATTTTCAACAAAATTCCATTAAAGCGGAGTTCCACCCAAAAATGGAACTTCCGCTTAATCCACTTCACACCCCCTTACATGCCACATTTGGCATGTAATTTTTTTGGGGGGAGTGGGGGCTTCAGGAGGAGTGGGACTTCCTATCAAAAGTCCCAACCATTCAAAGCATCTTCTATTACAGTTTATTTGAAGGTTGTACTTACAGTAAAGAGGTTAAAATAGGGTTATTGGAAACAAACGTTCGTCCATTACCCTCCACGAGCATACTTCCTAACCGTCCTACGATTCGCGATAAATCCCACGGTCCCGCGATCAGGGCTAGAGACCCGCGTAACCCCCCGGCGCGATTACCGCGATTTGCGACAAATCCCGCGATAAATCCCCCCCCACTCAACAACTTTGATCCGCGGAACCCCCCCGCTCAACAACACCGATCCGCGAACCCCCCCGCTCAACAACTCTAAACCACATAACCCACCCGCTCAACAGCTCCGATTTGTGGAACCCACCCCCGCTCAACAACTTAGACCTGCGGAACCCCCCCCCCCCCGCTCAACAACTCTGATCCGCAGAACCCCCCCACTCAACAACTTCGTTGGGAGGTATGCTCATTTGTCCCTCATTCTGAAGTTGAAAGTTGGGAGGTATACACGAGTGCCACGACGTCACTGCTGCTTCATGCATAGCCTGATGTACGTTGCTTCCAATGGGAATTTTGTGGGGCAGTAACTACTTCTTACTGTCTCAGAAGAAGTCCCATTGGACGAAACATATGTCAGGCTAGCCACTGAGCAGCGGTGACATTGTGGCACTTGTGGAGGGTGTTGGATGAACGTTTATTTCCAATAAGCCTATTTTAACATCTTTGCTGTAGATAGAACCTTGAAATAAACTCTTGTGTGTTTTAAATGAACTCTGCGCAATGAGTTTGTTCTCCTCTTCCATGTGATATACTGTGTGATCGGGTTTTGGAGTTCCCTTATTGGATAACTGCTGTGGGGAGTTTGGATTACGAGCATGAAAATAATTTGTTCCGCATTGACTTCTATTGCATTTAATACTGCATGTGGCCAGAGGTGGGGGGTGCCAGAGAGCCTCGGAAATACTCGGAAAGGCTTGGGGACAGCTCGGCTGCGAGACAACACTTGCAAACCAGGTCAAGATTTTAAAAAATGCTCATATTGTGAAACGCTCGTTATTCCCGTTACTCGCAATCCGAGGTTTCACTGTATATTGAAAAGCACTGTACAAACTGTCACTATATAACTCCTGTATAATAATAATAATTAAAAAAAGTATTCAAACCTCCCCATCAGAAAGGAGGGCTTTGTGTGGTCAGAATACTCATAAAAAAATGATCAGCTCACTGAAAGGTGATGAAATCACTGAACCAAGGAGCCCAGATGGACTTCGGTAATAGCAATGTAAAGTGCTGTTTTGTGCATTAAGGAACCAGCCAATCAGAAATCAGTTCTGAGGCCCCCAAGGGCTCCTGCATACCTTTATTTATTTTTATTTTTTCGGCAACAAATGGTTCTAAAAGGCAGCAAATGCATATTATCATCACAAGTGCTCATTAGCAGTTACAGAGATTTCCTGCCACGTTGAAAATTGCTTTGACTATATTTAAAGCTGAATTCCAGGCAGGCATAAAAACGCCAATTACTGCACTTATATATTCTTTCAACAATAAAAGAGCGGAAATTAACTCCCAAGCAAGCAGAATTTTTGGGGATCTTAGTTTTTTTCTCTATTTTTAAAAACGAGTTAGCCCCGCCCTCACCGCCATTCTGTGGGCCAGAAAGATGAATACCTGGTCCTTCAGCCCCTGGGATACGAACATCATAGAAGGCCACAGGAACAGCACACGGTGCGGCGAGGGGGGGCGGGTGTGTCATTGGAGCAGGCTGCCTACACTAATGCACCGTACACACGGTTGGGAATCCCAACGGGAAAAGAGAGAACCAGCTCTCTTTCTTTTGGCTGTTTTTGGCCGTTTTCCTGTTGGAAAAAGTCTGATGGAGCATACACATGGCCTGGATTCCTGACCAAAAGCTCCCATCTGACTTTTTCCGGCAGGAAAACCGATCGTGTGTATGGGGTATTAGAAGATGTAGTCAACTGAAAAGCACCAAGATGGTGGTTTGAGACGCGCTGTATGTAGGGTTGCCACCTCTCTGGGATTCACCCGGACAATCCGGGTTTTAGATGTGTCAGGGTTTCAGACCAGCTGAAACCCAGACACATTATTCTGACTGGACTATGGCTTCCCAGCAGTGTTACTGGCTGCAGTTGTCTAAATCGAGAGTTTCTGTTACACTCTCTTTCACACTGTGCAAAACCAGCACTAACAGCCCCCACACACACACTCACAGGCAGGAGGGGTTCTGCTCCTCTCCCTGCCCACACTCCAATCCCTGGCGCTGTGCCTCAAAAAAGGACATTTGAAGCCCAACAGCCACAGATACATCTGGATGAGAAGTGCCAAAGGGTGAGTGACAGTGGCGGCTGGTGCTCAAAATTTTTGGGGGGGCGCAAACGAAAAAAAAAAATATTGCAGCCTCACTGTGCCCATCACATGCAGCCACTGTGCCATCAATTGTCACCACTGTGCCATGCCATCAAACACAGCAACTGTGCCATCAATTGTCACCACTGTGCCATGCCATCAAATGCAGCCACTGTGCCATCAATTGTCACCACGGTGCCATGCCATCAAACGCCACCACTGTGCCATCAATTGTCACCACTGTGCCATGCCATCAAACACAGTTACTGTGCCCATCAATTGTTACCACTGTGCCATGCCATCCAATGCAGTCACTGTGCCATCAATTGTCACCACTGTGCCATGCCATCATATGCAGTCACTGTGCCATCAATTGTCACCACTGTGCCATGCCACCAAATGCAGCCACTGTGCCATCAATTGTCACCACTGTGCCATGCCATCAAACACAGCAACTGTGCCATCAATTGTCACCACTGTGCCATGCCATCAAATGCAGCCACTGTGCCATCAATTGTCACCACGGTGCCATGCCATCAAACGCCACCACTGTGCCATCAATTGTCACCACTGTGCCATGCCATCAAACACAGTTACTGTGCCCATCAATTGTTACCACTGTGCCATGCCATCCAATGCAGTCACTGTGCCATCAATTGTCACCACTGTGCCATGCCATCATATGCAGTCACTGTGCCATCAATTGTCACCACTGTGCCATGCCACCAAATGCAGCCACTGTGCCATCAATTGTCACCACTGTGCCATGCCATCAAACACAGCAACTGTGCCATCAATTGTCACCACTGTGCCATGCCATCAAATGCAGCCACTGTGCCATGCAACACAGCAACTGTGCCATCAATTGTCACCACTGTGCCATGCCATCAAATGCAGCCACTGTGCCATGCAACACAGCAACTGTGCCATCAATTGTCACCACTGTGCCATGCCACCAAATGCAGCCACTGTGCCATCAATTGTCACCACTGTGCCATGCCACCAAATGCAGCCACTGTGCCATCAATTGTCACCACTGTGCCATGCCATCAAACGCCACCACTGTGCCATCAATTGTCACCACGGTGCCATGCCATCAAACGCCACCACTGTGCCATCAATTGTCACCACTGTGCCATGCCATCAAACACAGTTACTGTGCCCATCAATTGTCACCACTGTGCCATGTCATCCAATGCAGTCACTGTGCCATCAATTGTCACCACTGTGCCATGCCATCAAATGCAGTCACTGTGCCATCAATTGTCACCACTGTGCCATGCCATCATATGCAGTCACTGTGCCATCAATTGTCACCACTGTGCCATGCCATCAAACGCCACCACTGTGCCATCAATTGTCACCACTGTGCCATGCCAAACGCAGCTACTGTGCCCATCAATTGTCACCACTGTGCCATGCCATCATATGCAGTCACTGTGCCATGCCACCAAATGCAGTCACTGTGCCATGCAACCCAGCAACTGTGCCATCAATTGTCACCACTATGCCATGCCACCAAATGCAGCCACTGTGCCATCAATTGTCACCACTGTGCCATGCAACACAGCAACTGTGCCATCAATTGTCACCACTGTGCCATGCCACCAAATGCAGCCACTGTGCCATCAATTGTCACCACTGTGCCATGCCATCAAACGCCACCACTGTGCCATCAATTGTCACCACTGTGCCATGCCAAATGCCACCACTGTGCCATCAATTGTCACCACTGTGCCATACCATCAAACGCCACCACTGTGCTATCAATTGTCACCACTGTGCCATGCCATCAAACACAGCCACTGTGCCATCAATTGTCACCACTGTGCCATGCAACACAGCAACTGTACCATCAATTGTCACCACTGTGCCATGCCACCAAATGCAGCCACGGTGCCATCAATTGTCACCACTGTGCCATGCAACACAGCAACTGTGCCATCAATTGTCACCACTGTGCCATGCCACCAAACGCCACCACTGTGCCATCAATTGTCACCACTGTGCCATGCCAAATGCCACCACTGTGCCATCAATTGTCACCACTGTGCCATACCATCAAACGCCACCACTGTGCCATCAATTGTCACCACTGTGCCATGCCATCAAACACAGCCACTGTGCCATCAATTGTCACCACTGTGCCATGCAACACAGCAACTGTACCATCAATTGTCACCACTGTGCCATGCCACCAAATGCAGCCACTGTGCCATCAATTGTCACCACTGTGCCATGCCATCAAACGCCACCACTGTGCCATCAATTGTCACCACTGTGCCATGCCATCAAACGCCACCACTGTGCCATCAATTGTCACCACTGTGCCATGCCATCAAATGCAGTCACTGTGCCATCAATTGTCACCACTGTGCCATGCAACACAGCAACTGTGCCATCAATTGTCACCACTGTGCCATGCCACCAAATGCAGCCACTGTGCCATCAATTGTCACCACTGTGCCATGCCATCAAACACCACCACTGTGCCATCAATTGTCACCACTGTGCCATGCCATTAAACGCCACCACTGTGCCATCAATTGTCACCACTGTGCCATGCCATCAAACGCCACCACTGTGCCATCAATTGTCACCACTGTGCCATGCCATCAAATGCAGTCACTGACTGTGCCATCAATTGTCACCATTGTGCCATGCCATCAAACACCACCACTGTGCCATCAATTGTCACCACTGTGCCATGCCATTAAACGCCACCACTGTGCCATCAATTGTCACCACTGTGCCATGCCATCAAACGCCACCACTGTGCCATCAATTGTCACCACTGTGCCATGCCATCAAATGCAGTCACTGACTGTGCCATCAATTGTCACCATTGTGCCATGCTATCAAATGCAGTCACTGTGCCATCAATTGTCACCACTGTGCCATGCCATCATATGGAGTCACTGTGCCATCAAGTGTCACCACTGTGTCCTTTAATTGTCACCACTGTGCTCATTGTCGCCTCTGTGCCCTTTGTCACTACTGTGCCCCATGCTGCCACTGTGCCCCATGATGCCACTGTGCCCCATGATGCCCCTTTCCCTGTTAAAAAAAACACTTACCTGATGCTTCCATGTCCTCCCTCGATGTCTTCTGCCGCCGTGGAGAAGCTTCAGCCAATCAGGTTCCTGATAACCAGAATCCGGGAACCTGATTGGCTGAAACGGCTGTCAGTCTAATGCAAGGACCGCAGATTGCCTGCGCTCCGAGCATAGACTTCCGAGAGCCGGAGGGCGGTACTGGAAAAGCCTATCAGAGCCGCTGGCTTTGATAGGCAGTTCCCCTCAGCCAACCAGCTGCCGCTATTCAGGTAACCGGCGACCCATGTCCGGTTATATGAATAGACCAGGCAGCTGGCAAGAATAACACACGTTCAATGCATTGCATTGAACGTGTGTTATTTGCGAGAGGGGGTGGCGCTGCAGCGCCCTCTATAGACGGCCGCCAGAACTTCGGCTAAAATGTCAAAATGACATTTTAGCCGAATAAAAGTTCTTAAAGGGCCCGTTTTTTTTTTTGTGACTGCGGGAGGGGGGGCGGCGCCCGTGCGCCCATATGGGCGGGCCGCCACTGGTGAGTGAGCTCACCATCCATCCATCCCTGTCATGTGACTAAACTCTCCCTTCTTCTCTCTTCTGCCTCTGACTGAGTATTCTAAGGTAAATCAGGGTTCGCAGAGCACCCCTTACATCAGAGTTTTCCTTTACACCATAGACCACAGTGTTCCCCCTTACATCAGAGTCCTCTCCGTACATCAGAATTCCCCCTTAAAGGGGAGTTCCAGGCATTTTTATTAAAAGTCAGCAGCTACAAGAAGCATAGCTGCTGGCTTTAAAAAAACATGTACTTATCTGCTCCACTGTCTAGCGACGTGCCCGCCGGAGCTCCGCTCCTCTCCTGTCCCCCCCTCTTCGGCCGGCATCCTCATTGTTACTGTGGGCACAAGGCCGTGACAGCTTTCGGCTTCACAGCTGGGTACTCGCTACGCGTGTCTGATTGGACAGGCGATCGCCTGGGACCTGTCACGTGTCCCAGGCAATCGCCTACAGGGAGGGGCCGCCAAAAGACGATATGACGTATTGCCTTAGTGTAGGGTGACCAGACATCCCCAGTTTCAGGGGACAGTCCCCTGATTGAGGACACTGTCCCCGGACCAAGTCTGTCCCTGGTTTTGTCCCCTGATTGGATTTAATCGGGGGCAGGGGCAATTTCAAAGACAGTCAGTGCAGAATTAAAATAAATTAGGATTACACCCCCCCCTGCCCCACCTCTCCTACTAGCATAGGGGGGGTTGTATTTTTCCCCAATTCTGATGATCATGCACTGGACGGAGCTGAGGGAATATTTCTTCCGTTTCGGGAGCTTGCTTATTCAGTTCCGCTCGCATGTTCTTCTGCCTTGGCTCAAATCCTGGCCAGCCACCTGCCTGCTTATCTCCTTGCCTTTCCTGAGGGAGTGATCTTCCTCCGCTCCCCATACAGTAGTAGCTGGTGCCCGAAGAGTAAGCGGCGGCGACGGGCAGAGAGTTGCTGATGGTTGCCACTACTAGTAAAGAAAAAATATGTCCCCAGATTTCATTTTAAAAATCTGGTCACCTTACTTATGAAGCCTGACTGAAAGCCTGACTGGAAGCCTGACTGGAAGCCTCACTGGAAGCCTGACTGGAATCCTTCCAGGACGTTGCTAAGTACTGCCAGGATGTTGCTAAGTGAGGCCTAGTCATCCCTGCTCACCTCCACCATCACAGTAGTGAGCTCACAAATACTGAGCTCAAAGCTACTACATACCTTCCAACTTTTTAAAAGGGGAATGAGGGACACCTACTAGCAAAAGTATGTAGAAATAGGTCACGCCCAATTCAAGGAGAATTAACACCGAAAAAAGTTTAGTTAAACCCACAATGGCTTTTTTTATTTTTTTTATAATTATTTACCACTACTATTCCTTTATATTGGCTTTTGAAATTTACAAATGCACAATTATGCACAATGAGCGTTTGTTTTTTTACACTGGAAATTTTCGTGCCATCCCTTTATAGAAAAATCCAGTGTAGATAGGTGTATTTTTTAATATGTCCATGTGCATGAAGTCATCTCTGCCCCATTCACATTTTGGCAATTAGGAATAGGGTGACCAGACATCCCCAGTTTCAGGGGACAGTCCCCTGATTGAAGACACTGTCCCCGGAACAAGTCTGTCCCTGGTTTTGTCCCCAGATTGGATTTAATAGGGGGCAGGGGCAATTTCAACAGTCAGTGCACCCCCCCGTTCCGCCGTGCCTTTTAGCATAGGGACTTCGGCAGAGAGTCGCTGATTGTTGCCATTACTAGTAAAGAAAAAATATGTCCCCAGATTTCATTTTAAAAATCTGGTCACCTTACTTATGAAGCCTGACTGTAAACCTGACTGGAATCCTGACTGGAAGCCTGACTGGAATCCTGACTGGAATCCTGACTGGAATCCTGACTGGAATCCTGACTGGAAGCCTGACTGGAAGCCTGACTGGAAGCCTGACTGGAAGCCTGACTGGAAGCCTGACTGGAATCCTTCCAGGACGTTGCTAAGTACTGCCAGGATGTTGCTAAGTGAGGCCTAGTCATCCCTGCTCACCTCCACCATCACAGTAGTGAGCTCACAAATACTGAGCTCAAAGCTACTACATACCTTCCAACTTTTTAAAAGGGGAATGAGGGACACCTACTAGTATGTAGAAATAGGTCACGCCCAATTCAAGGAGAATTAACACCGAAAAAAGTTTAGTTAAACCCACAAGGACTTTTTTTATTTTTTTATTATTATTTACCACTACTATTCCTTTATATTGACTTTTGAAATTTACAAATGCATAATTATGCACCAAAACGAGCGTTTGTTTTTTTACACTGGAAATTTTCGTGCCATCCCTTTATAGAAAAATCCAGTGTAGATAGGTGTATTTTAATATGTCCATGAAGTCATCTCTGCCCCATTCACATTTTGGCAATTAGGAATAGGGTGACCAGACATCCCCAGTTTCAGGGGACAGTCCCCTGATTGAAGACACTGTCCCCGGAACAAGTCTGTCCCTGGTTTTGTCCCCAGATTGGATTTAATAGGGGGCAGGGGCAATTTCAAAGACAGTCAGTGCACCCCCCCCCCCCGCTCCGCCTTTTAGCATAGGGACGTCGGCAGAGAGTCGCTGATTGTTGCCATTACTAGTAAAGAAAAAATATGTCCCTGGATTTCATTTAAAAAATCTGGTCACCTTACCTTAGTGGCCCCTGGGCGGAAGGAGGAAGTGGGACAAGATGTCCCACTCCTCCTGAAGCCCCCACTCCCCCCCCCCCCCCCCAAAAAAAAAATTACATGCCATGTATGGGGGCAAGGAGTGGATTAAGTGGAAGTTACACTTTTGGGTGGAACTCTGCTTTAAATCAGGGTTCCCCAAGCATCCCTTATGTCAGAGTCCCCAAAGTTCTCCCTTACATCAGAGTCTGTAGGAGTCCCCCATTACAGTGTAAGGGAACTCTGCGAGTTCAGATGTAAAAGGGAAACTCTGTGGACTCTGATGTAAGGGAGGACTCCAGGGACCCCCTGATATAAGGAATGCTCTGGGAACCCTGATTTAAGGGGGAACACTGAGAAATCTGATGTAATGGGGGACTCTGTGGACTCTGATGTAAAGGGGGACTCTGTGGACTCTGATGTAAAGGGGGACTCTTCTGATTAACTTCATATGATTAGAAATGTTATTTAAATGCAAAATATATGTACTTTATACTATAATTTTTTTTTTTTGCTGTGGACTGCTAAAGTGTTCGGTTTGACTTGAAGAAAAGGTGGCAACCCTACCTGTATGGCACACAAACGGGATTGCAGAGTGATTACACTGGATTCTCTGTGTGGGGGAGTATGTGCTTTAACCACTTGCTTACTGGGCACATATACCCCCCTTCTGCCCAGGAGAAATTTCAGCTTCCGGCACTGCGTCGCTTTAACTGACAATTGTGCGGTCGTGCGACGTGGCTCCCAAACAAAATCAGCGTCCTTTTTGTTCCCCACAAATAGAGCTTTCTGCTGGTGGTATTTGATCACCTCTGTGCTATAAACAAAAAAGAGCGACAATTTTGAAAAAAAAAACAATATTTTTAACTTGCAAAAAACGACTGGTTTGCGCAAAAGTTATAGCGCCTACAAAATAGGGGACAAAATTATTAATTTTTTATTATTTTTTTTTTTTTACTAGTAACGGCGGCAATCTGCGATTTTTATTGGGACTGCAACATTATGGCGGACACGTCGGACACTTTTGACACCATTCACATTTATACTGCGATCAGTGCTATAAATATGCACTAATTACTGTATAAATGTGACTGGCATTGAAGGGGTTAACACTAGGGGGTGAGGAAGGGGTTAAATGTGTACCCTGCATTGTGTTCTAACTGTGTATGGAGGGGGACTGACTGGGGGAGGTGACCGATCTGTGTCCCTATGTACAAGGGACACAGATTGGTCTCCTCTCCCTGACAGGACGTGGATCTGTGTGTTTACACACACAGATCCACGTCCTTGTCTCTGTAACCGCCGAACGCGGGTGCCTGGCGGACATCGCGGCTGCCAGGCACGCGCATCGGCATCTCAGTGATGCGGCTGACACGCGCGCGCCCCCCAGTGGCTGGAGGCCGGAGGCCATATATAGAGGCCTCCCGGCAATTGGGAACCACACTGCGGCCATACAAAGTCGTACGGCCGCAGGAAGTGGTTAAAGAACACTACAGGTAGATGGGGAAAAAAAAAAAACATAGGAGGGGGATTGAGTATCACTTTAAAGGCAAGTTTTATATAAAAAAAATTAAGGGTATTCTTAAGAATTTCTTTTTTCTTTTTAAGAATGTTCATCCCATCTTCAAATTGTTAGGCCGGCCCTACACGGTTCGAATCTCGGCTGGTTTAGCAGGATTCAAAACAATAATGGGTGGGCTGAATGAACCAAGTTGGATCGATCGATCGACTTGTGTACAACCAGCCTGCTGGATTCCCTTGCGATTATCGCAAGCAGCTGCTATAGCCACTAGTGATCATTACTGTCTTCTCCCAGCAGGAACGGCTTCCCCCGCCAAGAGACGACAATGGCCCACAGAAGGGATTCCCCTGTCAGCACTTTCTGTGTTGATGGGGGAATCATGCAAATTTCTTTCCTGCAAGTGGGAGAGAAATTAGCACTGTGAGGGTTATTTATGAAAGGCAAATCCACTTTGCACTACAAAACAGTATGCGGCCACAATATATAATAGTCGCTAAGTGGCAGCACTATCAGTTTTCTTGGGTTTAGATACATTTTATCTATCAGTCGGCCTCCCAAAAAATCTGCATTTTTAAAAACTGTAGAAAAAGCCAATAAATAAATGACAAGAGTTGTTAATGATGAATTATAATTTTCAGGCGTCAATAAGGATATAATGTCACACAGAATGTTATTCCTCAAAGGGATTCCTTTATTGTGTTGAGTGAACATTTCCCAGGAGGAAAGTAAAAAGACGAGCTTTTCCTCCACCATAATGAGCTCCGCTCTGTAGAGGGACATCTGGCCACATAGGCAGCCATAGCTGGAGGCTTTCAGTCATTCATTAATACACTGGCCATTAATTGAAGTGTTAATCTTCGCTTTGCTGGGAGTAATAAGTCACCCGTAGATCTCTAGTTGTGGTATGACGGATCTGAGCACATCCTGCTGGGCGTGGAAGGTTGGGACTCGTAGGACTCTACTGGGGGCCGTACTCTTATAACGGCACAGCCATAGAGGATCTCCAATGAGCATATGTTGTGGCCGATTAAATATGTTTTCATCCAATGTCTGATTGTGTTTATGGAAAGTCTACATCATAATGATCGGTTAAACAGCTACAACCTGACCAAATTTGTATCCAAACTGTGGCCTTTGGGGTGGATGTGGCCCTTTGCTTGCCTTTTTCCAGCCCTTGGGACACTATTCCCCCCCACCGACACCAATGATGGAGCACTATTTCTCCCACTGACACCAACTTTGGGGCACTATTCCTCCCACTAATACCAAAGTTAGACCACTATTCTTCCCACTGACACCGACAATGGGACAGTATTTCTCCCACTGACACCAACAATCAGGCACTATTCTTTCCACTGACACCAACAATGTGGTACTATTCCTCCTACTGACACTGGGGTACGATTCTTCCCACTGACACACTGATACAAATGATGGAGCACTATTCTTCCCACCGATACCAAAGTTGAAGAGAAAAGAAAACAAAGGCGCACCAGCCTAGTGTATTACCGTTAACAAGGTTTTAATGTGCTCATCTTGAGTTTGCAGGAACTCTGTCCAAGTGGAACTGGACTAAGTGGAGTCTGCCAAGCAAAATAGGTGAGTTGGAAGTACCAAAGTTGAAGCACTGTTCTTCCCACCGACACCAACAATGGGACATTATTCTTCCAACTGGCACCAACAATGGGGCACTATTCTTCCCACTGACACCAATGGGCCCCTTTCTTCCCACTGACATCAACAATATGGCACTATTCCTCCCACTGACACCAATGATAGATCACTATTCCTCCTACTAACACCAATGACAGAGCACTATTCCTCCCACTAACACCAATGACAAAGCAATATTCCTCCCACTAACACCAATGACAGAGCACTATTTCTTCCACTAACACCAATGACAGAGCACTATTCCTCCCACTAACACCAATGACAGAGCACTATTCCTCCCACTAACACCAATGACAGAGCACTATTTCTTCCACTAACACCAATGACAGAGCACTATTTCTTCCACTAACACCAATGACAGAGCACTATTCCTCCCACTGACACCAATGACAGAGCACTATTCCTCCCACTGACACCAATGACAGAGCACTATTCCTCCCACTGACACAAAGATGGATCACTATTCCTCCCACTGACACCAATGACAGAGCAATATTCCTCCCACTGACACCAATGACAGAGCACTATTCCTCCCACTGACACCAATGATGGATCACTTTTCCTCCCACTAACACCAATGACAGAGCACTATTTCTTCCACTAACACCAATGACAGAGCACTATTCCTCCCACTGACACCAAAGATGGATCACTATTCCTCCCACTGACACCCAATGACAGAGCACTATTCCTCCCACTGACACCAATGACAGAGCACTATTCCTTCCACTGACACCAATGATGGATCACTATTCCTCCCACTAACACCAATGACAGAGCACTATTCCTCCCACTGCCACCAATGATGGATCACTATTCCTCCCACTGACACCAATGATGTATCACTATTCCTCCCACTGACACCAATGATGGGGCACTATTCCTCCCACTGACACCAATGATGGGGCACTATTCCTCCCCTTACTGACACCAATGATGGGGCACTATTTCTATCCATTACCATGACCTACCACTAGAAAAAAAAATAAGAAATTGCCGCTCATTCATGGGTAATTCCATATGTGTGTATATAATTTGTTGTATGCACTCGAAGTAGGGCCAAGAAACAATAGGGCCAGATTCACATACATTGGCGCATATATTGACCGGCATGCGCACATGAAGCAGGCTATGGTCAGCACCTCTCTGCGCATGCTCACAACTCGGCACGGCGCAATCAGTGAGATTGGAACTAGGCCCGGTCAACTTAGTGAGCTCCGCACAGTGCTTAAATGGACAGAGACAAACGCCCTTCCTTTGCAAAAGTACATCCATTTGTTCCCCTTCCTACAGCAAGGTGCTTTTGTTCTGTTTGTTTAACATTTAACTTTCGCTTCCTCTCACTCATGTTCACACAACACTCTCTCCAAAACAATCACCAGAAATCTGTCATTGCCTTCAGCCGCAGGTCCTCAGTGGTGGGTTTGATGATTTGGTTGGCCATGCGTCTGAGGATTGCAGGGATAACCTGGTGCACACATCTGCTCACGGAGGATTGTGACATCCCAGCCACCACTCCACTTCTTTGAAAAGAGCCACTGGCAAGGACATGGAGTGTTGCCAGGACCTTGACCAGTGGCTGCACTGCATGTGAGCGGTGTGTTGGGCTGGTGATGTCCTCCTGCAGGGTTGTGGTTAATTCCATGATGGCAGCAGGGGTGAATCTGAAGATGCGAGACACCTCAGAATCACTCATGCCAAAGAGGTCTATGAGTGTGCGGTATATCCTCTCCCCTGCCCTCCTCCGTGCCCTCCTCCTTCTGCGCTCATTTAAAGTCAGTAGTATAGCTATGAGCAAGAATGCCCCTGGCATGTTGGCATACAGATTGTTGTCCTGCAAGTGTGGCTGCTCAGCTCGTCCCTAACAGTGTTGCTTTAGCTGACATGTAGACAGATTGTCTAATTTGAAACCTGCTTTTATATGGACTAACTTTAGACCGAACAAACAGCTGATGCGCACATCGCGTAGCCTGCGCCGCACAAACTTACTTTTGTGGATCGCCGTATCTCCCTCATTTGCATATTTGCCTAGCAAATAAATGGTGTGTCTAGCGCATTTTTGCGCACGCGATGCGCCGGTCTATCGAAATTACGTCGGTCGAAAATTTCTAGATTTCAGGCGTATATCGTTTTGAAGATACGGCGCATAGATACGAAGGCGCATATTAAAAATTTACGCCGCGCATCTCCTGAAACGCCGGCGCCGCCTTAAGTGCTTTGTGAATCTGGCCCACTAGTGTACATTTTGCTTTTTTATAGCCAACCTAAATATCACACTTACTGTAACACCATATTCTTCTCTTCTAGGAAGAAGAAAAAGATACAATGCATCTGTTCCTCCTTTCAGAGAAGAAAAAGTACAAGGGTGTGTTTTTTATCTAGTGATCACTGTGATAGCCAATCGCAGGCTGTCAAAGTGTTCATGTGTATCGTTTCCAACTGTCCCTCTTTTGAGACCAGGTCCCCCTGTCCCTCTTGCAGCCCCAGTTGCCCCCTCTATACAAATTGTACTATTTTACTACCAAAAGTGTAATGCTGCTTCAAACTTTTTATCCAACCTCAATATTACTGCATATTCTGAAAAGCCAATATAAAGGAAAAATTGAGGTAAAAAATGCACTTGAATGGTTTAACCCATTGGTCTCCGGATGTGGCCCTTTGCTTGCCTTTGTCTGGCCTTTGGGGCACTATAACTCCTACTGATACAAAGCACTATTCCTTCCATCGACACCAACATTGGGGTATAGTTTCCCCCCATTAACACCAATGATGGGTACTATTCCACGCACTGATACCAATGATGGGGCACTATTCCTTCCACTGATACCAATGATGGGGCACTATTCCTCCTACTGATATCAATGATAAGGCACTATACTTCTCAATAATGGGCACTATTACTCCCACTGATATCAATGATGGGCCCCTATTCCTCCAATTAATACCAATTATGGAGCACTATTCCTCCCACTAAATAATGGGCCCATGATCCTCCCACTAATACCAATGATGGGCCCCCATTTCTCCCATTAATACCAATAACGGGTCACTATCCCTCCCACTAATATAAATTATGGGGCACTGTTCCTTCCACTAATACCAATGATGAGCCCCATTCATCCCATTATTACCAATAATGGCTCCTAATTCTCCCATTAATGTCAATGATGGGTCCCTATTCCTCCCATTAATGCCAATGATGGGCCCCTATTCCTCCCATCAATACCAATGATAGGGCACCATTCCTCCTACTAATACCAATGATGGGGCACTGTTTCACCCACTAATATCAATTATGGACCCCATGAATTTCAATGATGGGCCCTTTTCCTTCAAATACCAAAAACGGGGCACTATTCCTCCCACCAATACCAATGATGGGCCCTATTCCTCACACTAATACCAATGATGGGCCCCTATTACTCCCACTAATACCAATGATGGGCCCCATTCCTCACATTAATACTAAAAACGGGGCACTATTCCTCCCACTAATACCAATGATAGGGCTCTATTCCTCCTACTCACCACAAGCAATGTGCAAGTCCTCATTATAGAGACGATTGGTTCCACAGAGAGAGACAGAGAGAGAAAGGATCCCTCTCTGCAGCCTGCTGGCAGGGAATGGGCTTCCCTACTCCAGCTGTGGCTGTGCGCTAAAGAAAATGAGCTGTAAGACTTTGCATGTTGTTGTGATGAACTTGGAAAGTATTTTGTTGATTTAAACTGAAAGTACATTTGGGCTTTAATAGTTGGCAGTATTTATTTGTTAATTGCTTGACTTGGCAGTTTGTGATGATGCCTACCAACAAAGTTATTTTGTTTAGATGGTGCATGTGCTGCAGAACTGATGCAAGAGATCAGAGTAGATTTTCATCACCATCTTGCAGTCTGTGTGTGTAGTTGGTCCCCCGGGAATAAGAGTAGATTTCACGTAGAAAGTTCCACATCCATCTGAGCTTATCAGAGTTAATAGGGGGTTAATAGGGGGTTGTAAACCTTCATGGATTTTCCCCTTAATACAATCTATGCATTAAAGGGTTACTGTGCAGTTCGTTTTGCACAGTGTGGGCCCGATCCACGTCTTCTGGGGTCCCACTGCGGCTGTCTCTGGTCCTTCCCGCAAGAACTCACCACAGTCATGCGGGAGCTCGCATTGGTGATGAGTCCTTGCGGGCACGCTCCCGTGATACAGCGAGTGGCCATAGCCGCTCACTGTATCACTCGGCCCGCCGCGTCACTGGATGTGATTGACAGCAACGCCAGCCAATGGCTGTGCTGCTCTCAATCCATCCACTCTAGCCAATCAGTGGCCAGGCTGAGCGACGAAGAGGATCTCGGGACTTTCGAGGGGTCAGGTAAGTAAAACGGGGGCTCGGGGGGGGGGCATCATAAGATGTTTTTTCACCTTAATGCATAGATTGCATTAAGGTGGAAAAAAAATTTCTTTACAACTCCTTTAACCACTTAACCCCCGGACCATATTGCTGCCCAATGACCAGAGCACTTTTTGTGATTCGGCACTGCGTTGCTTTAACTGACAATTGCGCGGTCGTGCAACGTGGCTCCCAAACAAAATTGGCGTCCTTTTTTTCCTACAAATAGAGCTTTCTTTTGGTGGTATTTGATTACCTCTGCGGTTTTTATTTTTTGCGCTATAAACAAAAATAGAGAGACTATTTTGAAAAAAAATCAATATTTTTTACTTTTTGCTATAATAAATATCCCCCCCCCCAAAAAAAAAAAATATATATATATATAAAAAAAAAAAAAATGTAATCCTCAGTTTAGGCCGATATGTATTCTTCTACATATTTTTGTGGCCGCTAAACTGCCGACGTAGAGCTACGGGCTCTCGCCCAGGAGAGCGGACCTGCCGCTGTAAAACTACGGCGCGCGGTCGGCAAGCAGTTAAGGTGAAAAATGTTCTGTTATGCTCTGTCATGCTGCAGCCCCCCAAACCCCCTGTTTTACTTACCTGAACCCGTTCTTTCTCTCCCCGGGGATGAGCACACCATCTGGGGCTGGTGTCTCGTGTCCTGATTGGATGGATTGATAGCAGTGTAGCCATTGGCTCCCCCTGCTGTCAATCAAATCCAATAACACAGGGGGCGGGGCGAGTCCTGCTGTCTGCACCAATAAACGCAGCAGCAGGACACGGGAGCACACCCACACGGGGAACTTGAGAAGAAGAGGAGCCACAAGCGCAGCCGAGGGAACCCAGAAGAGGAGGATTGGGGCCACTCTGTCCAACACCAACGGCATAGTGAAGGCAAATATGACATGTTTATTATTAAAAAATAAATAGGGTTTAGTAACTCTGTTAAAGCATTTCTAAACTCAAAAACAAAAATGAAATATATTGCAGTTTACCACTTCTTAGATGCGATGGTTACATTGGTTTTCTTTTTTCATGCAAACACATAAAATACCCGTTGACCTGCCAGGAACGCCATTGCTGGTAAATTCCAACAAGCCGGCCTAAAGCAAAATCTTATCTCTATTATATAAAACAAAAAACCGCGCTAGGAAACCCCCTCCCCCCAAAAGGACTACAGGCTGCAGCAAGCGTGTGATAAACAGGAAGCAATGGGATATAAAAAGCCGCGCCACACAAAGGTTGATAATACCAGTGTCAATGATGGTAAAATTAATAAAATGCTAAAGTCCATTAAAGTCCATAGTGATGGAAATAATGATGAATCTCGGGATTCATCATTATTTCCATCACTATGGACTTTAATGGACTTTAGCATTTTATTAATTTTACCATCATTGACACTCTTATCTCTGTTATAAGTCATCTTCTGTAAACTTCAAATCTCTCCTCCCCATGCCATGGGAATGAATACAAGAAGACCTATTTGTAGTCCTAATTAGAAGAACTGCCTGGGTGACAACCATGGCTCCCTCCACAGATACAGTGCAGGAATGAGCATAGCCATCCTAGGACAGAAAGTGGTACTGACTGGATTGCCAGGTGAAAATAAAAGGTAAAACATTTCCGTGCTGTAAAGAAACAATCAAAAGAAATGTGCATATACATCAAATAAAGACAGGAAAAACACCCAAATGGTATCATGGGAGGGGTGGAGGGCTCCCTCTTGTTAAGAACAGAAAAGCTCAGTGGGGGAGATCACTGTACTAACACCGGATCGTTAGTACACTGCCCTCCACCTCCTCCCGCGCCAGAACACTCTGGTCAGCGCTCTACCTTTGGTGGAGAGCACTGATCGGAACCCGGTCGGCTGCTGGTTTTCTAGCATGATGCCAAATGTCTGGCCTCCTGTCAGGGGCGGACTGACAACTCATGGGGCCCCCGGGCAATAGAAGATTATGGGGCCCCTGGGCTTACAGATGGCCACCACACCAGGAGGCAGTGCAGAGGCGGGGCAGCTAAAATCTCAGGATTTTCACATCAAAAGCATGTCGGTTTTGGAAATATCAGGGACAGATGTAAAAAAAACAGATTTTTACATACTGTCCCTGGATTTACTGAGCCTGGCAACCCTGATAGGGCCCCCTAGTGGCATGGGGCCCTCGGGCAGTGCCCGAGTGACTCAATGGTCAGTCCACCCCTGCCTCCTGTCAGTCTGCCCCCCATACACACGTACCGAGTGTCAGCTGGTTTAATTGAACTGGCTGATGTCGCCCAACGTTCGGCCCGTGCGTACGGGGCTTAAGACTGGAAGGGGGGAATTGTAAACACCACTGTCAGCAGTAAATGGTTTGTCTCAACCCAAAAAAAAAAAAATACTACATCTGCAGAACAGTTTGTTCTGTTGAAAAGCTACAGACTTACTAACAGGATCACCAGGTGAAAATAAAGGGGGAAAAAGCCCAAAAGAAAATTAATGCAGCCACCACATTTAAGGGGTGTAAGCTGCAATATTTGGGTTTAATACTGCTATTTTGGGTATTAAAAAATAATTTGATATTGCTTTACATTTTAATACTGCTAAACATTAAGGTTTAATAATGCTTTACATTTAGTAGCTTGAATTGGATTCTGTGTAATTTTAGTAATATAATAAAGAAAAAAAAGGTATGATGTAAAAAAAAAAAAAAAAAAATGCAAAATATAATGCATAAAAGTCCCTGTAAGACGGTTTACAAAGAATGATATCCTTGCAGTCAAAAAAAAAACAAAAAACGACTCAATCACGGAACACGTATTAAATACTATTTCTATGTCCCAGTTTGAGTGCTCAGATGGAGAAGAGTGGGGACCGCACTTCACAGTGGTGTTTGGCGTGGCTTCACATACATTTTCAAATGATTAAGATTAATTTTACCCTTACATTTTCTCTTAATTAGTTGAATTGGTTTCTGGAAATTTTAGTATATAGAAACAAAGAAAAATAATAATGTAATACTAATAAATATAATGTAATATAATAAATAATATGAATATAATATAATATAGTAAATATATAAATACAATGTAGTGCTAATAGATTATAAATATAAATTAATATATTAAATATAATATAATACTAATGAATATAATATATTATAAATGTAATGTAATACTAACATAATATAAATATAATGTAAAACTAATAAATATAATAAATATAAGGTAACACTAATGAAGATAATGCAATACTAATATACATATAATGTAATACAATATAATGTAATACTAATAAATATAAAACATATAAATATAATGTAATACTAATATAATGTAATATAATATAAATATAATAAATATAATGTAATACTAATGAATATAATGTAATATAATAATATAAATATATTATAAATATAATGTAATATAATAAATATAATGTAATACTAATGAATATAATATAATATAAATATAATGTAATACCAATATAATATAAAAATGTAATGTAATAAAAAATATAAATATAATGTAAAACTAATAAATATAATCTAAATATAATGTAACACTAATGAATATAATGTAATATAATAAATATAATGTAATACTAATATAAATATAAATATAATGTAATACTAATATAAATATAATGTAATATAAATAATATAAATATAATGTAAAAAAATAAATATAAATATAATGTAATACTAATGAATGTAATATAATAATACAAATATAATGTAATCCTAATAAATATAAAACATATATAAATATAATACTAACAAAATATAATGTAATATAATATAATATAAATATAATGTAATAAAAAATGTAATGTAATACTAATAAGTGTAATGTAATACTAATGAATGTAATATAATAATACAAATATAATGTAATATAATAAATATAAATATAATGTAATAAGAAATGTAATGTAATACTAAAGTGTAATGTAATACTAAAATATAATGTAATATAATAAATATTATAAATATAATGTAATACTAATAAATATAATGTATAATAAATAATATAAATGTATATAAGAGTGCATACTATAAATGCCCTGTAAGATGGTTTACACCTTGAAAGATGACTCAATCATAGAAGGCTTCATTATGGGGCGTACCTTATGAATATCGTCCATCGCCTCGTCTCGGGATGAGGATCGCCTGTTGTTATCTTGCTCGCTGTTTGAAACTTCCTCTCTGTAACTTACGTTTCATTAGCCGTCTTGCTGCCAACTTTCTCCGAAAATGTTTTTAAGGGAAAAGACAAAGCACTGACCTCGATTACACGACACAGTTTTAAAGCATTAAAAAAAAAGAAGCCTTTTCTAAGGAGGAAACCCTTCCCAGCATCTGCATATGAGCTGAGTACAGCTGCTTTTCCGGCTCCTCTGGGGTACCGAGATGAACAGCAAAGTGTTTTGCACAAATTGAGTCACTGCGGAGACCTTAATTCCGCCCCGGGCCCTCCATTTAAATTTTAAACTAATCCAGTTTCTATGGATATATGTACTTTCTGTGGAAGGGATACAGCAGGCACCAGCAAAGAAGTTTTGTGTGTGTTTGTATGTGTGCGCCTCTTAAATTCAATAACAGCATTTTAAAATGGATCTGGCTTGGTGATGTAATTGATGGTTTGTTTCCACTCGCAGGCTGCCAGCCCTTGATAATTATTCCTCTGGGAGAGACGGAGGTACTGTAAGTGCAATACAGCCTTCCATCAGTACAAGGAGACTTGCTCTCCATAGCAACAGAAGGGATTCCAAAGTCTTGCTGGTCCTGATGCTGCAAATTTGGGGAGATTTGCTCCAGGTAACAAAAAAAATAGAAATAAAAAAAATAAATAAAAAATAAATAAGAGTGTCTGTTAAAAATGTCTTCAGGGGTTCAGCAAAAGAAAAAATACTAAATAACATGCAAATTAATATTAGTTACACCCACAGGGACCCGGGAGCAGCTGTGCAAAGTCCTCTATGTATCCTAATGAACAAAATAAACTGCTAGAACGGAAAATACGAACAGGAACTTTACAGAGGAACTCCAGACAACAAGACTAATGTGATCAACCAATTAAATGATGCAACAAAAAATGTGTTTTTTTTTTTTATGCAATACTTACTTTTAATCCAGAGATCTCAATCCAAGATCAAGAACACAGGGACCTCAAACTAACAGGAGGGAAGTTCAAAACTAATCTTGGAAAGTATTATTTTAATGAAAGGGTAGTGGATGCTTGGAATAAACTACCAGCAGAGGTAGTGAGACCGTCAACAGTAAGTGGCTTTAAACATGCTTAGGACAAACAGATCTATAGTCAAGTAAAAAAGATTTTTTTTTTGACAAAATGTATAAATAATAATAAAAAAAAAACAGGCCGACTGCAATGGACTATCAGGTCTTTTTTCTTTCTATTTGCCCTGCAGTACTTCTTTTCCACCACACGATGCCCTCATGTCCGTCCTAGACCCGCCCCCAGCCTGTGACTGGACAGTGAAAAGAGAGGCAGCACAGTGATGAGCTCATCTGTCGGTCACCCTGTCTATTCCTCCCATCAGCATGCTCCTTGTCAGTACATGAACCGTTGTGCTCTTTTTCTTCTGCCTTTTATTCCTCCCCCAGTCTAAGTTCTACGGTATAAACAGAAAAGCCTGTGCTACTACCCATACACCACATAAATAGCAGAGCTCCCGGGTGCTTGATCCACAGTCACTGGCTGAGTAAAGTAGAGAGGAAAAAATGACCTGCACTCAGGTCGTTGCTTTTTTTTTAAAAATCTTTGGCCCAGATTCAGATAGAATTAGACTATCGTAGAGTATCAGAAATACACTACGCTGCCGTTTTTTACCTGGCTCTACGTGGAATCCAGGTAGATTTTGTCCAGTAAACGACGGCGGCGTAGTGTATTTCTCCCGTCGCAATCCATCTGCGCGAGTAGGGGGCGTGAAGCATTTAAAATAGGCGCGTTCCCGTGGCGATCGAACTGCGCATGCTCCGTTCGCAAATTTCCCGCCGTGCATTGCGCGAAAACACGTCGTCACGTCAAAGTAGCGTCGTTTACGTACATTCCTATTCCCGAACGAGTTACGTTAAAAAAAAATATATATATTTTAAAATCGACGCGGGAACGACGGCCATACTTTACATGGGTTACGCACTGTTAGACCAGCAAAAAGCTCCTCTTAACATTACGTAGCCAAAAAATGACGTAGGCGATTGCGAGGGACACTCGTACCTTCGTGGATCGCCGTAAAAAGTCATTTGCATATCCCGACGCATGAAAACGACGCAAACTCCTCCCAGCGGCCGCAAAAATATCGCAGCGTAGATCCGAAGGCTTACGAGGACGTAAGCCTCTCGGATCGAAGCCCGAAGCCGCCGTATCATGGTTTGAGGATTCAAACTAGTGATACGGCGCGCGAAATTTGAAATTACTCCTGTCTAACACCAGTTAGACAGGCGTAATTGCTCTGTGAATCTGGGCCTTTGTTTTTATTGACAAGCCACAGTGAACAAACGCAAATGAAAACAGTCGACACGTTTCAGCCTATAAGGCCTTAGTCATAACCACAGCTCTATTGTACAAGGACAGTAAGAGGCTGATACCAGGTCAAATTCAGGTACTTATACTGTTTGCAATAATAAAAAAAAAAAAATGTAGCCACTTGACCTCTAGAAGATTTACACCCCTTCATGACCAGGCCATTTTTTGCGATATGGCACTGCGTTAAGCCCCATACACACGATCGGATTTTCTGCGGACAAATCATAGGACTTTTGTCGAAGGGCGTTGGCCAGGAACTTGTATTGCATACAATGACAAAGAATTGTCAGCCAACAAACACAGAACTACGTGGTTTTTCAGCTCTTCAGTGCTACCCTTTGGGCAACTTTTGCTAATGTTGTGTTACGGTGAGCATTGCTTCTGAGCATGCGTGTTTGTACTTTGGATTTTTGTCCGAAGTGTACACACGATCGGAAAATCCAACAACACACATTTATTGGCAGACAATTTTAAAGCATGCTATCCAACATTTGTCTGACAACCGTCTGTCATCACACAATTCCCGTTGGATAATCCGATTGTGTCTATGAGGCTTTACTTTAACTGACAACTGCGTGGTCATGCAACATTGTAGCCAAATAAAATTCATCTCCTTTTTTTTCCCCACAAATAGAGCTTTCTTTTGGTGGTATTTGATCACCTCTGTGGTTATTTTTTACTCTATAAACAAAAGAAGACAGCCAATTTTGAAAAGAAAACAAAACATTTTTTACTTCCTGCTATAAAACACATCCAAAAAAAAAAAAAGAAAAATCGAATTTCTTAATAAATTTGGGCCAATATGTATTCTGCTACATAGTTTTGGTAAAAAAAAAAGGTGTATATTGATTGGTTTGCGCAAAATTAATGTAATTAACTATGTTTTTTTTTCATTAGTACTGGTGGTGGGACTGCAATATTGTGATTCTGATACTAACTGACACTTTGTGGGAACCAGTGACACTAATAAATACAGACACTAATGTCTGTGGATATTACAGTGGGGGGGAGATGTCTGTGGATATTACAGTAGGGGGGGGGGGGGGAGATGTCTGTGGATATTACAGTGGGGACTATATATGGTGGTGATCCAAAAAATGTATGTGCATTATAATTAATCGAAATGAGTCGATTAATGGATAAAAAAAGATTAAATCGAACACGAAAATTTTAACAGCCCTAAAAATATATTTTTTTTCCTCAGTTTAGGCCGATATGTATTATTCTAAAATAGTATGGGCCAGATTCACGTACATTGGCGCATATATAGACCAGCGTAGTGCATCTCCTTTACGTTAGACCGGCTCAATTTCGAGCCACAAGTGCCTTATCCACAGAGTATTTGAGGCCAAATTTGCGCCGGCGCAACTTAAATTCCGAGGCCTAAGGCAGTGTAATTCAAAGTGGGAAGGACTTGAAATGAGCCGTGACCCCATGCAAATGAAGGGCCGGCCAGACTGGGCATGTGCATGACGCTGACTATGGTCAGAGCCTCTCTGCACATGCTCACTACTCGGCCCGGAGCAATCAGTGGGATAGGAACTAGGCCCGGCAGACTTAGTGAGATACGCCCAGTGCATAAATAGGCCCAGACATACGCCCTTTCATTGCAAAAGTACATTAATTTTTTTCCCTCCCTGAAGTAAGGTGCTTTTGTTCCGTTGTCTGTTGCTGTTTGTAGGTTTGTGTTGTGTCGGTGTGTTCCATTATTTTGAGGGCCATCACCCAATTTATATACACACATACATATATATATATATTTACTGAAAAGTCAGTAAATACTAATGCCTGAAGGTGAATAGTAAAACTGATGTGAAAAGCTCTATAAACTCCAAAGTCATAGAGCATACATGTGCTAAATCAATATATTAAAGAGCATCTAATGAAAGGTACTCATGTATAAAAACAGAACATAATTGCTAAGTGAAAGTATACAAACATCCAAAGAACATAAATATCAATAACACAGGTCATAAGAATGCTGAACCATAAGATAGCATACAAAACCAAACAGTTAAAAGTCCAAATCATGCAATAGTGAGAAGGTGAATTAAAGTGAAACAATGTATGGTTAATAGTCCATAAACCGGTCCAGTAAGCCAGCTATAGGAGAAGGGTTCCAGAATGATCCTGGTCTGTATGGGAGGTCACAAATCAACAATAGTGGCATGTTGGCATACAGATTGTTGTCCTGCAAGTGTGGCTGCTCAGCTCGTCCCTAACGGTGTTGCTTTAGCTGAAATGTAGACGGATTTTCTAATTTTAAACCTGCTTTTATAAGGACTAACTTTAGACCGGACGTGCAGCTGATGCGCACAGCACATAGCCTGCGCCGCACAAACTTACTTTTGTGGATCGGCGTATCTCCCTCATTTGCATAGCAAATCAATGGTGTGGACGGAATAAATGTGCACCTACAGTGCCTGCACCTACACTCGCTGGAACAGTAAAAGCACATTCCAGTGAGCGTGTCATAGAAGCGACGGGGATCCGACGTGGATTCCCGCCAATTCTACACGTGGGCAGCGTTTGTTATGAATCCTGAAAGGGAAGTCCCCGCCGGATATTCCCCCCCCTCAGGAGCATAACGGGCCCTTAGGTCTGTTATGGGTTGTAAGGAGACTCCCCTACGCCGAAAAAACGGCGTGGGGGTCCCCCCACAATCCATACCAGACCCGTATCCAAAGCACGCCAGCCGGCCGGTCAGGAGCCGTACCGGGCGGTATGCCCTCAACATGGGGGGGGGGGGGGTGTTGTGCTCTGGGGCAGGGGGGCGCACTGCGGCCCCCCCACCTCAGAGCACCCTGTCCCCATGTTGATGAGGACAGGGCCCCTTCCCGACAACCCTGGCCGTTGGTTGTCGAGGTATGCCGGTGGGAGGCTTATCAGAATCTGGGAGCCCCCTTTAATAAGGGGGCCCCCAGATACCAGCCCCCCACCTAAGTGAATGAGTATGGGGTACATCGGCGTAGGGGGGTCTCCTTACAACCCATAACAGACCTAAGGGCCCAATATGCTCCTGAGAGGGGAACCCATGCTGGATTTTTATTTAAAATCCCGTGGGGACTTCCCCTTCAGGATTCATAACAAACGCCGCCCACGTGTAGAATTGGCGGGAATCCACGTCGGTTCCCCGTTGCTTCTATGCCGGCAAGCCAGTTCGGCGCTAGCTCCCGCGATGGGGCTCGCAGGTGGTCAATCTCGCCGAGAAAGGGAGCGAGATTGACACAATATCGCAGTCATCTACTGTAGGATGTGCAGGCGTAGGCAAGTTAGGCCGGTCAGGAATAGCCTATTTTGGTGCGTATCTAGTTCTGTGGGTACGGTGCATAGATATTCCGGTGCAAATTTAGACTTAGGCGGCACATCTCGAGATACTCCGGCGTAAGTGCTTTGTGAATCTGGCCCAATGTATCCAGCTTTAGACAAGAAGGGCCAGATTCACGTACAGTGGCGCATATATTGACCGGAGTAGCGCACCTCCTTTAGGTTAGACCGGCGCAATGTAGAGGCGCGAGTACCGTATCCTCGTAGTATTTGCGCACAAATTTGCGCCGGTGCAACGTAATTTCCGAGGCATAAGGCGGTGTAATTCAAATTGGGAAGGACGTGGGCGCATTCCATTTAAATGAGCCGTGACTCCATGCAAATGAAAGGCCGGCCGGATTGCGCATGCGCACATGAAGCAGACCATGGTCAGCACCTCTCTACGCATGCTCACAACTCGGCACGGCGCAAATAGTGAGATTGGAACTAGGCCCGGTCAACTTAGTGAGCTACGCAAAGAGCTTAAATAGACAGAGACAAACGCCCTTCCTTTGCAAAAGTACATCCCTTTGTATCCCTCCCTATACAGGAAGGTGCTTTTGTTCTTTTGTCTGTTAGCGTTTGTTGGTTTGTGACTGGTCTTTGAGATATTTGGTTTTGGAGAGAGATTGTTGTCTTTTCTGTGTTTTCTTTGCTGTGTTTTTTTTTTTATATATTTTTGCTGGCCTTTTTTTTTTGCTGAACATTTAATTTTTTTTTTGTTTGTGCATGATTTTGGAATGTGGGGGTGACATTCCTGCCGGAAAAGGGGTGTCACCCTCATTTGTGGTGGAGAAGTGATCCCCAGGTCCGTGTGAATGGTGTATGAATGTACAGTGACATAATTGGAGCCGTGGCGTGGCGTTGCTGCTCACAAGTCCTGCATGGTGGGCTTGTGCCAATCCAATGTGATGAGGATGTGATGTGTCTGTGCTAGGGACCACAGTGGTGTGCATGCATGCATTCTCATTGTGCCATGATTAATGTGTGTGTTTAACGTGCAAAGATGCCTAATGTGTGCTGTCTCCTGGCTGCTCGTCCCTCAGAAGACGGGGTAGCCTTGGTTAGGGGGGGGATTGTCTGGTTCAGGGGTCAGGTCATCACTTATGTCAATCTCCAGGCCCTTTCTCACTGCGAAGTTGCGCAGCATGCCACATGCACCGATGATCTGGCATACAAAGTTTGGGGAATACAACAGGGTACCATGGGGGGTTCTGTATAGGAGTCATGAGATGGGGTCCCAGTGCATATGCAGAGTCACCCTGAAGGGATAAGACAGGAGGATGTTAGTAGTGCATGTGCCCCTTGTGATTTCTGCATCATAGGGGGGTGGGGGGGGGGGGACAGTCATGCCTGCCACCCATGTCACTCACCAACCAGCCAGCTGTCCCCATACACGTTCTGTTCGAATTCTGTTGGGATGGGGCTTTGATTGTATATGTAGCTGTCATGGGTGTCATGTGTTGGGCTGGTGATGTCCCCCTGCAGGGTTGTGATTAATTCCATGATGGCATGAGGGGCGAATCTGAAGACACCTCAGAATCACTCATGCCAAAAGATGTCTATGCGTGTGCGATATATGCTCTCCCGTGCCCTCCTCCGTGCCCTCCTCCTTCTGCGCTCATCTAAAGTCAGTAGTATAGCTATGAGCAAGGATGCCCCTGGCATGTTGGCATACAGATTGTTGTCCTGCAAGTGTGGGTGCTCAGCTCGTCCCTAACGGTGTTGCTTTAGCTGACATGTAGACTGATAGGCAATATAAAAGCTTGCTTAAAATTAGACAAATTTTAGACAGGACGTGCAGCTGATGCGCACAGCGCGTAGCCTGCGCTGCACAAACTTACTTTTGTGGATCGCCGTAACTCCCTCATTTGCATTTTTGCCTAGCAAATCAATGGTGTGTCTAGCGCATTTTTTGCACGCACGATGTGCCGGTCTAACGAAATTACGTCGGTCGAAAAAGTCTAGATTTCTGGCGTATAACGTTTTGTGGATACGGCGCATAGATACGAAGGCGCATATTTCCAATTGCGCAGGCGCATCTCCTGATACTCCAGCGTAAGTGCTTTGTGAATCTGGCCCGAAGTGTGCAACTGGTAAGATCAACAGGTGGGGAGGGTAAAAGCCCAAAAAAGAAAACTAATGCAGTCACCACAACTAAAGATTGATAAGCTGCAATATAATACATTTTTGTGTTCAATGCCACTAAAAAGTGAAATCAGATCTTTGGGTTATCGCACCTTCAGCAGTCATTCTAACAACAGCCATATTACTTTCTGGAAGTGTGTTGGATCATTCAGGACACGTAGCATAGGAAGCATGGAACTTTATTTCTGTAGAGATGTGTAATGGATTCCTGATCAGCTGAACCGGACTGGTAAACCATAGAAGGGTGCAGAGGGCTCGTAACTCCACAATCAATCCTCTAACGCTGTATTGATTATTCATAGATCCTTCCTGAAATGCAGGAACTAAGGGATCATCATGGGTGAACAGTTATGTTCTCGGGAATCTCTCATGTGTACAACGTCTAATTTACTATAATGGCATCGACTTTCCACAACCATGTGCCAATAAAGTTTGATTCCAAAGCTTTGTTTAGACATGAAACCAATAAGATGTCTCCTCACGGCCTCTTTTAATCCGATAAATGCTGCACCAATGCACTGCAACTAGGTGCTTTGCTCACAGATGCAGGGCGATTGTGGCGCATCCACATTCATTGAATGGGTCATGTTTGGCAGACAGTACAGCATTGCAACCGTGGCATATAAACACCCACCCGCCCAAAGCTTCTGAAGATTAAGGAAACTCAGCTGAACCTCAGGTTTTGAAAAAAGAAAAAAAAAAAACCGACCACAAATTCTAAATGGACTCTTAAGCCTCATACACACAATTGGACTATCCAACAGGAATTGTGTGATGACAGGCTGTTGGAAAATCTGACCGTTTGTACGCTCCATCGAACAATTGTTGTCAGATTTTCTGCGGACAAATGTGGGATAGCATGCTTTAAAATTGTCCGCCAACAAATGTGTGTTTAAAGTGAGAGGGTAGGGGGCGCTATTTATGTGAATCATTAGGATAATAAAACATTATAGGTTAAGTGTATAGCCGTATATGTATACATTCAACAATGAATACATTTATATAAAAAGTCCATGCATAAATTCAAAATACAGTGAAAAGAAATGCAAAATTGTAGAAAAAAAAAATTCCAATAAAGTCCACCACTCTATTTACAATATGAGGTTCCTTAGTGGTTAAGTAGAAAAAGTTGCGTGATGAGGATAAGTAATCAAGGTATAGAGTCCACCTTCACCCACTAAGTGTAACAGTTCACCCAACGTGATCTAGTAAAGCAGGGCTGGCCAACCAGTGGCCTGGGGGCAACATGTGGCCCGCGGAGCCCTCTGATGTGGCCCGCGACCTCCTGCGCTGGAATGGCGGGTTGGCAAGCAAAGATCGTAAGTTGCCGAGGCGCCATAACACAGCATCAGTGTTGTGATTGAAGCTGGTGGTAGAGGAACAAAGTGGCTGTGGAGCAGAGCCCCATAAGCCAATGCTTCCTCTACAGCGCTGGCTTTTGCCACAGTGTCTATGGCAAAATTTAGCTAACCCGCAGGATAGACACAGGTGCACTTCGCTGCACCCGCAGTGTGGGTAAACCACAGCACATCAGTGTGAAAGTCGTCTTAGGCCCTTTTCACATGATCAGCCTGACCAAACGGGACTCTCTATTCACCTCTATGGAGCGAAAGATGTCCATTTACTCCCACCTACCACCAATCCGAAAAACAGAAGGGAATTCGTCTCCTTCCATCAGGGTGGATAAGGGGGCCTAGTAGCTGTGACCCGTCATCTGCCCGCTCCGCTCTTTGTGGCCTGCGACTGGTTACCAAGTTGCTTAAGTGGCCCTCACTCTTCAAAAGGTTGGGCACCCCTGTAGTAAAGGATGGCACCTTACCAACTGTAGTTGACCCTTTAGTTAAAAGTCAAATATAGCATATTTACACAAGAGTGTAAAAACTCCTCGCAGTACCAGAGGTTCTCGATCAAACAGCAGTTTTTGAATAGTAAATCATAGGATATAAGGGATGAAAGAGGACCGCAATACTGCAATACTGTTTATTTTAAAATAGATTAAAACAAAAAGCTGCCGATAGGCTCCTTACTGTAGCGGTGCCTTAGTCCCGGCACTGAGGCTGCTGAGCGTGTGTCAGTGTAGGAGAGATGGCCTCCGTAGCTGGAGGGTCCGGCGTGCGTTCCACATTCAGAAACCAGCTGAACCGGAAGTATCGTAGCTGTGCGTGACCAGATTGTGACTCAACGTACGTTTCCTAAATGACTTCATCAGGAAGAGTCGCTTAGATGTATACATATACGGCTATACGCCCAACATATAATGTTTTATTATCCTAATGATTCACATAAATAGCGCCCCCTACCCTCTCACTTTACACATCTTATTTCAGGTAACTGATCTTTGGGGAGCTGCTCAAATTTATTGTTTAAGCACATTGTTAAATTATTAATTCATATTATTTATAACCTATTATTTCTGTGGTGCCAGATTCACCCAACTCCAACAAATGTGTGTTGTCGGTGGGATTTTCCGATCATGTGTACACAAGTCCATTGGACAAAACTCTAAAGTACAAACACGCATTCTCAGACGCATTAGAAGTTGCCCAAAGGGTGGCGCTAAAGAGCTGAAAAACCACATTGTTTCATGTTTGTTTCATGTTTGTTGGCTGACAATTGTTTGCCGTTTGTATGTATTTTTTTTGTTTTTACTGGTAACGGCGGCGATCAGCAAATTTTAGCAGGACTGCGATATTGCGTCGTACAAATGTGACCCCAAATTACAGTTTTTGGGGACCAGTGACATGATTACATTGATTAGTGCCATAAAAATGCACCGATCACTGTATAAATGGCACTGGAAGGGAAGAGGTTAACACTATGGGGTAATCAAGGGGTTAACTGTGTTCCCTCAGCATGACCTAACTGTAGTGAAAGTGGGCTGCCAGGGACATGACAGAGATCACCGTTTCCGATGACTGGAAACAGTAGATCTCCGACATGTGCCCTGTCAGAGCGGAAATCCGCCTTGTTTACAAAGGCAGATCCCCGTTCTGCCTCTATACACCGTGATCACGGGTCGCAGCCAGACAGAGATTCGCACAGCTGCACCAACCTGCCACAGTAAGACTGAAGCGGCTGGTGAGAAACTGGTTAAATGAGTGAAATAAGTATTTGATCCTCCATCAATCAGCAAGATTTCTGGCTCCCAGGTGTCTTCTATACAGGTAACAAACAGATTAGGAGCACTCTCTTAAATGGAGTGCTCCTAATCTTAGCTTGTTACCTGTATAAAAGACATCTGTCCACAGAAGCAATCAGATTCCAATCTCTCCACCATGGCCAAGACCAAAGAGCTGTCCAATGATGTCAGGGACAAGATTGTAGACCTACACAAGACTAGTGCGGTCTACAAGACCATCGGCATGCAGCTTGGTGAGAGGGTGGCAACAATTGGTGAGATTATTTGCAACACAAAATAACGGTCAATCTCCCTCAGTCTGGGGCTCCATGCAAGATCTCACCTTGTGGAGTTACGATTGTGAGAACGGTGAGGAATCAGCCCAGAACTACACAAGAGAATCTTATCAATGATCTCAAGGCAGCTGGGACCATAGTCACCAAGAAAACAATTGGTAACACACTACGCCGTGAAGGACTGAAATCCTGCAGTCCCCTGTGAGGTCCCCCTGCTCAAGTAAGCACATATACAGGACTATCTGAAGTTTGCTAATAAACATCTGAATGATTCAGAGGAGAACTGGGTGAGTGTGTTGTGGTCAGATGAGACCAAAATCAAGCTCTTTGGCATCAACTCAACTCGCTGTATTTGGAGGAGGAGGAGGAGGAATGCTGCCTATGGCCCCAAGAACACCATCCCCCACCCTCAAACATGGAGACGAAAACATTATGCTTTGGGAGTGTTTTTCTGCTAAGGGGACAGGACAACTTCACCACATCAAAGGGACAATGGACGGGGCTCTTAGATGAGAACCTCCTTCCCTCAGCCAGGGCATTAAAAATAGGTTGTGGGTCCAGCATGACAATGACCCAAAACACACAGCCAAGGCAACAAAGAAGTGGCTCAAGGAGAAGCACATTATGGTCCTGGAGTAGCCTAGCCAGTCTCCAGACCTTAATCCCATAGAAAAGATGTGGAGAGAGCTGAAGGCTTGAGTTACCAAACATCAGCCTCAAAACCTTAATGACTTGGAGAGGATCTGAAAGGGGAGTGGGACAAAATCCCTCCTGTGATGTGTGCAAACCTGGAGGCCAACTACAAGAAACGTCTGACCTCTGATTGCCAACAAGGGTTTTGCCACCAAGTCATGTTTTGTGAAGGGGTCAAATACTTATTTCACATAGTAAAATGCATATCAATTTATGACACGTGCGTTTTTCTGGATGTTTAAGTTTTTCTGTCTCTCACTGTTAAAATAAACGTTCCATTATAGACAGATAATTTCTTTGTCAGTGGGCAAACATACAAAATCAGCAGGGGATCAAATACTTTTTACCTCGCTGCGTCTTCTCATTTTCCAATTCCTATTCTATTGTAGGACTAGAGATGGGAATACCATGCCATGACTATTATCCTGCCATGTGTCTCCTCTGACAGGAAGCCTGGATGTTCCTGTTACTTAATATGGCATATTAGATTACACTGCTCTTCGCAACACAGAAACACAATCTTACCCTTAATCGTTGACTTTAGACAGAATTGATTAGTTCAACCACTATAAGAAAAAAAGAAGATAGTTTAGCAGTAGATAACTGATGCACATACACCCATTAATTCCAGCTGTTTGTTATTATACCATTGCTGTACCCAATCACAACATTATGGATAGGCTCAATTGGGGCATCTACTTAAAGTGAAACTTTAAGCAGGCCACACACTGATTGAAATGCGACCTGTTCAGCAGGGACCAGCCAAATTCCCATTCATGTATTAGCAGGCTGAATGTACTGAATTTATTCGACTTGGGTACAACAAGCTGGTGTGATTTTTTTTAAACATACGAATACTGCCGGTGGCTATAGCTGCTTGCAATAATCATTGTGTTCTGCCACCTGGGAAGGCCTCCCCCCCGCCGACAGAACAAAATAGCGCTGCAGGAGGCATTGCCCCACTGAATGTGTTGATGGGGAAATCAAATGATTTTCTTCCCTAAAGAAAATTGAATCATCTGTGCACTGCTTTAGTCAGAAAATTAAAGGAGTTGTAAAGGAAAACATTTTTTTTTTTGCTGAAATTACTGTTTACAGGGTATAGAGACATAATAGTTAACTGATTCCTTTTAAAAATGATTGCAAATAGATAAAAATCAATCATATAATGTGCCTGCAGTTTCAGTTTCGTTTTTCATCAAGTTTAATGCTTTTGTGATGTACAAAGACACAGAGCCAATACAGGGCAGTGTTTGTATTTAAAATGAAACCGATTGGTTCTGAGGGGTTTTAGATACACAGTAATCACACCTCCTTGATTAGAGACCACAGAGAGAAGCTCCCATGACTTTTTTCATCAGGAAACCAGGAAGTGTCCAAAACAGAGAAGGATTACAGCAAAAACGAACAATGAGGACATGAAACCAGGACTGCATTAGGGTAAAGGAAGCTATTTAGCTAAAAAAAAAAAAAATCCTTTAGTGACCCTTTAAGTCCCGATAGATGACTTTAGGCTGGACTCTTCACAGGTTCCACCTAATGGTTGAACAAAAAAAATAATCATGTATGGCCAGCCTAATGCCGCATACACACGATGGGCCTACCAACTCAATCAATGAAGGTCACTTGGAGTTTGAACATAAGCTCCCAGTATAGACATGTTTTCTCAGTTGAGCCCACCACTGTCTCTGTAGTAGACAAACACAAATCGTCCAGAGGAATTTCTCAGCTGTTAAGCTGGAGGAAACACAAAAGGGCTCTTCACAAAAGTAAAAATACTGGTCAAGACTATAACCTTTTTATAGACACAGGTTCGGATTGTTTTCACTTTATTTATCCATAGAAGAGGGTGGGGGCAAACAAAAGGTAATTATTTTTCTAAAAAGCAGCCAAAATTCAGTAAATGTTTGGCCTAAAACGCTATTGAAAATGATTTTGCCCTTAAAAATAGAGGTTTCTTAACCAACCGCAATCACAAACTTCAGGCAGAAATTAGAAATCTACAGATGGCTCCTTTATATTGAACATATCAAAAATTCCAGAAAAAGAGAGGCTCGGCTTTCATTAAAAAGGTCATCCCCTTAGGACAGAGTAAAATATGAGCTCTGTAAAAAGGATAATAGTTATCTTTAAAAATGTAATTTAATATCAGCTCATGATCATGAACAGTTGGCACTGCACCAGGTTTCCTGTGCTCAGGAGAAAATTCATCTTTACCATGAACAGAGGAATGAATAATAATAATGCCGGTTGATTTAAATTAGAATTTAGAGTAGGACTTGACCCTAAAGGGGAAGTTCCGCTTTATAGCCCCCCTTTTCTTCGTTACAGTTCCCAGCAAGCTACAGACAGCGCGGATCGTGAATGCCACAAGGAGTCATGGCCAGTTCCCACATTAAACATGCTGGCACCGGGGACCCGAAGACCAGTGAGAAACCAGCCTAGGCGAAGATGGCACTGGATCCTTGGACATGCGCTTTAAAAAAAAAAAAAATTATAAAAATTAGCAGCTACAGTATTTGTTGCTGTTTTTTTTTTTTTTTTTAACCACTTAAGACCCGGACCAAAATGCAGGTAAAGGACCTTGCCCCTTTTTGCGATTCGGCACTGCATAATTTTAACTGACAATTGCGCGGTCGTGCGACGTGGCTCCCAAACAAAATTGGCGTCCTTTTTTCCCCACAAATAGAGCTTTCTTTTGGTGGTATTTGATTACCTCTGCGGTTTTTATTTTTTGCGCTATAAACAAAAATAGAACGACAATTTTAAAAAAAATGCAATATTTTTTACTTTTTGCTATAATAAATATCCCCTAAAAATATATAAAAAAACATTTTTTTTCCTCAGTTTAGGCCGATACGTATTCTTCTACATATTTTTGGTAAAAAAAATTGCAATAAGCGTTTATTGGTTGGTTTTCGCAAAATTTATAGCGTTTACAAAATAAGGGATAGTTTTATTGCATTTTTATTAAATTTTTTTTTTACTACTAATAGCGGCGATCAGCGATTTTTTTCGTGACTGCAACATTATGGCGGACACTTCGGACAATTTTGACACATTTTTGGGACAATTGTCATTTTCACAGCAAAAAATGCATTTAAATTGCATTGTTTACTGTGGAAATGACAGTTGCAGTTTGGGAGTTAACCACAGGGGGCGCTGTAACTTTGAGTGTTCCCTTTGTGTGTGTTTACAACTGTAGGGGGGTGTGGCTGTAGGTGTGACGTCATCGATCGCGTCCCCCTATAACAGGGATGACGTGATCGATGCTGCGGCCACAGAGAAGCACGGGGAAGCCGTGTTTACACACGGCTCTCCCCGTTCTTCAGCTCCAGGGACGGATCGCCGCACTGCAGCGGCGATCGGGTCCGCGAGTCCCGGTCCTGGAGCTTCAGACCGGGTCACGGGAGCGCGCCGCGGGCGTGCGCCCGTGACCCACGGCTGGGTACTAAAATCAACGTATATATACGTTGATGTGCCCAGCCGTGCCATTCTGCCGACGTATATGTGCAGTAGGCGGTCCTTAAGTGGTTAAGAAATACTTTAAAGTGGTTGTAAAGTCACATGTAGTAATTACTTTTGATCAGCTTTGTTTTAGGTCCCTGTTTAGTACAGTGTGTGTGTTGTCCAAAAATTATAATGCTAAATACCTTATTTGCAGAATTCTGCTGTCCTGTCATGTGATCTCCCTCTGCTTCCCGTCCCAAGTTAGTACAGTGGGAGGGGCGAAGATCTGATAAATTTCATGTTAGCAAAGGGAGGTCAAGTGTCTGCACAGCAGGGCTCTGCATTGAAGGTATTTAGCATTATAATTTTAGGAAAACACACACTGTACTGAACCGGGACCTAAAACAGAGGATCAAAGTAATTACTGTATTTATTGGCGTATAACACTCACTTTTTTACCCTAAAAATAGAGGGTAAACTGTGCCTGCGTGTTATACGCAAGGGACTGTGGACGTTTTTTTTTCCTGAAGCTTCCCTCTTAAAGTTAGGGTGCGTGTTATACGCCTCTGCTTATTATGCGCCGATAAATACGGTAATACTTACAAGCACTGGAGCAGCTGCAGGAGAAAGTTGAACTGGATAACGTTGGCATGTAAACTGACCACGCTATCAGAGATCAGCAGTCATAATAAACGTGGTCAGTTTACAGAAAAGACGACAAGAACAGGGAGGGTCGGCCAGGTATTGTACAAAATAGAAAGGGACAATTGACGTGCCTTAAAAAGGGACAGATGCAGATTGTATTTTTTTTTTTTTAGGACAACAACCTGTCCCCCCCCCCCCCCCCCCCCCGTAACTTGCACCTCTACAGACTACCAGGGCATTGCAATACGACTTACCACTTACCCTCTCCAGGTTTATTATATTATTCCTTCAGGGTTTCAATAAAGGAGTCGTTTCTAAGAACAATGTGTAATCAACAGCCGTCAGTGGCCCTTCCTACTGAGCCACCGGAAATGCTGGATAGCTTTGTTTCCTTACCTTTTGGTCAATTTTATTAGGGATCTAGTTTCTTGATCGACTCTAAACTCCTGCCAGTATCTTGCTCTATTGCTACACTACATTCCTAGAGACTTCTACTTGTGGACTGACCCTTGTCTATGGTTCACTGACCATTCTCCATCACTCTTCAGTCAAACCTGGTACCTTTGGCTAGCGACTGTGGTTTGATTTCTGACTACGTTTCTGTTTGCTCCTGTACCACTATTGCCTGCTTGTGTACCAAACCGGGCCTGCTAAGGACCACAAACTTGCCATTTCAGCTAATGGACTCAGAGCCTGACCCCAGAATGTGAAACAGTGAAGTAATTAATTGGTTGGGATTGGCCAGTAAGTGGTACTTTATTACTAAGATACAAAACTTTAGTTTAGGACAGATTGGTGGGGCAAATAGACCTACATTTTCTGACCAATCCAGAGCTCACTACCTTCCTTTGCCATAAAAATCACCATTAAACTCCAATATACTTTGGGATTCTGTCCCTCGCCATAACCAGGAACTACAATGCATACATACTTGTTCTTGGCATATATATACATATATATATATACACACACACACTGAACAATTTTCATGTAAAAAAACTGCTGGAAATGCAGTCGGATTTTTAGTTCATATCAACAATACTCACCAACATCTGTGTAGCGGGAGGGTCAATCTGATTATATATGATCTAAACGGATTGTTGCAGTTGATCTCACGAATCAAGGCAATTAGAAGTAGCTCTACTGTTGTATGACGTCTTTAACACAACCACGGAAATGTTTAAATGATCAGGACCTATGCATAGCCAATTCCACGCCTAAAAGTAGCTCTGATAATGTCAAAAAGTGTGTAATGCACACGGTGCTTCCCACAGACTCCCTGGTGGTCCCCAGGGTCTACATACACAGGCGTGTCTGTACTTTGCTGCTTATTTGAAGAATACGGAATATAGCATTCGAGTTGTATGGTTGTCCTGTTAATGCAGCATGTTTACCACATTTAAATCGCTTCCATCACTTTTTACAAGTTAACAAACTGCACATATAGTTTACACAGATGAGGGACAGTTGAAAGTTTTACCCCCCCTTTTAACCAAACACAGTGAAAGTTGTGATGCTGATTTGGTGATCTATTCAACCACCCTGCAAATGCGTTTATTAATGCAACGGCACATGTGGTGGTGTGGGATTTATAGAGTTATTACCAATGGTGAGGTGGTGACATGTCTTCAGAGGGCAATGCAAATGTATATGGCCCCAATTAAATAATAAAACATTTCCCCCTCAGCAAACACCTAAAAGCATGGTTGCTTGTGAATCAGACTTGTTCCGATTGTGAAGCTTGAGCACATCTTATTCAGGGTGGGTATAGATGAGCGCTTCCACATAATTCCTTCATTTGTGGACAAATATAAGTTATACAGCTACCACCATTAACATTTGCCCTATATGCATTCAATAAGTTACAGAATCCATGTAAATTCCTGAACGACAGTAAATTACAGCTGAATTTTGATCAGATATTAAACCTTCTGCCACAAAGTCATTTGAAGTGAGGAGACCAAAATTAAGCTTTTTGGCCACAACCATAGGCCTATGATGAAAGGTACACCATTCCTATGGTGAAACACGGAGGTGAGATTTGCTGATGTTTTGGGGATGTGTGAGCTACAAAAGGCACAGGAAATTTGGTGAAAATTGATAGCAAGATGAATGCAGTATGTTATCAAAGAATACTAGAGGAACATTTGCATTCATCAGCCAGGAAGCTGCCCATGGGACGTACTTGGACATTCCAACATGACAATGATCCAAAACACAAGGCCAAGCCAACCCGTCATTGGCTACAGCAGAATAAAGTGAAGGTTCTGGAGTGGCCATCTTAGTCTCCTGACCTCAATATCATTGAGCCACTCTGGGGAGATCTCAAACGTGCCGTTCATGCAAGACAGCCCAATAATTTACAGAACTGGAGGCTTTTTGCCAAGAGGAATGGGGCAGCTTTATCATCTGAGACGATTGAGAGCCTCATCCACAAATACCACAAAAGACTTCAAGCCGTCATGGATGTTAAAGGGGGCAATATACGGTATTATAAGGGATGTAAAGGTTTGTTTTTTTATTTTCTAAACGGGTTCCTTTAAGCTAGTGCAATGTTGGTTCACTAACATTTTCCTTTGATTTCCCTTCTAAATGTTTTTTTTATTTTCTTTGTCTGAATTTCTCACTTCCTGTTCCTCCTCAGTAAACTGTTTTGGCTGACTAACCCCCAACCAGAACGGCTCGGATGATGGGGGCAAGCTTATTGAGGAACAGGAAGTGAGAAATTCAGACAAGAAAACATTTAGAAGGGAAATCGAAGGAAAACGTAAGTGAACCAACAATGCACTAGCTTAAAGTAACCCATTTAGAAAATAAACTAACCTTTATGACCCCTTTAAGAACGGGAAAAGAAAGGTTGTGGTGTTCATAGTTTCAGAAAATTGGCTAAGAATTCATAAATTCTGCCAGGGTATGTAAACTTATGAGCACAACTGTATGGTCACTGCCAGACCCTCTATTAAAGTTAGGCATAGCACACTGTATTAGTCTTTTATAAAAATTAGGCTTGTAAATACAGATTTAGCGCAAACTTTAAGCCGGTCAGGTGAGACTCGGACGATTTCCAGGGCTACTGCAGGAGGGGCCGTGCGGCCATGTGTCCTCCCCGGCTGACGTCAGAGGGAGATCTCGACCCCTCCTGCAGTAACCATGAATCAGAGCTGTACATCGGTCCCTAGTCACGTAACCGGCATGAAGATTGATTTAAAAAGATATTTAAAAGCCTTGTTTTTATAAAAGACTTATACAGTGTGCTATGCCTAACTATAGAGGGACTGGTAGTGATTTGTATATTTGGGTTTACAAACATTTTAGAGAAGAAGTTCACTTTTTAATAAATGCACATTTTCCCCAGGTAAAGTGCATTTATTTATTTATATTCTATAGAGACTATAAAGCATTGCACCTGCAATCAGCAGATAATGGATGCAGCGTCAGGCTCCTGCAGGCTGTCAGTACAACTGTCTGCCTGTACCTCGAGTACAGACAGTTACTGAAGTCCAGGAAGATCAATGAACTACAAGCAGAATCACGTACCTGTACATGATTCTGCACAGAGCGGCGGCCCTGCCGCAGTAAATTTGCGCGGGGTGGCCGGCATCAGGTTAAACTGTCGGTCTGGAGTTCATTATTAAAGTGGCAAGTCAACAAACCTGGAACAGACAAACATTCTGGTCTCTAGTTTAGGACATCAACTACTGGTAAATGATCAGCCCTCCAGGAAATTTGAATAAAGTCTTTAATAGATTATTAATTAGAAATCTTAACAGCCTTGCCATTAGAAAGTTGTGTAAATTAAATAATTCAAACAGAGTCCCTTTTTCTGAGATGGTATCTGTATTTATGGCCACAGTTGCAGAAACAAGATGTACGGTTTTTATGGGTCACATCTTTTACTCAACAGCTTCTTCCCATAGTTCTTTGCAGCTGTGCTACAGTATATAAAAAAAGGCAGATAAAATAAGGGAAATACTGACAATGATTCAGAGATTTTTCCTTTCCCAAGAAAACATATCACTAATCTAAGTTTAATCTATATCTAGTTGGAGATCACCCTCAGGATTCCTAGAAACATTTCTTGTTGAGATTTCTGCAGCATTTAATGGCACAGGGACAATGCTTTGAGCATGAAGCTCCCACCGAAGATCACCTGAACGGTGGCAGGAATCGGGTGTAGAGATGTGTTTAAAAAGTCAACAAATAAATTATCTTAAAAAGCGATCTTTTCATAAATAGCTTCTCTTATCCTGTAATGTCCAACCAAAGCGTTTAACTCCTTGAGCATCAAAACAGCCTTAAAAAATTGCCTTTTAGCAATGACTGGCTTTACACATGGAGGGCTTTTGTAGTGCATCCTGAATGCCTTAACAGGCGTTTTCCAGTGTTAGATCCATCTCAGGCTAAAGACCAAACAAGTTGCTCTTCATTAAGAGCATAAACTGGCTGAAGATACTTCCAGTCCTTGGCTCTTGTGCAATAGGATATTAGTCCTACTTGGCTGTCGTTAGCTGAAGTGCACGCGATAAGTGGAAATTTCCATTGGGTCTAAGCTGAGCGTTGAGGTGCTGCTGTTTGAAGGTGGACCTAGAGAATACATCAGCGTCAAGGAGGTGGGCTGCACGAGAGCCAATTCCAATCCATGGAACAGATTTCCGAGGGACAGCTAGAGAGAAACAAATCATACATTGGCCATTAGATTATATCATGAACCATCAAGAGGCATATCCACATTTCGGCTGGAAATTTACTAAACAAAACACACTGTTGTGCAATGTACAAAGACACTATGGGGAGATTAACTAAAACTGGAGTGCGCCAAATCTGGTGCACCTATGCATGGAAGCCAATCGGCATCTAACTTCAGCTTGTTCAATTAAACTTTGGCAAAAAAACATGGAAGCCAATTTGCTTCTATGCAAAGCTGCACCAGATTTTGCAACCTCCGGTCTTAGTAAATCAACCCCTATATTGTATAAAACTGCTGTACATCAGGCGCTCTTTCAGTCTATCCCCCATACTCATGACAATTCCAAATTTTTTCCTTAAGTTGACATGCTTTTCTTTAACTGACCCCTTTTACTTCCACCATGTCTAAGGCCGCGTACACACGATCAAATTCATCTGCTGGAAACGGTCCGACGGACCGTTTCAGCAGACAAATTAGATCGTGTGTATGGGCGGACAGACAGATTTTGCCAGCAGACAGATTTTAAAGCATGCTTTAAAATCTGTCTGCTGGGAACCCGTCCGTCCGATATGTCTGCTGGTTAGTACGCTAACCAGCAGACATATCTGCCCGCACATGCGTCGAATGGATTCGACGCATGTGCGGAAATGTTTTACTTCCTGGTGCGGTGACGTGGCGGCATCAACGTCACCGCCACGTCACCGCACTATCTGCCGGCGGGGATTTTGGTTTGATCGTGTGTACACGATGGAGAGGAATTAGGGAATAATGTATTTTCTAGAGAGGACCCCCAACAGCTGCATCTGAAATGGGAGAAATGGGAGAACCTTAAATTTGTTTTCAAAATGAAGAGCTATGGAATGTACCATTCATTCAGTGGATATAGAATTGCATGGGAGGCTTCTCTAAAAATCTTCCTGAAAGAACTTACACTTTAAACCTTCCAAGTACCAATTCTTTTTTTACTGTATATTTTTTAACAGCAGCTCTAGGTAAATCCAAGGAGAATACATAAACAACCAATACAGATATCAAATATAGACAACAAGCGCAAACTACAAGGAGACTGCAATTCTTCTAAGGCAGTGGTCATCAACCCTGTGCTCAGGGCCCACTAACAGGCCACGTTTGCAAGATATCTGAAATACATCACAGGTGAAATCATTTGCTGCTCAGTGATTGCAGTATTCTAGTCTATCTCCCCAAGGTAATACATAAAACCTGGCGTGTTAGTGGGCCCTGAGGACAGGAGTTGATGACCACTGTTTTAAGGCACAAGCAGTCATATCTCCCTGCTGGACAAATGTCCTGATGTGCAAGAAAAATTGGCTGCAAGTTAGAAACCTGCCCAAGTTTACATGATTAATGGCTGGCGTGTTTAAATACTTTCAAAAGTATTTGATCCCCTGCTGATTTTGTAAGTTTGCCCACTGACAAAGAAATTATCAGCCTATAATTTTAATGGTAGGTGTATTGTTAGAGACAGTATTTGACCCCTTCGCAAAATCCTTGTTGGCAATCACAGAGGTCAAACGTTTCTTGTAGTTGGCCACCAGGTTTGCACACATCTCAGGAGGGATTTTGTCCCACTCCTCCCTGCAGACCCTCGCCAAGTCATTAAGGTTTTGAGGCTGACGTTTGGCAACTCGAACCGTCAGCTCCCTCCAACTGGGCAACTACTCTTCCGCCCAACCATGGGGTGGATACAGCTTATGTGAAAAGGTTTTATATTGTAAAAATACAGTTGAAAATCCGAAGTAAAGTGACCTGATAATACGACTAGTTCATGTAGTGTTAAGTTATTAGGATAATGAACCCGTCATTGGCTATAGCTGTCCCCACTGTGTTTAAAGTGGTTGGTAGTCTCAATTAAGAGCACCAAGTGTCACTTCTGTCTGCTGCTTAATTCCTTGGAATCACTTCGGAATAACACCAAGAACAAAAAAAAAGGTCACGGGGAAGGAGTTTCAGCTCTGTTAATTCTGTGCAAAAGGGGGGTTAATCCTTTCCTCCAATCGGTAGAGTAACTTCATCTCCACGTCCCCTTTTTCCCTGACAGCTCAGACACATTTTATAAATTCTACACTTTGAACAGATGTAGATAAAATAAGACTGTAGATAAACAGTTACAACTTATGTAGGAGAATTTGTTTCATCTCTGCATACCATCTCTTCACTGGGTATATGTAAGGGTTTTCAACCACTGTAAACGCTAGATCCTACATAAGATGCATTTTCCACCAACGATGAGCAATTGTTGACATCAAAATCAGAATACCTTTCCTTGACTTGTGGTGCAGTTGAAGCCGAGATTTTTTGCCTCCAGTCCACAGTCAAAACCTTTTCGATGTAAGATCAAAGCGGTGTCTAGAGAGGGTACTCCATCATCCTACAGAGAAACATGAGCACAAATAATACATTTGACTCTAAAAGCCATGATTTAATTTAATAAAATCTGCAAACACGCAACTCGAGAAATTCATTTTTACATCTGCGCTCATTAGCGAAGCAGACAGGAAGCTACAATATAAACTGTTCCAGTAGCATTGGATCCATGCTCACCTCTGCCTGGAGAGTCCTCAGATTGAGGATGTGGATGTCACACGGTAGAGTAGCAGAAAGTGGCAAAAATGATTTAAGAACTGGACCTCCACCCTTTTCATTGGTCACAGGCATCACTAGGAGCTCATAGTTCAAGTGCATAGATGTTATATGACTGAGCAGGGAAGGGAAGCTGACTGGCTGAGATGATGGACTCTGGGGAAAAGAAAAGAAGATAGACACTGTCAAATCTGTGCTGAATAACCTCATAATGTATTGCCAGATTTCTCTGATTTCTGAGTAATGGGCCATCAAAATGATCAGTCTCACCAAATCATATTGCATCTCAGTTTTGGATAGATGTCAACAGGCTCCATAGATGGATGTTTTTGAAAAGATCCTTGCACCCAAGTTTCAAGGTCACCCAGTTTGTTGCAGTGATCATGAGGAGTTCCCACATTCCCTACAGCAGGGGTGCCCAACCTTTTGAAGATCGAGGGCCACTTAAGCAACATGGTAACCAGTCGCTGGCTACAACGAGCGGAGCAGGCGGATGACAGGTCACGGCTACTCTATGGGCCCTCCGATATGATCTACCCAGATGGAAGGGGATGAATTCTCTTCCATTTCTTTTTAAGGATCGGATTGGAGGAAGGCGGGCATAAACGGACAACAGTCTGTTTACATCTGCAGCTCTATAGAGATGAATTGAGGGTCCGATTGGGTAGGGCCCGATCGTGTGAAAAGGGCCCAAAACTGCTTTCACAATGATGTGCTGTGGGTTTACCAACACCGCAGGTGCAGCATAGAGCACTTGTGTCTATCCTGCAGGTTAGCTGAACTTTGTCATAGACTCCGCCCTTTAGCAAAAGCCGGTGCTGTACAGGAAGCATCGGCTTATGGGGCTCTACTCCGCCGCCGTTTTCTCTTTCTCTACCACCAGCTTCATGCACAACACTGATGCTGTGGTATGACGGGTCGACAACCTGCGATCTGGGCTTGCCAACCCACCATTCCAAAGCGGGAGGTTGTGGGCCACATCAGAAGGCATTTATGCAAAAAAATATTTTTCTGGAAGGAGCAATTCAATAGATTATCATCTTCTCATACAAGTTTAAAAAAATAAATGTTATCTGACATGAGGCTACAACCTCACTCAACCGATGTAAGAGAAGATGATGTGTAGAGGATGATACAATAAATTGGCCATCTTCCTGAAAGAATAATGCACAGAGATTAGTGGGGAAAATGGTTTCAGTCTACAAAAAGTAGAGCAGTGGTTATGACTAAACTAGGTCACAAAATTTGATTTAGTCTAACTAGGGAGAAAAAAAAAATAGCATACTAACCCTACTGTGGCAATACCTTATGGTTTGCACGGTTTAACATTTTCCTGCTTTTTCATATAAGAAGGCATAGTCAATTTGATAATTATAGAGTTGTCCATATTGCTCCCTTCTTCTAAGGCAGGGGTCTCCAAACTTTCTAAACCAAGGACCAGTTTACTGTCCTTCAAACTTCCAGAGGGCTGGATTGTGGCCAGTGGGAGTAGAAAATGTCCCAGTATCAGTGGTGGGTAAAGCTTGGTGGTCAGTGGTAGTAAAAAGAAAATGTAATTTGTGGGCAGTATAAGCAGGAATCGTGCCCCATCAGTGGTGTCAGTGGGAGGAACAGTGCCCCATCACTGATGGCAGTGGAAGGAACAGTGTCCCATTGTTAGTTGGAGGAATAGTGTCATATCATTGGTGTCAGTGGATAAAATAGTGAATTATTATTGTGGTAAAAATTATGCCCCACTGTTGGTGCCCACTGGGAGGAATAGTGCCTCAAGGGCCAGGTAAAAGAAAGCAAAGGGCCACTTGTGAACCCTGGGCCAGTTTGGAGACCACTGCTTTGAGGTATAGCCTTATGAAATATTCCAGTTGGCCCAAAGTAGGTTACCTTGCAACTGTGGTTATGTTTTTTTTTTCTTTGGCCAATGAAAATCTACTTCAAATGCCAGTAGAGTCCATATACTTTACTGGATGCCTATGATACTATATGTTACATTGGTGTGTCAGTGGTGGGACACTGGAGGGGCGAGTCAGGATGCTTAATTTTAAGAGGGGTTGGCTGGGACCAAATTTACAAAAAGCAACCATTTTTTAAAAGTCCAGCAGAGACCTAAGATCTGCTCTAAATAGGAAATCAGGCTGACTGTCAGGAATCATCTTGGAACAATATCATCTGACCTGCATCCACATGACCTTCTATATGGTACAATGTGATTTTTAACTTGTCTTGGGGAAGTAGTATACACACAGAAATCAACCAACAGTAACAAAGACAGTAGGTGAGGTGAGACAAACTATTCAATTTGATCTGCGTTTTATTTTTGGTAGATATTTCACAACATGTGGAACATTGTATACAAATAATAATGAAGAAGCTTGCACTTCACAATGAAAATCAGAAATATTCTTTACTGGATCATAGCAAGGCAAATTTACATTGTCTAGTATCATTCTTCATTGTTATTTTTTTCTTCTTGCAGAACACAATCAATACAGAGAACAAGCAATCATCTTTCAAGTAATTGCACATTGTATTTATATCACTTCATGTCTTCTGCTCCTTGTGGAGGATTTAGGGCTCGTACACACCGGCAGCGCTGGTGCCTTACTGTACCTGTGGAAACCCTCTAGAATCTGAAAGACTCTGCTAATCCAGTGATCTCCACCATCTTCAGGGTCCCATGCCAAGCAGCTGCCCGGCTGCATTCTGAAAACAGGAGGATAGCCGTTCGGCACGGGCACCATTCAGAGATTGCTTTGAATTTTTTTAATGGATACAAAGCATTCTCTTCTTGGACAAGGCAAAGAGGAAGAATGGTGACATCACTGTGTTCTCAATGCAGTGGAGTAACCTCTGCACAGGACCTGCAAGCTAATGAAGATCATTGGCGTAACGGTGTCTGCTATAGAGATTTCCAGTTTTTGCTTTAAAGTGGCTGTAAACCTGAAATGAAAAATGAACAGAGCATATCCCTCTATAGCGTGTACTAGCCTCAATCCAAAGCACCAAAGTGGGATTTCTGTCTTTCCCCTCTCTCTGCCTTCCCTACTTCTGACAGGTTATTTGTACGCCACAGAATATTGGGAGACATCCCTGACAAACTCCTCTCCTGCACACAGAAGGTGAATGACAGCCTCGGTTGTGCAGGTTTCCCTATAAGGCTGAGTGCGGTGTATTCTTTCCCTGCACTCGGGTCTCAGATTACACTCAGGTCCCTGCTCAATGTGTGACATCAGATCCCAACCCCCCGTTTGCTGGAGCTGAGAAATCGCCTTTGATCTGTGTTTTAGAAGGGAGTAGAAAAGGAGGGCTGCAAGATTAACAGGCACAACTTATGTAGGAGGTTTGGTTTTATTCTCTATGCATCGCCTGAGGCTAGTCACTTAAGTGGGTATATGTAAGGGTTTATACAACCACTTTAAAAAAGGCAAAAAAGCAAGTACTGCAATGCGTTCACATTGGACTTCAGTGCACACACAACATGCGCTGCATGGTGTGAACAAGCCCTCAATGGTTTCTGATGTTTAAGTCATGCCACTTGGCTTTTATTTATTATGGCTGGAACCAGAGATTGTCTCCAAATTAATAATCTGTATGTAAGGTATTACTGACAAGCATGTAAGCTATTTCTGACAAGCACACCACAAAGGGAAGAATTCACAGGATAGATGACAAGACATTTAATTTTATATCGGTCACAGATTCTAGGCTACAAAGCATCTACAAGCTGCTAAATACAACGCACATAACTACAAAGCCAGTCTAGGTTTTTGCCCTGTAAAGAATTACCTCATCGCTGCTGATCCTCATGATGGATAATGCCAAATTTCTAAACTTGGAAAGCAGTTTAGAAAGGAAGCTGGAGAGCTGGCAGAAGGATTATGGTGAACAGGGGAATAATGAAATGGAAGAGGCGATAAATGGTTGGATGTGGATGGGAAAAGGTCATACACAAAGTCAGACCATGATTCACAGATCAATACGTCGATGATATACTGGCACAGACTAGGAGGGACTGTAGTAAACACACATTATGACTATGGACTGGGAACACTAGACAGGTGTGTAACAACGGTTTAGTACAGCTTACAGTACATACAGCATCATACGGCATAAAGAAGAAACTCAGACTAGCAGTTTAAGAAACAGGAAAAAGGCACATTTTACATAAAATAATTAGAGGAAGTCACATGTGAAATAGACTTTTTACTGGATGTCTTATAGGTAGGCTAAAGCCAGGGACACACTACAGATTTTTTTCATGCAACCCTACGGGCTGCACAAAAAGAAAAAGGCTGACAGCTCCGGTTGGAGCCGATGTACTAACCATGTGAGGTTAGTTCAGCGATCTCCCCCGCTGAGCGGTTGTGTTCTGCCAGCGGGGCTTCTGACAGACCAACATACACATGGGCAGAATGTCAGCCGGTATGTTTTGTACCGACAAATGTCTCCCAACATTCTGCTTGTGAGTACAAGGCTTTAGGCAGAGAACTGCCAATTGTTATCAGGAATCAGAAAAGCCAATTCTGCTACCAGTGGACCCATTAACCACACAATGGAAACAGTCAATTTGTGAAAGAAGGTAATATATAAATTGCTATTTATAGTGCACAAAGGAGCGAAATTTCAGCTTTCAGCACTGCGTCGCTTTAAATTAAAATTGCGCGGTCATGCGACGTGCCTTACAAACAAAATTGACGTCATTTTTTTCCCCACAAATAGAGCTTTCTTTTGGTGGTATTTGATCACCTCTGCGTTTTTTTCTTTTGCGCTATAAACAAAAAAGAGCGACAATTTTGAAAAAAAAAAACACACAACATTTTTTACTTTTTGCTATAATAAAAATCCAATTTTTTTTAAAAAATATATTTTTTTCTCAGTTTAGGCCGATATGTATTCTACATATTTTTGGTAAAAAAAACAATCGCAATAAGCGTATAGTAATTGGTTTGCACAAAGGTTATAGTGGCTAGAAAATAAGGGATATAATTCTGACAATTTTTTTTTTTTTTTTTTTACTAGCAATACGGCGATCTGCAAATTTTGTCAGGACTGCGATATTGCGACGGACACATGGGACACTTTTGACACATTTTTGGGACCATTCACATTTATACAGCGATCAGTGCTATAAAAACGCACTAATTACTGTATAAATGTGACTGGCAGTGAAGGGGTTAACACTAGGGGGTGAGGAAGGGGTGTGTTCTGTGTGGGGGCAGGGGGGTGACTGGGGGAGGTGACCGATTCTGTCTCCCTATGTACAAGAGAAACAGCATCTGTCTCCTCTCACTGACAGGACGTGGAGCTCTGTGTTTACACACAGAGCTTCACGTCCCTGCTCTAAAACTGCCGATCAGCGGGTACCTGGCGGACATCGCAACCGCCAGGCACGCGCATCGACATCTCAGGGACGCGCCGGTGCGCGCGCGCCCCCCAGTGGCCGGAGAGCACGATGCCGTCAATTGACGGCGGCTTGGATATTCAGATCCACTAAGCCACCGTCAATTGACGATAAGCGGGGACTGAAGTGGTTAATAAAAAATAATAATGTGCACTAACCAATAGCAATCAGATTACAGTAGTCATATTAGAACTTTAACACCAGATCTTTGTGGAACATAAATTGTAACTTCTCCAGAGTGTGTTGACATTAGGCCTAATTTAAAAGGTAGGTATGTAATTTTCAATACTGTATTATATCCTCTTTGGACTATGAAAATCAGGACATTCCCAGTTTTATATAAATTACTTATCTTCAACAGAAATCTACTATATGCTATACATATGCCTTAGTCCAAAGGAGACAGGAACAACAAGCGCCCAGAGGCGATTTAGTTTGCATGTGCCGCGCTATATACGTTTTCATTCATTCATTCATTAGTAACCTTTGCATTGATTTAACAATTCATGTTCTTTACATGCCAAACCCATGTTTTGGAAGGGAGGACCCTTATGAAATTCCTTGTACATGGGGAGAGAAGATGGCAGAACAGTCCCATTGACACTGCACTGAGGTAATGGGTGTCCTAGTACAGGTCTGATGCCATATAGTGAACTTGGTGTTGAATTATTCACTTTAAAGCGGTTGTAAGCGGTTTGCCCTTTACAAAAAAAAGATTTAATAAAGAAAAATATATATAAAAAAAGGGGTGTAGCCATCCGGGGCCCTGGGGCCCTCTGGGCCCTTTAATAAAAAGAAAAAAAGAAATAAAAAATATATTATTTTTTTTAAAAAGGGGGTTGCCATCTGGGGACCTCTGAGCCCTTTAATATTATTTTTTTTAATAAAAATTAAAAAAAAGGGGGGGTTGCCATCCGGGACCTCTGGACCCTTTAATAAAAAATAAAATAAAAAAAATATATTAAAAATAAACATTTATAAAAAAAAAAGTGGGGTTGCCATCCAGGGGACCTCTGAGCCCTTTAATTTATATATATATATATATATATATATATATATATATATATATATATATATATATATTTATTTATTTATTTAATAAAAAATAAAAATATATTAAAAAAAATTGGCCCTTTAATAAAAATATATAAAATAAATATATTTTTGTATTTAAAAATAAATAAAAAAAGGGGGGTTGCCATCTTGGGCCCTGGGGACCTCCGGACCCCTAAAAAAAAAAAAAAAAAACATATTTTTTTTTTTTTCAAAGGGGGTTGCTTTGGGCCCCCAACAGTGACAGGGCCCTGGGCAGCTGCCCCTGTTTGCCCTATGGTAGAGACGGCCCTGCACCAGAGACATTCACAGAGATGGTGAGCAGTGAGGCTATCAGATGCATCTAGATCAGGGATGGCCAACCTGCGGCCCAAGACATCTATGAATATACAAAATCGTAAACTTAATTTTTTGTAAAAATGCAATATGCAAAATGAGAACACGTGGCCGAAATGCGACAGTGTCTCTGTACTGGACTTTTAGAAGTGTTCTTTTCCCCAAAGAAAAATCTCACACTCTCCACAATGACTCCTTGATTTTTGTCATCAGTTTTGGGCAGCACCTTTATTTGTGAGCAACCATTTTTTAAGGATGAAGAACACGAAGGGAAAATTTAGAACCAAAATACATGATGAGCACCTTGAGAATTCATTGATAATTGCTACTCCATCCATCCAGATATTGAGGTTTTAGTTTATCAAAAACAGGTATCAAATATCCTACTAGTTTTAGGTTGCCCTCTTTTACTTCTATAATAAATATTACAAAAAGATGACATTGTATTACTCAGATAGTTATAGATAATGTAACTATCTGAGTAATAAAATAAAATGTCATCTTTTTGTAATTATCTATATCAGTGGTTGTTAACTTGTGATCTGCTTGACTTTTTCTGCTCATCAGCAATCCCTATTATTGGTGTATTTTATGTGTGACCCAAGACAATTTATTTTCTTTCAATGTGGCCCAGGAAGGTCAAAAGCTTTAATACCCCTGTCTAGATGGTTCCAAGCAACAGGACGATAAAATATTATGTGCATCACAAGGTTCATGATACTATGACCACAACACCCCTTGCTGCTAGACCAATTATAAACTTGGGTAAACTGCTCCATACATGTAGGGCAAATAAAGCTACTTGTGATAGCCTGCGATGACTTGCTTTTAAATAAGTTGGAAAACTCAATTGTACCCAGGTCTTGTTTACACGTGTACAACTATGAACAGAAAATGTAGTGTGTGGACATACAGAAGAGAAACGGACTACCATAAAAAACTAATTTTTTATGTACAACTGAAAACCTATAAAAATCTTAAAATAAAAAAGACCAACTTTCCAATAGGGAACCACCCAGACCCAATATCTGGATTCATGTGAACTGAGTTTGTTTCCAAGATACTTATCAAGAGGCCCCTCTTTAAAATATATGTGTCTTGATTACTTTGACTACCATGCTGTCTTCATGGTGACTTGCGGACATTTGGCCTTTCCATCCGAGATGGTGTCTTCACCTTGGCTTACTCATTGGTACCTCTATGAGCAAAATACACATGCTATGAATTCCAGTCTACCCACCCTACTGGCTGGTAGTACTCTATTAAAGATTAGGAGTGGGTTCCAGTCTACTGATTCTATCACATGTGCTTCTAAAGGATTCCCGAAACCCGTCAAGTACACATGTGAATTGTAATTGGAATCTTTTGTCGACCTCTATGTGAAGCATAATACTTAATGTTGTGTAATAGATTTTAACCACTTGCTTACTGGGCACATAAACCCCCTTCGTGCCCAGGCGAAATTTCAGCTTGCGGCACTGCGTCGCTTTAACTGACAATTGTGCGGTAGTGCGACGTGGCACCCAAACAAAATTGGCGTCCTTTTTTTTCCCACAAATAGAGCTTTCTTTTGGTGGTATTTGATCGCTCGTGCGGTTTTTATTTTTTTGCGTTATAAACAAAAAAAGAGCGACAATTTAAAAATATATATATATCTTTTACTTGTTGCTATAATAAATATCCCACTATATTTTCTCAGTTAAGGCCGATACGTATTCTTCTACGTATTTTTGTAAAAAAAAAAAAATCACAATAAGTGACTGCTTTGCGCAAAAGTTATAGCACCTACAAAATAGGGGACAGAATTTGTTTTTAATATTTTTTTTTTTACTAGTAATGGCAGCGATCTGCGATTTTTATTTTGACTGCGATATTGCGGCGGACACATCGGACACTTTTGACACATTTTTGGCGCCATTCACATTTATACAGCGACCAGTGCTATAAATATGTACTAATTACTGAATAAATGGGACTGGCATTGAAGGGGTTAACACTAGGGGGTGAGGAAGGGGTTAAATGTATTGCCTGGGTGTGTTCTAACTGTGTGGGGGGAGGGGGGTGACTGGGGGAGGTGATTGATGCTGTCTCCCTATGTACAAGAGAAACAGCATCTGTCACCTCTCCCTGACAGGACGTGGAGCTCTGTGTTTACACGTCCCTGCTCTGTCACCGACGATCGCGTGTACCTGACGGACATCGCGGCCGCCGGGTACACGCATCGAATCCTCGGTGATGCGTCGGGACCGTTTTTCTCCGCCGCGCGCCACCCTGTGGCGCACGTGGGGAATTACAAGTAAATCACGTCCAAAGACGTGACCCCGGCGCCTCAGGTCCGCGCTGCTGACGTATTCTGTCAATAGCGCGGACCCGAAGTGGTTAAATAGTACATAATAAATTTGTTTCATGGTAGTCAGTTTTCTCTTCTACATGTCCACACAAAGTCCATGCCTACATTTTCTGTTTATAGCTATACATGATTTGCTAGGATGTGGAAATATACCAGTCTGGGCTTCTCTTCCATTATAGACTTGCTTGTTTACACATGCTGTGCCCTCTGAAGAATTTTCTGCGATTGGATTGCTCCTTAATTGACAGGCAGTGTTGAAGCGTTCTATAAGTTGAATAGGTTTAATGGGCGGTGTGGATTGTCTTGCAGCATTGCAGCCGTGGCATATATACACACTCCACTGCCTTGCAGCTTAACCCCTTCCATACAGGGCATTTTCACCCCCTTCCTGCCCAGACCAATTTTTAGTTTTCAGCGCTGTTGCACTTTGAATGACAATTGCGCGGTCAGGCAATACTGTACCCAAATTAAATCATTATGTTTTTTTCCCCACACAAATAGAGCTTTCGTTTGGTGGTATTTGATCATCTCTGCGGTTTTTATTTTTTGCGCTATAAACAAAAGAAGAGCGACAATTTTAAAAAAAACACAATATTTTTTCCTTTTTATTTAATACATCTCACAATATTTTTTAAAAAAAAAACTTTTTTTCCCCTCAGTTTAGACCGATACGTATTTTACGTATTTTTGGTAAAAAAAAAAACGCAATAATCGTATATTGATTGGTTTGCGCAAAAGTTATAGCGTCTACAAAATAGGTGATAGATTTATGGCATTTTTATTTAATTTTTTTTACTAGTAATGGCGGCGATCTGCGTTTTTTTTTTTGTGACCGTGACGTTGCGGCGGACATATCGGACACTTTTGACACGTTTTTGGGACCGTTCACATTTACACAGCGATTATTGCTATAAAACTGCACTAATTACTGTGTAAATGTGACTGGCAGGGAAGGGGTTAACACTAGGGGGCGCTGAAGGGGTTAAAATGTGTCCTAAAAGTATGTTCTAACTGTAGGGGGAGGGGGACTCACAGGGGGAGGAGATCGATGTGTGTTCCTCTGTACTGGGAACACACACCAGTCTCCTCACCGCTGACAGGAGGTGGATCTGTGTGTTTACACACACAGATCCACACTCCTGCAGTGATTTGCGGAAATCGCGGGTGCCCGGCGGCAATCACGGCCGTCGGGCACGCGCGCGGGATCGCGGGTGGTGCCGCGGGCGCGCGCGCGCGCGCCGCCGGCGGCGCGCGGCGCGCGCTAGAACGCCGTGAAGACAGGACGTTGTGCAACGTCCTGTCTCATCGGCAAGGGGATCACCATGACGTGATTCCCCTATACGGCGGTAGGGAAGGGGTTAAAGGAGTTGTAAAGGTACAATTTTTTTCCTAAATAGCTTCCTTTACCTTAGTGCAGTCCTCCTTCACTTACCTCATCCTTCGATTTTTCTTTTAAATGTCCTTATTTCTTCTGAGAAATCCTAACTTCTTGTTCTTCTGTCTAACTCCACACAGTAATGCGAGGCATTCTCCCTGTGTGGAGTGTCGTGCTCGCCCCCTCCCTTGGACTACAGGAGAGTCAGGATGCCCACTAACACACAGCTCCTTTATCTGCAACTTAGAGAGCGTCCTGACTCCTGTAGACCAAGGGAGGGGGCGAGCACAACACTCTACACCAGGGAGAAAGCCTTGCATTACTGTGTGGAGTTACAGACAGAAGAACAGGAAGTAAGGATTTCTCAGAAGAAATAAGGACATTTAAAAGCAAAATGGAAGGATGAGGTGAGTGAAGGAGGACTGCACTGAGGTAAAGGAAGCAATTTAGGGAAAACAAATTGTACCTTTACAACCCCTTTAAAGGGGGAGCGGGTGGGGGTTTAAATGGGGCTCAACCATGTGCCCCCCTCCCCCAACAAGTGTAAACGAGGCCTAAAAGATAAATCTGACAAAGATCAGAGATTATGTAATACTTGGGTCAAGCGACTGAACATGATTGTGTAGGATCAATTACAGTAGACTATACGAGGCATCATGGATCTCAGAATTTAACGTAGAACCAAAAAAGACAAGACGGGTTATAACCCGTCATTTTGATTTTGCCATCTCTGTCCAAAACAGGATTTTCCACTTCACTTCCTGTTCCATAGTCCAATAGGAAGTGAGAGGAAATCCCTCTAAAGTGAGGAAATTCCTAGTTGTCACCAGGGCCACCAGAACTAGTGTCTCCATTCCGATTTCCTCTATTCCTGTTCTGCTGGTGACACAATTTTGTCACATTCATTGATTGGTGTCACCAGGACAAATAGAGAGGGTGAAAAAGACGTTAACACAAACCGCAATAAAAATAATAAAAAAACGGTGTTCTAATCCAACTTTACTCTATCCACGACTAAAACAAAAATAATGTTGCCTTTAGTTATACTTTAAAAATAAAGCTACACAACATTTTATGCAGTTTGCATCTTAATCAAAAATTGCCTTCAGCAGATTCTACCCAATAATACCATTTCATCACTAGAATGCTCATTTGGGTAGATAGGGGACAAGCAGCCTGAGGTTTACTAGATGTTCTAGGAATAAACTCTTAGCATGCTTTGGCAGTCAGCGTTTATCTACTACAACGGCACAATTAATAAAAGCAATTACAAAGACATGTATTACCTTACTGTCAGGAGATCTCTTTTCCAGAAGGATGCGAAATTTGTTGCATGTGCGCTTATTATCCTTTAAGCCTTGGCCGAGACCACGATTATCATCCTGCATCAAGCGTCGGTCCATTATAACCTCCAGCTGACCTACAAGATGCAGTGTTACTCTGTAGTACAATGATGGCTGTATTCTTTTACAGAGTTTATATTGAGTTTTGTAATAACGCTATAGAGAAAAACTATGCTAAAAGTCTCAAATGTAAAGGCAAGCATAGAAGTGTCTAGAGAAAGTAACCATGAAAGAGGATTGGGACAATCAATATATTTTTCAGTGTAAGAAACCAGTACTGGGCTATACCACTCACCACTCTTCAAGCTGGAGACACCAAGAGCCTGTGATGTATGCAACGTTAATCTACTTTTCTCATCCTGGATATAGGCCATCACTGGCATTGGGTAGAAGTTGGCTTGGAGGGGAAGTTTTTTGAAAAACTTTCTAGCCTGAATCTATAGTAAAGCAGAAAAAAAAAAAAAAAAAAACGGTGATGAAGGTAGATTTGTGATCTAGATAAACAGGTCAACCTTTACACAGTTTCATAATGGACAACAGAAGATAACCTAATCAGCAGTGTAGAAAACGGTGACTCAAATCAGTGTGCAACATTGAGATCCATCAGTAAGCACCACTGACACAGAACGGACTATGAAGTGTTTTTAAAAAGGCTAATACTTATGTACAAGGAAGAAAATGTCCATATGAGCCGTCCATCTTTGTGAACAAGTGAAATAAGGGGGGCTAACTAATGATGTATTTAGCATAAATTATACAACATAATTGTGAAATATATATATGTGAAAATCGTGCCACAACAATATAACAGCAAATAAATAACAAAACAGTGAGTACAACAATGGTGCAATGACGGTGGACAATGAATGTCTACCCAGAGTCCATAAATAAGATGTGCAATATTGTGCTGGAAAACAATAGTGATCTTATGGAGTGCTCCGTGTTAGATCTTCCAAATAATAAATTCCACCTTCACCAAAGTGCCACCACAAGTGGGGATAGATGGCTCCTTACCCGATGGTGTTGACCTATTAATTAAAATAAGGTCAAATGGGCTCAGGAATCAGCTGCTACCCGTGGGAAACTCGATTTCAAACCAAGTTGTTAACAGATCTCATAGAAGGAGAAAAACAGCTTCCATAGTGTAAAACCTTTTATTGAAGTAAAAATGCTAAAAATACAGTGCCGAGTGGCCTCTTACTTGGAGTGGTGCCCGTAATCCCGGCACTGAGGCTGTAGATATGTAGGGATTGGAGAGAGATGGTGTGGTAAGCTGGTGAAGCCGGCGTGCGTTCCACCGCCGTCAGCTCGAGAACCAGGAAACCGGAAGTGAGCTAGTAGTGCGTGCCCAGGTACCGCCTCGACGTACGTTTCGTTGTTGTCGTCATCAGGAAGCGTACCTGGTGCACGCTGTGGGCTACTATTAAAAGGTCTGTCAATCAACAAATGGGAGGGGCAACTCAATTAGACGACAGCCTCTGTCCCGGTCACTACAGCAACCATGTATACAACTGCGGAAATCAACAGCAATCTCAGACGTGGATCAAGTCTGCAGTTACAACATATGTAAATATACAAATTAATAAATACAAAAATAGGTTTTCGATTCTATTTTGGACCATAAATACCTCATGTCTTGCTGGTCTATTTTGGAGACTCAATAACATAAAAAAAAAAAACTCTATATTATAAAGAATATATCATAAAAAATATATTATAAAAAAATTATTTTATAAAATATATATTTTATAAAAATTTATAATACATTTTTATAAAATATATATTTTATAAAATAATTTTTTTATAATATATTTTTTATGATATATTCTTTATAATATAGAAATTTTTTTTTTATAATGTTATTGAGTCTCCAAAATAGACCAGCAAGACATGACAATTTACTGACAATTGCGCGGTCGTGCGACGTGGCACCCAAACAAAATTGGCGTCCTTTTTTTCCCCACAAATAGAGCTTTCTTTTGGTGGTATTTGATCGCCCGTGCAGTTTTTATTTTTTGCGTTATAATGAAAAAAAGAGCGACAATTTAAAAATATATATATATATTTTTTACTTGTTGCTATAATAAATATCCCATTTTTTTTTTTCTTTTATATTTTTTCTTCTCAGTTAAGGCCGATACGTATTCTTCTACGTATTTTTGTAAAAAAAAAAAAAATCACAATAAGTGACTGCTTTGCGCAAACGTTATAGCACCTACAAAATAGGGGACATAATTATGATTTTTTTTTATATTTTTTTTTTTACTAGTAATGGCCGCGATCTGCGATTTTTATTGGGACTGCAATATTGCGACGGACACATCGGACACTTTTGACACATTTTTGGCGCCATTCACATTTATACAGCAACCAGTTCTATAAAAATGCACTAATTACTGTATAAATGTGACTGGCATTGAAGGGGTTAACACTAGGGGGTGAGGAAGGGGTTAAATGTATTGCCTGGGTGTGTTCTAACTGTGTGGGGGGAGGGGGGTGACTGGGGGAGGTGACCGATGCTGTGTCCCTATGTACAAGAGAAACAGCATCTGTCACCTCACTGACAGGACGTGAAGCTCTGTGTTTACACTCAGAGCTCCACGCCCCTGCTCTCTCACAGACGATCCCGTGTACCTGACGGACATCGCGGCCGCCGGGTACACGCATCGGATCCTCGGTGATGCGTCGGGACTGTTTTTCCCCGCCGCACGCCACCCTGTGGCGCGCACGGGGAATTACAAGCAAATGACGTCCAAAGACGTGACCCCAGCGCCTCAGGTCCGCGCTGTTCACGTATTTTGTTAATAGCGCGGACCTGAAGAGGTTAATAGTAGCCCACAGCGTGCACCAGGTACGCTTCCTGATGACGACAACAACGAAACGTACGTCGAGGCGGTACCTGGGCACGCACTACTAGCTCACTTCCGGTTTCCTGGTTCTCGAGCTGACGGCGGTGGAACGCACGCCGGCTTCACCAGCTTACCACACCATCTCTCTCCAATCCCTACATATCTACAGCCTCAGTGCCGGGATTACGGGCACCACTCCAAGTAAGAGGCCACTCGGCACTGTATTTTTAGCATTTTTACTCCAATAAAAGGTTTTACACTATGGAAGCTGTTTTTCTCCTTCTATGAGATCTGTTAACAACTTGGTTTGAAATCGAGTTTCCCACGGGTAGCAGCTGATTCCTGAGCCCATTTGACCTTATTTTAACCACTTTGCAACCGCCCTATGCCGAAAGTACGGCTCTAGGGCGGTTGCTGTATTCTAACTGGCCGTTAATTAACGGCCTGTCAGAATCGCGCTCCCGCGCGCCTCCTGAGGCGCGCACACGGGAACATCCGTGACCGCCGGGTCCAGAGGACCCGGCGCATCACAGATCACGGTAAATCGCCGCTGATAGCGGCGGTTTACCACGTGATCGCGCCGTCCAATGACGGCGCGATCAGATGTAAACAGACCGGCGTCATTTGATGACGCCGGTTCCTCCCTCCTCTCTCTGTACCGATCGGTACAGTGTGAGAGGAGAGGGGAGGGAGCGGATGGCAGCGCCAGTGCTGCGGGCTGGATCTGTGACAAATGCAGTCACAGATCCATCCATCCCTCCCTCCCTGCTCAGCCATCCCTGCTGCATATACTCTGCAATACTCACCTGGGCATACTCTGGCAATACTCTGGGCAATACTTGGGCATACTCTGGGCAATACTTGGGCATACTCTGGGCAATACTTGGGCATACTCTGCAATACTCTGCCAATACTCTGCCAATACTCTGGGCATACTCTGCCAATACTCTGGGCATACTCTGCCAATACTCTGGGCATACTCTGCCAATACTCTGGGCATACTCTGCCAATACTCTGGGCATACTCTGCCAATACTCTGGGCATACTCTGCCAATACTCTGGGCATACTCTGCCAATACTCTGGGCATACTCTGCCATACTCTGGGCATACTCTGCCATACTCTGGGCATACTCTGCCATACTCTGGGCATACTCTGCCATACTCTGGGCATACTCTGCCATACTCTGGGCATACTCTGCAATACCCTGGGCATACTCTGCAATACCCTGGGCATACTCTGCAATACCCTGGGCATACTCTGCAATACTCTGCTCTGGGCATACTCTGCAATACTCTGGGCATACTCTGCAATACCCTGGGCATACTCTGCAATACTCTGGGCATACTCTGCAATACTCTGGGCATACTCTGCAATACTCTGGGCATACTCTGCAATACCCTGGGCATACTCTGCAATACCCTGGGCATACTCTGCAATACTCTGGGCATACTCTGCAATACTCTGGGCATACTCTGCAATACTCTGGGCATACTCTGCAATACTCTGGGCATACTCTGCAATACTCTGGGCATACTCTGCAATACCCTGGGCATACTCTGCAATACCCTGGGCATACTCTGCAATACCCTGGGCATACTCTGCATACTCCGCAATACTCTGGGCATACTCTGGCAATACTCTGGGCATACTCTGCAATACTCTGGGCATACTCCGGGCATACTCTGGCAATACTCCGGGCATACTCTGGCAATACTCCGGGCATACTCTGGCAATACTCCGGGCATACTCTGGCAATACTCCGGGCATACTCTGGCAATACTCTGGCAATACTCTGGGCATACTCCGCAATACTCTGGGCATACTTAGCAATACTCTGGGCATACAGCAGCCCCTGTCCCCGCGAGCTCGCATGCAGAAGCGAACGCATACGCAAGTCCCGCCCACATATAAAAACGGTGTTCAAACCACACGTGAGGTATCTTTATATAATGTTTTGGGGTTCTATGTATTTTTCTAGCAAATAAATGATGATTTTTACATGTAGGAGAGAAATGTCAGAATTGGCCTGGGTGCTCCCTGCATGTTGGGCCTCTGTATGTGGCCGCACTGTGTAAAAGTCTCACACATGGGGTATCGCCATACTCGGGAGGAATAGCAGAATGTGTTTTGGGGTGTAATTTGTGGTATGCATATGCTGTGTGTGAAAAATAACCTAATAATATGAAAATTTGATGAAAAATAAATAAATCTTGATTTTGCAAAGAATTGTGGGAAAAAATTACAACTTTAAAAAACTCACCAGGCCTCTTTCTAAATACCTTGGAATGTCTTCTTTCCAAAAAGGGGTCATTTGGGGGGTATTTGTACTTTTCTGGCATGTTAGGGTCTCAAGAAATGAGAGAGGCTGTCAGTACTTCAGGTGTGATGAAATTGATCAATTTTCAGGATTTGGTACCATAGCTTGTAGACCCCATAACTTTCACCCAGACTAAATAATATCCAACATTTTTTATTTTTTTTACCAAAGATATGTAGCAGTATACATTTTAGGCCAAATTTATGAAGAAAAATTACTTTTTTGCAAAATTTTATAATAGAAATGAAGAAAAATTATTTTTTGCAAAATTTTGTTCTTTTTTCATTTATAGCAAAAAAAATAAAAACCGCAGAGGTGATGAAACACCACCAAAAGAAAGCTCTATTTGTGGGAAAAAAAGGACAAAAATTTCATTTGGTTATAGTGTTGTATAACTGAGTTATTGTCATTCAAAATGTGAGAGCACCGAAAGCTGAAAATTGGTCTGGTTATTAAGGGTGTTTAAGTGCCCAGTGGTCAAGTGGTTAATTAATAGGTCAACACCATCGGGTAAGGAGCCATCTATCCCCACTTGTGGTGGCACTTTGGTGAAGGTGGAATTTATTATTTGGAAGATCTAACACGGAGCACTCCATAAGATCACTATTGTTTTCCAGCACAATATTGCACATCTTATTTATGGACTCTGGGTAGACATTCATTGTCCACCGTCATTGCACCATTGTTGTACTCACTGTTTTGTTATTTATTTGCTGTTATATTGTTGTGGCACGATTTTCACATATATATCTTTCACAATTATGTTGTATAATTTATGCTAAATACATCATTAGTTAGCGCCCCTTATTTCACTTGTTCACACGTATAATCCAGCACTCTGTATGATTTAGGGAGCAGCTCTTAATTAATTGCACTGGTTCCCCCCCCCCCCCCCAATTTATTTTGGCGCGAGATTCCCCCAATTTTTTCCAGCCGTCCATCTTTGCAAACCCCAGGTAAGAAAGTAACAGCCTCAGCCTGGTCTCCAGCCAGGCCATGGCCCCAATGTGTTTAACTTGGTCATAGAGATCCCCATAGGATGCCACGGAGGAGGGCAACCTAGACTAGGGTGCAGCAGTCAGGACCATCAGATTCAGGGCCAGTGGAGGAGATGCTGCAGACCCCTTCCTGAGCTGTTGGCCGAGTGTTAGCTAGCAAAGCCTGCTGACTCATTCCACTGCACTTACAATTCACCATTGCAGTGAGGAAAAGACCACCCTAAGGAGTTACTCATGATCTGGGCTGTGGAGCAGGAAAGGGAACTGCCCTATAGCAAGGAGGAGGCAGGGAGTGGAGGAGTACCTTTCTGTGCCAGCACACCAAGAGACTGAAATGGAGCAGGTTAGTATCGATGGGATTGAGGCTGCACAGGCACAGAAGGCAACCCTCTCCAAACCACGCAAAAGCAACAAGGCAGAAAAAAATTCACCAAACGTATAAAGATAGCAGCTGAATACCACTGTGTGCTGTAATCATCTTTGCACCTTTGTTTGCCAGTGTCCAATCACCTATATGCAGGATATAACTCAATCGTTCAGGACCAAGTTCCTGCGACCTGTGAGATATGAGTAAAGTGCTCTTAAGATAATAATAATAAAAAAAGAAAAATGAATGCATTCTCTGCACTAAGACCCCTTTCACATTGAGGAGTTTTTCAGGCGGTACAGCGCTAGAAATAGCGGGGCTATACCGCCTGAAAAACTCCTGCAACCTATACCGCCAGCGCACCTCCACTGCCCCATGTGAAAGGGACCTAAGATAAAAAAAGTCTTCTGGGTTCAGCCCCCCATTATACTTAACTGGGCCTGATCTCAATGCAGTGATGTGCATAAAAGCAGAGGTCCTCTTCCTCCTCATTGGCTCAGATACTACAGCTGTGGTCAATCACATCCAGAGAGGGGGGAGTAGGGCTGAACCCCGCTCTGAGAAAATGGGCACAGAGTGGGGCTCAGGAGCAAGTACACAGAAGTGACCCCCATAGCAAGCGGTCTGCTATAGGAGCACTCAACTGGGGGGGGGGAGCTCCAGTGTGGGTCTTTAGAAGAGGAGGATTGGGGTTGCTCTGTGTAAAACCATTACACAGCATGCACGTGAAGCGCTACCCCCGCAGGATAGATTTGGGATCGGCGTGTCACCTGTGTAGCATGTCTAGGGGTATGATGATGAATAGATGTCCAAACAGCAAAGCGTCGTTTCTGTGCTTTTATTTTCTTGCCCAACACGGCAACAGGTAACTTCAGGTGAATAGAGAAAGATGGTGAAGAGAAGAAAGTTGCAGATTCAGGCCTCAACTATTGTGGAAGCAGTCCTGCTTCAACGTTACCTTAAACTTCGTCGCCACTCCAGCCAGAGTGGGTGTAGTGTACCCGGACAGTCTCTCTCACTCAACTGGCAGCCGGAATATCACTAAGAACTTTGAGAAGGAAGACAAGCCTCTGCCACAGACTTGGCTCAATGGAAATTAAGAGTGATGCCTCTGCCACAGGCCCTTGCTCTGGAACGCAGCTTAACGGAGCGATTCCTTCTCAATAACAGTAGTTGCCTGAATCAACCTCAGATAGATCTTGGTTGTAGTCACCGACTGACAGGTTGCCATTAGACAAACACCCAGTGTCCAGTCACTTAGATCCCCGATGGTTCACCTGAGCCCTATTGTATTCGCCTGCCTCCGGGCTTTTTCCTAAGACTGACTGCCCACCGAACAGCACAACTCGCTTGGGATCTTCTCTTAAAGTGGTTGGGGACCCAATGAGTCACTGGGTCCCATTGTAGCTTCAGTCGCTCCGGGCCAGCATGATCCCGGAGCCAATGACAAAGCGTAGCACGTACGCCCCGGTAGGCCATGTCCCGGCCGTGGGTGCCACACCCAGATCCAACCGCAAACTCCCCCGGAGAAAATGGCGGCTAAACAGAAGTACCCTCCCCCAGCATGCCCCGCGAGGAAAAAAAAACTCTGATTGGCTGCTGGCAAGAAGGCGCTCTGGCCTGGTCTTCACTGCCGCCCCCCGTCTCCCTGGGAAAAGAACCCCTGGAACACAGAATGAACCCACAGCACAGGAACTAAATTTTTACAAATCACATGGATGAGAGCTACACAACTCTCTCATCCCCCTCTAAATGTAAATAGTACTGGAAGTACAGGGGCGCTACACAAGTAGAACAGGTTTATTAAAAACTTTTGTTTTATAACATGCTTTATTTTTATGATTAATAAAGCGAACTATTAATATCACAAATAATTTTTTTTTTTTTTCAAAATGCCCTAACACCTAGCCTTAACCTGACTCTCTGGCTAACCCAAACACTCTACAGACCTGAAGCCTAAAAAAGCAAACTCCTGAAATTAGCCCTTAACTTATTTTCCCCAACAGCCCAATTTTAGATGCGAGACTTAAAGGAGTTGTAAAGGAAAAATTTTTTTTTGCTGAAATGACTGTTTACAGGGTATAGAGACATTATAGTTAACGGATTCCTTTTAAAAACAATTAAAAATCAATCATATAATGTACCTACAGTTTGTTTCGTTTTTGCATGCTGTTCCTGTCTCTCTGATGTACAGAGTCACAGAGCCAATACAGAGCCAGTGATGGTTTGGAAAAGAAAGTGATTGGTGCCGAGGGGTTTTAGACACACAGACATCACACCTCCTTGATTAGTGACCACAGAGAGAAAGCTTCCAGTACTGTGGTGATCAGGAAACAAACAACCAGAAAGTGTGGAGATCAGAGAAGAATTACAGAAACTTGAGAGCAAAAAACGAACAATGAGGACATGAAAACAGCGCTGCATTAAGGTAAAAAAATAAATAAAAAATCCTTTACAAACCCTTTAAGGCTTGGGGAAAAAAACAGCACATAAAATGGACCTAATCCACTATATCCTAACTTTAAAAGATGAGAGTAATTTGATTTGAAGCCAATTAGATTAATTGATAGTGCAGTTAAGCACAATTTTTTAAATGTCTTGCTCCTTATGCCCAACCCCATAACATCAAAGTTGGCAATGTCCATCAGCAGTCTCTGGGCTTTGGAAGTACAGACAAGTGGGACTTTTACAGGTAAATAAAAAAAGTCAAATGCAAACACGATCTTATAAGAAGACTTTCTTTGAAGATTTTGGGGTGATTAAATTTAAAATTAAAACAAAGACGACAATAGCAATATGACTACAATCTGAATAGCACAGAGGTTGCTTGGGTAAACAGTTGAAGCTGGCACACTAACAAAAGAAAGCTAGCAACCTGAAAGCCATTGATGTCTGTGTAGAATGTGTCTCCACTCTGTATGTCTGTGCTCAGCCGCATAGCAATCTCCTTATTGACATGATCACGGATATCAATGATTGAGCTGACATCTAGAGAAAGACCTTCCGTTCCTGTCAAGGGATGAGAGTACTGAAAGTCAGGAATACAGACAAAGACAATGCAAATGGGCACAATTTAAAAACTAGTGTGGGCTTGCAATCCAGGAAAGCATGGAATATTTTACAAATATACCATCAGCAAATTATGTATCCATTACTCAAAATGGATAAAAATCTTTTCACATTTTTTTTTTTTTTTTTTTTTATCAAACAGTTTCAATTCATACATGCTGCCTGATTGTGGTCCAGCATACATTTTTAAAATGTCCTCTCAGCAATGCTAAATTTCTACCCAGTTCTAACAATAGGGAATATATACACACAATTTATCACAAGCAACAGGAAAGGTGCGCGAATGGCACTTCACTACACATTGTTATTTCAAGTGCTGTGTGTCACAAAAATGTAATAAATAGGCATGGAAATGGCTGAACCCCCCTAATGATTGTCCATGGCTGCCTTTAATTTATACTGCTAAACTTTATTATAGGGCCAGTAAAAGTGGATTTAAAAACAGAGGAAACCTTGAAATAATATTCATATCTCAGGGAACCCCTACTAAATAATTGCATCTCTAGCTCAAAGTACATGTGTATGGTCAGTACGTTGTAAATATAGTAATGCATAAAAGAAAAATAAATGTGTATCCAGCATATGGGTAGAAATTAAACACCAAAAGGTGAAAACTGTAGTGCCCCTTACCTTGGTGTCAGTGGAAAAGTGCCCTTTTATATTGGTATTTGGTGTAGTGGTCCCATACATTGGTGGCCAATGGTAGAATGACCCTTTATATTAATGTATTAATGGTCAGTGGGAGAAAGAACATATTGTTTACCAGTGGAAAAAATTGCTCCCCTTGCACACAGCTAAAAAGATAATTTATATCGGTGGTCACTGGAAGTCCATACCCAGAGAAGTTAAGCGTATGGGGGGGGCGGAGCCTGTTTTGTTTGACGTCACCCTGCGGCTATCTCGTATGAGGATTTTATCAATCTGTGTGTAACATCTAGCACTGCTAAAAGTGCCCTGTATGCAAGTGTACTACTTTCTTATATTTTTGGGATTTAAATTATAAAATGTCCTCTTTTGTACCCTGTTAGCCTCTGGGGGTCTGGGACAGGAGGAAACAGGAGACACAGAGGGATAGCACAGAACCCAAATTATCCCCGAGGGGGAACAGCTAATCATGACCCGCTGCTAAAAAAGGGGGACATAATGGAAGAAAGTGGCTAGAGCACGGGCACTTTTGGATTCATGACCTACATAATGGCGGAACAGCACTCCGATTTAAATAGATTTCATTCTAAGGACTAATTTATATAATTTAAAATGTTATCTTTTGAGATTTATGGAATATACGGTACATTAAATTATAGACACGTTGCACTTTACAATCAGTTTGATTACAGTAATAGATTGATGTTTTGTGTTTATATACGTTTGCACCTTATATTGTGTATATTTATTGCATAGGTTTAGTAGAATATACATTTTTGCACTTTATTTGAGAGACTTGATCTGTGGTACACAGTTATGCACTAATCAGTCGCGCTGCACCAATTTTTGATTTATAACACTACTTGGTACTCTGAATTTTATGAAAGCTTTTAGACTTGCACAGAAACAATTTTATATTTTTATCAAAGCTTATATTAAAGGGGTTGTAAAAGGTAAAAAAGTTTTTTCACCTTAATGCATTCTATGCATTAAGGTGAAAAAACTTCCGACTAGGGTTGTCCAGATACCGATACTAGTATCGGTATCGGGACCGATACCGAGTATTTGCGGGAGTACTTGTACTTGCGCAAATGCTCCCGATACCTAAATATAATACTTTTTTTGTATTTATCAACATGTTCTGTGAAAATTCTTTGAGTTTTTTACTACTGCGTGACAAGCAAATAAAACATTTTTATTCATTTTTAACCATTTTTATTCTTTTATAATGTCTTGAGTTAGAGTTCTTCATAATTCTAAAGAAAATATCCTTAGTCTGTAATGTGGTTTGAAAACTGTCACATGACATTTAAAAAAAGTATCGGTATTCGGTATCGGCGAGTACATGAAAAAAAGTATCGGTACTTGTACTCAGTCCTAAAAAAGTGGTATCGGGACAACCCTACTTCCGACAATACCGGCCTCCCCAGCCCCCCCCATTTATTTACCTGACCACTCGAAAGTCCCGTGCCGTGAACGCGCTGGCATCTTGGTCGGCTTCCCGGCTCATTGGTCGATTGAAGCAGCGCAGCCATTGGCTCGCGCTGCTGTCAATCACAACCAATGACGCAGGGCCGAGTGATACAGTCGGCGGCCATGGCCTTCGACTGTATCATGGGAGCACGCCCGCAAAGACTCCACACCATGCGAGCTCTCTCGCATGAATGTGTAGAGTTCTTGCGGGGATGACCAGGACCCCAGAAGATGTGGATCGGGGCCACAGTGTGCAAAACGAGCTGCACAGTGGAGGCAAGTATAACATGTTTGTTATTTAAAAAAATAAAATAAATCCTTTACAAACCCTTTAACTCAAAAGCTAATTCTTTTGATACAGTGGGGCTAAAAAGACATATCCTTTCACATCCAGTTGTGATTCTGTTGCAGAAAATTGAGAAAACTTCTCAATAAAACACATACAGGAAACCAACCCAACAGAGGTTTCATCCACACCCTTATGCCCCGTACACACGATCGGAAATTCCGACAGCAAAAGTCCGATGTGAGCTTTTGAACGGAAATTCCGACACGGTGTAGGCTCCATCGGACTTTTGCTGTCGGAATTTCCGCCAAGAAAAGATTGAAATCACGCTACTTCAGCACAATTTCAAAGCCACAGATCCGTGCATTTTGCACCTCCGATTTCATTGCTTGCGACTTCGTTTAACAGAAGTCTATGCAAGTCGCAATGAAAACAGAAAAAAGTCGCATAGGAACGTGAGTCGTAGCAATTTGAATGGTTCCATTGCCAGCAATAGGGTGCGATTTTCCATGCAATCTGGAACTGTCAAATCGCACCAGCGTGAACGAGGGCTATAGAGGTTAATTGGAGACATTTGTATAGCTGTCCTTTAAATTGCCTGTCCTCACTCCAAATATTATCTATGTAACCCACTAAGAGCCAAACAATCACTGCAGAAAACTTTCCTGGCTTTCTGTCCATTCTTTTGCATATACACAAAAAATTCCATAAAAATTAATGGGATTTTTTTTGTTATGGGGCAGAAAAGAAAGACCAGCTGGGACAGTCGGCAGCGACCAATGTGGCACTTCATGTGGGCTACACAGCAAAGATTTGTCAGGAGCAAAGACTGGTGAGCATGGGACCTCTGGGGGCACTATGAAGAGCGGGTGAAGGCAAAATAAAAGTGTAACTATTTGAAAGTACAAGATGAGAGAAAAAGTTAACCGCTCAGAGGTCCCAAGGAGCTAGAGCTGAAAGGTAGGATCCAACCCCTGGGTGCAGGCACTGCAATAGTATGCAAAATTGTATGGAGAAAAACCAGGACGGCCGCACTACAAAAAATGTTCCTTTATAATAAAACAGATCACAACATCAACATGTCACAGCAAAAAACAGAAAAGAGCTGACACGTTTCAAACCAAAATACAGTGCTTTTTCATAGCTAGCTGTATTTTGGTGTGAAACGTGTCAGCTCTTTTCTGTTTTTTGCTGTGACATGTTGATGTTGTGATCTGTTTTATTATAAAGGAACATTTTTTGGAGTGCAGCCGTCCTGGTTTTTCTCCATACAATTTTGTATTTGAAAGTACAGCTGTCATTTTAGTTTAATATTCATGAATGTCCAAATATTAGACAAAAATAAATAAAAATTGAAAAACCACTGACCTGGTAAGTTGTAAAGCCTCATTGTCTGCTGAACATGTTGAAATAGACAAGTCACCTCTGAAAAGAATGGTCCTTCAGTAATTCTTACCACAGGGGGGTCTTTAGGGGTGTACTGCTGCAATATCAAAAACATATTTAACATACACTGCAAATATTGCACACATGCTTGAATTATCTATGGTTGGAAAATATGATCTCAAACAAAATCCAACTATTTGTGGTATTTCACTGCAGGACAAAAAAAAAAGTTAATTACAGCAGAAAATCTTCTTGCTTAATTAAGTCCTCACCCAAACCAATAAAACCTATATATAAACAAACCATTAAGACGTCAAAAACAAAAAGATGAAATATTAGGTCATCAGAAAAATAATAAATAAATGTATGTATGTATGTATGTATGTATATATACACGCACACACACACACAATAATTTATAATATACACACATATACACACATATTAATTTATAATTATATATATACATACATATACACATATACATATACATACATATATACATACACACACACAGTACAGACCAAAAGTTTGGACACACCTTCTCATTCCAAGAGTTTTCTTTACAATTTTCATAGTCGTGAAAATAGAGTCACATTGAAGGCATCAAAACTATGAATTAACACATGTGGAATTATACACATAACAAAAAAATGTGAAACAACTGAAAATATGTCATATTCTAGGTTCTTCAAAGTAGCCACCTTTTGCTTTGATTACTGCTTTGCACACTCTTGGCATTCTCTTGATGAGCTTTAAGAGGTAGTCACCTGAAATGGTCTTCCAACAGTCTTGAAGGAGTTCCCAGAGATGCTTAGCACTTGTTACCTTCACTCTGTGGTCCAGCTCACCCCAAACCATCTCGATTGGGTTCAGGTCCGGTGACTGGAGGCCAGGTCATCTGGCGCAGCAGCCCATCACTCTCCTTCTTGGTCAAATAGCCCTTACACAGCCTGGAGCTGTATTTGGGGTCATTGTCCTGTTGAAAAATAAATGATGGTCCAACTAAACGCAAACCGGATGGAATAGCATGCCGCTGCAAGATGCTGTGGTAGACATGCTGGTTCAGTATGCCTTCAATTTTGAATAAATATCCAACAGTGTCACCAGCAAAGCACCCCCACACCATCACACCACCTCCTCCATGCTTCACGGTGGGAACCAGGCATGTAGAGTCCATCCGTTCACCTTTTCTGCGTCGCACGAAGACACGGTGGTTGGAACCAAAGATTTCAAGTTTGGACTCATCAGACCAAAGCACAAATTTCCACTGGTCTAATGTCCATTCCTTGTGTTCTTTAGCCCAAACAAGTCTCTTCTGGTTGTTGCCTTTCTTTAGCAGTGGTTTCCTAGCAGATATTCTACCATAAAGGCCTGATTCACACAGTCTCCTCCTAACAGTTGTTCTAGAGATGTGTCTGCTGCAAAAGGTGGCTACTTTGAAGAACCTAGAATTATGACATATTTTCAGTTGTTTCACACTTTTTTGTTATGTATATAATTCCACATGTGTTAATTCATAGTTTTGATGCCTCCAGTGTGACTCTACAATTTTCATAGTCATGAAAATAAAGAAAACTCTTTGAATGAGAGGGTGTGTCCAAACCTTTGGTCTGTACTATATATGTATATAAATATTAGGGGTGCTGAATATAATCATTCCATCGCAATTCGGGGATCCCTGATGCGGCATTGATGCATGTGACCCCAATAATCGATGTCAGGTGACATCATTTCGGCTTGCCCCTCCCCTCCCGGGAGAGCGCTCCAAACGTGACTTTTAAATACCCGTTTTGTAATACATGCCGTTATAATGGCCACCGCTGCATGTGCTTTTTAAAATATACTGTGTTATATACCTGCAATTCTGTCTGTATACTCTGTATATGTCACACATGCGACTTATATTCGGCCCGCCTCTCACATCTTTCCCGACGTCCGCCCCGCCCCTCTTCTGATCTGATAGCTACAGCCGATGGGCATGGCTGAGAACTCCCACTGATGTCAGGAAAGAGGAGAACGAGAGACGAGAGGCGGGTCGGACAGAGTCACATGTGCGGAATATACACTGTATACACAGACAGAAATGCAGGTATGAGAAGCTGCATATATTTTAAAAAACACATACAGCAATGGCCACTTAATGGATAACGGTATGTATTCCAAAACGGGTATTCTTAGTTACAGCAGTATGATTACTCCTCCTACATGTGCTCTGTGTTGACATTTCCCTGGGCTCCCAAGTTTGCACATTCCATTGTGTTAACTCCTAGTGTGCTGGAATGTGCAAACTTGGGAGTCCAGGGAAATTTCAACACAGAGACAGTACAGGGAACTTGCTGTGGATTCTAATCCCTCCTGACCTCCCAGCAGCCACATGCGTATATTCCTGTGCCTTGTACATATGTCTGGCTCCTCCCACCCCCACTGCCTTCTGAGACACACAAGTCGAAGTGGACAGCAGGACCAATCACAGAGCACAGTGCACAGTAGGAAACCGGCTGTGAAGCCTGAAAGGCTTCACTGCCAGTTTCCCTTAGTGAAGATGCGGGCACCTGAACCCCAAGCTGTTTGAAGAATTGGCTTGATTGATGACATCCCTGGACAGGCAGCTGTGAAGCCTTAGTGAAGGTGCGGGTGCCTGAACCCCAAGCCGTTTGAAGAATTGGCTTGAGTGCCGACATCCCTGGACAGGCAAGTGCCCTTATATTAAAATTCAGCAGCTACAGTATTGTGCAACCCGCTGACTTAATTTTTTGGGGGGAGACTGGAGCTGCACTGCCTCTTCTCAGGGAGACTGGAACTGTGCTAGAGCAGGGTGGAGGTCTGCCAATCTTTGTGACGATACTGGCAAGTTAGACAATATGAATTACGATGGAGGTAGAGACCAAAAATTGTAGCCTCTGGATACAATGTTTTGGATCCAACCAGCAAATATCCTGGAACCAGAAAGCTGCAAAGGACAGATGTCCCCCCACTTTGACAAGTGGGGACTCTTCTGCATTGTGAGGAGGACATGTTCACAGCATTGGCAAATTTGAAGGCCCAGGACTTATCGCGGAACAGAGTTCAAGGCTTTGCCTTGTAGGCCTGAGAGGAGCAAAAGGTACTTTGAGTAGTCTCAGAAGTAGAAAGAAAATGAGAACTCAGAGTCCAGACTGGTTGAAAATTCCGACAGAGTATGTTCTAGTAGTTCCAAGATGGGTGCACTGCAGTAATAAAGCAATACGTTTTCCTAAATCTGGAAGCAATATATTTCCACAGGTCTAGTAGAAATTCCACTCCCAAATGCCTTCAGACTGGCTCCGAAGGCAAAGTTGGACCTATGTTTTCTGGATAGTCTGCTAGTATAGAGATATTCCTCCCTGGGCATCATAGAAGACAAATAGGCTAGCAGAGGGGTGCTAGTAACTGTTGGTGGACAAGGGCCAGGAGGACCCACAGGACCCCTTCCTAATTTCTAATAATCTAACAAACTGCTAAGCATTTATAAAAGGGTTCCACAAGTTGGATAGTGACTCTGTCACTATAGAGCAGCGAGAGAGACCATGGGTGATTCCTAGTAAGAAGCATGGCAGTGCTGCAGACTATGGGACACTTAATTGCATACCACTGCAGGTGACCCGGAGCAAACACAAAGTAATGGAGCTACAGTGGCTCAGTCAGCCGTGTAATACTTGGAAATATGTTCACAGCTAGAGATGTGAAGGCCTGAAAAAATTGGGGGGGGGGGGGGGATGTCCCTGTTTTTCTTTTACAAATGATAAATAATATCTATGACATGGTATTCAAACTTTAATATGAAGACCTTAATTATTTGAAACTTTATGTAAAGTCTTAAATTATTGCAAGTTCTCTCAGTTGAACACTGTTGAAATCCTGGAATACAGTTCAACACACACTGTACTTCTCAATGAAGTTCGCAAACAAGAAGTATGCATTAATGCCACTAGGGGGGACTGCCGGGGGAAAGGCTCCAGTTAAGCTAGCTTGTGGGCTACATCTTGTATCTCCTACAGTTGGGCGATTGTTGGTATAAGTAGATGATAGTTTTTGTTCTCTCAGGCCTTAAAGTGTTACTAAACTCAGACCTTGCATTCACTATGTCTGGTCTCCCACAGTACACAGAACATGGAAATGTAATTAATTTAGTAATATAAACTACTAAATATCTTGTCAACCATACATAGCCGTCTTGTGACTTCTATCAGTGTCCGGTTAAGGCTTGTATGAGGCGTTTTCATTCCTGACTGTCCTATGAGGCTGCATGACCCCTGACCCTTTGTCTAGACAGTGCTGATTGGCCCTGTGCTGATCACATGCACTCTCCCAAGAAAAAAACTCTAGCAACACCAAACTGAGCATGAGCAGTGTGAATTTAAAGGCTCTGTCTTATCAGCAGATAGATTGGGAACTGTGGAAGAAGGGGAGGAGCAGAGAAGATACATTAGGGTACTAAATATATGCCACAGAGATTTCTTGGTGAAACCAAACATGCAGGACGCTGTACCTTGGCATCCCCATCAGGAAGGAAGAGATAGGCTCCACTTTTATCCTTGGAAGTACGTGTTCCGTAAATGAGAAATTCCATGTTTATCTTCTGTTCCAGCTCTTCTCCTGCTCGTTTAATACCCTGCAGAAATCAATATATAATAAACTGATGCCCAACTCATACATGATTTCAGTACATCGCATTTTAAAGGTGTGAAATGGAAAACCAAGTTAATTCAGCTTGTGATGTCATCCAGATGCAATATTACTGAACCAATCCATTATTGCCTCTATTGGGGTTTTCAGTAATGCAAGGTTTGTGGCAAAGTATCTTTTTGTAGCTTGTAGTGAACCTCTGGCTGCCACTGTAACAGAAGTTATTACTACTGCCACTAAATTACAACGTTCTGCTGTTTGGACCAGAAACATCTTTAGTTTATAGGATGCAAGCACCGCTTCATGAATATTTCTCTCTTTCTCCTTTAAAGGGGTGTTCCAGACCATTTTTATGTTTATTAAAAGTCAGCAGCTACAAAAAGTGTAGCTGCTGGCTTTTAATAAACAGACACTTACCTGCTCCAGGGTTCCAGCGACGCGCCGGCAGGGGGTCCGCTTCTCTCCCCCCCTTCCCGGCCAGCGTCTTCATTGTAAGTGTGGGCACCAAATATGGCATGTAAGGGGGTGAGGAGTGGGTTAAGCGGAAGTTCCATTTTTGGGTGGAACTCCGCTTTAAGCAGGATTACAACCAAAACCAACAATCTAATACACTGCAGCTTACCAATGTAATTGCTGCATTTGTTTATTTTAGGCTCCCCTCCCTCTTTTTAAACCTGGTGATTTGGCCAGTAACACTCTGGATGTAGGAGCACAGGGAACACATTTGGACAGCAGCATTCTGGGGGGGGGGGGGGGGTGTTAGATGTACTAGCAGATTTCAATATGCTAACAAATTGAAGCCAGTCTCCAGCTAACACTTTATATAGGTTATTGCAAGACTTTTTTTGCCTTTTGGGATAAAGGTTTTACATTAAAGTGGGTCTAAAGCCCAACATTTCTTTATACCAATGCACTGCTGGCATCAAGGTAAAACATGTTTAGGCATCAGCATTCCCCCTCCCTTCCTCTTTTTCTTCTTTAATTGAAGGTTTGTGTATTTTACTGCATGCAATACATTGATGGAATATGGACAGTCGATTTGTCACTATAAGACTTTTTATCTAGTCATTATCTCACCGTTAATGGGTGGCTTTTAAACCTTGGTATATATATATATATATATATATATATATATATATATATATATATATATATATATATATATATATATATATATATATATATATATATATATATATATATAAGCACACACACAAACACACACACACACACATACGTATACACACACACACACACACACACACGTGTGTGGTATTTGGGATATTTATGTACACCATTGCGAGTATGAGAAATTTTGAAACAAAAATGTATGTTGTTCACTTAAAGGATAACACAACACTGTATTAGATGGTGTTATACATCCTTCGCCAGCCGCTGTCATCTACCCAATTTTCTGCCTCTTAAATGGCCGTTAGGGGATGATGTCACCCATAGCATGCGAATCAATCAGTCTGGCATAGCCAAAGTGTGGCAGGAATGCATAGTGAGCTGCACATGCGCAGCCAAGTGTGCATTATATAGAATTCTGTGAGCAGGCAGGTAAGTTTGTATAACTGCAGAACAAAAGCTGCCTGCTCGCAGTTTTAGAAAATTTAGGTTTAGTGCCACTTTAAAATTTTACATGCCATCTGCTGGCAACAATTGGCATTGCAGGCCAACTATTGTGAAACAAAACAGGGTGGGTAGGGAGAACTATTTGGGTACAAGATAAGTGGGTAAACTCAGAAAAGAGCAGCTGTATCAAAAAATAAATCAATTTATTAATATAGTAACAAAAGACAAGAAATAAAAAACATCAGACATAAACGACAATTAAAATAGTACACATATCGTGACAACCGATCAAGTCACCGAAGGTGCAGACCAGGTGAGTGTTGGAGTCACGGTACGAGGGGTCTCTCTACTAGTTTTGCGATAAAAATCGCTTTGTCAGGAGAAAATCTAGGAGCAAGTGTCCCGTCAGCTCAAGCGCCCAAAACAGCCACGGAAAAAATATCTCCCACGGCGGCCAAGGGGGTAGATATGGAAGGGAACCTGTGTAAAATACAGGAAATAAATACATATGGGGTCCCAGGACCAGCGGTCCCAGTGAGTAGTGCTGCTATAGCCAAATTGTTTAGGTACAAAGGTACAGGTGAGGAACCAAAAGTGAAATAAGTAAATAAGAGGCTATATTACCAATTAACACTGGTCAAGGAAAGCACTTTGAGGTCCGGTAGGGCTCAGAATGTCCTGGGACCCAGACTCCAATGCTTGCTTTGCATTGGAGTTAGCACTAAACTACTAGATCCCTGACAGGGGAGATGCGCTCTGCTACACAGCAGTAGCTCTGCCTGCCCCTCCCGTCAATTCAGTACTTTGAATTTCATAGATGGTTTCATACAATACAAAGCCATCCATGATTAAGCAACAGGAAAGAGCAGGCAGAGCAGCTGAAAATTACTTGGGTGAGTTTCCCTGACTTCGGCTGTCAGGTCTGCCAGGACTTCTGGCTAGGCAGATCATGTTAACCTATGTGCCCTTCAGGAGCCTTTGGCTCGGGGGGTCAGGGTATGAGTCCTACCCTTTGGGGGGTGGACAAAAAGCACACCCTTAAGTGCACCTTTTTGTGTGTTCATATGCATTTTCTTTTGTACACTTATGGGTGTTTTCGTTACAGGATTTGGCACCACCGCAGATCTAAAGAAAAAAAAGTGAGGTGAAGACTTTTGGAGGATGGCCTGGTGTCAAGAAGGGCAGCAAAGAAGCCGCTTCTCTTCAGGAAAAATATCAGGGGCAGACTGATATTCTGCAAAAGGTACAGGGATTGGACTGTCGAGGACTGGAGTAAAGTCATTTTCTCTGATGAATCCCCTTTGATTGTTTGGGGCATCTGACTAAAAACTTTTCCAGAGAAGAAAAGGTGAGATCTACCATCAGGCCTGTGTCATGCCAACAGTAAAGCATCCTGAGACCATTCATGTGGGAGCTCACTCACAATTTTGCTCAACACCACCATGAATAAAGAATGGTACAAACACATCCTCCAAGAGCAACTTCTCCCAACCATCCAAGAACAGTTTGGTGATGACAATGCCTTTTCCAGCATGATGGAGCACCTTGTCATAAGGCAAAAGTGATAACCAAGTGGCTTGAGGACTAACACATTGACATGTTGGGTCCATGGCCAGGAAACTCCCCAGACCTTAATCCCATTGAGAACTTGTGGCCAATCCTCAAGAGGTGGGGGAACATAAAAATAAAAAAAAAACACACAACTGCTGACAAACTCCAAGCCTTGATTATGCAAGAATGGGCTGCCATCACTCAGCATGAGACCCAGAAGTTGATTGACAGCATGCAAGGGAGAATTGCAGAGGTCTTAAAAAGGACAGGTCAACATTACAAATATTGACTCTTTGCATAAACTTAATGTAATTGTCAATAAAAGCATTTGACACTTACGAAATTATTGTAATTATATATTAGTATACCACAGCAACATCTGACAAAAAGAAGATCTAAAAACACTGAAGCAGCAGACTTTGTGAAAACTATTTGTGTCATTCTCAAAACTTTTGCCCATGGCTGTTAAAGCGGAGGTTCACCCTAAAACAACTCTGTCCCATCCCATCCAGCATACAGGCGTCAGCGCCAGTATGCTGTTTTTTTTTTTAAATCGCTCTACTTAATTTTATTTTCTCCCTACCGCGTGGAATGGTGCGTCACCCCTTCTGAAAATAGCCGAACTAGTACTCGGCTCTTCCCAGCGCCTGCGCACAGACCTAGGAGCTGGCTGCACAGGCGCCGTATATAGCCGAGTCCTATTTCGGCTTTTTTCGGAGGGCGTGACGCGCCATAGCCATAGGACACAGCTATATACGACGCCTGCGCAGTCAGCTCCTAGGTCTGTGCGCAGGCGCCGTATAGTGCCGGGAAGAGCCGAGTCCTAGTCCGGCTATTTTCGGAAGTCGTGACGCGCCATTCCCCGCGGTAGGGAGAAAATAAAATTATCCATTACAAAGCAAGTAGAGCGATTAAAAAAAAAAACAGCGTACTGGCGCCGACGCCAGTATGCTGGATGGGATGGGACAGAGCTGTTTTAGGGTGAACCTCCGCTTTAACCTTTTTGGACTTATAACTTGTCAGATTTTTTTTACGTTTTGCAATTCCTGGCATTAAATTTTAACATATTTACCAAATGTACTGGTAAGCTAGTAAAACTGATTTACCTATAAATGATTACAATAATGAAGCTGTCATTTTGGATTACTGACCCACATATACAGGCATTTATAATGCATTTTAGAATTTGGGCAACTGCTACTAAATGTTTACCACCCTTATAACTGAAAAACAGTTGACCCTCTCACCTTTAACAGCCCGGTGGTGCCAGAAAACCAGACCTGCATGTACTGATTCTCCAGATAGAAGTCATCAGTGTTGGTCTCCAAGATCTTCACTGGAAACACATCCTGCTTCTTTATAGTCAGGTCCCTGCCATGGAGGTACACCCGGACACTGGACTTCAGGGTAGTGTGTGCATCGAATGCCGTGTACAACTGAAAGATGCTCAGGCCAAGTGAGGGCAAACGGGCAGTGAAAGAGACCTGCAATAACAGAACATTTCAGAGAGTTTTAAGAACAATGTAAGAAAGGAAAAAACATCAAAATTATTATCGTCATTTTTAAAATGATAGTAAACTCCTCTATAATGTTTTCCTACAAGTAAGCTTATATTACCTTACCTGTAGCTACTGTGAATATCTTCTAAACATGCTCAGTTTAAAGTGGTTGTATAGTCCCATAATTTTTTATATTTGTTGTCACCTGTAGGCTAAAGGCATAATGAGCCAGTACGCACTGCATACTACCTCATTATGAAATACTTACCTCAGAGCAAGGCGTCAGTAACTTACCTGGTCCACACCGAAGTAGCTGACATGTTGTGTCTTCTGGGTATCGCGGCTCCAGCACTGTGAGTGACTGGAGCCGCGATGTGGAGTGCGCGGAAGACTTCTTTCCGGCAAGGTGAGGCGTCTGCCGGGCCTTAAGCCAAGAATCCCCTATGCACATGTGCTGCAGTCTGCGGCTCATTACAAGGGGAATCTCTACTAAACCGTAAAGGTATAGGAGGTATGTTCCAAAAATGACTATACAATGTGAGATATTTACATTGGCTCAAGCTGATGACATTACTGTGGATGCGCTTTCTGCATTCAGGGCGCACGGAGTGTGTCATGATTGCAGAGCGTGCTGTACCACGATTGTGTTCCTGTGTGCATGCACGGGTGTAACATCATCGTGGCTTTGCCAGAGAGCGCAAACCTGGAAGTTTTAATGGCATGTTATAAAAAAATACTTTCACACAGAGCCTTTCAGTGCTGAGCTGTCACTGCCGGTTCTTCCATCTTTGAAACCGACACCTCTTCCCTATAGGATAATATAGGATTGTATGAGGGATTATAGCGGTGCCTTAAACAAGTCACAAAAAATTAGTCCAAAAACCAATATAAAATGCAAAACATTTTTTTTTATTCATAAAAATATATTTTTTCAATAGATTGTACTAAATTCACTGATTGATTCACATACCCCTGAGGAAGGCAACGATTTGCTGAAACATGTCAGGACTCCGTAATAATCCATGTCAATTCTAGCTCATTTCCAATGTTTTTAAACAATTTATACCACGAATAAAAACATTTTCTTTGCATTTATATTGGTTTTTGGACTAAAAATATTTGTGACTTGTTTAAAGTGGTAGTATCCTCTATACTACCACTTTCACTTACAGGTAAGCCTATAATAAGGCTTACCTGCAAGTATAAAGAATATCTCCTAAACCTGTACGGTTTAGGAGATATTCCCCCCGCAATGCGCCGCATCACATGTGCAGCGGGGATCCTCAGCGAAAGGACCGGCAGCCGCCGGACCTTGTCGAATTGAAGTCTCCCATGACATCGCCGCTCCAGCCAATCACAGCGCTGGAGCGGCGATAACCGGAAGACACGCCAGAGCAAGATGATTTTTTTATATTTAGGATAGAGTAAGGGAGGGTTAGAACGGACGTCAGTTTTTTTTTTCCCCATCAATGTTCAATAGGGGAGATTTCTCTTTGCTTCCTGTCCCATAGCCAAACAGGAAATAAGAGAAAATCCCTTCAAAGTGAGGGAATCCCTGGGTGTCACCTTAGTCACCAGAACTAGTGTCCCTAATGGAAGATTTCCCACCAAAAAATGCACAAAAACACAACACCAGCCTTGTGGTATGAACAGGGTACAAAAAAAAAAAAAAAATGAAAATGGTTTTCCGAGTACCAGAACACAATGTGGGAAACTCATGTTCCGTGGCTATTTCCTGCATCGCATTCAAAACACAGTACAGCTGTGATCTGGTTCCAGTTTGTTTTTTGAAGAAGTGCATGCACTACTTTAAGTGTGGTCCAGCCCACTTAAAAGGAATAGGCTCAATTTGCACCATGCATGAATTGCAAAGAAACATGCAGCGTGTTCCTGTGCGATTCCTGGTGTAAACAGGCCCTCTGTCTGTTGCAGAGAATTGCAGGCCTCGGCACATGGTGTGAAGTAGGTCTCATGATGTGATATTATTAGACTCTGCATTGTCGGTTACCTGGTAGACATCAGGGTTCATATCAGTCAAAGACTGCCATACTGGACTGATCTGTACGGCCATCGGCTGTCCTTCCTCTGTGAGCACTCGGACATGAGGGGTGTTCACCAGAACGGAGACCACACACAAACGATTCTGCTCCACAGGATTGAAAACTACAACATACCTGCAACACAGCAAAGGAAAACGGAACAACTTACAAAAGTGGATAATCGCTCCAATACACCAGGAATTTTATCCTCCTTGTCCGACATAAAATCATGACAAAACCACACTCATTTTTTATTATCTAATTTTAAAATGATCCGTCTCCAATCTCTAGCAATCAAATACAAGAATCAATCCTTCAGCAACCATAAATATATACTTGAAATTTTTAAAGTTTAACTAAACTCACATCACAAAAACTATCAATAAATGGTGTATTACATGCTGTTCATACTCGGTCACTATCAAATTCCCTTTCTGTATTCTGCACAAAAAAAAAAAAACTCTATCTCCATCTTCTGTTTTTGTCCCCAATTCATCTAGGGATTTTGCAGAGCGGTGTTGGCAACTCTGCACATGCTCAGTTTTCAGCACGTTTCTATGCTGAGCAGTTCCTCGCCATCACATCTGAGCAGCCCATGTAACTAGAGCGTCACACATGTGGGCGTATACACAGTGGTAAATGACAGTCCAATTCTTTCTCCTCCTCCATGTCTACTAACCAGCAAAACACAATGGGGAGGGATATTACATGTAGATATTACATGGTTTCTTCACCTCCTCCTTATTCTAAGACACAGGCAGGAGGGGCGTGATACAGCCTGTGACTGGCAGAAATCTGCCCACACCATGTTATTTTCACAAAACAATAACTATTTCCTTTCAAATATATATATTAGTATGCCAATATAAAGCAGTTTATTGATATTTCCTCTATTCCAAAAACCATTTTATAATTTTGAACGTGTGATCATCAGCAGAGGACCAGAAGCTCCTCCTGCTTATGTTTCCCTGCAGACAGGCTGGGAGAGAGCTGGGTCATGTGACAGCTGTACAGTATATTGATTAGGAAAAGGCAACTGAGATTTATTTATTTTATTAAAATAATTACCGTGCCATCATCCATATAAAGAAAAAGGGACAATATAAAATTAAATCGTGTGTGTGTGTGTTTAGTATCACTTTAAGAAATGCCGTAACCAACATACCGTGGAGAGGAACCTAATTTGATAATAGTTTTCTCTGGCATGGCTTCTTGAGTCAAACGGCTGTCGTCCTACAAGAGAACATACTACATTTAATGGTTAAAGCAAAAATAAAGGATATCCTATTCAATGTTAGTACATGGGTGCTGTGCTGTGCTGTGCTGTGCTGTGCTGTGCTGTGCTGTGCTGTGCTGTGCTGTGCTGTGCTGTGCTGTGCTGTGCTGTGCTGTGCTGTGCTGTGCTGTGCTGTGCTGTGCTGTGCTGTGCTGTGCTGTGCTGTGCTGGTACTTCAATGGAGCCACAAAATGTATGTGCAAGTACATAATGCCATTAACTTGAAATGCATTTTTTTGATTCTAATAATGCATACTGTAAATGTATTTCCTATTCACACATCTGTACTACCAACTGCATGGAGAGGGATCTAAACCATATAGAATGACAAAGTCCGCACAAAAGTATATTGGGGGTTATTTACGAAAGGCAAATCCATTTTGCACTACAAGTGCAATGAAAGTGCCCTTGGAATTGCAGTTGCTGTAGATCTGAAATGAGGGGAAGCTCTGCTGATTTTATCGTCCAATCATATGCAATCTAAAATGTTTTTTATTTGCCTTGCATGTCCCCCTCGGATCTACAGCGACTGCAATTCCAATGCACTTGTAGTGCAAAGTGGATTTGCCTTTAGTAAATCAACCCCCATTGTGTTCGTTAAGAAATGCAAAAATATTAATGAAAAAGTGTACACAGCTGAAATAGTTTGTTACAAAAATAAAAAGACAACATTTTTGATTCCAAGGCTTCCATTGAGGTTTATAGTGACATCACCCAATCCCTATACTGCAAGAACAAACAGTTAGACTAAGGCTGTCTTTTTTTTTTTTTTTTCCGTTTGTGTGCACCTTTAAGCGTTTGTGTGCATCGTTTTTAAGCTTTGGCTTTTCTTTTAAATGATTCAAATACCATCTGTTGCTGTGTTTTTTATCCACTTAAATTTTTTTTTTTTACTTTTTTTGTAAGGGTTTAAACGTTAAGGGAATTTATGTATTTATTTTATTAGGTTAGGTGTTAAATAGGGTTAGGGTTTAGGGGTGAATATTAGTCTGGGACTAAAACTAGGGTTTAAAACTAGGGTTTAGGATTGGGGGTTAATATTAGGGTTAAGGGTTGGGGTTAGAGTTTATTTAAACTATTATTTTCATTTAATTATTGCAATTGAGCAGAAAAAAACACTTCAAAACGCTCAAATCAGGTGTATGGAAAAAAAAAAAAGTAAAATACTGCTATACTGTCGGATTTGGCGTGGGATTCAGCCGCTAGCGGTGCGGTATTAACCCCCGCTAGCGGACAATAAAGGGTTAATACCGCCGGCAATGCGCCTCTGCAGAGGTGCATTGCGGGTGGTATTGCCGTGGTTTCCCATTGTTTTAAATGGGAAGGAGCGGTGAAGGCGTGGTATACATACCGCTCCTCTCACCGCTCCAAAGATGCTGCTGGCAGGAGATTTTTTTCTCTCCCGACAGCGCATCGCCTCAGTGTGAAAGCCCTCGGGCTTTCACATTGAGTATGCAGTGCATGAGTTTTTCAGGGGGTATAGCAGCGCTATTTTTAGCGCTGTACCGCCAGAAAAACTCAGTGTGAAAGAGGTCTTAGGCGTTTGGCAAGCGCAGCCCTGTATCTTCCGGGTATAGCTCGTATGCGCGGTGACGTCAGCACGTCTCCTCCCAACATTTTGTCTCAACTGGGACGTGAACACTGGGCTGTGTTTGCTAGCCGGCCGGCTACATTTTATATCCATGCTTTTACTACAAAACTTTTGTAAGTGCATATTGTTATTACTATATTTATTCCATTAAATGAACGATTCACACTATGTGAGCCTTTATTGTCTCCTGTACATACTTCGATGCGCATTGAGTGTGCGAGGAGATTGTCTTCATCCAGGTGACTGCGATCGAGAGCCCTCTCAGGATTACACGTTTATCTCTGAATGCTGTTTGTTTAATTGTATCTGGTAAGAGGCTATACATATACGTGTGGTGGAGGTTCTATTTGTAGCACTGTGTCCGGAGTGTTTGTTTCATCATCCTCACCTGGGAGCCTTCAAATACATGAACTTTGAACCTTTTGGTGGACTGTGCATATTTGTGAAACTACTTGATATTGAACATTTGAATCCACGTTTTTTTACTTTTGCACATCATTTGTATATTATTTAGGATGCTCTTACCCTCATTTTGCAGTTTGATATACTACAATTTGATCAAATTTTTTTTAGCGCGATTTTTTTTTGCTTTATACAAAGTCACAAGACTGGTATAGAGAAATAAAATAATTTTAGCAAGTAAAATGCTATCCAATTTACAGCCAAATTCTGCTAGCTTGCTTCCCAGCCCAAAAAACCTCAGAGGATTGGTTCACATGTAAATCGCACAGTATCGTGGCTTGTGTTCCTATGCAGTGCATTGCGATTTTCAGCCCAATGAGCTTGCTATGGGGGCACCCAAGCCAAGCCACAGCTCTGTGTCTATTTCAGACATGGAATCACAGTCAGCCTGTGTGACTCCCCCCTCTCCTCAGTGGCTCACCGACTGATTGACAGAAGTGAGAGCCAATGGCGCTTTGTTGCGGTTTCAGCCAATGAGGAGCGAGAGTCCCGGGCAGCTGAGTCTCTTGTGCAACATCGTTGGATAGAGATGAAGCTCAGGTAAGTATTAAGTGGGCTGCTGCACATAGGTGGGTTTAGAATGCATTAAGACAAAAAACATTCTGCCTTTACAACCACTTTAACTATACATGCATGTGACTGGTTGAAAACCACTGTATAAGCCTTATGCTCAAAGTAAAGTGTCAAAGGACCCAATGAACTATACATGTACGTGACTGGTTAGATAACACTTAAGGCCCCAATGCTGGTCAGCCAATTAAATTGTGAAGCAGGTTTGCAGGAATTATGCTGCAATCTCATGGCAGGAATGGAAGCAATTAGATTTTTTATTTTATTTTTCAAACCTACTTGGCAAAAGACAGCTAAAACCTGATTTATCTTCCTGGTACAACGCAGACTATTTTTACTGTAGACAATAAATAGCCCTATGGTACAATATGAAAACACCATAAACTAAAAGTGACAAAAACATTGTTATGAAGAATAGGACAAATCAAAGCTATGAACTATTGTCCTCCATCTGCTTCTATTTACAGTACCAGGCTGCCTCCCAGCAGAAAGAATGGACTGAGGTTTCATTACTCTCTGTCTTATCTGAAGTCACAGTGGAGTTTATTAAGTCACCCTGACCCATTAAAAACACAGGAGAAGAGCTAGTTTGTTATTTCCACAATACAGTTACCGTGCTGAAGAATGGAACAGAGTGATCATAGTGATACTTCTCCTTGTCTGCCACAACCAGGTAGTGAGCTGCATTGATAATGATGCGTTTCAGGTTCATCAGTGAATGGAGCAACCTGAGTAGGATACAGAAATAAACATGCACAGACTTGACATGCAAAGAAGACACAGCCAGATACAGATTGGGGTTAGAAGCAAAAAGAATCATGTTAACATTAAAATTAAGAGATTCTAGGCTATAAAAGGAAGGAAAACAATCATGTTTTAATTCTGGCATCTATGAATGGGAGTTATGCAGTTAACGGAAACAATGGTTTGGGGCAATTAGGATGACAGTTTCAGCATATTTTATATTCATTTGACTCTATGGAATATTTACACAAAAGGGTATCCTAAGCTCTGCTCAATGGATTGAGAGAAAAAAGAAAAAGCTAAAAACCGCTGGAGCGGAAAAACGTTAAAAAAAGTTGAAAAACTCACTGCAAAGCTACTGATGGTTTTTATAACGTTATTTTAACATCCAGTGTGCATGAGGCCTAAGGCATTAAAAAATGCTGAATAAATGCCACATCAAAAATATGCTAGGATTCACATGTAAACAAACTTTTAACCACTTAAGGACTGCCCACCGCATATATACTGCGGCAGGGCGGTCCTAATGCACAAAACGACATACCCGTACTTCATTTCATGCATGAGACACTGCGGGCGCATGTCCGGCGGCCACGATGTCCGCCGGCCACTCGCGGTTGCTTCTCAGAGAGGCAAAACTGGGATCTGCCAGTGTAAACAAAGCAGATCCCAGTTCTGTCTTAGAGTCCAGCGAGATTGTCTGATCCTAGTGATCAGGAACAGCGATCTCTCTGTACTCCCTGTCAGTCCCCCTCCCCCAGTTACAAACACCTCCCTAGGACACACTTAACCCTTTGATCACCCCCTAGTGTTAACCCCTTCCCTGTCAGTGTAATTTATACAGTAATACGTGGCTATTTTCAGCTCTGATAACAAAAATGACATAAATCTATCCCCTATTTTGTGGACGCTATAACTTTTGTGCAAACCAATCAATATACGCGTGTTTTTTTTGGGGGGGGGGGGTATTCATCATAGCAAAAAGGTAACAAATATTTTTCCCTTTCAAAATGTTCGGTCTTTGTTTATAGTGCAAAAAATAAAAACTGCAGAGGTGATCAAATACCACCAAAAGAAAGCTCTACTTGTGGGGGGAAAAAGGACATCAATTTTGTTTAGTTACAATGTCGCACTTCCGCACACTGGTCAGTTAAAGTGACGCAGTCCTGCATTGCAGAAAATGGTCTGTTATTAAGGGGGTAAATCATTCTGGTCCTTAAGTGGTTAAAGAGCGTCTCTAGGCAGACATGTTTGTCTTAATTTTCACTAAAAAGTGAAAATGACAACTCTTCTCCCCATGCCTGCCCCTAAGGCCGCGTACACACGATGAAATCTATCTGCTGGAAACGGTCGTCCCGACCGTCCCAGCAGACAAATTCGATCGTGTGTCCGACCGATTTGAACAAATCTGTCTGCTCGTGTGTACGCGGCCTAACACTTTTGAGGGGTTTAAAAAAAAAAAAAAAACACACATTCCCCTCTGGGTGGTCTATGTATATTACAGTGATTTTAACAAACAATGTTGCAGATTCCTACCCTTTGTTATTGTGAAGACATAATGGTTTGTCTATGTCCATGTGGAAAGTGAACCTAATGGGAGTGTCTTTATAATCAATCATCTGTCCCACTTGCAAAGCTTTAACAAGGAAAGTTGCCGGGTCTGCATCCCTTTAGACACGATTTCCCTTTGGGAGCACCTCCCCAAAAACATTATGCTGTGACAGCGAGTGAGACCTACACTCATAGCCACATTATTTCTTCAGATCGATCTATTAATGAACAAATTACTACTGGCTTGTAGTTCTCAATGAACTGTGAGGGCAGTGGTGAGCGCTCTCATAAGTCATGGATCTTCCTGCTCTCCAGTAACTGTCTGCCTATATTGGAGGTAGAGGCAGACAACTATATTGAGATTCTGCAGGAGCTTGACACTGAACCTGCAGGCTCCAGAAAATAAAAATTTTTTACCTGCAAAAATATGTACAATTACCGGTATTAATATAATATATCTATCTATAGAAAAAGATGATTATAATTTATATATATATATATATATATATATATATATATATATATATATATATATATATACACACACACACACACACACACACACACACACATATACATATACATATATACATACACACACGTAAACATAGCCTTAAAAACTATATGGTGCTCATGTTTTTACTGCTTAAAACTTCTACCAGGCTTTTACCTTCTATGAATTGGTAAAGAGGGGGCTGTAGAGTTATCCATGTATTGTGCTGGCAAAACCACATTGTCATTTGTAAACTAGATGTGCATACTGTCCTAACAAAAGGTTAAAGATTCCAAAACTTGGATTGTATATTATTGGCACTGTCCCCCACTCTGTCCCCTAATTGCACACTGGAAGCTATTTTTTTTGAGATTGTATTATTTTTTAGGAATGCTGTGTGAACACCACATACAAGCATATAGTGGTTGGGGATCCTCAAATTTTACAGCAAAAGTAAAAATTCACTTTTTAGTAAAGGTCCGCTTTAAAGTGTAAGTGACACTTTTCTCCCCATGCCTGCCCCCAAACACTTTTATAGGGATTTCTTTATTAGTTTTCCTTAGAGTGGGTATTTTTTATTTTTTTTTACACAGGTATCTGCGTCCACCTCCTCAGATCCCGCCTAGTTGAGAATGTCATTGCTCACCCTACCCTCCTTGCCACCACACACAGCCTCCTGGGACAAGTCACATGTCTCAGGAGACCGTAGGAACACTGCATCTCACTACATTGTGTGTTCTGGCAGATGTGTAGTTGGGAGCTGGTTGTGGTTCATCAGGAGTCACAGCCAGCTCCTAAATCCAAGATGGCAGCAGCAGGGACCCTAAGAACCAGCTGCAGGAAGACTGCGCTAGAAACCAGGGAAAGGAAAGGTCTATTTCAAACGTTGACCAAGTATGCCAATTCACCCACCTATCTTTATGCCATAATCTACATAATCAGCAAAAATACATTCGCTGATGGAATCTAGCAGATTCAAACGATTCACAAGCGAAGATGATTTTAGCTGTTGTACCATGCTGAATTATACTAGCTGGATACTCACCGTACACCATAGTCAATAACAACAGCTTCCTTCGCTGTGCCAGTGATGGCATCATGGTGCTGAAACAAACCAAGGTTGCGCCTGGCATCCGTTAACAAAGCGTAATCAGAGAGAGGATATTTACTTTCCAAGCCAGCTCTCCTTGCATAATTGATCGCCAGGGTGTACAGGATCTCTGCACCTCTGAAAGCAAATACACAGTTATGTTCGTTTTACAGACTAAATTTAGATATATTTAAAACAAAAGAATCAGAACCATGGTAACACATATGTAGCTAACAGATACAGGGTTCTAGTGGCCATAGACATTAAAAGAAGTGCGAGTTCTAAAAAATAAATACAAAATAAATAAAAAATAGATTGAACACACACCTTACCTAGCTAGATGCTGCATCTGCCCCCACTGCTTCAGAGACTGAGAACTGAGCGATTAAAGATCGCGGATAGAACAGTTCTCGGTCTTCAGAGAGCCAGCAAATTATCAGTCACTGCTCCTCTTCAGTGCTCACTGGGGGTAAAGGGAGCGGCTGGCTTAGGTTTTCAGCAGCACATTGAGAGGCTGAGCCAGCTGCAGTTCGGCACATTAAAATCAGGATCTTCCAGGACCAGCTGAGTGATGTCAGCCAGGGGGATTTAGCCCACCGTCATCTGAATACAGATCACACGAGCAGAGAACAAAGTGCATTCCTGTGACCAACAGGGGAAGTAGGCCAAAAGAGCTTTTGCTCTACTTCTTTAAAGAAAAGCCAGGTATCTAGGTTTATTCGTCCCCAAGTCTCTCTTGCCCTTTCCCCTCCCATATAGGGGTGATCTAGGCAAAGAATCATTCCTGCACTGGGCAATCAAGAAGGGAGAAGAGTCATGTGCAAACAGTGCCATGGGCTCAGACACCAGGAAAAAACAAACATTTAGGCTTGGTTTTCCTGGCCACTCGACTGCTTGATTCAAAACGGTTGAGTACTCCTCCAATAGACATTGAATTGCCCCCTAAATAGAGAATGCCGCCCAAGGACACCTTTAACCTGGTACCCATTGTAGTCTTTAAGGTCGAACAAAGGCAAAAAAAATGTAAATCCAATGTTATCACCAGGATTACCAGAACTAAAGTCCCCATGGGAAGATTTTGTCTCCTTTTCTGTGATTTTTTTTCCACCAACAGGAACCAGGGCAAATAGAGAGGTTAAATTGGTCTAACGGGACGCAGACATCATTAACAGCCTAACAGAGGTTCTAATCCCTCACCAAAAAAAATAAAAGAAAAAGCTGTTTTAGTTAGACCCCAACCACACTCGGACCATTTGATTAGATGTGGGACACTCAGCATGGGTTCCCTGCGACTAGCTAAGAGTCGGAAGCCTCATCGAAAGCAATGGGAGGCCGACAGACCGTGTAGCTATTCACTGCCGCATTTGTGTAATCGCTCATGAAAGGATTACATGCCCTGGGCATAGACTCTGCATCCAGTGTCGATCATTCACGGGTTTTGTGCAAGCAGTTTAGGGTTGTACCTAAATGAGCCAGTTACCTTTGAAAAACGTATAGCAACTGCCCCCCTACTAGTAAAAAAAACAAAAACAAACACAGTGCTGGCTCTTGCTCTGCCGCCTCCTCTCTTTATAGAGTACAACAGCAAGCCTAGTTTATTCAAAAATTCAGGTCTGTGCAATCATCTACTGTTGCGGTTAATTAAACATGACCACATCATGGCTGCACATGCAATGCCCTTGTACATATATGGACTACCAAAGTAACTAAATTAATACGTTCCACTAGAGCAACAAAATACAGAGTATATCTGATCTTAAGTTTTATGGAGCAGCATACATTTGGTGATGTAAAAATTCTCCAGGAGCAGCTCACTGTACAAGACAATCATATTCTAATGAGCTCTTAATGAAATGCCTGGGATACAATGGCTGCATTGAAGTATATTCAGTTTCACAGTCTGTTGACTTGTACTTCTCTAGGGGACCATATTACAATATCTCCTGGAAATAGAGATTAAAGATGTATGTAGGTGATTATCAGAGCTGACAACATGAAAATTACTGAGGAACATGCTGATGAATCCTTTTACCGCTGCTTCAGCTACAAGAATATCAGCCCATATGCTAAGGCGGTTCTTTGCTGTATATGGATCAATGATTGCATAATCAAAATCGCATGCAAATTTTTTTTCCATAAGGAACATTGAAAGGAATATAGATAAAATGTACATGGCAATAAAAAAAAAATTTCAGTGAGAAAATTACAGCTAGACTCTTCTCTTTTTGGTGACTGACAGCATTGTTGGTGTCAAAGCTTGAAAATAATTCTTGGTCTAAAAGTTTTAAAGCTATTGGGACAATTTATAAAATGAAGACACTGTCCGCTTAGCAAAGTGAATGTCTTGCAATGCAAACTGATATTCAGAAGTAGAGACAGTTCACTTGGCAAAATAAAAATAAAAATGGTTTACTTACCTATTAAAAAAGTGTTACTAAACCCAGTAATGTAAAAATTGTTTGCCCAAGCTTTCTGATATTAAAATACTGCCACTAAATACCTTTTTGGCTGATCTGTATACCACGATTATGTGATGAACCGTAAGGCCTTCCCAAGTGCCGAGTGTTTAGGTAGGAGGAGTTTTCCACAATAGCCTGTGTCCTCATGCTGTTATGGGAGGCGGATCATCCATCAAGATGCGACATCCCATCCACTATTTTTTTTTAGTTACAGGCATGGAGGAGAAGAGAGCGACTGGGCTGTCATTTAGGATCTGTATACATGCCCACATGTAGAAGGTCAATATCATGTGACCTCAAAAGCTCAGCTCAACAAGGAAATACTCTCTCCAGCAATATAGACCAAACTGAGCATGTGCAGCTTTACACTGACTGTTTTATCTGGCCTTGTCAAGAGACCCCGCAGGAGGGGAAGGATCTGTGCATAAAGGATCCAAGAGCCTTTTTACACAATACAGAGGATTAACCCCTTAAGTTCCATAGTGAGTATAACAAGAATGCTTTACTGCATATACACAGCGATTTTCCTGTTGTGGGTTTAGTAACATTTTAAGGCCCCATTTACATCTTTGCACTTCAAAACATGCATGGTAAAGCAAAACATTGCATGTGTCATAAGAGGAACTTCTTCAATGAGGTTGTTCAAAACTCTGTGGCGTGCTGCGGTTCAAGAGAAATTTGGCAATTCCATTTGTCTGTGCATTTACAACTAAATAGTGTAAATGCACTGCAACACATGTTAAAACGCATTCGAAAACAGAATAAAATCAGACACAGAGAGATGCATAACTGGCCATAGTCATACCAAAGGACCTTAACATTTTAACAACTTTTCTCTTCAGTGTCCGTGTTGTATTACCATACTGTAGATCAGCCACTAGAAGGAGCTCTAAACTGCTTAGTGCAATCTCTTGGCCTAGCACTGTGAAAAGCGGTAAAGCTCAACCAGGGCACAGAGGCAGTAAGCATGTCTGTCTGTGCATGTGAGGAGCAAATATGACTGCCCGTGAACATAATAATTGAAGAAAGGTTTTTAAAACAAATATTTAATAGTAATAATAAAAATTAAACTTTGATTTTTATAAAATTCCTTTAAAAAAAAAAAAAACCTTCTCAAAGTGTTTTCTAAAAGAAAAAAAAATTAAACCTTTTTCAAATTTTGTATAGAAGGTGACTGACTTTCTTTGCAAGAAATTTTCAGAGATTCAGGGCATAACAGGAGAATGCTCAAGGGATGGGCTCAAGGGACAGAAAAAAATATAAAAAATTATGAGAATTAGAGGACTGAAGGTGACGAACGGGAGCAAGATAACTACTCGGTAAAATGCCAAGACATGGAGAAACACGTGTCTGATTCTGCCTTGCCTGGAGGTTGTTCTACATTGAAATTCTCCTTTGTCCTTGTGAACATGTGAATGTATGAATAGCGGTATCTAGGTTAACAAAATGATCACGCATTTCACCATATAAAACTGTACTTTTATTGACAAATATGCTTGACTATCTTGTAATGTATGCTTTAAATAAATAAAGTTGGTTTTCCCATGTAAAAAAAAAAAAAATACCAAGCCATGCAAACCCTTACAGGTGAGCCTGAGGATTCAATGTGAAACCTGACAGGTTGCCAGTGCAAGGACTCAAGAATAGGAGTAACATGAGCACTAAAACTACTCAGGATTCTGGATGATGAATGTTGGACATTCTGCAGTCTGCTTAGTGTAGATTTTTTAGATACCCCAGCAAGCAGAACATTATAGTAGTTAACAACACAAATGTATTCATCAGCTTTTCAATCACAGTGTATGATAACATAGGGCATACTCGAATGAGGTTTACAAGTGGGGAAAAAAAAAATCTTCTGGCAACATTCTGTACATGTGGATCAAATGCTAAGCTAGCATCAAAAACTATTCCCAGATTTGTCCATTTAGACTGAACCTCAAGTACAGTACTGGCTTTACAAAGTAGATAGGGAGTGTCAATAAGCATGACTTTATTCTTGTCACAGTTTATATGTTACGGATACGATTGCGTAGAAGAAAAAAAGCCGAATTAGAATCCATTTTTTATGGATGTGTATCTGAAGGGATACTTGAGGCTGAGGCCATGTGATCTTAAAAACTGACCAAGTGGAAAATGCAAATACTAAAAAGTAAGATGACTGAGGCACACTGGGGGACAGGTATTCTTTCCCTCCTCCCCCTGAAAGGTGCCAAATATGGCTGGGGGGGACACAGAATACAATGAGCGGAAGTTCCACTTTTGGGTGGAATTCTGCTTTAACTGGACCAATTTCATATTGTAATCCAGAAAGAGAGGCTAAGAGATAGTGATCAGTAAGGTAATACTTGAACCATTTCAGAGCAATATCAGAAACTCCAAAGATCATGGTCTTGGTCTATAGCAGGGGTCTCCAAACTTTGCCACTTCACTGTCCTTCAGGCTTTAGGGGGGCTGTAGCTTGGAGTAGACAATACCTCATCATTGGCTTTAATGGCAGGGACAGCGTCCCACTGCTGGCACCAGTAGGAGGGACAGCGTCCCACTGCTGGCACCAGTAGGAGGGACAGCGTCCCACTGCTGGCACCAGTAGGAGGGACAGCGTCCCACTGCTGGCACCAGTAGGAGGGACAGCGTCCCACTGCTGGCACCAGTAGGAGGGACAGCGTCCCACTGCTGGCACCAGTAGGAGGGACAGCGTCCCACTGCTGGCACCAGTAGGAGGGACTAGAGCCCCAAGGGTTGGATAAAGGCAAGCAAAAGGGTCACATCTGGGCCCCCAGACCACAGTTTGAAGGCCACTGGTCTATAGTGTAAAACTGAAGAAATTAGTTCAAGAATAAGAATAACTAGAGTGCCAGAATAAGAAACTATCAAAAAGTTATTAATGATTTTGACCAAGAAAAGCAGTTTCCGTTCTGGGCAGTTGTTGAAAACCAGTTTGAAAGGGTTTAAACTTTTTTTTTTTTTAGTCAGGTGGTTATATATTTGAGATAACATATCACGTTCTAGAATCTTAGCAAAAAATAAAAAGTAAGTTAGACATGGGGTGTAAGAAATTTTGAAGTTTTCCAGAGCCATGTTATTTATTTTTGCTACAAGGTTGATATAACGGTTTTGAGAATCATTTCTTGCAAGACCAACGCTCAAGAAATTATTTAATATATTGAAAGTATCAGAGCCGAGAGAAGTAAAGCAAGACTTAAACACATGGCTGGAGGTGGAATCAAGCATGCTGGTAGAAGATTTCAAATTAGAAACCAGTTTAATGAGAGATGCAGTCAAGTAAAGAAAAGAAAAGGAAAAACCAATAAAGTCGGGTAAACCAAGAACAGATATGTTGAGGAAAAGAATGTGAAGCCGGATATTGTCAATTTTGCAAGTGAAAACACACGAGAATGTGTTACAGATCTGTGTGGAGGCTGGTAATGTGAAGGGAGAGGGAAAATGTATCTACTGAGGGGACAAAAAAACGCTGTCTAGAGTTGCAAGGATTTTTTTTTTAATTCATAACAAAATGTACATACATCTAGCCAATGTATTTTATGGATTAACACAATATAAACACTGGGTAGACTATATAGGTTTTGGCAGGGATTTTTTTTTTCTTAGAAAATGGGTGAACGTACTCCCCCTACTCCAAGTCACCATTTGTCTCCACCCCCTACCCACCTCCAAGCACCATTCCTTGGTCTCACCCCCTATCCACCTTCCAATACTACCTTTTTTTTTTTTTTGCGAAAACAGAACCAAGCATAATTTTATGGATAATTTGTATGGAATTTGTTAACGAGAATATAAAAAAAAAAATTATATATCCCCTGCAGCCAGCAACAATAGACACCCCCCCCCCCAACGAAAAAAAATACCCCCCCAACAGATCTAATTCAGGAACAATAGACCCAGCAACAATAGGTCTCCCAACAGCCACCATTAATAGACCCAGCAAAATAAGACCCGCCTCAGGAATAGACCCCCCTCAACAGTATATCTCCCCAAGCAATATAAGACAACCCCCCCACCCCCCAAAGAACAATAGACATCTTCCTCAACAATCGTTCCTCTAGCAGCCAGCATCAATGGACCCTCTACCACCCCCCAGCACTCCTTACCATGAAAAAAAGCCCTGGGTTTTGGTTAGAACCCACACACATAATTCCCAACTTTATTCTGTCCCACAAACCTTAGATGCGATTCCAGCACTCTGTCCATGCTCTTGTAAAAAGGCCTTGAGGTGAAGTATCCAGTCCAGTAATGATCTTCTCTGTCAGCATAGGAGAAGAAATCTCCACTGAGTGTGGGAAAGTCAGGAGGTCTCATTCCGGGTGCGACTCCCGTTTTCTTGTACAGTGTCTCAAAGTAGTCTGATAAAGTTCCAAACTGAGCCTGTAGAAGGAGCCCCAGACAAAAAAAAAAATGAGATCTGATGTATGCAAGCATTTTATTCAAAAAAACGATGGGAAGAACTAAAGCTGGTCATACATTTGGTTTTTGCAGGCTGAACAGACGCAGTCTAACAGATTCCTTCATCCATACTATACAGCATGGATGGACAAATCCCCCTGCTTCCCTACTGTATTCTTTCAGCAGCTTTCAGAATACCTGAACAGTGCCTTCATCTAACTGGATGTAACAAATTTTACCGCCAGCTTCTTATGTCGCGTACACGATCGGAAATTCAGACAAGAAAACCGTGGATTTTTGCCCACTGGATTTTGGCTCAAACTTGTGTTGCATACACACGGTCACACAAATATCTGAAATTCCGAACGTCAAGAACGCAGTGACGTGCAACACGTACGACGAGCCGAGAAAAATTAAGTTCAAGGATTCTGAGCATGTGTCGAATTGATTCCGAGCATGCATTATTTTTTGTGCGTCGGAATTGCATTCAGACGATGGGAATTTCCAAGAAGAACTTTTCCTGTCTGAAAATTTGAGAACCAGCTCTCAAATTCCGACCAAAATATCACATAGAACTTTTCTTGTCAGAAATTCCGATCATGTGTACGCGGCATTAGATTTTAGAACTGAAGGCTGTCGGGCTGGAGGGGCCTACAGGGTGTATGTTTCATCAGAAATGTTAAACACTGAATTATAAACACAGTGTATGGGCCAGCTTTAGTAACCCTTTCTCACCAATATACATAAACAATGATATGGGACTTTTGCCATGTGTAATCAATACTTTTTTCTGCAGTTTTACATTACATATTACAAAAATAACACTTTTCTTTGGGGTTATGTGATATGACATTCCAGTATTCTCTCCTCTATGTCAATGCAAAACGTCATGATTGTAATGTGTTAATACAGATGAAAAGATTGAACAAGCAATGCTGAAATAATGACAGTGAAAAGCGTTGCATCATTTATCAGCCCTGTTGGCTCGGTTTCTTTGTTCTGCCATAATACAGACGACACCAAATTCATCTGGCTGCAATTACTTACAGACCTAAATAAAGCTTCCCTAAACAAAATATATATCTCAATATTCTATAAATAGAACAGATTATACGATCAATAAATGTTTAGCTTTTACTGGTATCCTTTTAGCTTCTTTTGCATATTGGGTAAAATAGCTCAGTTGCTGCTTTACTTAAAGCCAAACATCTAGGTATAAAGTTGAAATAGATGTACACTATATTGCCAAAAGTATTGGGACGCCTGCCTTTACACGCACATGAACTTTAATGGCATCTATCAGGTTGAGGCCAGGACTGTGCAGGCCAGTCAAGTTCCTCCACCCCAAACTCTCATCCATGTCTTTATGGACCTTGCTGGTCCAAATAATTTGGTGGAAAGGGGGGGGGGGGTTATGGTGTGGGGTTATTTTTTTAGGGGTTGGGCTTGGCCCCCAAGTTCCAGTTAAGAGAACTCTTAAGGTGTTGGCATACCAAGACATTTTGGACAATTTCATGCTCTCAAATTTGAGTCCTGACCTCAACCTGATAGAACACCCTTAGGATGGATTTAAGCGGAGATTGCGAGCCAGGCCTTCGTGTCCAACATTAGTGCCTGACCTCACAAATGCTCTTCTGGAAGAATGGTCAAACATGCCCATAGACACACTCCTAAACCTTGTGGACAGCCTTCCCAGAAGAGTTGAAGCTGTTATAGTTGCAAAAGGTGGACCAACTCCATATTGAACCCTATGGACTAAGCCTGGGATGCCATTAAAGTTCATGTGCAGGTAAAGGCAGGTCGTCAAAATACTTTTGGCAATATAGTGTAATAACACACACAGTATTACCCTACCCCCCAAATACATTATCTTTGACCAGTCCAGTGATTTGCAGTCTACTGCCGCATTACACTGTCAAACAGGTGACGAAACCCGATTTAGTGGGTGCAATGCGTGGATCCCGCAGTCTGCCCGGACCACTGATATGGGCAGGTAGTTATGAATGGAAAATTGGACAGAAACTGCGCTAAAATACCATAAACAGAGAAAAAGTGAAAAGGGACAAAAAGCCCTACAATCAAAATGACAGTCTAATCACTCCAAGTGCTGCGATTAGCATGTAAACAATAAATACAAGTAAAAAAATTTGGGAAATGTATAAATCGCGCTGAGTCTAAACATAAAAAAAAACTTTTCTGAAAGCACAAAGCTGTGATATAAATATGAGCGATATATGATGCTATATAAAGCTCACTATTACACCAAAAATAATTGAGTTTGTTAGCCACTAGAGGGCACTGTGTGGCAATCTCAGAACCCCTCAGTGTTGATAAACAGTGATATAATACCAACAAAGGAATAAATTGTATACATCTCAATCAAAAAACATATATAAAAAGCCAAGAAAAATATATGTGTGATTATATTAGAAGATTATAAACTATGATGATATAGTCCATACATTTTTGCAAATGTATTAACACCCGTGGTTTGTGGCAAATTTCATACAATTAAAAGCGTGTCCAAAGAAAACAGTGATATATCCTCCACCCGGTTATGGATTGGCTCCTTACCAGGCTCCCCCTGGAAGAAGTACGTTTTTTACGAAACGGACGTAGGGCAGAGCGCTGTCGTCACCCAAGAAGCTCCAAACGTTCCCCCAGTGGACGGGTGTCTATAAATTTGTGTTCCGGCCGGCACATTAGATTCAAGGAAATCTTTTAACTGCATTTCTGTAAGTGCATTACTATTTTTTTAATAAACCTTTTTACTCATTTAATACACTATGTGGAGCCATTATTATTTTTACATGTTGGGCATTGTTGCAGGTGGAATCACTTGCGAATGAGAGCCAATTGGATAATATACGTCTGAACCATGTGACCAGAAGTGATTACCCTTTTTATGCTGTCTATGATCCCCTGTAATAAGGGATCATGGAGTTCTGGTAAGAAGCCAATCCATAACCTGGTGGAGGATATATCACTGTTTTCTTTGGACAATCTTTTAACTTATATGAAATTTGGCACAAACCACGGGTGTTTGTTAATACATTTGCTAAAATTTATGGACTATATCATCATAGTTTATAATCTTCTAATATAATTACACATATATTTATCTGGGCTTTTTATATATGTTTTTTGATTGAGATGTATATAATTTATTCCTTTGTTGGTATTATTATATCACTGTTTATCAACACTGAGGGGTTCTGAGATTGCCACACAGTGCCCTCTAGTGGCTAACAAACTCTATTTTTGCTGTAATAGTGAGCTTTATATAGCATCATATATCGCTCATATTTATATCACAGCTTTGTGCTTTCAGAAAAGCTTTTATGTTTAGAGTCAGCGCGATTTATACATTTCGCAGATAGTTATGAATGGCAGGAGGAGTCAATTGACTAAGAGTGCTCACTAGCGCCCTGGCAGTTAATTGAGAAACTACAAGCCGTTGGCCGCAATGGCTAAAAGGTACCTGTAGTCTAAAGGAACAATGAATGATGTGGCCCTGTGAGCAGAGCCCTGCTCAGTCATGCAGTTTTTGAAATTGTGACAGCAGGGAGAAGAACATCCGCCCGCTGTCAGGAGAAGATGGGTCACTAGGAGCATTTTACACCCATTATTGGGGAATTACGCTCCTAAAAAAAGGTGAACTTCGCCTTTAAAAACCCATTCACACTGACCTACAATGGAAGGTGCCTATTTGGTGTGTGTTTGAAAAACTGCAACAAAGATGCAGCTTGCAGGACTTTTCAAAATGCAGTGCATCTGCAGTGTGAACAGTTACATAGGATTTGATGGTGAATAATTTTAATGCACGGTAAAAGCACACCAGTGTGAACAGGGCCTACGATTGCTTAGTTCACACAAACACGGATAGAGGATTCTCCCTCTCCGGGAAATTGGATTCTGACTGCAGTGCTTGCCGCTGTCAGAATACACTGCTCAATGTCTGCAGCTGATTGAATGCAGTTACTGAGCATTGGGAAAATGTCCTACATGTCCCTTCAACAGAAGTTGATTAAATAATCAGAGGGGAAGAGCCACACACTGAACTTCGATTAATGTATGGCTAACTTAAAAGCATTTGTTACCCCAACACTTCATTTTCCCCGATATGTGCCTGCTGTACCATGTACTTGTATGAGAAAATATCCTGTTCTCTTTGTATTGCTTTCTATGTGTGAAATCCCTGGTGTTCCTGCTTTCCTATTAAAAACTGACCACACTAAGCTGAAAGCACACAGAGGTCAGCTCTCTAGCTATGCTGGGAACTCTGCGTACTCTCCTTCAATGATCAGCTTTGTCCTGACACTCTCCCACTGCCCAGCCATTTACTGGGAAGCCCAGTTTCTTAGTGAAGCTCAGTTTCTTGCGGCTTCTCCTCCCCACAGCTCGTATGCAGCTGAGAACAGAGAGAATGTGATCACTTATTTAAAAAAAAAAAAAAAAATGTATATTTTTTATTATATCTACAAAAATGTCTTGCCTTTCATTCCTATTTTAAATGGAATGGGTTGTTTTACAAGGTGATCGTTTACAATCAGTTTAGCCAATATAAAGCTTGCAGAGATTGTACAAGGAGATAATGCAGCAATATTTTACTCCACCAATACTGCCAAAACACAATTGTATACATGTTTATTTATTTTTTAATGCTTTGCAGCACTGGATACATTACCCATCTGTAATAAGGTGGGTCCCATGTCTGTCCGATTAACCTCAGTCAACGTGAGTGTTTAAGAACTTTGCTGTCCACCTCATCCATTAACAAAACTCATAGTACTCTTTCCTAGAATCCAAAGCGTGTTTTGAGTTCTGTGAAAGATTATTATAGGTTTGGTTAACGGTGGAGGCGGAAGAAAGGGGCGATGAGTGGTGCATCTTTCACACTCACAGTGGCTGATATCACCCTACTGTGATGTTGGGAGGACTCGGCAGTGGGGAGACGGTTTCTACGCAATGCAGCAACCATTCAGACATGGAAAACACTTTATTAGAGGTAGGTTACTGGTAACCTGGTACTGCATAGCAAAAATAAATAATAAATCCAACTATATTTTAGCTCTAACATTTGCTTTCACTTTTTTTCTATAGGTCATTACTGTTGATTCAGTCAGTGGTAAACTTTACCCATCATCTTGCATGATTTACAGCAGCTGAAATCAGCGACCAAATATGTAGAAATAACCTTCTTACTTTAACATGGAGTTCCGGATGCGAGTTCATGTAATCGAAAAGCTTTTGGTAGTTTAGGAACTGAGCATCCCACTCTTGGATTTTATCGTAACGGAAGTCATCTCCTAAGGGAACAAGGACCACCTTGCTGCGATACAGCTTGGACTTTTTCCTGTACTGATCCAATAAGAGGTTTGCTCTGGGATAAAAAAAAAAAGGATAGTAAGAAATATTAACAGGCAATGACAACCCTTCAATCACTGCTACAAGGACTTTGCAGTAGAACATTGTAATGCTTCCAAGAACTACAAGAAAGGGGGCGTGTCCAAGATGGCGACGGGAGAGGACGTGTAGTGACTGAGCTCCCTCTCTGAGAATCCTTTCTGCCTTATTCCTCGTGTGGGTTCTGGGCCACCTATTTGCAAATCCTTCCCTTGTCTCCCGGGGAATGCGCCGAAATAGCAGGGGCTGTCGGACGCGCCGCAACACCGCCGCAGGGCCCACCCCGCCGAAGTCCGGCCCTAAGCACATGCCTGGCCCTTTGCGGCCTTCCCCTTCTGTCTGCATGGCGTCCCATCCGAACATCCCGCGGGACGACGCGATCCAGGCCGGTTCGGCGGCGTTTGAGGCTCTCATGGCGGCGATCTCCACCTGCCAATCAGCCCTAACGATCAAGATTGACCATGTCCAGGCGGACACAGCGCTCATACGCCGCGATCTGGATGCGTTCAGGGACCGCGTGGCGGAGGCGGAGAGACGGGTCTCGGACCTGGAGGACACCCAGAGGGATCACCACACTGACATCCAGTCCTTGAAGGCCAGGGTGAAGGTCCTGGAACACAGAGCGGAAGACGCCGAGAACAGGAACCGCCGCAATAATCTCCGTGTCCTGGGCCTCCCGGAGGGGGCAGAAGGTACCGATCCTGTGGCCTTCATGGAGCAAATCCTCCCCACTATCCTCCCGGCCGCCCGGTTCTCCCACTATTTCTCTATTGAGAGAGCCCATCGCATACCGGCGACCAGAGGCCCTGTAGGAGCGCCGCCGCGCACCTTTATTTTCAAGCTTCTCCACTACCGCGACAGGGACACTGTTCTCAGGGCTGCGCGTCTGCAAGGAGATCTTAAGTACCAGAACGCCAGGCTCCTGATTTTCCCGGACTACTCGGTGGAGACACAGCGCCAGCGCAAGTCCTTTGACCACGTCCGTGCCATGCTGAGAGAACGGGGGATCAAGTACAGCATGCTCTTCCCTGCCAGGCTCAGAGTTCAAGATGGTGAGAGAGTCCACTTTTTCACTTCCCCGAGAGATGCCGCGGCCTGGGCCGAATCCCTCCCTGGCTGAGAGACCTGTGACTCATCCCTTCTGCAACTTGGTCAACTGACTGTGAGTAACCTATTCAGGGGTCTCCCCCCGGGGTATTGGGGCTTCCTTAGGGTCCTGGCCGGCCCCGCTGCAGCTATGAGGCCTACTGACTGTCCCCACCACAGCTCCCCTGCCTAACTAACAATGCGGAGGCATCCTCCTCTGTCCCTGGGGGGTTGGGAGGGCCGGACCCCATCCTGTCACCTTGTTTGGCTGCCACCTTCCCCCCCCCCCCCGGCTGCATCTCCCCAGCAGTGGGCCAGGAGCTATAGCTGATCCTCCTCTCCGTCCCCCTCCACCACCTCCATGTCTCCCATCCTGCTGACTTTTCGATGGAGGGCGCCCCCCCCCCCTTTTTTTTCTCCTCCCCCTGAAAATTGACTCACATCTGTTTTTCCCCCTTTTATTTTTTATTTTTTATCTTTTTTGACTCCCTGTTGGATGTCCTTGTTGCTAGTACTCAAGAACTGCACCCCCGGGTCTCCGGGTGATCCACACACCTCATCCTCCTGCGGATTCTCAGGACCACTAACTGTATTGGCCTACAGTAGCGGGTAGCCGCTCGGACACTGCCCTCATGTCCGGCCTTAGGGCTGGGGTTTGTTTTGGGATACAAGTCCTCCTCCATGTTCGGGGGGGGGGGGCGGGGTGGGGGGGGTTGGGAAGCCCGGTTGGCGCCCTGTTATGTTTGATTGTTTTATGCTCTATGACAGTACTGTTGATTTCTTGCATATGGATTGCTCTGGAGATGGGCCGACGCCCTTCCCCCGCCCTGGTGATGGGTCGGGTGAATGGTTGGAGGCTCCTGTGTAGCTCTACCCCTGTGGTGATCTGCCTGGTGGTTTGCAATTGCTACTCTTGATGTCCTCTCCTGGAACACACGGGGCCTGAACTCACCAGTCAAGAGGTCCCTAGTGTTCCAATTTATTAAAAAGCATAGCCCGCATGTTTGTGTGTTGCAGGAGACACATCTGGTGGGTAGCAAAACCCTCAGCCTCAAAAGGCCCTGGGTAGGTCATCACTATCATTCCACCTACTCTAATTATGCCAGGGGGGTTAGTGTTTTAGTGCTCAAATCCCTCCCCTTTAAGCTCCTTGATTTAGTTCTTGACCCGGATGGCAGATTTGTGTTGGTCCATGCTTTGATCTATAACCTCCCCTGGGTACTGGTGGGCTTGTACCTGCCCCCTCCTGCCTCCTTGGCGGTCCTGGGAATACTTGCGGCCAAGTTGGCGCAGTTTCCCTGTGAAAATGTGGTCCTAATGGGTGACTTCAACCTAGTCCCAGACACTGGTATGGACAGGTTCACCTCATCAGGCACCACTCGCCAGGGACTGGCGGAATGGGCTGACACGTACGGGCTCACGGACGTTTGGCGCTGGAGGAACCCAGGGACTCGGGCCTTCACCTGCCACTCAGCCACCCATAAATCCTTCTCCCGAATTGACTTAGCGTATGTGGGGACGCCAGTACTACCCCGGGTGCGTGACATTACTATCCTCCCTCGCGGGATCTCGGACCACGCCCCACTCCTCCTATCACTGACTTTGACGACGGATCCGGCCAGCAACCTCTGGCGCCTCTCCAGGTTCTGGATCTCAGATCCGGAGGTGGAGCCCAAGTTTCATGATACACTCCGATCCTATTGGGCGGAAAACCCGGGTACGGCCGCGGAGAACACGGTGTGGGATGCCTTTAAGGCCTCCTCCCGGGGACAATACCAGTCCCTGATTGCGGGGGTCCGGAGGGAGCGCAGGGCGGAACTCACCAGGGTGGAAGGGGAGGCGGTTCGACAGGAGGCCCTGTATGTCAACACCCGAGACCCGCTACACTACTCCTCCCTGCAATCCCTGACGCGACAGGCAGTCCTCCTTCGGACAGCCTTGACTCAGAAGAAGCTTCTTCATCAGACTCAGCGTATTTTCGAACAGGGGGAGCGGACGGGGAGGCTTTTGGCCTGGCTGTCCAGGGAGCACTCGGGTGCGTCTGCCGTAGCCCAGGTGAGGGATGGGGAGGGGACCCTACACTCAACTCCGCAGGAAATCAACCGATGTTTTGCGGAGTATTACCAGCAACTGTACACCTCTAGAGTGAAGTATGACCTCCCGAACCTAGTGACCTATCTGGAGGAGGTGGACATCCCAGTCCTCCCGTCCTCTACGGCGCGTAAATTGGACGCGCCATTTCAGCTCGAGGAGATACAGGCCGCCTTAGGTTCCCGGTTGAATTTTACAAGACTTATGGAGAAGACCTGGCCCCTAGGTTAATATCCCTGTTTGCGTCGGCATCGGATCTGGGTGCACTCCCGGACTCGATGTGTGACGCGGTCATTGTGGTAATCCCCAAGGCCGGTAAAAATCCCACCCTGTGCTCCTCATATCGTCCTATCTCCCTCCTCAATGTCGACGCGAAGCTCTTCGCGAAGATCCTTGCCAATAGGCTTAACACTGTTATTACGGCCCTGGTCCACCCAGACCAGACGGGCTTCATGACGGGTCGGGGGACCGACATTAACCTTCGTCGCTTACACACTCACCTCGCGGTGGCGGCCCCGGATGGTGCCGGCGTGGTGGCCTCCCTCGATGCCGAGAAGGCCTTCGACTCTGTCGAGTGGGGCTACCTCTGGGCGGTTTTGTCACGCTTCGGTTTTGGACCCCGGTTTTTGTCCTGGATACAAATGCTATATGCTCGTCCAAGGGCGCGTATTCGCACCAATGGGACCCTGTCGCCCTTCTTCTTGGAACGGGGGACCAGGCAGGGTTGCCCACTTTCCCCGGCTCTATTTGCCTTGGCCCTGGAACCCCTGGCCGCGCATATCCGACGCGACCCGGGGGTCCGGGGGATCAAGGTGGGATCCCTAGAGGAGAAATTATCACTTTATGCTGACGACGCCCTTCTGTACCTGGCGGATGCGTCTGCTTCGCTCGGTGAGGCACTGTCCCATTTTGAGAAATTTGCATCATTTTCGGGGGTGAGAATTAACTGGGACAAGTCAGTGCTCCTTCCCCTCCACCCATCGCTGTCTCGCTCCGACTCACACACCTCCCTGCGCTGGGTGGATGAGTTCACATATCTGGGGGTTAGAGTGGGCCTCGAGCCGAGGTCATACATGGAGAAAAATGTTCTCCCGACGTTAGAACATCTGTCCGGACGTTGTGCGGTCTGGCGTACCCTTCCCCTCTCGCCGGTCGGACGGGGTAACCTCATAAAGATGGTGATACTCCCCAAGCTACTCTATTTCTTTCGCCAGACCTCTGTTATTATCCCGAAGTCCTTCTTTCGACGACTTGACAGCATAGTGACGGCGTTCATATGGGCGAACAGCCCTCCCCGGGTTGCCAAACGATTCCTCTATCTCCCCCTCTCCCAGGGGGGTCTGGCCCTCCCAAACTTCCTTGCCTACTACTGGGCGGCGGTCCTGGTGACAGTCCGTTGGTGGTTTTCCCAGACGCGTCAGAACCCAGCGGTGACCCTTGAGGCGGCTATCCTGGGCTCTTACGCTGCTTTATCTAACCTTGTGTTTCGGGGGAGTAGGGCTCATCCAGCGGTCACGGGTCCTATGGCTACTGTGGTTCGGGTGTGGCGGACCTCCAGGGTGCGTATGCTGAAGCCCAATACAATGTCCCCACACACCCCGCTTTGGGGGAACCCTCTCCTTCCTCACCTGGACATGGTCCCCGACCCGGTGGTCTGGGCGCGGCGGGGCATCCTAACCCTCCGGCATATTATGCCGGACGGTGTGGTGATGTCTTTCCGAGACCTAGCCCGTCGCTACAAGGTCCCCTCCTCCCTGGGATTTAGATATGCACAACTGAGACACGCGCTTGCGGCCCAATTCCCGGATCCGGTTGCGCTCGAGTCGGACTCGGTCGAGCGCCTCCTGATTTCGGGTGTTATGGGGAAACCCCTCTCGTCCCTTTACCTGCGCTTTACGGTGGCGTACGACGCGGACACAGTGGGAATCCTGGCCAAATGGAACGCTGACATTCCTGATCTGGACGAGGAGATCTGGGAGGAGTGCGTCTCCTCTTTCCTCCCGTCCATGATCGCCTCTAGAGACCGCTGTATCCAACTAAAATTCCTACATAGGGCCTATTACACCCCGCAGAGACTGGCTAAGATCTACCCCTCCAGGAGCTCCTTGTGCACTAGGTGTTCGGGGGATACTGGGTCGTTTATTCATATGGTTTGGTCCTGTCCTAAACTGGAGCCGTACTGGAGAGAGGTGGCAGGTACTCTGTCAAACCGCTACGGGGTGGAACTCACGATGGACCCGAAGTTGTTCCTCCTTCGCTACCTGGGTGAGATTGAATGCGACAGATATACCAAACTGGGCATTACCTTTGCCCTGTTCTACGCCAGGAGGGAAATCCTACTCCGTTGGCGGGGCACTGACCTCCCAACTGTGTCCTCCTGGCTGGGAACAATCAACAGAGTCCTCCCATTATATAGATTAACGTATGAAAGCAGAAACTGCCCGGCAAAATTTGACAAGATCTGGTCACACTGGATCGACACACCTAGCTGAGTGACTGATGGGCCCCCTGTGGCGCATCCTATCTGTACAGTGTGGTGGGCGGCTGTTCTCCCCCTCCCCCTCCCTCCTCCCCCCTCACCTTCTCCTTGTCCCCCCCTCCCCCCACCCCCTCCTTCGAGTCGCCCCCCCCCTCTGATCCTCCCTCCCTCGTCCTCCCCTTTTCTGGGGGGCGTGGGTCGGTGGTGCTGGAGGGGGTGCCCTGATGGTTCTCCACCCTACCCTTGCGGGGGGTGGCCTCACGAGTGGCGACTAATATTTACAACTGTGGGGGCAGGGTTGTCTGTGTCTCCTTAGCTTTCTATATCACCGGTTATGTGTGTAATTTATATTTTTCTTTGATATGCTCTGGTACAATCATTCCGTTACCTCTGTAATCTCTGTACTGTCATTGGTTTGTGTGTATGTTTGTTGTTTGTTTGAAAAGACAATAAAAACTTTTTCTGTTAAAAAAAAAGAACTACAAGAAAAAAACAAAGCAACCCATATAAATTTGTTTATTAAATCCTCTCTAAAGCTGGCAAGACAGGTAAACTAACAGATTCCTCCAACCACTTAAAGTAGGTGAATGGAGGAATCCCCAGCTGGGACCCTGTATTCTGACAGCGGGACTCTGCTGACAGAATTCACAGATTAATGGCTGCAGTTTCTGATGGACACAAGTTTTACAGCAAGTCATCCTAATGCGCAATCCTCTCTCGAACCAGGAGGGCCACACACTAATGGAAATTCATCCTGTCCCTGCTGAACAGGCAAATTTTCAGTCTATGGCCAGCTTTAGGCTTCATGTACACTACAGCACCTAAACTTGCGTTTTGGAGCTTTTGGCATTTTTTTTTGGCCCTAAACTGAACTCCATAAAAGCCTATGGGGTTGATTTACTAAAACTGGAGAGTGCAAGATCTGGTGCAGCTCTGCAGAGAAACCAATCAGCTTCCAGGTTTTATTGTCAAAGTCAAAGTGAACAAGCTAAAGTTAGAAGCCGATTGGCTACTATGCACAGCGGTGTCAGATTTTGCACTCTCCAGTTTTAGTAAATCAACCCCCCATGTGTCCATGTACACGCAGGCTTTTATCAGAGTTCAGGAGGTGCTGTGGTTAGGGGAGGTTCAACCTTCCTCTCCTGAATGAGTAAGATTCGTGATTTCTGTGATACATCACTGCCAAGTGTACATTAAGTTGTTAGATGAACATAAATCTTGGCAGGTTCAGCAGGGACCAGCCAAAATTCGAGCCATGTATGGGCAGGCAGAATGTACCCAAGTTGATCGATCAAGTTGGGTACAACCAGCCTGTTGGATTCTACTTGCAATTATTGTTAGCAGCTGTTATAGCCTCTAGTCGTAATCACTGTGTTCTTCAGGGAGGGACACCAACCCCCCCCTCCAGAGAATGCAATGGCTCCATGGGAGGGATTTCCCCACCAACACTGACTGTGTTGATGGGGGAATCAAGAGGTTTTCTTTCCTGCAACACAGGGCTGCAGGAAAGAAAATAGCTCCGTCTATGGCCAGTGTAAATCTTATTTCCTAAACTGCTAGATATTCTAGTTAAAAGAGAAGTATGTTTTTTTTTTTGCCTATTCATACTCACCTAGGTGGATGCAGCATCAGACAGATGCTGCATCAGTCTCCCTCCGCCTCTTCACTGAGAACTGAGCCATGAACATCGTCGATGGCTCGGTTCTCTCAACTCCTGCTCACCTCCTCCACACTCACTGTACTGCTGAGCTGTAGAGAGGCGGGGAGCGGCCATCTCAGCGGATCGCTGAGAGCCTGAGACTGCCATCAGTCCAGGCACCTAGCGAATCCAGACTTCCCAAGTCGGGATGACACGCTGCCTGGACCAATTCCAGTGATGTCAGTGGAGAGAGGACTTCAGACTGCTCTCTGCAGGAGAAGGCCAGAGTAAAAAGCTCAAACGAACTATCCTTTAAGAAACTGAACTGACAGCAATTTGTTTTTTCTCAGCAGGCTGACAATTTTACAAGTCACTATCAGAAAGACCTCCAACACTTTGTCAGAGCAAAATAGATAACAAAAATCTTATCACAGGAGATGCTGGTCACAATACAGTATTTAGTGATCCATTGCCATAAATCGTTCCCAACCGATCAGAAATTCTCTTTTCCATAAAAATGGCAGAAACCCAATCTCTGAGCAATTGTACATGGCTATTGAATATTATTAATAAAGCCAAATCCATTCCCCTTCGGATAGGAAAGGGTTAATGCTGTCTGCCAATTTCCTGTCACAGTGATGTCATTGGTAATCACTGCAACAGGCGATCAATGGCGGTAATTAGAGAAAGGAGATCAATTAGGACACATACAGCAACACAAACATGTTTGCAATAGAGCAGAAATGCATTGGAATCATTACTGTTTTTTTGCCAATTGTGATGTCATTTGGGAAATACCCGCTCCCCTCCACCCATCACAATCCCACGAGAGAACCAGTTAGCAACTGCATAGGTTCTAATCTTCTAAATATAAAAAAAAATTAACAGCACAAATATTTTGCTTACAGTTAAGCTGGCCATAGATTATACAATTTTCTTGTTCAATTTCCTTTAGATTTACCTCAAATGACTTCAAATAAAATAAAACATTTGGCTCATGGCCAAAGTCCTAAAAGCTATAAATAAGAAAAGAGCTTAAAAAAAAATAAAAAAATAATATTTATATATAGATAGATAGCACACTATCATCGTTTAAATTTTACAAAGAATATAACAGAATATGTAAAATTATATATATAAGCAAGCACGCAAAAGTTCAAAACAAATGTCAGATTGTAAAAGATAATGGGACAAACCCCCAAACATTCTTCAAATATATGAATAGCAAAATAGTCAGGTCTGAGCATGTAGGTCCTTTACAAAACAATCTGGAGTGGGTGACTGGGGACAAAGAGAATTCTAATGTATTAAATATCTTCAGCATTGTGTATACAAAGGAGCATGGGGGAGCTCAAGACCATAAAGGGGGGGTATTGACACAGCCCCAAATAATCCACAACGGCTCAAAAGTGATATGGTCCAGAAATATTTAGACAGAACGAAGGTGGGTAAAGCGCCTGGACAAGATGGCATCCACCCACAGATCCTAAAATAATTTAGCTCTATCATTTTAAAGCCATGGTTTCTAATTATTAGGGACTAATGACTGGAATTGTACCACTGGATTGCCATAAGGCCAATGTGGTACCTATATTTAAAAAGGATCAAAGTCTTTACCAAGTAACTATAGACCTGTTAGTTTAACTTATATAGTCTTGAAGATACCTGAGAGTTTAATAAAAAGACCACAGACAAGTTCTTTCTCGATTATTTTTAATTTTAAGAGTAACAGACAAGCATGGATTCATGAAAAACGCAGAGGTGATCAAATACCACCAAGAGAAAGCTCTATTTGTGGGAAAAAGGGACATCAATTTTGTTTGGTTACAATGTCGCACAACTGCGCAAATGTTAAAGCAACACACTGCCGTATCGCTAAAAATGGCCATATCAGGAAGGGGGTGAATCCTTCTGGGGCTGAAGTGGTTAATGACTTAAGGATCTTCTCCCCATACTCGCTGTTACAGTTAAAGCACAGCTGTGCGTGACTCCACCCACACGACCACATCATTGATTTACAGATCCCTGTGACTTAATGAACTACAAGTACCGACAGCCTCTTTGTGGCTCTCGGCTTGTACCCCTCAAACTCCTGGAGCCATGTTGAGCACTGTGGTAGTTAATCGATTCTTCCTGTCAGTGTAGAACTGTCTCCCCATATGATGTGCGGCAGACCGCTTATACTGACAGTCTGCAGGAGACTTGCATGGCATCAGCAATGTGCCAATCGCTTTCTATGCTCCTAAAACAAAATATAGTAAATGCACATTTTTTTTACCTGCAAAAAGAGTGCATTTATCATTTTGTTGTTAAAAGATGCACTTAACCTTTAAATAAAAGGTCAGATTTCATGTCTTTAACCTACCGTTCAGCCACATTTGACTCTGTGATTGCTCTTGGTGGCGATTTCCATGGACAATTGATTCTACCTCCAGGCAAGCGTCTGAAATCAAACTGGCAGCAGATCTTGGGATCAGGGCCGCACGTGTGCGGGACATCATAGCTATAAAATGGCATCATGTGGCAGAAGATGTCAGTGCCGGAATCTGGATCTGAAAATTATACCATAAAAGAAAACGATTTAGGCTTTTTAACAACCAAATACATATGATGTTTATGCCACCCTATCCAATAGCAGTGTAGAAAATTTAGCAAATATTTTTCTAAACCCTTAAAGTAAAAGGCTCCCATGGATTGTGTTAAAGGACCGCAGCCGGCATGTTTCTTTGTGTCTGCCGAGCACTGCCTCGACTCTGGGCCTCAAAGAGTAGATCGAGCTAAACAGCTCAATACATGCAAGTGTTCAGTGAAGCATTTGCTAAGCTGCCTTTCACTATAGAAAAAGCAATTGTGCCCACAGCGTTTGTTGAAGAGGAACCTGCTGTTCTCACTTGCACCTTCAAAAGAAGGCAGCATGAGTATTTACAAAACAGAAATCTTAAAAAGGGTATAAATTCAACGTGTTACATTACACAAACTCATACACACAAGATATGCAGCGCTGTCCTCGCACAACCAGATTTCATCTTAGGGTTCCTAAACTGGCAATGAAATTGCGGTTTTGGAGTAAAGGATAAAAAATTTACCTCTGGGAACATGTTGGGAACCCGTTTTTAGGGTGGAACATGTAAATGTTCTCACTGCTGCAGTCGCTCCCCAACCCGCCGCCTCCGATGACAGCGAGGCGGGAATCTTCTCCCCAAACAATTACGTCACAATTACTTTTTCTTTCAGGGGTTATAAAACCACTATACATCTAAAATGGAAAAACGTTTTGCCTATAGTTCTACTTTAATCTTTGACAATTAAATCTAGAAGTCAATTGGTTACTATGCACAGCTGCACCAGACTGTGTGGCTCCAGTTTTAGACTGGGTTCACACTGGTCCGACAAACGCTCCGACATTGGGAGCTCATGTCGCATGACGTGTGAAACGCAACTATACGAAGGCAACACACTGAAATCCCTTTTAGAACTAAGCAGAGAGTATGGCATCCCAAATTCAGTGTTCTACACATATCTGCAGATCAGGCATGCCCTCCAAGCCCAAATCAAAACACACCCGGTGAGATGGCAAATAATCCCCCACCTTCAACGGCTAATTAAGTCAGGAATCTCTAAAGGCCGGCAGGGTGGCTTTGGCCAATTATGGCTCAGGGGGTTTAGTACATGCCCCACACGTGCAAGACGGCCTTGTGTAGTGTGTTGTGGCGTTGTTAAAGAGATCAGTCCGAGAGAGAGAGAGAGAGAGAGAGAGAGAGAGAGAGAGAGAGAGAGAGAGAGAGAGGGGGAGAAAGAGAGAGAGAGAGAGAGGGGGAGAAAGAGAGAGAGAGAGAGAGGGGGGAGAGAGAGAGAGAGAGAGAGAGAGAGAGAGAGAGAGAGAGAGAGAGAGAGAGAGAGAGAGAGAGAGAGAGAGAGAGAGAGAGAGAGAGAGAGACAGACAGACAGACAGTGTCTTTATTACTGCCTAATAAACTACTTTAAATACCTGTGTAGTGTTTATTGACATTTTTCTACCACCAGGTGAATGGGTAGGGGTACGATGTACCCCATACTAATTAACATAGGGTGGGGGGCCGGGATCTGGGGGCACCCTTATTAAAGGGGGCTCCCAGATTCCGATAAGCACCCCGCCTGCAGACCCCCGACAACCAATGGCCAGGATTGTCGGGAAGAGGCCCTTGTCCCCCATCAACATGGGACCAAGGTGCTTTGGGGTGGGGGGCCCGTCCCCACCCCCTTTCCTGACCGGCCGGGCTACGTGCTCGGATAAGGGTCTGGTATTGATATGGGGGAATGTTTTTTTCGGCGTAGGGGGTTTTCCACTTGAAATCCATACCAGACCCAAGGCCCAGGTATGCTCCTAGAGGGGAACCCATGCTGTTTTTTTATTTAAAATTTTGCCTTGAGTTCCCCTGTGGGAGGGAGGAGCTTGCCTTAGAACAGGTTCACACTGGGGCAACTTCCTGTAAAGTTGCCTCACTGTGAACAGGGATCCGACTTGGAGGCGACTTCCATTGAAATCAATGGGTACAGGTCGCCTAGAAGTCGGATTGAAGTAGTACAGGAACCTTTTCTGAGAGCGACTTCAGTAGTGTACATTAAGATGGCTCCATTCATTTTCTCGACTGCGGGACTTGAAGTCGGATCCCAGGTCACCCCAGTGTAAACAGTCTCTCGGGATCACTCTGGAACTGGAGGCTAAAATATGCTTATTGAGCTGTATAGAGGAGAGGCATGTGCAAAAGGGCATCACGGTAACGATATTGAGGTGCCTGTTTCAGGCCAGAAAATTGATAGCACAAAACTGGCAATCACATAAAGCACCGACATTGGCAGAATGAGTCAATGTAATAAACACGACCGCGTGGAAGAAAAAAGTAGTTCTGACTAGACGCTGCAATTTTGACAAATTTAAAAACATTGTGGGAGCCCTGGTTGAGTAGAATGGGGTGCCCGCACTAGAGAGGGGAGAAGAGATTAGATTAGCCACCAGAAATTAGCCTAAAATAAAGGGAGCAAATAGAGAATGAGCTGTAGTCAATAGATAAAAGAAGATATATCCTCCCAGAGAGTAAAAAAGTTGTGGTAGAATTTGTGTGTGAAAAAGAAATAAGATGGGGGAAGAGAGGGTAATGGGTAAAGTGGGAACATTAAAGTTTACATAAATATGACGCATGTATAAATATGTACCGTATGTATTTTAAATAGATGTTTTGTACTGGAGAAAATAAAGAATATGAAAGTTAAACAAAGAAAACATTAAATATTTTGCATGTGGCCCCAAATTATAAATTGTTTTTTTAATTCAACAAATTGTTTTAAAGATCAGAAATAAAAAAAGGATGATGCCACACAAAGAAGAAAAACAAAGGGAATACTGAGATCAGTGCATTTAATGATACAGCTAAGCTTTTGATGGGAGCTTCCCCAATCATCTGATTTTTACAGACAGTAACTATAATAATAAAAAGGAAACTGCCATACAGGAGGCTGCAGATCTGCACTTGACGACAGACAGGCTAGAAGCACAATTGATAACTTCAGCAGGAACCTTCAAACCCACACATTCAGGAAAAGTGCCAAAAAAAACAAAAACTCTTGTTTCCATACCCCACGTCTGTCTCCACATAAACTCCAGACTTCGAGTGGCTGCAAAATGCTTCTTGATGGAGTAATGCACTCTCTGAATCAGCATGCTGGTTATATTTGAGCGTTTTAGAAGGTATGGCATGGTGGAGCTGTGCCCAAAAGGATCCACCGCCCATCCTGACTTTGGGTTAACACCTTTCAAGAGAAAGAAAGGATCTAATTAAGAGAACATACCTTTATTAAGCTAAAGTTATTTGGGTAATACGTTTAAATTGTTCATTAGTAACTGCACAAACAATGCTGCCCTCTAACCCAAACCCATGCAAACAAAATGGTTCCATACCAATGTTTTTCTTCAGCCACTGGTGACCTTCAATCATCTGGTCGATTATGGCAAAGTAATGAGTATTGGCTTCATCTGGCATTACCCAGCCACCAGTTGTCATCTCCAGTTGGCCATTAGCAACTAACCTTTGGAGAGGAAACACGCAGATCAACGAGACTAGGCATGCTTCAACAAATAAAGCATAGAAGTATGAAGTAAATATAATTTATATTACATATAAATACATACATATTATATATATATATACACACACACACACACACACACACACACAGGGTAAAATAAGTATTGAATACGTTACCATTTTTCTAGGTAAATATATTTCTAAAGGTGCCATTGACATGAAACTCAACACTTCTCGCTAACAACCCATGCAATCGATACATACAAAGAAACCAAAACAAATAAATTCAGAAATTAAGTTAGGGTCCTTTCACACGGAGTGGACCGTTTTTCGGTCCACTCCGTGTGTGTCCGTCAGCTCAGCGGGGGGTCCTGCTCAGCTGTCGGCGGACAGGGTGGTCCCCACACACTGTGCAGGGACCGCCCTGTCTCTCCTCCGCTCTCCCCTATGGGGAATCAGATGAAAACGGACCGTTTGTCCGTCTTCATCCGATCCGTTCCGCCGGAAGGAAGAAAAATAGGGTTTTCTTCAGTCCGAAAAACCGGATCCAGACGGACGCGGATCTTTGCGGACGTTAGCGGATGCATCATCCGCTAACGGACGCAATCCCATAGGGAACCATTACAAGTCCGTTTACGGACTTGTAAAAACGGACGAGCGAAGGGGGACGTGTGAAAGGGCCCTTATGTGTAATAAAATGGAATGACACGGGGAACCAGTATTGAACACGCTAACTGAAATTTAATATTTCGTACAAAATCTTGTTGGTAATGACAGCTTCAAGATGCCTCCTGTATGGACAAACGTACGAAGGGAGGAGTTGTATGTCTGACTATTGCTGCTATTTATGGGCCATATATTGATGCATTTGGAGTTGTCAAGCAACCTCTTGATCCGTATTACCAGGACCTGTGATTCATGGTTATGCTTAGTGACCTTTTAAGAGCGAATTTCTGAGGTGAGAGGCCATCTTTACTTTTGGTGGAGGACATCTATTTGGTCACCTGTTTTGAACCTGCACTACCTTATTGAAAATCGTTATGGATTTCTCTTTTTCACCTTCACTTATGGACTTCTTACTTATATAACCAATATTTTATTGATTATCTTTATATTTATTTTTTGCGCTGTACTGTTTCACTTTGATTCTACATAAAGATGGCCTAGGCTATAAGAAGATTGCCAAGACCCTGAAACTGAGCTGCAGCACGGTGGCCAAGACCATATAGTGGTTAAACAGGACAAGTTTTACTCAGAACAGGCAGTGGAGTGCTGGAAAATAATGGTGGCCACACAAAATATTGACACTTTTATACAATTTACACTGTTATACAAGCTGTACGCCCACTACTTTACATTGTAGCAAAGTGTCATTTCTTCAGCGCAACTCGCACATGCGCAGGTGAAGATGCCAGTGCCTGCACCCGGAGCCGATGGACAGATCAGCTTGGGGTGCCAACATCACAGGATCCCTGGACAGGCAAGTGTCCTTATATTAAAAGTCAGCAGCTACAGTATTTTGAACTCCTGATTCAAGAATTCACACATACACATTATAATATCATCTAGCTTGCTGTGTGCAACATACCTAAGCGACGCATACAGCAAATCCAGCCTATATAGTCCAACTTTTTCTCTAGTTTTGGTCTCCCTATAAATTACATCTGAGTAGCAAATGAAAAACAAAGGACGCACAGAAATGCTAAAGAATGTTTGCAATATTTCCAGGTCTCTTTTCCTATAGTTGGTTATCTGTAGCAATATTGGGAAAATTTGCTTTTGTGGAAGAGCCATAAACTGACACAGCTGGAAAGGAGAGAACACTTTGCCGGGGTCCTATAGAACAGTGTTTTTCAACCCCAGTCCTCAAGGCACACCAACAGGTCATTTTTTTCAGGCTTTCCATTATTTTGCACAGGTGATTTGATCGGTTTCACTGCCTTAGTAATCACCACAGACATTTCATCTGAGGGAAATCCTGAAAACTTGACCTGTTGGTGTGCCTTGAGGACTGGAGTCGAAAAACACTGCTATAGAATATAAATAATTGGAGGGGGATTAAGAGAGAAGTATAAAGCCGCGTACACACGGCAGAGAACCTCGACGGGCAGAACACATCGTTCCGCCCGTCGAGGTTCTCTGCCGGCCGTCGAAATCGGCGACCCGCCCGTCGGGAATGGCAACCAGCCATTCATCCAGGCGGGCCGTCGAGCAAAAAGAGAGCGTGCTCTCTTTTCGCTCGACGGGATTCCCGACGGGCGGGGCGAGCGCTCTGTGTACACACGGCCGAGGTCCTCGCTGGAATGCAGCTTCCAGCGAGGTTCTCGCTGGTTTCCAGCGAGAACCTCGGTCGTGTGTACGCCGCCTGAAGCTTTTTTGGCCATACTCCTATGGATCACAGGAGTGCAGTTCGTTCTGCACTCCTGTGACCTGTTTTTAGGCGATAGTGGGCTAAAGTTCACAGTCTCTTGAGGTCATTGAGCTGGTCCAGGCTTGGGAAAGATGGTTGGGTTCTACCCAGATGACTAGATCGACACTTGGCTCAGCAATCGTCTGAGAGCATGAGCCATCCCCTCCTGCCCCCTTCCACAGCCCAGCGCTTCAGCAAGTTCTGGCTCTCTCCTCAGAGCGGTGGGGGAGAACTGAGCGACCAGCGGTGTTTGATCACTTCGTTCTCACTGCAGAGCCAGCTGGAGATCAATTTTGCATCCACATAAGTGAGTATAATTGTTTTTTTGTAATCCTAAACCTATTTTTTTTTTAAATCCTAGCCAGTTCCATCCAAAACAAACAAAACAAAAAAAAGGTTTCGTTTAAATTAAGTATAGCTAAACAGCATGATCAAAAACTGCGGACAAACCTACATATACTTTGCCTCCCTATGATCCAAGGTAAGAAGCAGGGTGTACACACACACACACACACACACACTCACACACGTCTAGGCTAGATATAGATCAAAAGGATAAGTTTAGGGCAAGAACCCTCAACGCTACCTTCGCACTGCCGCCCTCTTCTGGGAATTGATGTTATCCCACCACTTTGAAAAGAAGGAAATCTCTGACCAGATGAATCTTCGACGTGGGTCCTCTTGCAGTTTGACTACCATATTGTTTAGGATATGCTGAGTCTGGTCATAGTAATATTTATCAAATGTTTTTATCCAACCTGTGAAGCAAATATTACTGGTATCAAATTACTTGATCATAAATGAAAAATTAACGGTCATTTTCCAATCACAAACTGAAACTTTCAATAAGGAAAAAAGTTAAATGTTTATAACACTTCCCTACACAGTCCAAATAATGGGCAGCACACCAATGATGTCCCAACTCCATATGGTTTCCTTCTATTTTATCAGGGCTATGGGCTGGTATATGTGCCTAATGTTTTTTTGGGGTCTCCCAGCCCCTCGTTGAGTTCATCTAACCTCCCTACACATTGCACATACTAATCCATGCTGTCTCAAGAAGAGACACAAAACATACTGGGGTTTGATTTACAAAAGGCAAATACGCTGTTTATTTTGCAAGGAAGTTTTCCCTTGGCTTAGTGAATATGGTGAAAATTCACTTTGCGAAGAATACCCAAACACATGCAAGGAAATTCAAAAACTGTATTTTTGCTTGCACATGACTGGATGGAAGTCAGCAGAGCCTCATTCATTAAAGTGTTAGTAAACCGCAGAAGATGTGAAAATAAAAAAAATCCCCCTGCAAGGCAATGTCCTAATGTGCTAGTATACATCGCATACTAGCACATTATGAGAGACTTGTCTTAGAATGAAGCCCTCCAGTGTCACACTGTCACTGCTGGGAGGGCTGACATCTTCTCTCTCTTCCTTCTGGGTTTGCGTCCTCCGGCTACATGAGTGGACAGGGGGCAAGAGGACGTCACTCCCATGCGGTAACGTCACCAGCTGCATGCACTCTGAATATCTCCTAAACTGTGCACCGTTAGGAGATATTGACAGTACCTACAGGTAAGCCCAAATATAAGCTAGCCTTTTGGCACAAGTGGTAGAACAGTTTACTACCACTTTAACCGCTTCCGGACCAGCCGCCGCAATTATACTGTGGGCAGGCTGGCTCCCCTGCGCGAGCCGTTGTAGTTGTACGTCGGCTCTTTAAGACGCCTCTGGAGGTGCGTGCCCGAAGCTCGTCCCCAGAGCCAATGAGAGTGCCCGGCGGTCCCATGACCACCGGGCACCTGCGACTGCTCATTCGAGAACGAGAATGTGTGTAAACATACAAAACCCAGTTCTCTCAGGAGCGAGGAGACTGATCGTGTGTTCATGCAATGTATGAACACCAATCTCCTCCCCTAGTCAGTCCCACCCCCCCTACAGTTAGAACACACATTAGGGAACACAGTTAACCCCTTGATCACCCCCTAGTGTTAACCACTTCCCTGCCAGGGTCATGTATACAGTAATCAGTGCATTTTTATAGCACTTATCGCTAATGTCACTGGCCCCAAAAATGTGTCAAAAGTGTCCGCCGATATATCGCAGTCCTGATAAAAATCGCAGATAACCATTACTAGTGAAAACATTTTTTTAAATAAAGATGTAACTTTTGCGCAAACCAATATACGCAAATTGCGTTTTTTCCCCAAAAATATGTAGAATACATATCTGCCTAAACTGAGAACATTCTTTTTTTTTTACATTTGGATATTTATTGCAGCAAAAAGTTTGGTTTATAGCGCAAAAAATAAAAAGGTGAGGTGATTCCACCAAAAGAAAACTCTATTTGTGGAAAAAAAAAAAAAAAACAAAACACGTCAATTTTGTTTGGGTACAGCGTTGCATGACCGTGCAACTGTCAGTTAAAGCGATGTAGTGCCGTATCTCAAAAAATGGCCTGGTCATTGAGCAGCCAAATTTTTCCGGGACTAAAGTGGTTAAACTAAAAGACTTTTTTTTGAAAAGTGAGCACCCCATTTGCCCTTAGTAAATCATTCCCCATTGTGTCTGCATGATCATGTGCTGCTGGTAACTGTACTGTAATATGTTGCCCAAACACAGATCTACAGTAAAACCTTTTTGCTTGACAATAAAACCAGCATCAAAGTGTTAAATAAAGTGTCAACTTTCTCCTAGCAGTCAGATATTTCTCTCTCAGTGAAAATAACATCCTTTTGTTAGCTGGTGTGAAGTTAGACATGAGAATGACTGTCTTTTGTTTGTTACTTTGTAATTGTATGCTGTCTAGCTGTCTGAAACCTTATAACCCTTTGTACCAACAAAAGTATTTCAGAAGGTTTTCTCTGCAGCCCAATACAACCCGCTTATGCAAAGACCCACTTTTTGTGGTTTCATAAACGAGCTGAAATTCACATCTATAAATGGAAAAAATTAGGTTTTAAAAGGAAGAGTTTATTGTTGGCTTTAGTTTTGTAGTGCTTACTATACATTATATTACCCAGTTATAATGAACAGGTGAGAGTACATTTTATTATGCATGTACCATGAGGCCCCCCCCTCCAGGATTATCCTGTCTGGGGGGGGGGGGGGTCTCACAGGTGTCCTCATCCCCTCTCTTCCTCCTTTAATTTGGCTCCTTCTATCATCTTATAGATGGCAATCTCTTGCCCTTAAGCACATTCAAAGTTATACGCAAAGGTCCCAGCCATAGACTACCTATACAGTAAGTACCTCTAGCACTTAACGTGGAGGTCCACCTAAATTTTTATATATATATATATATATATATATATATATATATATATATATATATATATATATATATATATATATATATATATATATATATATATATATATATATATATATATACATATATACAAATACAGCAGCTGCTGACTTAATAAATGGACGCTTACCTGTCCCAGGGTGTCCGCGATGCCGGCAGGAGCAATCCCTCGGCTGCCCCCACCGCCATCCTCGGTGAGGGAATCAGGAAGTGAAGCGCTGCGGCTTCACTTCCCCATTCCTTACTGCGCATGTCCGAGTCCTCACTGGTCCCAGCTGTCTTCTGGGACATGTGCATATCCCAGAAGACATCGGGGGGAGGGGGCCGTGACTCCCGTGGGAGTCTATGCCCAGAAGTGGGTGCAAACACCTGTATTACACCGATATCTGCACCCTCTCCCCCCTGAAAGGTGCCAGATGTGAAACCAGAGGGGGGGGGGGCAGGGCTCCGAAAAGCGGAGGTTCACTTTGTGTGGACCTCAACTTTAAATACTTTAGGCTCCTATAAAAAGGTAGGCATTTATAAGGGTTTTGTAAACCATGGAAAATCTCCAGATATGGGTGTAGTCTGCCACCTGTTTATTTTCTTTTTTCCTTCGTTTACACAGTCCAGGTGTTGCAACCTTCTTTGGTATATAATTTTACCTATATTTTTATTATTTTTTCCCATCTGGTACTTCCCCACATATTGTTTGTTGCGCACTATGCATGCTGTGTTTGCCCTATTTGCTTATAGACGCAGTCTTGGAGCTTATTGCATACTATGTTAAATTGAAACCATGGGGCAGATTCACAGAGAAATGGATTATCGTAGCGTAGCAGAAATACGCTACGCCGCCGTTTTTTACCTTGCTCTACGTGGAATTCAGGTAGATTTTCTACGGTAAACGACGGCGGCGTAGTGTATTTCTCCCGTCGCAATCCATATAGACGAGTAGGGGGCGTGAAACATTTAAATTAGGCGCGTTCCCGCGGCGATCGATCTGCGCATGCTCCGTTCGCAAATTTCCCGCCGTGCATTGCGCGAAATCACGTCGTGACGTCATTCGTTGTTTATGTAGCGTACTTTACGGGCGATCCACGTCCCGACGAGTTACGTAAATAAAAAAAAAAATTAAATAAATTCGAAGCGGGAACGACGGCCATACTTAACATGGGCTACGTAAAGTTAGAGCAGCAAAAAGCTGCTCTAACTTTACGTATAAAAAAATAGACGAAAACGACTGCGCCGCTCGCTCGTTTGTTCGTGAATCCCCGTAAAAACACATTAGCATATCCCGACGCATTAAAACGACGCGAACTCCTCCCAGCCGCCGCAAATAGATGGCAGCGTAGATCCGAAGGCTTACGAAGACGTAAGCCTCTCGGATCGAAGCCCGAAGCCGGCGTATCATGGTTTGAGAATTCAAACGAGTGATACGCCGCGGGAAATTTGAAATTACTCCTGTCTAACACCAGTTAGACAGGCGTAATTGTTTTGTGAATCTGCCCCCATGTATCTATTTGCATTATATATACCTATATTGTATAATACTTGTTGATTGTTTTCTCGCCTCAGAAATTAAACAAGCTCCTGAAGAAGCAATCTTCGCAAAACATGTAGAGCGTAACATATTGCTACATTATAGTTTAGTCATACATGTCTATTCTGATATGTTTTGACATCTATGATCAGTACTGGAGAGATTTAGTTGTCACTGTAGCAACACTACAGTGTTTTAAAGGGATACTAAAGGTTCCTTTTTTTTTTTAAACAAACAAACATGTCATACTTACCTCCACTGTGCAGCTCGTTTTGCACAGAATGGCCCCAAACTTCATTTTCTGGGGTCCCTTGGCAGCTCTTGCGGCTCCTCCCTGCATTAGATAACCCCTTGGACAGGAGCTCTGCTGAGGGGGTTACCTTGCGGGCGCGCCCCCGAGTCATACATTCAGTGTCCATAAACGCAGAGTGTATGACTCATTGGATTTGATTTACAGCAGACAAAGGCTGTGCTGCTATTAATCTATCCAATCAACACCAGGACTCAGTGGAGAAGAGGATGCCAGCGACGCGCAGAGCATATGAACTGGCTCAGGTAAGTAAAACGGCGGGGCTGGCGATTGCCAAACATTTTTTCACCTTAATGCATTAAGGATGCATTAAGGTGAAAAAACACAAACCTTTACAACCCCGTTAATGCTTTTAAGCGCCCATGTATTTATTGTTAATAATACAATTTACGGATACAATGTTATACAAGCTAAACAAAATGTGTCATGGTACCTGACAGCCAAAATTCGCAAAAAAAAAAAAAAAAGAAGATCTCTCGTCATTTTCCAAGAGATTTTAATGACAGTCTATAAATCATATAATTGCAACTTAAACATAGGATTTTGCCACCCAGCATTGCCTGGAGAGGCTCGCAATAGTTTATCATCCCTCTCCAACCCAGTGGCAGTGCGTCGATAGTGGGTGCAGGAGCACTGCCCCCTCTCTCTTTCTCCTGCACCGCCATTGAAGTCAACAATACATAGATTCATGCAGGGGAGGGCTGGGCAGGGGGGCTCTGATGGACTCTTTCAAAGCCAACCAACTGCTGTAATTCAGATGGCCGGCGCTCACCACAGCAGTTGGTTGGCTTTGGAAGAGTCCATCAGAGCCACCGGCTCTCATGGGTTTTCCGATTACAGCCTGTTGGCTCTAATCGGCTTCCAAATAGTTAACCAGGGACGCACAGGGTGGGAGAAGACATCGATGGACAGTGAAGGGAGGATGGCTGACCCGAGAAAGGTAAGTGCCAGGCGGGAGGGGGAATAATGTGATGGCAATTTGGCAGCAATTTACAGGGCAAACTGGCGGCAATTGATGGGCACAGTGGCGACAATTGGTGCCACGGCATGGCACAGTGGCTGCATTTGATGCCACGGCATGGCACAGTGGCAATTGATGGGCACAGTGAGGCTGTAATTTTTTTTTTGTTTGTGCCCCCCCCCCAAAAAAAAATTGAGCACCAGCCGCCACTGAGATTCCCTTTTCAGCAACTAGCTAACTTCTCTCCACACTTCTCTAGCTTTCAATTTCTTTGATTCAGATCTTATATTTGCATGGTGTGTTCCCATATTTAAACATCTCCTTCCCCCTGATGGCTCAGCTCAGCCGCCTACAAAATCTGATGATCCTGTGCATAGCTAGCTATGACTTCAACTATGGAATTTTCACTTGATCCTCGAACGCATGTGTCAACATGCGTATCTACATTATCTACAGGGTGCGGAACAATTTTCTGACTGCTTCTTTTACTTTAAATGGATTATCCTAAGGCTTGTATATCAGTATTACAGTGCCATGTATAGGAACCCAAGTCTTGTTTTTCTATAATGCACAACAGTGATATGCACCACTGTGTTTCATCTTGTGTTTAACCACTTTAAGACCAGGCCTTTTCCTGACATTGCAAAAATCTTTATTTTTTGCTAGAAGATTTCTTAGAACCCCCAAACATATATTATTTTTTAACAGAGACCCTGGAAAATAAAATGGCAGTTGTTGCAATATTTTATGTCACACTTTATTTGCGCAGGTGTTTCAAACGCAATTTTTTGGGAAAGAAAAAAAACACACTTTACTGTTTTTCTTTGTTTAGTAATTCATTAAAGTTGGACCAATTTTTTTTATATAATGTGAAAGATGATGTTATGCAGAGTAAATAAATATCTAACACTGCATTCTTTAACCACTTGCCCACGGTGTCATAGTAAAAATACGTCATGATTTTAAAGATGGATATCTCGGTAACGGCAGCAGCTGCTGCCACAACCGAGATATCCATCTTTTCCGTGGGCAGTGCTGTACACGATAATGGCGGTCCCAGTGGCGGATTCGCCGCAAGATCGCCGTTATCGGTGGCGGGAGAGGGCCCCCCCCTCCCGCGCTCTCCGCCGCTTACCGGAGCCGTCGGTAACGGCGGAGGCGATCGGGTCCTCTTGCTGGCTGTGTTGGGATACAAGGGAGGGAAAAAACGCCCCCACCCGTCCCCCACAGCTCTGCTGGGCGGAAGTGACGTCAAAACGTCAGTCCCGCCCAGCGTCTTAAAGAAACTTTTTTTTTTTCTGAGATTTGAAAAATGACTTTTTTTTTTTTCTTTTTTTGCATTTAAGCCTAAATATGAGATCTGAGGTCTTTTTGACCCCAGATCTCATATTTAAGAGGACCTGTCATGCTTTTTTCTATTACAAGGGATGTTTACATTCCTTGTAATAGGAATAAAAGTGATAATTTTTTTTTTTAATTTATTTCGATGTATAAAATTATAAACTAATTAAAAATAAATAAGAAAAAATAAAATAAAATGTAAAACGCCCCGTCCCGACGAGCTCGCGCACAGAAGCGAACGCATACGCGAGTAGCGCCCGCATATGAAAACGGTGTTCAAACCACACAAGTGAGGTATCGCCGCGATCGTTAGAGCGAGAGCAATAATTCTAGCCCTAGACCTCCTCTGCATCTCAAAAAATGCAACCTGTAGAATTTTTTAAACGTTGCCTATCGAGATTTTTAAGGGTAAAAGTTTGACGCCATGCCACGAGCGGGCGCAATTTTTAAGTGTGACATGTTGGGTATCATTTTACTCGGCGTAACATTATCTATCACAATATATAAAAAAATTGGGCCAAATTTATTGTTGTCTTATTTTTTTATTCAAAAAAGTGTTTTTTTTTTCAAAAAAAGTGCGCTTGTAAGACCGCTGCGCAAATACGGTGTGACAAAAAGTATTGCAATGACTGCCATTTTATTCTCTAGGGTGTTAGAAAAAAAAAAATATAATGTTTGGGGGGTTTAAGTAATTTTCTAGTAAAAAAAACAGTTTTAGTCTCGTAAACACCGAATCTGAAAAACAGGCCCGGTGGGCAAGTGGTTAAAATTGCGAACGCTCATGGAATGGCGACAAACTACAGTACTTTAAAAGCTCCAGAGGCGACACTTACAGGTTTGCCTGTTTAGTATTGCAGAGAAGGTCTTGCGCTAGAATTATTACTCTAGCTCCAACGATTGCATCCATACTTCATATGTGTGGTTTGAACACCGTTTACATCCGCATGCGCTCGCTTCTGCGTGCTTGGAGGGATAAGGCGCTTTACTTTTTTTACTCTGTCTTTTTTATCCCTTTTACTCCTATGTAATCAAAATATCCCTTGTAATAGAAATAAGCATGACAGGTCCTCTTTATTGAGAGATCTGGGGTCAAAAAGACTGAAAAAATGGACTTGGGTTATGGCAGCTAGCTGCAGTATTTATCATTTAAGTAATAATGTACATTTACAGTTAGGCGGCCGACAGGTGGTTAAAATGTATTGTTTAAAACTTTTCCTTGTCAAATATATCTTTATTGAAATATGAAATAGGCGGTATACAAAAAATATAAGGAATATTAAACAAGAGAAAAACAAAGAGAGTACAAATATGCAATTGTAGAAATAAAGAAACTTAGCAGTGTTGAGAGGAGTTCTAACATGAAATAACATTCCTCTTGTGAAAACCGTTAGGGCGCACTTTACGGTTTTGCCATATAAGATTGGTACAGTGTAATAATGAACGGATCAAAGGAGATGTTTCCTTTTATGTTCAATTCGTACCTTAATGACTAGTAGATTATACGATAAAGTTAACTGAGGCATCTATATAAAATAGCTGCCCATGAGTTACTAACAGTTCATATCAACTTACAAGAAAAAGAAAAACTCCTTAATAGAGTAAAAATTGTAACATCAAGAATAAAAAAAAAAAAAGAAAAGAGAAATAAAGCATGAAGGGAGGGGATTGGGGGAGGGGTGTCTGCAGGACCGGACCGGGAAATCCCAACAACCGCCAAGATGGTTCAATTGCCGTTTCGATGGGTGGGCTACCATGGCAACAATACATCTTTATTAAAAGCTTTCAGTGTTGTGTATGTAATTCAGGGCGTCCAAATTTGTTCAAACTTGGTGATCATGTCTGTTTAAAACTTTTCAATAAAAACAGAAACATGTCAAGGAGAAAAACATGTACAGTAGGCAGCCATTGTTTGCGGTCATGCTGACCAATGTACTGCAATACTTTGAGACACTGACCTGCAAAAAAAAATAAAAAATCAGATAAGGACTTCTGAACTTTATACACCTTTCCAGCTTGATGTCTCGATGTAATGAAGCCATGGTCAGCATAACGGCAATGGCAGCCCCATCTTACACTTTTTTGGAATGTGGAAAACCCCCATCACAGACCTTCCAATGTGCACTTATTGTGTCTCTACACTTAGAGCAGTCCAAAGCTGCTTCCACACTCCCTCGGCTACTTGGTATATTCCAAAAGGCAGTTCTGGCACTGAATATAGCAGGATTCTGAACCAACACAACAAAATTGCCATGCAGCTTAACCACTTCAGCCCTGGACCATTTTGCTGGTCAATGACCAGGCCACTTTTTGCCATACGGCACTGCGTTATTTTAACAGACAATTGCGCGGTCGTGCGACGTGGCTCCCAAACAAAATTGGCGTCCCTTTTTTCCCCCCACAAATAGAGCTTTTTGGTGGTATTTGATTACCTCTGCGTTTTTTTTTTTTTTTTTTGCGCTATAAACAAAACTAGGACAATTTTTGCTATAATAAATATCCCCCAAAATATATATAAAAGTTTTCCTTAGTTTAGGCCGATACGTATTCTACATATTTTTCGTAAAAAAAATAAAATAATCGTTTATTGATTGGTTTGCGCAAAAGTTATAGCGTCTACAAAATAGGGGATATTTTTATGGCATTTTTATTTTTTATTTTTTTTACTAGTAATGGCGTCGATCTGCAATTTTTATTGGTATTGCGACCTTATGGCGGACACTTCGGACACTTTTGACACATATTTGGGACCATTGGCATTTTTATAGCGATAAAAATGCATTGATTACTGTAAAAATTACAGTACTGTCACTGGCAGGGAAAGGGTTAACACTAGGAGGCGAGGAAGGGGTTAATTATGTTTCCTAAATGAAGGGGAGGTGGGACAGACTAGGGGAAATGCCAGATCGCTGTTCATACATTGTTTTAACATGCGATCAGTCATTTCTCCCCCTGAAAGGACCGGGAGCTGTGTGTAACGAGCGATCGCGGGTGCCTGACGGTGATCACGCCCGCCAGGGCATGCGCGTCGGCACCAGGGGCGAGCAGGGGGCGGGCGCCCCTAGAGGCTGAAAATCACGTAATATTAGGTGATTTTGCGCAGCCGAGCCGACCAGCCGCCGTAAAACTGTGGCCGCCAGTCGGCAACTGGTTAATGTGCTACAGCAGTTAGATCTGTTTTTTTTTTTTTATTGGTAGTCTTGAAACAGCCTGGTGGTGGTTGTGGTGGCCGCCTTGGATCAAATGCTGGACCCTTCAAGTTTCTGGTGTAAAGAGAAAAAAAATGCTTTTGGAGAATTTTTGCAACACCTGGTTCCCCTGAGCAGAATTTACCTGCTCCCCCCCCTTACAAAACTAAGTTGGAGGACCCAGATCTTCAGATTTCATCATCACGATTTAAAATACAACTATAGGCAAAACTTTATTTATTTTTAATTTTTTTGGATAGAGTAATAGAACGTTCTATATAACCCATCATTTTTTTTTCCCCACCATCTGTGTCCCATTGCAGAGATGTCCCTTCACTCCTTGTCCCATAGCCACACTCCCCATTGGAAGATTTCCCCTTTTTACTTTTCTGGGGACAACCCAAAATTTGGGATTTTCTTTTACTTTTATTTTCAATGATAATGGTAAACTGGTCAAATAGAGCGTGAATCTCCTTAACGGGGCACAGACAGCAATAAAAACTGACAGATGTTCTTACCCCTCTGTTTTTCCTTTAGTTATACGTTAATGCTCCCGTCACATTAGTGACTCTGATGGCACTTCTCGTATAGGCAAGCATCTTGCTCTTTGTTGGCCACACTTTTAGGCCAGGCAGGGGGCACTGTCCTGGGAGCACTTACCGTATTTCCCCACTTTTTTTTTCCTTCCGTCAAGCCCTTACACCCCCCCCCCCCCGCGCTCTTTTTCTACTGCTTCTCTAACCCAATGATCTTCCAAGCTACTTCTTGCTTCTAGGTTATGTACCAGATATAATTTTTTCAAGACATCTTGTGTTATGTTTTGTGTGCCTTTCTATCCATGAACATAGACTACATATATCAAGGACACATGCTGCTATGCACAGACTGATTCTTTGCATTTCCATTTATGCCTTTGTCTTCATTGTACCACCTGCTTTGTGTTTCTCTGTATGCAACTGCATTTCTACATGGACATGACCTGTCCGACTTAAAAAAAAGAATAGAAAAAACGCTTTTAAGCATTCCAACTCGCCAGTAAAAATTACATTCTTTCAAAAAAATGAGCAGATAAAATGTTGTACCGGTAATTATGAAAGTGTCAATTCTTTTTTTTCCCCTATGAAAACTACTTGTTAAACAATCACATAATAAAGAAGCCTACAGATGTTAGAAGGCAGTCATTGAAAATTGTCTGATTGGGTGATAATCTAATGCGGGGGATCAGCAACCAGTAGATCGTGGACAGATGACTGATAGATTGCGATCTGGGCTTGCTGACCAACCATTCCAGAGCATCAAACAGTGCAATGCAGAGGGACTACTTGTAAAGTTGGAGCTGTAGTAGGGAACGAGCTGCATAAGCCGATGCCTTCTCTGTAGTACTGGCTCCTGTCTCATGCGGAGTGATACCAACTGCGCTCCCCTCTTATTCTGGCAAGCGTTCGCCAGAGTGGTGCAATCAGCAGAAAAGACAAAGGCCCGGATTCAGAAAGCACTTACGCCGCGTAAGTGCACGGATGCGCCGTTGTATCTATGCTCCTGAGTCTGTAAGCGAGATACGCCTGAAATTTACGTGTCGAATATGTACATGACCGAGATATGCCGATTCACGAACGTACTTGCGCCCATTGCTGTAATATATGCCGTTTACGTAAGGCGTAAGTCCGGCGTAAAGTTATTCCACCTAAAGGTGGCGCAACCCATGCAAAGGTATGGACGTCGGAACAGGCGCCGTATTTTACGTCGTTTACGTAGTACTACGTGAAAAGGGCTGTGCGTAGGTTACGTTCACGTCGTAGGCAGTGTATTGATGTATCTTAGGCAGCTATTTCGACGTGACTGAGCATGCGCACTGGGATGCATCCAAGAGACGACGCATGCGAAGTTGGTTTTTTGAAGCTCAGCCCATCATTTGCATGGAGTCACGCTTCATTTTAATATAGCACGCCCACTTCCACCTACTTTTACTTACGTTGGCTTACGCCGACAACTATACGCTACGCCGGCACATCTTTGAGAGCATATGGTTTGTGAATAGCATGCTTGCCTCTCAATGTTGTGCCGGTGTAGCGTAAAGACGATGCGCTACGCCTACATAAATATACGCCGCTCTACGTGAATCCGGGCCAAGATTTTTTAGGTCAGTGTGAAGCAATACACTGAGCAGAATAGTATAGGGCTGCGGTTTACTCTCACCACAGGTGCGGTGCAGTGTACCTGCAGCTTTCCTGTACTTAGCCATAGACTTCTATTATATCCTGCTGTTTTACCACCCCCCAACTTTATGTGAACGAGCCCTAAGGGTAACGCTGTCCAATGCAACTAAGGGCTCATTCATGAGCGCAGCAGTGCCTGCTGCACCTCTCAAAAGCAATATGAATAGGTGTTGAGGCGATTTTTGGCCTCCTCACCACCCGATTGAAATCCATAATTGCCATGCAATGCATGCGATTGCGACACAGTAGTATGGCAATGGCTCTCACAATACCTGAACATTCTGATTGGGTGCAGGCATTGTTTAGGTTGCCAGCAGGGTCGACCAGCAAGATGAGGAAGCTTGGGCTAGTGGGAGATTCTTCCATCCACACAGTTCAGCATAAATGGAGGAATCTGTTCTACTTTTTTCCATCTAACCATAGAAGATCTGCCGATAATCTATAGGTGTATGGCCAGCATTAGGTTGCCTACCCCTGATCTAATGTGTAGAAGGCACAAGTAGTCGCTGCTCTGGGACATGATTTGAAAGCAATGAGGATTATACAGGTTAGAAATGCTTATGAAATCACTATAGTTTTTCAGTGTTGAGGCAGACATCTATGGTGCAAGTTACCCCTCCCTTCTCCATAGGCCTAAACATGAAATATAATCCAAAGCTATTCAAGTAAATGAAGGCAGTCAGATCATGCCAACACATCCAAACATCCTCTACTGTCTTTGGCCAGTATTGATGTCGGTGAACATTATATCAGCCAAATTGCATATCACTTATATAAAAGGTACATATGATATGACTGGCATATCACATGTACCTTGAAATACTGTAGGTGACCAGCTAAGGACCAAATCTGCCTAAAAATGTGATGTTTGCCCTCACTCAATCTACACACACACACACACACACACACACACACACACACACACACACACACAGGACATTGGCAAGGCAGTCTGAGGCTTCACAGTAATAAAGATGGGTTGTGCTTTTATTCTAAAATATCACATAAGGTCATTTGGCCATTTAATATCGTCTTTAGTAGTATTTAAATAATCTAATAAACCAGCAATGTTACCGTATAAAGAGATTAAGCACCAGCTACCGACGTGTCACACTGCAATACACATTATGTCTCTCCCTCGCAGTTTGGTTTTAGAAGTCAGATTATAGCAGCTGTTATTTTACTGTTTACGTTTATGTCTTGATCCATCAAATGACCCACACAAACAGGCTACTACAAACTGCCAATGGCTGTTTTTCATAAATCAAATAAAAACATGGCAATTAAAATACAGAATTTCTTAGCCAAGTAGCAGCCTGAGCCCCTGCGAGAGCTCTGTGATGGAATCCTGAGTAGTACAGTGACAGCTGCAGGCTTTAGGACTGCCAGACTTGGTAATTGGGAAGGACACTAGGAAAATTCTGAATACAAAAATCCCAATCAGACTATGACAGGAACCAATTTTGAGACAAATAGAATCATAGAACGCAGATGTACAAATAGTTTAAAAAGCTCCAGATATAAACATTTTCATACAATTCAGTTTTACCAAGTTATCCTTCAATATACATTTTATATAACTTACCCAATGTCAATGCTAGAACAATGTCAGATGACACAATAGGGTTGATTTAGTAAAACTGTAGAGCGCAAAATCAGGTTCAGCTCTGCAGAAAAACCAAAAATCGATAAATTGATGACTCACAAATACTCACAAATATGTGTGTAATTGCCATCATCCCTTATAATTGAATATTTAGAGCCTCAAAATTGGGACTTTAAAAGGCAATCGAAAAAAAGAATTGTATTGTTAAAAAGATATTTCCATATAAGAGTAAAAATGTATGAATAATGATAAAAAGTTGTCCATAATATGAACATGGCATACCATGGGATATCCCCACTTAGGGCTTGACAAATTTACTCTGAAACTAGGCGCCAGCTAAAAAAGTTAGGAGACAGTTTTTTTTTTTTATTTGACTCCGTGACGAGCCCACTCAGAGGAACAGTCAGATTTAACATTTGGGTCATATATTGTCCTTGTGGAGAAGGCTGCACATAGAGACCTGTGGCGGCAAGCCTTCCCTCTGAAGCCGGCCCAGAATCCATACCGGAAAATTTATGTACAAGGCTGTACGACACGCTGTCATACGTGGGGCTAACATTGTGTTAAAAGAGAGGAAAACCGGGGCGTGGCCAGGCAGCGGATGTAGCCGGACGCATCTTCAGCTCCTCTCCGCCGAATCTCCTGAACTAATCCTGCTACACTACCCGGCTCACCTGCTACAACGGCCCGATCGCTGCTGTACGGTCCCCGGAGTGTCCCGGTGCCGTCTGAGTCCCGATCTGCGAAAGATGCCCGCACCTATCCCGCCACACGCGGCCCGACCCGGAGACAGCATGCCAGGCCAAAATGGCGCCCAGGCCCAGCGCACGCCAAAGGAGAGGCACAAGGAGGGGGCGGAAAGACTGTTCTCCAGGGTGCTTGTTCCAGACCCTAGCACTAACCCAGGACTGCAGGGGGGATCATCGGGTGGCTCCTCGGACGCGGATGACACTGTCCCCCTGGAGGATGGATGCGGATCAGGGTTCCTTTGGAACGCAGTGAGTACTCCTGATGACACCCCCACTAGGCCGCAGGCCTCCACCAGTCCTACCTCTGAAGGTGAGCCCTCTCTAAGAGACATATTCATGGCCATAACCTCCTGTAACACCTCCATTGCTGCCCTAGCCACAGATATTAAAGGAGTCAAAGCAGAAATAACTTTCTTGAGACAGGATGCACAAATGCTGAGGGAAAGGACCTCTGCAGTGGAGGGGAGAGTGAGCTCCATTGAGGATGATATGGCTCCCATGCAGAGGGACCTCACATACAACAACCACCTACTTATACAGCATTCATCTCGTTTGGAAGAATTGGAGAATAGGATGAGAAGGAATAACGTGAGGTTAGTGGGTCTGCCTGAGAGGGCTGAAGGGAAGAATCCTGTTGAATATATTGAAAACTGGCTGATAACTGCGTTTGGCAAAGAAGTGTTCACCCCATTGTTTTCCGTGGAGAGGGCTCACAGAGTTCCAGCTAGGCCCCCTCCTCCAGGAGGCCCTCCCAGACCCTTCCTCTTCAAACTGCTCCATTATAAAGATAGAGATGCTATACTACATAATGCCAGAGTCAAGCCTGCAGCTATGAGAGTTGATAATGCTAAGATCTCCTTTTTCCCTGACTTCTCTGCTGAGCTGCAAAAACAACGTGCTAAGTTCCTTGATGTCAAACGTCGCCTCAGAGATCTAGATGTAAAATATGCTATGCTGTACCCCTCCCGACTAAGAGTGGAGGCCCTGGGCTCTGTCCACTTTTTTGATCTACCATCCGCAGCTGCACAATGGCTGGATAGAGAAGAAAGATCGATCAGGGACAACCGCACTAGACGCCGTGCACAGCAAGATGAGTGATATACAACCTGAATCTTACTGATGCCCATACCTGGTCGTCAAGGCGGAAGAGGTGCTGATGTTTTTACCCCTTCTTTGCTCATTGTCTGAGCTACCTGTTTTAGTTGTTGAGAAGATTGGACGCTTTTGTGCGCTTCCACTGCAGCCCTCATGTTGGCCTGGCACAGGCCCCTCTTTGCCATGCTGCATTTAAGTTTGGCCATGTTGGCCAGTTATTTCCTATTACTCTTTATTTTATTTTTATCCGGTTCCGGTTTTTATTCTTCCTTTTTAGAAGGCTCTTACTTGGGACATTCGCCACCGCTACCCCCACCTACTCCTGAGGACCGAGGTCCCCGTCGTGACTGCTCCACCGATTAGATATGTCCTGCTGAGACTTCCACCATTGCTACATGACTTCCACTCCTTTATTTACCATCCCCCCCGATTCACTTACTGCTCTATTGATGCCTACATGTTTTAGTGCTCTTTATTGCCCCGCATCAGGGCGGTCTGGGCATGCCAGAAACATCCTTAATGTATTAATGTATGCGCTGTCATGTCTAAGATAACTAGAATTATGTCCTGGAATATTAGGGGGCTAGGTAACCCTGTCAAACGTTTGGCTGTGCTCCGTACAATTAAGAGGGTAACTGCTGATGTAGTTTGTCTACAGGAGACTCACTTCTCCCCGTCCCCCACGCCTCAATTTGCTGTGCGGCAGTTCAGCCACCAGTATCACTCTACTTTCTCGGTGTACTCGAGAGGGGTGAGTCTCCTGATTAAGCGGGGGGTACAGTTCTCGATGATAGAGGTCAAACTAGACCCTGATGGTCGATATGTTTTTGTTTTCTGCTCCCTCTACGGGACCAAATGTATTATTGCAGGGATGTATGTCCCCCCTCCATTTTCTACTACCATCCTGAGATTACTAACTGACTTTGTTGTCCGCTTCCCGGGTGTCCCGGTCCTGGTGATTGGTGATTTCAACAATTGCCTGGACCAGGCCAAAGATAGGTTGTCTGTGGGTGGGGGGAGTGTACCACTGAGAAAGACTGGGTCTACCCCGTTTGCCCGTCTGCTGTCAGAAATGGGCCTGATAGATGTCTGGAGGGTACATAATCCAGATGCTAAGGTATACTCGTGTCAGTCTGCTTCTTTGGGAGGATTGTCCAGAATAGACCTGGGGTTGGGAAATGAATTACTTCTACCAATGTTGGATTCCTCCCAATACCATCCCCGGCAGGTATCCGATCATTCCCCCCTAACGATAGATATCCGCTTTGGGATGAGTAGAGGCAATACCCTTTGGAAGCTTAACCCTTTCTGGCTCTCGCTAATCCCTGATCCAGACCCTATGCCAGATCTTCTCATCACCTTTTTTAGACATAATCTGGGTTCTGCAGGGCTGGATGTAGTTTGGGAGTCAGCCAAAGCTTTCATGAGAGGACAATTTATCAGAATAATCTCCCAGATTAAAACCTCCACTAAAGAATGGGAGTTGTCAGTCCTGAAGGAGGCAGGCGCCTCTGAGGCAAAATATGTTGCAGATCCCACAGATGAGACAAAACGTTCATGGTTGGCTGCTCAGTCTATGTTGAGAGATCTGTCACTGCAACTTGCCGAGAATAAACGTTTTTTCTTGCAACAGAGTCACTTTGAGGAGGGTGAGAACACAGGGCATATGCTAGCATTGCTGGCTAGGTCACAACAATCATCCTCCCACATTGTATCTATATTGGATGCCAACGGTACTCCATGCTATTCCACCAGTGACATCACGGAGACTTTTAAACACTTCTTTCAGGATGTTTATTCGTCCAAGGTTAAACCTTCCAGGAGTGACATTTGCTCCTTTCTGGATAAATACCCCCTACCTTGTTTGGCCGCATCAGATGCGGCTCAACTTAATGCCCCTCTAACTGAAGAGGAGTTATTGGAGGCTCTGTCTCATGCTAAAAACAGCCGAGCCCCGGGTGCTGATGGTCTACCGTCTGAGGTGTACAAGCGATATTCGTCTATACTTCTTCCCAACTTACTTAAAGTGTATAACCACGCACTCGAGAAGGGTTGTCTTCCTTCTTCCATGAATGAAGCCATTATAGTGGTACTGTTGAAACCCGGCAAAGACGCTCTGTCTCCGGACTCCTATAGACCAATATCGCTACTCACTTGTGATGTTAAACTGCTGGCTAGGATATTGGCGAATCGGTTGGCCAACTGTATACAAAAAGTGATTCATAGGGACCAATCCGGATTTATTCCAACTAGGTCCACGTCCCAAAATTTACGCAGACTCTTCCTGAATCTGCAAATCCCCACGGACAACATGGGCAACAGGGCGGTACTGTCATTGGATGCCGCCAAGGCATTCGATAGTGTGGAATGGCCATATCTATGGGAAGTATTAACTAGATTTGGAGTGGGTCCCTCATTCCTACGATGGGTCCAATTACTATATAGCGCCCCAACGGCGAGAATACGCATCAATGGGGGGGTCTCGGACTCCTTTAGCCTGGCTAGAGGCACCCGCCAGGGGTGTCCTCTTTCACCCCTGCTGTTTGCCATGGCCTTAGAGCCTCTGGCTATCCATGTTAGGGAATCACAAGATATAGTAGGATTCTGTAGGGGATCCAGAGAGGATGTTGTCTCCCTGTATGCGGATGATACTCTAATATACCTGGGTGACACTGTCGGTTCTCTGCAAAGTGTGATGAGCCTGATAGCTGCCTTTGGGCAGCTGTCGGGCTTCAGCATTAATTGGAACAAATCAGTACTTATGCCCCTGGACCCTCTCCCGGGCCCATTGCCTGCCTGCGCGAGAGCCATTGCTGTAGTCAATGAATTTAAGTATTTAGGGGTGCAGGTTACACCAGATCCTACCCATTATCTGGATAAAAACTTGTCCCCTTTGCTTCAGAGGTTTCGACTGAAGTGCTCTGCCTGGCAGAAACTACCACTCTCTGTTACGGGCAGAGTTAATCTTATAAAAATGGTATGGGCCCCCTCAACTCCTCTATGTCTTTCACAATGCCCCAGTCTGGATAACACATAAATGGTTCTCCCGAATAGATGCCCAATTCAGGGAACTAATTTGGAATAACAAACCGGCGCGTATCAGCCTGCGCACTTTGCAACTCGCAAAGGACCAGGGTGGTATGGCGGTACCCAATGCCAGACACTACTATGTGGCTTCACAACTCCAACACCTGGGCAACTGGGGGGAGGTGGATAACTCTGACACTATTAGGTCCCTCATAGTTCCCGAGAACTCTAACATGCCGGCACTGGCATACCTTGATGCAGGTCTTACGCAATTTCCGAACACTCTCCCCACTATTAAACTATTGAATAAATTATGGGAATACGTAAGGTCCCTCTTTAAGATCAGAGAGGTCTGCCAGTTCACCCCAATATGGAAGAACAAATATTATAAGGAACTGTTCAAGCTCCAAGGGTTCAGTCTATGGGAGGGGGCGGGACTCCATTATATCATCCAACTATTTACTGGAACTGTACTTAAATCTTTTGAACATTTGAAAGAGGAATTTCATTTATTGAATTCTCAATTCTACCAATACCTACAACTGCGCCATGCTGTGCAGGGAGAAAGCAGGTTGTCTCCATTTGTCCAGACGGTACACCCCTCTGACAAGGGATGTCCTCTTGACAGGTGAGAAGACGGGAATGATATCTCGGATATATACCAGGCTCCTCAATTTGACCCATGACGCTAGTGGACTTCCCTGTAGGAAGGGATGGGAACGAGACTTGGGGCCTATAGATGGAGACGTATGGGATCTTTGCCTGACGTCTGCTCCCCAGGTCTCAGTCTCTGCTTCACAGAGGCTGTCTCATTTATACCTCTTGCATAGGGTGTATAGAACCCCAGCCAGATTACATAAATGGGGCATCAGGGATTCGCCTTTGTGTCCGAAATGTGAAGCACATACTGGCGATCTACTACACATGATGTGGAAGTGTCCCAAACTTTTTCGTTACTGGAAATATGTACTTGACACTATCTCTATGGTGTTCCGGATACCGACCTTGCAGGACCCAGTTGTGTGCCTGCTTGGTGCCCTGGAGTTGCCCGAACTATCGCCCAGTGGGCATGTTGCTGTGCTACGTTTACTTTACATCGCCCGCAAAGAAATTGCGCGGCACTGGATTACTCCGAGGGTACCAACGGGCGGGCAATGGGTAACGCGAGTTAACAGTATTCTGATTCGGGAGAAACTCACGTATCAACATCGCAATGTCCTACGAAAATTTTACTCAATGTGGCAATCCTGGTTAGATGTCCCGGGATTAGGCCCCCTTCAGTTGGTGAGGGACAGACTGTTGCTAGGCTAACCTATCCGTGGCGGGGATGGAACAGGATTGGGCTATGTGATAGTATGAGAGGGGTGGACAAACTAGTGGAGGTGCTGTGCTGCACAAAACTCCATGTGGTAGCTGGCGATTGAAAAAAAAATGCAGGAGAGCCATGACTGTGTTATAGCCTTCAGTTGCTGTTCTCTCTATTACTCTGAAGGGTCTTTCCTTCTACATTCTTTGTTTGTTTTCTTTTTTTTCTCTTTTCTTTTCTTTTTCTTCCTCTTTTCATCTCTTCCTATTTCTCCCCTCCTGTGGTTATGTTAGGCTATGGTGTACACACTCAGGTTCTGTCAGCTTGGATACACTCCCTTTTATGCAGTAACATATGCATCGGTACTCCTATCCTTATGTTTGCTTTATTTGCAATTCACTGATTGATTGTATTTATACTGATGTCCGTGACAAGCTTAGTTATGGTATTGATGTAAGGCTCTGCTGGATGTATGCACCTACCACTGCAAAAATCTTAATTACGACCTGTCTGTGTATGTCTATGTACCTTTTCTTTGTTTAAAATAAACTTTTTCTGATTTAAAAAAAAAAAAGAGAGGAAAACCTGCGCTACCAAATTACACTGGGTATCAACAGCCCAGTGAAAAAATTCCAAACATTTAAATAAAAAAATAGGATAAGGAAACAGCTTCTATCCTGTTTATGATAACATAAAAAATTGTTATAATGAAAAAAGGTGGGGGAGCGCTTTTCCTAATCCTATGGATCCCCAGCTGGATTTCACTCTGTTGGCTGCTCGCTCCTCCCGTTGTGTCAGCGGCTGCTGCGCCTGTCTCTTGCTGCTCTATCCCAGCCCTACAGCAGAGGCACCCTGTCACTGACAAAACCTAGGAGCCAGGGCACAATTTCTAGTCGCAACGGCGACCTGGCTCCTGGGATTTGTCGAGCCCTGTCCCCACCAACCATACACCATCGTAACGCATATCGATGGAGGAATAGCAAGTAGCTGGGGAATACCACTTCAGAATTGTTTAAACTCTGTATTTGTGACGTTATGTTGGTATACAAAAGCCGCTCAACCTTTTCAACACAGAGGAACCCTTGAAAAAGCTCTCCGGTCACGGGGGAACCCCTGCTTAAAATTTGAACTCTACAACTTGTGATACATTAGTGCGACGATCAGTGGGAAGAATGATCCTTACACTTGTGGTCATTGGGAAGAATTATCTCCTTACAAATGGCTAAAAAAGGTCAATGGTGTCAGTAGGAACTTATCTGAAAGGCAGAAATTGCCCAAAGCTGAAGGAACCCCTAGCAACCTCTGGAGCAACCCTAGGGTTCCACGGAACCCTGGTTGAGAATCAATGGTATACCATGTTCATATTATGGAAAAAAAAATTATAATTATTCATACATTTTTACTCTTTATATGGAAAAACATTTTTAAATTTTAAAGTTCCAATTTTGAGGTTCTTTCTAAATAAAAACCAATCGGCTTCCAGTTTATTTTTTATTTGTCAAGGCCCAATTGAACAAGCTGCACCAGATTTTGCACTCCCCAGTTTTAGTAAATCAACCCCAAGTCTATGCTAGGACAATGTCAGATGGCACACCACGTCTATGGTAGGACAATGTCAGATGGCATCCCATGTCAATGCCAGGACAATGGCCGATGGCACACCAGATCTATGCTAGGGCATAAATCGGATGGGGGAGCCATAGCACTACCTTTAAGCCACTGTGTTAGATTATATTCTCCGGAAACCTGTTTTTCCACTTGCCTCTGCAATGCTGATGCTGCATACACTTCTGCTTCAAGCACATAGAGTTTTTGTACTTTAATGATAATAATGATGAACATTTACAGAACACCTATTTATAAAGGATGTGCATGTACACTATGGTACAAAAAGGCTGTGTTTTCTTCTTACCAGGATCATTGTGCGAGTGTGGAACTACAAACACCTGAAGAGGTTCAGTCTCCCATTCATTAGGATCATATGTGATGTCAAATCCTTGTTTCCAAACTCCTCCATCCACATTATCAAAAGGCAACTGTGTGTAAACATCCAGCATCTGAAAAAGATTGCATACATTGATTACCATATAAAAAAATAAAAAACGGTGCGTGTACACTATATTACTAAAAGTATTGGGATGCTTGAATTTATACGCACATGAACTTTAATGGCTCATCCATGTCTTTATGGCCCTTGCCCTTTTAGGGGGTTGGACTTGGCCCCTTCGTGCCAGTGACGGGAACTCTTAAGGCGTCAGCATACCAAGACATTTTGGACAATTTCATGCCCCCAACTTTGTGGGAACAGTTTGGGGAAGGCCTTTACCAGTGCACAAAGCAAGGTCCATAAAGACATGGATGAGCGAGTTTGGGGTGGAGGAATTTGACTGACCTGCACAGAGCCCTGACCTCAACCTGATAGAACACCTTTGGAATAAATTAGAGCAGAGACTGCAAGCCAGGCCTTCTCGTCTGCATCAGTGCCTGTCCTCACAAATGCTCTTCTGGAAGAATGGTCAAACATGCCCATAGACACACTCCTAAACTTTGGACAGTCTTCCCAGATAAGTTGAAGCCGTTATAGTTGCAAAGGGAGGGCCAACTCAATATTGAACCCTATGGACCAAGACTGGGATGCAATTAAAGCTCCTGTGTATGTAAAGGCAATTGTCCCAATACTAAATATAATATAATAGATCTCAAATGGAGGTGGATTTCAGATTCACATTTGAAAATTGCAATGAACGCTGAGACTTGAACATATTTGTTCCTCCACAGGCTGGACAGTCAGCTACTGATGAATATCAGCGGCCACTGTTTTGATTGATTTTAGAAAGTAGGTGTATCTCATTTTTGATGGGTCTCTGGGGAAGTGGAAGATCACTGTAGTAGTTAGCACTACTACAGTGATAACCAATATCTTACCCTCTGCACACTAATCACAGGGGATCAGAGTGCAGAGGTGAAACAGCCCACATAGAATCTGAGCATTACCCATATCACTGCAGTAGTGCCATTCAGAACCCCAGAGGAGAGATACTGAAAGCCATGATGTCCTGCTAATAAGCAGTATATTTATAACAGTTCCCAGGGCAGCATAATAGAAAAAGCTATTGTGCTTTATTAATTGCTTAGTACATAGTGCAGCGGATGTAATAGATCATGGCAAACAAATATAAGCTTTGGTTAATAAGATTATAATATAGACTATAAGGCTCAATTCGAACACTCATAATAAAACCATATTTTTGTTGATTATGTAAAATAAAGTTCTCCATGTTTCTCCCCTTTTTTTTTTTCATTTATTATGGAGGATGAGCTAGGAATAAAAAGAGGACACTGCAAAAAGAGCACATATAATCCTTTCGTATGCGCCACAAGACAATCCATAATGCCAAGTGACACTTTTGTTGGAACTTTGAGGAAATATGTCACTGCATGTAAAAGTAAAGCATGTCACTCGTACACAGACGCCACCTGCTTAAAGTGGACATGGCACCTGTCCTTTCTGTTTAAAAAAAAAAAAGTGGACTTGGCACTAAAAGTCAAGGTCTGCTTATGAACCTCACTCCCCATCTCACGACCTCCACTCCACCCCATCCTATGAGCCTCGCTTCCTACGAACCTGCAGTAAAAACAAAAAACACACACACACACACACCTTATTTTGGGGATTTTCCCTCACTTTGTGTCTCATTGACACAGACAGTAGTATAATAAAAATAAACTATTGTGGGGGTTAAAGCTTTCCTTTACTGCACTAGTAACAAGCTGTCACAGGGATAGGAACTAACGGAAAATGGTAGCAGAATACAAGATAAAGAGGCTGGAACAATGCTTGACCAACATTATATGTATTCTGCAAGCAATTTACAGGAAATAAAATCCTACTTCGCCATTTGTACATTCCGATCTACAGAGAAACTGGTGGAGCTTCTATAATTCAAAATCATGTTTACCTATAAAGCATCAGCCTATCCCATTGTACTCTATGGCCTCGTACACACGATTAAATGTGTCTGTTCAAATCGGTCGGACCGACCGATTTGAACAGATCTGTCTGCTGGGATTTTGGTTTGCTCGCGTGTACACACGAGCAAACCAAAATCCCCGCCAGCAGACAGCGCGCTGACGTGTCGGTGACGTGGCGGCGACGTTGACGTCGCCACGTCACCGCACCAGCATGCGTCAAAACCATTTGGCGCGTGTGCGAGAAGACATGTCTGCTGGTTAGCGTACTAACCAGCAGACATGTCGGGCGGACGGGTTCCCAGCCGACAGATTTCAAAGCATGCTTTGAAATCTGTCGGGTGGCCAAATCCGTCTGTTTGCCCGTACACACGATCTAATCTGTCTGCTGAAACGGTCTAGCAGACCGTTTCCAGCAGACAGATTTGATCGTGTGTACGAGGCCTATCAGTCTAAAGAAATTAAATTGAAACAAGGATCAACTACCAAATGATACAAGTGGTAGAGCCTGCCTTCCAGAGCATAAAAACAAAGGGAACTGGTTATTTTCAAAGTATGCATGTTTTTCTCATAAAAAAAAACATACAAATTTGGGGAGAGTCCGTTGAGCTCTTTATGTAATGTTATACAACACCAACAGGGAGTCAATCATGCAATGTAAAGCCGAGAATTTTCTACCTTGTTCTGTAAAATTTTGGAAAAACTTCAATAAGCATTATTGAAACATAAAAAGAACATACAATATAAAATAAATATAAAATAAATATATTTCCCAACTTTTGCAAACTTTACCTGTAAATCGGTTTTCTTGCCTTTACTTGTTACAGCAAACTGACAGTCCTGTGGTGATATAGAATAGAAGCTGGGCCGAGGGTCTGGTGGAATGACCCAACTCCCATTAGACGTGTGATAGGGGATCAGGATTGGTTGTCCATCTGCATTTGCTGTCAACTCTAGAACGGAATCCTTAATGTGACTGATGATTTCATGGTTCTCCTCCAGGAGCTGCTCCAGTTGCTCTATCCGGTTCTGCAGGACAGAAATCTGGCTCTAGATTTGGGGAAAATAGGCAAAATGTTTAAACAGTTCTAACTGATAATGCTTTTGAAGAATCTTGAAAGAAGCCAAGTCCTAAATACATAAAAAATACAGCCAATATCATGGAAACAAAAGGGATCATGTTAGAAGACAAGAATAAAGCTGGCTATACATGGGTCAAAATTTGTCCAGTTCAGCAGGGAAAAAGCCAAGAATCGATCCATCTATGGGCAAGCTAATTGCACCAAAGTAAATCAATTTATTTTTTTTTACATGCGATTGTGCTCTGCCAGCCAGGACTGCACCCAGTGCCAGAACACCACAATTGCACTGCAGGAGGCACCCCCCCCCCCTCAACACTGTATGTGCTGAGGGGGGAATCAAGCAATTTTCACCCATTTCCACTAGGGGTGTTGAATTTAATCGTTGAATCGATGCATCGGGATTAGTTGGGCCACGATGCGATTTCGATGCTGTCACTTTAAGAAATCGATTATGGATGACGTCATCCTCGCGCCGTTCATCTGAGTGGACCCGAGGCTTACGTGCCGTTTTTCCCGCCTCCCGCTGACATTATCCCCTTGTGCTGTGAGGAGAGGAGGCCTTCTACCAATCCCCTTCCCTCTCCCCTCATCAGCCAATAGCAATAGCCACATTCCAGGCAGCGTAAGGCGGAAGTGAGGAGCCCACGCTGTGTGCTGTGCAGGTTGGCGGGAACATGGAGTGCTGTGGCCGGAGTTTGAGGTGGCTGGAGCTGTCCCTGCTGCTGCTAAGAGTGGCAGTGGCGGCGGCGGGCTTATGGAGCACGGAGCTTTGCTGAGCCATGGAGCCATCACTGCTTTAGGTCCCGGAATGATTCAGGGCGGCCGCAGCGTATCCAGCAGGAGGTGTGATGGAGGAGGATGAAGCGGAGCTGGAGGAGAGCCAGAAGAGCGGTAGAGCCAGGTGAGGGGGCCGTGGGGAGGACACAGAGGACTGACATGGTAAGGTAAGTGCCAGACAGCATACAAAAAGGTGTGCAGTGCTTTGCAATGATAAATGTACAAAATAGTCTTATTAAGTAGTGAACAAATATAGTCCTGATATATATTTATATATAACTCTGATCTGATTGAAAGCAATCTTCTGTGTATTCAAAGTAATTCCAGTGCTGTGCGTGCTCTGCTGTGTTTAAGTCATTCCTGATTTCTGGTGAATGACTTCTACACAGCAGAGCACACACAGCACTGGAATTACTTTGAATACACAGAAGATTGCTTTCAATCAGATCAGAGTTATATATAAATATATGTCAGGGCTATATTTGTTCACTACTTAATAAGACTCTTTTGTACATTTATCACTGCAAAGCACTGCACACCTTTTTTTGTTTTATGGTCTATTTAAAGTTGTATATTCACTACCTTGTGCTAGCTGCCAACTAATTATACAGCACCCACTTTATTTTGTTTTTAATGCAGATATGACAGCATGTTCCCCAGCTGGCTGTCAAACTGCCTAATGTCCTTCACAGCCCCTTCCTACCCCCGTAGTTCCCACTATCTTTCACCCAACTCGGGCCCCCCCCCCCCCACCTTTTATATATGTCTCAAACTACTCCTGATCACTCAAACTACACATCAAATGGATACGGCTTCCAGCCCATTCCTCTTCCACCTCCCCATTCAAACCAATGGCCACCGCATAGCCCTCACCCAACTCGCCTCCATTCACACAGGCTCCAACCCCCACCCTAAACAATAATTCTATTAAAACAAAATTATTTCTGGACCGACTCCTCCATTCTTCAGTTCCTATCACCCCCAGACTCTTCCATCTAATAATATTCTTGGACTCTTCCAGCCTTCCCTTCCTAACCTCTGATTCTTCCATCCTTTTTTTCCTTATTCATGGATTCCTATTTCCCTATTCCCGGATTCTTCCATTCTTCTCTCTCCATGGATTTCACCATCCTTCAGTTCTATCCCTGGACTCTTCCATCCTTTAGTTCCCATCTCCAGACTACTCCATCCTTTTTTTCCTATTCATGGATTCCTTCTTCCCTATCTCCAGACTCCTCCATCTTTCTAATCGTGATGCATCGTGATGCATCGCGGAATCGAATCGAATCGCTGACATGATAATCGTAATCGAATCGAATCGTGTGGCGAGTGAAGATGCGCACCCCTAATTTCCACCCATAGTGTAAGAAAAGACAATTGAATCATCTGCAGGCGCCTTCAAAAAGGAGAAGTATGGCCAAAGCTATTTTGGTTATACTTCCCCCTATGGATCACAGGAGTGCAGTTTGTTTACGCACTCCTGCAACTCATTTTCAGCCAACAGTGGGCAAAAGCCGGTCCTAGGCTCAGGAAAAATCCCAACTTTAAAGCCTGGACCAGAAGGCGGCTCAGCCTCTTTGCAAGTCGCTGTGAGCCTGTGCCAATCATTCCTGCCCCCTTCTACAGCCTAGCGATCCAGTGAGTGCTGGAGGGGGAAGAGCAGGCTGAAGACAGAGAGCAGAGCAATCAGTGGTGTTTGGTCGCTCAGTTCTTGGCCTTAGAGGCAGCAGGGGACCTCTGCCGCTGGGATCAGTGCTGCACCCATCTAAGGGAGTATGATTATTATTTTTTTTTTATTTATACTTCGTTTAGGCTGTACAATGAATAATCTATAACAGCCTCTCTCACGCAGGTTTCAGTGTAACCCTAAAAAGTTCCTCAAGAAGTTTCTAGGGGTTCCTCAAACAGTGGGCTATTTTTCAAATAGTTTCCTTTGAACTCTTACATTACTACAACATCCTGTGAGCTGCAGACATACAAAATTAGCAGGGGTGGAAAGCGGAATGTTATTACAAGGTTGCTCCATTCAGAAAGGCTGCTTTAAACAGTTCTTCTGCACTGGGAAAAACATTTATTCCTATGTGGAATCCTTTCCAAAACAGATAATGATGCAGAGGCATAAAGTCGATAATGACAATAAGATGACATTACCACAACTCTCACTCCCCAGTTTCAGTTTGCCATAAGCAAATTACAAGCAAGTACCCATATACTTTTATTTTTTTAATAACCAGATTGTCAGTTTTAATAAATGAAGTTTGTGAGACACAGAATTTTTTTTTGTGACCCATTACTCATAAAACCCAGCATCAGCCAGAAGTCTGCATTGCGGGCATTTATACCAGGGTGCATACTGCCCTAAACATTAGTACCACTCGGTACACCACCCAGCCCTGTCTGAGTCTCAGAGTTTTACAGGCTGCCAGCAAGGAGGTTGGACGGTGCATCTGTGCCTTCCACCCTAGCCTCATGTATGCAGAAATATAAAAGAATTGCATTGCCTATATAAGCGTTTGTTACCCAAACACTTCATATTCCTGATTTGTGCCTACTGTACCATGTACTTGTATGACAAAGTATCCCGTTCTCTTTGTATGGTTTCCTTTACGTGAAATCCCTGGTGTTCCTGCTCTTATGCAGCTGAGAACAGAGGGAATGTGATCACTTTTTTTTTTTAAAGGGAAGAAAGGTATTTATAATTTTTTTTAGCTATATCTATATACAAATGTTTTTCCTTTCATTTCCATTGTAAACTGAATGGGGTGTTTTACAAGGTGATAGTTTACAATCCCTTCTTTCTTTGATTTTTAATGAACTATACTCAAAGATGAATCCATTGTCTTGGGTAACACATACAATTGTTTTTCCAGACAGAGGATACAATGAAAACAAAGTAAAATAAAATAAAAATAAAAAAAGGACCTCTATGCATAATGTGAAAATGTTAGGAAAAAGTAAATATTTAAAACTGCTATAAAAAAAAAAACACAAAAAAATTGTACATACAATACTGTAGCTATGAACGAACTTGCACAGAATATGGAATACCTGATATTTGTGTAACTTTGCTTTACAGCAGTTGCTTCATTAAAGGTGTTGTAAAGGTAAAATCATTTTCCCTAAATGGCTTCCTTTACCTTCGTGCAGTCCTCCTTCACTTACCTCATCCTTTAATTTTGCTTTTAAATGTCCTTATTTCTTCTGAGAAATCCTCACTTCCTGTTCTTCTGTCTAACTCCACACAGTAATGCGAGGCTTTCTCCCTGGTGTGGAGAAAGCCTCTTGAGTGGGAAGGAAGCAAGCAGGAGTGTCAGGACACCCACTAACACACAGTTCCTTTCTCTATCTGCAGTAGAGAGTGTGTCCTGACTTAGCCTCTTGAGGGGGGAGGGGGCGAACAGGCAAGTCAGGACACTCTCTCTACTTTGCAGATAGAGAAAGGAACTGTGTGTTAGTGGATGTCCTGACACTCCTGCTCGCCCCCTCCCCCCTCAAGAGGCTTTCTCCACACCAGGGAGAAAGCCTTGCATTACTGTGTGTAGTTTACAGACAGAAGAACAGGAATTGAGGATTTCTCAGAAGAAATAAGGACATTTAAAAGCAAAATGGGATGAGGTAAGTGAAGGAGGACTGCACCAAGGTAAAGGAAGCTATTTAGGGGAAAAAATGTTTTCCTTTACAACCCCTTTAAGCAAGGATATAGCAAAATAAGAGCTGGCAGCTGAAGCTAAATAAACCTTTAGGCACCACAAAGCGCCAAACAGTACCGTTTCTTCCCCAACCCAACATGACAGTGACCTATTGCCAGCCCCAGGGCTGAGAAGAGGATGCCCGACCTGAGAAGAGGATGCCCGACCATCTCGAGGTACACTTGACATATTATGGTACCCTGCTGTACAGAAGTAAAGGGTCTCTTTAACAAAGTCTGCTGTTCATAGGTAAAATAGCATCTCCAATATAACCTCATTTTTTATATCTTCCAATTTTTCAGAGCATATTTACTTGAGACTTTTATTAAAACCTATTTTTATAAACCAGTTTATAAAAAGAATGCAATTTATGTACAGCGGTTCTTTAATACCCTATTGAAATAACACATTCAGCAGACAAACCTTGCTTTATGAAAGCAATTTCTCTTTGAAAGTGCAATGCAGGAGTAAAACATTTACTGTCCTCCAACTGCACCCCCATACCAAATCTTAATTGCCGTTATCAAGTATGAAACTTCAGGATTGAGGCTTCTCTTATCTTACAATAAGAAAAGGAGGTCAGGCAGAGGTGTATGGGGAAAACAGACATTATGTAAGAGAACACACACATCACAGAAGAAAATGTGTCACTGCTCCATGAAAATGAAATATGGAGATTAGAAGCTGTTTTAAGTGGAAACAGTGAAGGTCACAAATGCATCATTTCCAAAAGCTTGCCTAGACTCTTACAGTGATGCTACGAGGCGAATGCAATTATACAGAGTTTCAAATTCATGCTACAGTGTAAATATTTTATAGCTGTATAATGCAGAATATATAAATAGGCATTGCCATAGGAGGAGGGCATTTTAGGAGAGGCTGAAAGAATATCCCCATCGTAGCTCCATAAGCAGCTGACCTTCATTCATTCTCTAAAAGTCTTTCATGCATTTATGTGGTAACATTTAATGGCAAAGCAGTGATCAGATCTCTTCGTACCCTGGGAAAGTTGCCTCCGTTCTGTCTCCTGGGAGGGTCGTGTTGCACCTTGTCCAGCATAAGATACAAAGAGAAGACGGCCACGCAAAAGATGGCCGCTCCACACACAGTAACCTGCTTCTTCAGTTTCATCCCTGGGAGCTCAAGGAACAGACCTGAAATAGATCACAATAAACGGGAGATGCATTAAAAACCTTCCCAAACGCGTCTTTTTTCCACAAAACCTTAGCTATTCAAATTGTTCTGCAGTGAATTCAGCTCCATTTAAAGTGCTCCCGTCACCTACAGGAAAATGAGCTGCAGCTCAAAGCCCGCAAGTCTCTGGTTTCAGGTGCCGGCCGATGAAGATCGTCAATGCTCCCCACATGAAACAAACAAGTCGGCCGAACTCCAATGACATCAGCTTTCACAAAGCTTTATCATTTCAGGACTCTTCCTATGATCTAGTACCGCAATAATAAAGCATTGAAGGCTGGTGTCATTGGCAGCGGGACAACTTGTTCACACCTTCAGATAACACACAGATAGATCTTTCAAAAAGTCCAAAGGGTATTTTTGTTTTTTGTTGTGTGTATTGATAAGGTCTATAGTTATGCTCTTCAAAAGAATAAATGAACAACCTGTTTAACTAGCAAGGCTCTTGGGTGAAGAAATGGGAAGGAGTGCCTAAATTGGGGGTAAACACGTATGTCGCGTCATTAGAGCAGAGCATGCATTGGGCATTTTCTGGGCTCCACTGGGCAGAAAAGGAGAATATAAAAACACAAGGTTCATTAAGAGAGAGAAATCACCGCTCTAGGATACTAATCAGAATGTCTCCTCATCTGATCCAAAGCCACGGGTGCTGGCAATGCATGGAATGATGCAAAATGAAGAAAACACGTTCTGGACAGCTGCACTCCAAAAATAAATTTCTTTTATTTTAAAATCAAAAAACACCCAAAAAGCATGCCATAGCAGACGGGGTAAAAAGCCTACGTGTTTCACACCAAACTTTAGTGCTTATTCATGAATAAGCACTAAAGTTTGGTGTGAAACGCGTCAGCTTTTTACCTAGTCTGCTGTGACATGCTTAGTGTGTGTTTTTTGATTTTAAAATAAAAGCAATTTTTGGAGTGCGGCTGTCCAGAACGTTTTTCCTTCATTTTGCAACAAGGTTCATTAGGCTATGGACAATCATCATTTGAAACGAGGACAGTTATTTCCAGCAACAAGGCCTGAAACCAAAAGTCACATGGCTAAAAGTAACTATATTACATATGTGTTCTAGCTTAGTCAATTGAGCCCACTCTGTCTTTCAGAAGTCTTTTTAGCCATGTGATATCTGTGATTTCATTGTGATGCTGAAAAGGTCACAAGTAATTCCACAGTTCTTTACAAATTCCACGGTTTCCTCAATGTTTTCAGTTTTTCTCTTGCATCACTTAGGCACGGCTCACACTGATGCAACAACCGCTCTGACTTTGGAGCACTTGTTGCATCAGAAGTCGGACCCCATTCTGTGCAATGGAACCGTTCTAGTCTTTGCGACTTGAGTTGCTCCGACTTAGAAAAAGGTTCCTGTGCTACTTTTGGTCTGACATTGGTATGACTTACACCGACTTCCGTTAAAGGAGTTACATGTAAGTCATGCCGATGTCGCGCTAGGATTATGACTTTGAAGTCGTGAGCAGTGTGAACCCGGGCAAAAACACATGCTATAAACCCTGTAACAAAGACCTATTGACTTGCCAACAGTTCTGATACCCATAACACCAAAGACCCATTGACTCACATATAAAATTATATGATCCCTGTAAGACCAAAGACTCATTGCTCACATATGCTTCTATGATCCCTGTAACAAAGACCTATTGACTTGCCAATGGTTCCAAGATACCCATAACACCAAAGACCCATTAACTCAGCAGTGCTTCTAAGATCCCTGTAATGCCAAAGACCCATTGGCTCACATATGCTTCAAAGATCCCTGTAATGCCAAAGACCCTTTGGCTCACATATGCTTCTATGATCCCTGTAATACCAAAGACCCATTTGCTCACCTATGCTTCTAAGATCCCTGTAATGCCAAAGACCCATTGGCTCACATATACCTCTATGATCCCTGTAACAAAAATGGTCCACTGACACACGTATTTAAAACACACAAGCTAAAAAACACGTGTTCTGATTCTATATATTATAAATACCATCTGTTCCCATCTCACCACTGTAGTGTGTTTTTAAAAAAATGCCACATGTCCCATTTTTTTTTTGTTCATTTTCGAGTGTTGGGAGGCCCATAAAAAGTAAATGGCAACACATTAAAATGTATGCTACATGTATTTTGATGAGTTCGCAACCACTCCAAAGCCCCACTTCAAAAACACACTAAAAATGTTTGTTACCGCACTTCAATAATGTTATAGCAGTGCACTAAGAAAATGCACATTGACAGTGCACCCGCTTAAAGTGGAGGTCCACATGATTTTTATTTATTTTTTTAAAGCCAGAAACTACAAATACTGCAGCCGCGTCCGCGATGTCAGCAGACGAGGCTGAGCAATCGCTCGGTCCTCGGCTGCTTCCACCACAATCCTCGGTGAGGTAATAAGGAAGTGAAGCCATGCGGCGTCACTGCCCGATTCCCTAAGATGCATGCGCGAGTATCGCAGCGCGCCGTCACTGGTCTCCGCCGTTTCCCAGAAGACAGCGGGGGGAGTGGGTGTGTATGTTGGTGACGTGAAGGGGCGGGACTCCTGCGGGAGTCAGAACCCAGAAGTGGTGCAAATACCTGTTTTACACAGGTATCTGCACCCCCTTCCCCCCTGAAAGGTGCCAAATGTGACACCGGAGGGATCCAAAAAGCGGAGGTTCACTTTTTGTGTGAACCTCCGCTTTAACAGTACAAACTCTACGTTCATGCATAGATCTATATGGGCTTTACTGTCAGCACCATGTAAAAGTAGGAGAGCAATATAATGGCCATACCATGATATAGTACACATACACACTAAAAAATAAATAAAAAATGCTCCTAGAAGATTTGCCTCTATTTGGCCAACTGGGCTTCAGTTCTATGTAGCATTAGCAGGTTGGTTTTCTGCATTGCATCGTAAATTGTTTTTTTTTTTTTTAAGTAACAAACATCTATCCTTACCTGCAGTAGTTTTGCAAAGAACAGCCTTCTTGGACCCTCCCTCCTGCTGAGTGCCCCCAGAGCATGCATCTTGCTATGGGGGCACCTGAGCAGGAGCGCTCCCTAGCGACTGCTCTCCATGTCCATTCACACACACAGCCGTGGCTCGGCCCCGCCCCCACTCCTCCCTCATTGGCTCACTAGCTGTGACTGACAGCAGTGGGAGGCGATGACTCCCACTGCTGCCTCAGCCAATGAGAAGTGAAAGTCCCCAGAGAGTCAAGGCTGTCGTGCAGATCGCGAGTGGGCTCAGGTATTGGGGGGCTGCTGCACAGGTGTTTACCTTCATGCATAAAGGTTCAAAATCTTGAGACTTTACAACCACTTTAAGTTTGACACCTATATATCCTGTGCAAGAGGCTTTTTAGGTTGCGTTTTTAAGGGTATAAATGCGAGCTGGGGTTTGTGTAAATTCACACAGTTTTTCTTTAATGAGGAGCTCTTTGCCAATGTAACTGATCTATGTTTGGCATACATTTTCTTCTTTTAGAATGTTCCACTTGACACATTAACCACTTAAGGACCTTGCCTGTTTTTCAGATTTGGTGTTTACAAGATTAAAACAGTTTTCTTTGCACGAAAACTACTTAAACCCCCAAACATTATATATATATTTTTTCTAACACCCTAGAGAATAAAATGCCGGTCATTGCAATACTGTCACACCGTATTTGCGCAGTGGTCTTACAAGCGCACTTTTTGGGGAAAAATTAACTTTTTTGAATTAAAAAAATAAAACAGTAAAGTTAGCCCAATTTTTTTTTTATATTGTGAAAGATAATGTTACGCCAAGTAAAATGATACCCAACATGTCACGCTTCAAAATTGCGCCCGCTCGTGGAATAGCGTCAAACTTTTACCCTTAAAAATCTCCATAGGCGACGTTTAAAAAAATCATCTTTTGAGTTACAGAGGAGGTCTAGGGCTAGAATTATTGCTCTCGCTCTAATGATCGCGGTGATACCTCACTTGTGTGGTTTCAACACTGTTTTCATATGTGGGCGCTACTCACGTATGCGCTCACTTCGTCGGGATGGGGCGCTTTAAAACTTTTTTTTTTATTCATTTTTACAAAAAAAAATGGGTCACTTATTCCTATTACAAGGAATGGAAACATTCCTTGTAATAGAAAAAAACATGTCCTCTTAAATTTGAGATCTGGGGTTAAAAACACCTCACATCTCATATTTAGACTAGAATTAAAAAAAAAAAAAAAATTGTCATTTGCAAAAATTACAAGAAAATGTCCCTTTAAGAAGCATGGGCGGAAGTGGCATTTTTACGTCGCTTCTGCCCTGCTATGGAGACAGGTGGGGGCTATTTTGCCCTCACTCGTATCCCAGCCGAGCAGGAGGAAGGACCCGATCACCGCCGCCGCTGCAGCAAAGGTAAGCCCCTCTCCCGCCGCCGATAACGGTGATCTCGCGGCGAATCCCTTTGCGGAGACCACCGTTATCGTTTAGAGGACCGCCCACTGAAAAAATGGATCTCTCGGTTGTGGCAGCGGCTGCTGCCGTTACCGAGATATCCATCTTTAAAAAAAATGACATGTACAGTGAGGGTTAAGTGGTTAAATAATTTTCTTTGGTTTTTAACTGATGCGCATGAAATGTGGGCATCAGTTATTTTTCACCTTATTGGAACTCTATTACTTCATATTGCTTTGACAACTGATGTCAAACTGTGACAAAAATTGGCATTTGCAACTATTTGGGATTTTGGATTTAGTTACCACAAAGTTAAAATATTTTTGATTTGGTGTATCCATTATTCTACCATTGAAACTTGCATTATAAAAAAAAAAATCTGTTTTATTTATCCATCAAAATCTATCATTTTGACAACACATTAGCTTTTTTTTTTTGTTTACTGCTCTTAAGTATTTACCATTACAGAGGGGAGTGGGTGGGGAAGGATTAAGTGCTTGTTTTTTGTTCTTTAGTTCGGTGTATTGTGTAATGTGAAAAACTGCAATTACAAGGAAATTGAAAAAAGTACTTACCATTACCTACAGCCAGTCATGTAATCAAAGACATTACCAAGTATGACTTAAAGTGAACCCTTTGCTTTGTCTATTCAGGGCAAAGCTACTAGGTGAACGCCCCCAAAGCCACAAGAACTTATGTAAACCCAACATTTCATATTCCTGATATGTGCCTGCTGTACCATGTATTTGTATGAAAAAGTCTCCTGTTCTCTTTGTATTGATTCCTTTGTGTGAAATCACTGGCGTTCCTGCCAGTCCCTCTGCTATCCTATCAAAAACTGACCATACCAAGCAGGAAAACACAGTGGTCAGTTCTCTAGCTGTGCTGGGAACTCAGCCTGCTCTCCTCCAATGATCAGTCTTGTTCTGGCACGCTCTCCCTGCACAGCCTTTCACTGGGAAAGCTCAGTGTACTGCCATTTCTCTTTCCCCAACCAAGAACAAAGGGAATGTGATCACTAATATAAAAAAGGGGAATAAAAAGGCATTTATAAATATTTTGCTCTTTATTTCTATTTTAAACTGAATGGGTTGCTTTACAAGGTGATCTTTTTACAAATTGCAATTAAGCGGAGTTCCGCCAAAACTTCTTATTTTTTTTTAAAGTCAGCAGCTACAAATACTGCAGCTGCTGACTTTTAAATATAAGAACACTTACCTGTCCAGGGCACCCATGATGTTGGCACCCAAAGCCGATCTGTCCCTCGGCTCTTGGGTGGAGGCGCCTCCATTTTCGGTAAGGGAATCAGGAAGTGAAGCCTTGCAGCTTCACTTCCTGGTTCCACGGTGCATGCGCGAGTCACACTGCACGATCCCTCTGGTCCCTGCTGTGACCTGGGACCATGGCATATATCGCCGGATACTGCGACTATCTATGCCCGGAAGTGGGAGCAAATACCTGGATTACACGGGTATCTGCTCCCCCCTGAAAGGTACCAAATGCAACACCGGAGGGGGGATACCAAAGAGCGGACGTTAATTTTTTGGGTGGAACTCTGCTTTAGGTAGGCCATACATGGATCATAATTAGGCTGGTTCAGCAGGGCCTGGCCTAATTTCGATCTATGCATGGGTAGATGGACATCTGTTGGAAACTTTTCGCTCAATCAGAAGGAATGATCTATGGGCTGTCTTACCCTTCATTTCTTTGCACAAAAAGGGAAGTGATCTACCCAATACTTCCTGGTATGGTGGGGTGTTTTTGTTACTGGCCGCTCATACACCCAGCACAGTTACATGTGGACGGAGAAAGGTCTTCAGTCCTAAAGCAAGCTTCAATTCACAACTTCACTACTAAGAACTGAGGCGCCCCCCCCCCCGTTCCCCCCACAGACTCTCAACCTTATTACTGGTAACACTGTGCATCACATTGAAGGGCCAATGGTGAATTTCTATCAATCACGCCCTTGTCATTCAACTGTCAATGTCTGCCAATGTCAGAACTTCTGCTTATGCGATGTAAGGGCAGCACAGTAGTAAGCAGTTCCGCCTGGCATGGCTAGGATCATCGATTCAAACCTCAACCACGGCACTACCTGCCTTGAGTTTGCATGTTCTCCCTGTGCATGCGTGGGTTTTCTCCAGTTTCCTCCCACACTCCAAAAGACATGCTGGTATTTTAATTGGCTCCAGTCTAAATTGGAGCCAGTATGCGTATGCATATATGCAAGTTAGGGACCCACGTTTGAGGGCAGGGACTGATGTCAAGGTACAATATATACATAAAATGCTGTGTAAATTGATAGCTATATAAAAGTACCTGTGATAAAGAAATAAAATAAATTCAACTGCTGCTTTAAATATGCTAGCCTGCTTTTTGCTTTTATTTTCTATTTGCAGTAGACCTCATCTATAGGCTATAGACCTATAGACCTATCATCTATAGACCTCATCTATATTTCATGTCTAAGGTTAAAGTAGTTCTAAAAAGAGAAAAAATTTTTTTTTACATTCAGATAAACCTCTGTGCCGCTCCCCCCCAGCACCTCTAATATCCAAGCCCAATCTTAATCCAGCAATGTGTACAAGAGCATAGTTCTCCCTCCCCTCGCTCAACCATTGGCTCCTGCTGCTGTCAGCGCCAGTAAGGAGACAACAGGGGGGCGGGGCCAAGCCATACAAGTCCAAACATTTATGCACTTGTCATTCACCGGTCAATGTCAGAACTCCTAGTTATATAATGCAACTGGTAATTTTAAAGTGATTATAAACCATTACTTATACCTAGTGAAGTGACTGGTGTCAGTGATACTCAGAGGTAAAAACAAATCCTTCTACATAAGGTGTACCAGTTTATCTGGTGCTATTTTCCTCTACATCCATGTGAGGTTTTTTTTTTTTTTTTTTTTAAACAGACTCAAAAGCAGGAGGCGGGAGCTGAAGTTACACACTGTAAAGGAGCTTTGAGAGCAGATTGGAGGGAAACCTCATGCAGCACACAGGTCCCTCCCCTGTCATCTTTTTTTCTCTTGGTGTCAGGAAAACTTGTCATAAGTGAATCATGCTGATAGCAGAGGCACTAGATAGGAGAGATAAATTACACTTTGGGGTTGATTTTCTAAAAATAAAGAATGCCGAATCAGGTGTAGCTGTGCTTAGTAGCCAGCTTCCAACTTTAGCTTGTTCAATGAAGCGTTGAAAAAAAAAAATTAAGAAAACCCCTGGAAGTATCGGTATGCAGAGCTGCAGCATATTTTGCACTCTAGACTTACTACATAAACCCCTTGGATCCCTTTCAGGCTTTGTTCACACATGCTGCGGCCGCGGCTCACTGCAGGGGGTTCGATGCGCCCCTGTTCACCAATTCGGTGCAAATTTTTTCCTGACTTCGCACAGGACCCTTTACAAATGCAGACCGCAACCATTTATTAAAGCGGAGGTTCACCCAAAAGTAAATCTTCCGCTTTTTGAAAACTCACCCCCCCCCCCTCCAGTGTCACATTTGACACCTATCAGGGGGAGGGGGTGCAGATACCTGTATAAAACAGGTATTTGTACCACCTCCCAGTATAGACTACCGCGAGAGTCCGGCCCCTCTGTATCACAACCCCCCCCCCCCTCAATGTGTTATGGGAAACGTTCAGCTACCAGAACACAGCGGGACAAGTGGGAACTGCACAGTGCAACTCACGCATGCGCAGTAGGGAACTGGGCAGTGAAGCCGCATTGCTTCACTTCCCGATTACCTTAAGGTGGATGGCAGCGGGGGAAGCCGAGAGCCGAGCTACTGCTCGGTTTTGGCTGCCGACGTCGCGGGCGACTTGGACAGGTAAGTGTTAATTTTTTTTAAGTCAGCAGCTGCTGTATTTGTAGCTGCTGGCTTTAAAAAAAAAAAAAAAAATCAGGTGAACCCTCGCTTTAGAGCCAGTCACACTCTCCTGCGAATTGGATGCAGGGAAAGCCACATCCAATTAGCATATATGTGAACCCAGCCTCACATGGGCTGTCAGATCAGGTCTGCCTGTCAGTTCTTAAGGTGGACCCGATCAGACCCTGCAGTCTCTTTTTTTTTTTTAGATTTAAGATTTTTATTTGAATAAATGTCAAAGAAATACAGAAAAAGCTCCCATTACATTCTTGGAGCGAGAAAACAATCAAAAAAAAAAAAGGAAAATTACTGGTAGAGTACATACAGTGCAATTTATCCCAAATAATAAAACAGAGTATTCTTCCTTGGACTCATATGAAAAAAAGGGGAATAGCGTCATATAAATAGTAGCTAAAACATAAGATTGTACACATACTTAACTATTGAGGGAGAGGGTAAGCAGGGGACAAAGACCTCAGCCATCAGTCAGTATGAGACAGGTAAACCTGCCCCATCATGTATATATATATATCTATAGGAGAGAGGAAGCCTGAAACAAGCCATAAACCTGAAGTTCTGTCTCGACACCCCTATTGGGAACAAACTGTGCCGAAAGAGAACTGATATCTAAGTCCTATACCATGACCTCAAACTTCTTGGAGTATCCGCACGGCTATCCAGAAGGACCAGAGATCCATGTGCCGTGCGAATAGCCAGAGTCAGAAATAAAAAAAAAGGTCAAGGCAAAGAATAGTAGCAATCAGTCACAGTGACTGGAAAAAAGACCAGGATCCTCTTACTAAGATTAATAGGAAGACAGAGAATCCCCATCCTTCCTATATACCGATTGCGAAAGGAATACTTTCTCCCTTCAGAGCAATCAAAAATGACATATCAAACTAGAAGAAATAAATAAAAAACTAAATAATATAATAAAAAAGACCAAAAGTGAACTAGAGAACTGGAACGATAACCTTGAACATAGAGAGCTAGAAAAATAAAGGTGGTAAAAGAAATGGAGAGAAAGAAGAAAGAGAGAGAAAAGAAGAAAGAGAGGTCTAGATTTGAGTTGATTGTCAGCCTGTCTACCCCGTGCTCGTGGAGGGCGTTACATTGCCAGCCGAAAGGGAGATTCCCACATATCTTGCCCAGGGCTCCCAAACAGCCTCAAAAAGGTCGGAAGTGTTTGAGATAGAGCTGATCATTTTTTCCTGAGTCATAACCCACGAAATCTTTCTTTTGGCTGCCAAAAAAGAGACTCTAGGTTGCTTCCACGCCCCTGCTAGAGTGGTTTTTGCTCCCAGAAGTATAAAATTTATCAATCTTTGTCTGTGTTTTGAGGCCTGGGGAATAGAAGTCCCTAATAGCGCGACCTGTGGGGATTTCTCCACCGGCACCTCTGTAACTTTTCTGATGAGACTAAAAATCCTATTCCAAAATCCTCTAATTCTGGGACACTCCCACCAAATATGAAGCATAGTGCCCTGAGCTTGACAATTTCGAAAGCATAGCGGGGAAGCATTTGGGAACATTAACGCAAGCCTACTAGGAACCAAATACCACCTCATCAGAACCTTGAGATTGGCTTCCATTAAAGAGGTATTGACTAAACCTTTAAAGGTTCTCGTACCTACCCTATACCACTCCTCCAGGTTCCAGGACATCCGCAGATCCCTCTCCCATGCCTCCATATAAGCAAACTTAGAGAAAACTTCAGACAAAGCAGCGTATATTATGGAAATTCCTTTTATGTGTTCTCTCATCCGGAAACACCAACGTTCGTAATTAGTGAAAGCCGGCGGGCCAGTACTGTTATTCCAAAATAATGATACAAAGTTGAAAATCAAAGAGTATCGGGACTTTTCTAGGTCAGGCATACCTAATTTCTTCATACAATGCTCCAGAGAAGCAGGACCCGTGTTCAGGAGAAAGTCTCCTATTCTATAAATCCCTTTGTCCAACCACCATTGGAATGCTTTAGTGTCCATTCCTGCTGCGAATTGAGGGTTGTGGAAAATACAGGTTAGGGGCTTAGTACTTGAAACCAGAGAGGGAAGACGTCTCATGTCATCCCAGATTCTCAGTGATTGGGACAGCGTTGGGGACATTATTGCAGGCCTAGATTTCTGGGGCATCCAAAGTAAGTTCTCCAATGAGAGATCCGGGACCGCCATTCCCTCTATGTCTAGCCATCCAGGCTTTTCACATTTAGAGTAGATGGAGGACAGCTGAGCCAATCTGGCTGCTTGGTAGTATTTAAACAGATTAGGTAGTCCAAGACCACTCTGCGTCTTAAGACCATACAGGACGTTTTGAGCTAATCTATAGCCTTTACCTTCCCAGATGAATTTAATAATTTTACTCTGGAATGATCTCAGTTGATCTTTTTTGATGGGAATTGGAAGGGATCTAAATAAATAAAGCAATCTGGGTAAAAGGGTCATTTTAATCGAATTGATCCTGCCCACCCAGGAAATTTTATGTCGAGCCCACATCTGAAGGTCATTTTCCAATCTACGAAACATGGGGGGGAAGTTAACCTGATAAAGCTGTTCAATCCTCGGGGTCAGGGAAATCCCCAGGGTCAGGGAAATCCCCAAATAGCGAATAGACGTATTTGCCCATTTGAAGTCAAAATGAGGCTTCAGGGCTTCGATAATTGAAAACATTTAGAGCCTGGGATTTATCAAAGTTGACCCTAAGTCCCGAAATCTTTCCAAACGACCTGAGTAAATTACAAATGATAGGTAGAGAAGTAACAGGGGAGGTGACAAAGAGGAGGAGATCATCTGCGAAAAGTGCGCATTTGTGGGTTTGAGGCCCACAGGTCACCCCCTTTATATCAGGCTCAGATCGAATGGCTATGGCCAATGTTTCGATCGCTACGGCAAAGGTCAAAGGGGAGAGGGGACAACCCTGCCTCGTACCCCTTGAGATGCTAATGGGATCCGAAAAATATCCCTGCAACTTAACCTTAGCCTTGGGTTCCGAATAAAGGGACTTAAGAAGGCCCTAGAAGCCCGCCCCGAAGCCCCACCGTTGTAGGATCTCAAAAAGGTACTCCCAAGATAGGGAGTCGAAGGCCTTCCGGAGATCCAACGACAGGAAGATTCCTTCCTGAGGGGGATCCCCGGACCAACCCGACTGAAGCAACGAGAGGACGTCCACTGCTCTCCTCACCTGGTCTGGACCCTGCCTCCCTGGAATGAAGCCAACCTGATCTTTATGAATGTAGAGGTGTATAAAAGAATTCATTCTGTTAGCCAGGATCTTGGTTAGTATTTTTAAGTCATTATTAATTAAAGAGATGGGCCTATAGTTCTCCACTAGTTCCGGATCCTTATCCGGTTTGGGTATGACCGTAATGTATGCCTCATTCAAGTGTGGATGTAAGCCCTCCTCCCCTCGTTTTGAATTAAAAAAAATTGTGAGATGAGGACCCAAGGCTTCCGCAAAAATGTTATAATAAGGTGACGAGAAGCCGTCAGGTCCTGGTGCTGAACCCCTTTTAAGTTTTTTGATTACCTCTAGTGTTTCATCCACTGAGATTGGGGCATCCATTAAGTCAGTATGGCACTTTTGTAATTGCGGGATCTCTAGCTGATCTAAAAAAGAATTGATATCAGAGTGTCTGGATGTCCCCGACCTTTGATAAAGAGACAAGTAAAAGGTTTCAAATTCGTGTAATATGCGCATAGGATTAAGAGTGGTGGTCCCATCTCGTGACCTAATTTTTGGGAGAGAAAACGTGCGGAACCTCGGGGAGAGTCTAGTTGCCGACATCGTATTCATTTTGTCCTTCTGCAAATAGAACCTTGCGTTACTCCAATTTAAAGATTTTTCAGCCCTGACAGTAAGTGATAAGTTTAATGCTAGTCTAGCTGAGTCTAGCTGTGAGATATGTACTGTCTTCTGATCCTTCTTATGTTCCTTACATAATAATGTAAACTCCCTTTCGAGTTTAGCTATCTCTGCGTTTTTCTCCCTTTTTCGTTTAGATGCTATTTGAATTAGCTTCCCGCGAACAACCGTCTTGTGAGCGGCCCATAAAATCTCAGCCGAGGTTCCATCAACATCATTCAATGTAAAATATTCCTCTATTGTTTTATTAATCTCCGAGACCACATTAGGGTCATCAAGAAGGGTCTCATTCAATCTCCAGTGTGATTTGTGGGATCCTAGATTTTGCGTTTGTATCGAGCCGATCACTAATGAATGATCTGAGAGCGATGTTTCATTTATCACAGCTTTATTCACCAGTGGGACATGTCTAGCAGAAATGAAAATATGATCGATCCTGGAGTAGGAAAGATGCGGGTTCGAATAGTGGGTATAATCTCTTTTCGTCGGATTGAGTTCCCTCCAAATATCTACAAGATTTTGTTGGAAAATCAATTTCGCTATGTGTGAGCTGGCTTTGATCGGACGGGTGAGCCTACCCCCCAAAGGCCTTGACTTGTCTAAACTCTGGTCAAAAGCTATATTTGAGTCACCGCAGCAGATTATCATTCCCTCTAGAAGGGGGTTCAAAATAGTAAACATAGATTGAAAAAAGTTTGTCTGGCCTCTATTGGGGGCATAATATGAGACGAATGACATTAATTGTTCATTCACCATTCCCTTCACTAGCAGAAACCTGCCGTCCGGATCTCTGTGTATTAATAGAGGGTTAAATTTGCAAGTCTTTGCAAAAAGAATCGCTACCCCTCTAGTTTTGTCCTCCGCATTTGCTAGGAAGAATTGAGGATATTGAGCATGCAAAAATGTGGGGGTGAAACTGGTAGGAAAATGGGTCTCTTGTAAAAGAATCACTGAAATCTTCTGGGAGTGGTAAGATTGAAAAATCTTCCTTCTCTTAATAGGAGAGTTCAATCCCTGTACATTATGTGAGGCTACTTTTAAAATATTAGGGGTCAGGGAGATTCGGAATGCAGCCGAAATGGTGGAGAGGCAAAGCGATCAACACATCACTTACCCTGAACATCGTGAGGCATGAGAGAGGGAGGTACAGACTGCAAACCCTGGGTGAGTCCAGAGTGTGGCGAGTAAGGTATTGCTGAGACTGGCTGACAATCAAAGAGAATAGGTTAAGCATGAAAAAAACAGATAAGCAAGACATATAGAGATGAAAACATTTTAAGAAATGAACCAGTATGATCCAACAAGAGTAGGAGAAAAAACAGCTTCCCCCACTCCCGTCATTCAGACCACTAACGTAGCCCTCAAGAGGGGCTACAAGACCACCTCCCGACAGTGAGAAATCCACCGTCAAGAAATGGTCGGAGGCACACGACTACCACCCCAGCCTCCATCAGCCTTCAGACTAAGCAAGTGAATAGTAAAAATTATTTTAAAGAAAAACACACTTAATCTAATACTATAATAGTACATAAATAAGAATAACACAGTACACGGTCGGTGCAGACCCAATAGCACTAAAGGAGAGACATTTTTCCCAATTCCCCCCTCCCCCCTTCAAAAAAAAGGGGGGGGGAAAGGGAGAGAGAAGGTGTGACAGGAAAAGCCCGTTAATTTTAGGAAAAAAAATAATAATAATTTTGTGGATGAAATGAAGAGACATTAGCGCCTCCAACCACAGATAGGAGACCAGAGTCAGAAATACCCCAAGGGTATTTAATCATGAGATAAGTTTAGTGGAGCAATATCAATCCTCAAATCAGGTTTTTGCAGGGTCCTTGGTGCGTCTACTTTTGGTCGCCTTCCATGTAGGGGAGATAGGGCTGGTCGGGGTGGGTCTTTTGGATGACCCTGCTTGCGAATTTGAAGTGTCCATTGCTGACTCCAATGAAATGAATCGTACGGTTCGCAGGATTTTTTCTCCCTCAGCAAGGGAGGTGAAGGTGTGGATCTTGCCTTTGTAAGTGAATTTTAGAGCAAAGGGGAATGCCCACCAATATTTGATTTCTTTCTGCGTCAGGACCACCAGCAGAGGTTTTAGTGTTCTGCGCCGTTGTATAGTCATGGGAGAGATGTCGGCAAATATTTGAATATCATGTCCCTGGAAAGAGATGTGGGATTGCTGACGAGAGACTCTCATAATCTCCTCACGCACAGAGTAATAATGTGGTTTCACAATTATGTCTCTGGGTAAGCCATCCTTTCTCAAAGGGCCCAGAGATCTGTGAGCTCTATCCAGCTCTAGCTTATGAGGTGCAATAGATGGGAGTAAGCTCCTGATGAGGTCCTGAATGGCTTTTGGGACATCTGAAATGGACTCAGAAAGACCTCTAACCCTAAAATTGTCCCTTCTGGAACGGTTCTCAAGGTCGTCTATTCTGCCAAGGGCCACATTAGGCATGTGCATTTCGTTTCGTTCCGAATCGAAATTCGGACGAATTTTCCATTATTCGGACATTCGGATGCATACGAATTCCCGAATTGCTATATTAGCGAAATATTTCGACCGTTTTCGGAATTCGTTCGTTTTCGACCGATTTTCGAAAAAATATATATTTCAACCAGATTAGAAAACAGTCTCTTACTAAAAGGGAAAGGGAACAGACTCTAATTAGGCAAGATCCGGGATGTAGAAGCGAAACATAAACACACGCCAGTAGCCTCCCTTGAAGTAGAACTGATGACTCTCAGGAAACAGATAGTAGATCTGTTACACTACAGGGCCAAGGCAGCACTGCAGGTCTGCCGAAAGCTTTCCTATGAGTCGGGAAACAAATGCGGGAAACTGTTGGCCAGGACGGTCAGGAAACAGCGGCTCAGCGCATATATCCCCCAGATCATAACCCCCTCGGGTCAACGGAAATCCACTCCGTCCCAAATAGTGACAGAATTCAGAGACTTTTACTCCTCCCTTTATAACCTACCGGTGACTACCCTAACCGAATCAGCAGTGCGGGACTATATTACGGCCTCCCAGATCCCCCAACTGTCGGCGAAGGTAAGGGCGGAACTGGAAGACCCCATTACAATGGAGGAATTACAGCAAGCGGTGGGTGAGACGAAACCGGGCAAAGCACCTGGCCCGGACGGGTTTACACTCCAGTACTATCGAACGCTTTTGCCACTCCTGGGCCCCTACATGGTGAGGATGTTCAACGGCTTAGGGGACGGTGGACAGTTTCCAAGGGATACGCTTAGGGCACATATATCTCTAATACCGAAGGAAGGCAAAGACCCGTCAGCATGTGGCAGCTACAGGCCCATCTCCCTTCTTAATATCGACCTTAAGCTGTTCACTAAGATCTTGGCCAACAGAATTTCTCAGTTCCTGCCAAGCCTGATTCATTTAGATCAGGTGGGATTTGTTCCGGGCCGTGAGGCAAGGGACAACACCACCAAGGTGCTTAACCTCGTTCATGTAGTCTCCACGAGGAAGACCCCATGTGTACTCCTTAGCACCGACGCAGAAAAAGCGTTTGATCGAGTGAATTGGGTCTTCCTGTCCTCTGTTCTTGAGAGGATTGGCGTGGGGCACAGAATGCTACAGTGGATTCTCAGCAGTTACTCCATTCCCTCAGCCCAAGTCAAGGCAAACGGAATCCTTTCGGAACCATTTCAGATAACAAATGGCACGAGGCAGGGCTGCCCGCTTTCCCCTCTTCTATTTGCACTGGCCCTGGAGCCCTTTCTGAGCACAGTAAGAGCCAGTCCTGACATAGTGGGGGTGACGGTGGGAAGGGGCCACCATAAAATATCCGCCTACGCGGATGACCTCTTATTCTCGCTAACTAACCCGATAGTGTCCCTCCCGAACTTACTTAAGGAATTTGACAGGTATGGGAAGCTCTCTAATCTGAAAATTAATCTCGATAAGTCGGCTGCCATGGGACTCAATATACCCGCTGGTAGACTGCAATCGCTACAAGCACATTTCGGATTTAAATGGTCCGACACCTCCCTCCCCTACCTGGGTACCCTGATCCCTAAAGACCTGAAACACACATTCAAGCTTAATTTTCCACCTCTTCTGACCAGAACCAAACTGCTATTAGAGGACTGGGCTGGAGGCCTACACTCCTGGTTCGGCAGGTGTAATCTTCTGAAGATGTCCATCTTACCAAAGTTCCTCTACCTGTTCCAGGCCCTACCGATTAAAATCCCGTCCCACTATTTCAAACAAGTGAACTCCCTCTTTACCAGGTTTGTCTGGGCGAAGTCCAGGCCTAGACTAAAGAGGCGATACCTCACTTTACCTAAACGGTACGGAGGATTGGCGCTCCCGGATGTGCGGCACTACTACTTAGCTGTTCATTTGGGACGAATAATAGATTGGAACCGACATAACAAAACTAAATTGTGGATACAATTAGAACAGGCACAATCCAACACCACGGTGGGAAAGGCCATCTGGTGTTACGACGGGTTGCCCCCGAGACTGAAATGGCACCCGGTGATAGGTACTACACTTCAGATAGGCGCATCTACGGTATTTTCTAACGCTCTCTCCTCCAAGGAATCCCCTTTGTACCCGATATTGGGCAACCCTACCTTCCCTCCCGGACTGGACGTAGCGGCTTTTGAAACGCTTCGGACATCGGGCAGGGAACAGGCTCGCCATTTCCTGACTGACAATCACTGGCCCTCAGTCATCTCATTGACGGACAACGATGGCCAGTTTCGGCTTCCCTTCTGGAATGCTATAAGACTACATCATTTCCTTCACTCAATACCTCACCCGGCGCAACACAACCGAGACCTGACGACATTTGAGGAATACTGTGGGGGGGAAGGGACGGTACTTAATGTCCTGTCCAAAACGTATGACATGCTTAATACCCCAGCAGAAATTCCCGAATTGCATTTTCTACAAAAATGGGAAACGGATCTGCTATGCTCGTTCACTGACGCACAGAAACGATCAATTATCGGATTCTCTCTAACAACCTCTATCTGCACAAAGATACAAGAACTAAATTATAAGATCCTGACCAGATGGTACTACACCCCCAGCCGTCTTCACAAGCTCTTTCCGGCCACGTCAGACAGATGCTGGAGATGTCAGATAGGGGAAGAAACACTCCTCCACCTATTCTGGTCTTGCCCCCTACTACATCATTACTGGACGACAGTCCGCTCGATAACTCAAAAAATCACAGACCATCAAATTAAAGATGACCCAGCCACCATCTTGCTACATGCTACTACACTTCCGGCTCGAAGTTACAAAAAATCGATTGTGAGACACCTCTTGAACGCAGCCAAGGCCTGCATTCCACTCTTGTGGAAGAAGACCTGCCCCCCGACTGTGGCGAAGTGGCTGCGTAAGGTGGAGGAGATCAGGAGACTGGAAGATCTAATCAGTTCAGCCCAAAACAAACAGGAGCAACATTCCCAGGCATGGTTGCCTTGGACTATGTTTATATATTCTGATGAAGGAGTGGCTTTGTTAGCCACTTGAGCGACTGCATACGACCATAAGGATAAGTGCCACGCCTTTCCTTGTGTTGACAGAGCCCCTCAGGTCCCCCCCTCCCCCTTTTTCTTCTCTCTTGTTCATTGGCTCCCCTCGCCTTTTTCTTTCCCCTCTCGATATTGCTATATTCTTTCTTTTTCTTCCTATGTGCACACAAGCACCAGGTATAGAGCACCAAGATACTGTTTGTTGTATCAGTGGTTCAGGTTTGGGTATTGGGCCCGGGTAGGAGTAGCTTGGTTTAAATAGGTGGTAGGCCTGCCAGGCGTGATTTCAAGGATTAGCCACATTACATATTCACGGCTCGCTGTCTACCACACCAACGGGTAATGTTATGCAGCCCCGATACCTGGGTATGTTTATGTTTATTACTGTATTTTGCACTGTACCGTACACTCTGTTTTTTCCTTTGTTTCATTTCCGCTTAAGAAAACAATAAACTTCATATTTGAAAGAAAACAGTCTCTTTTCGAATAGAATTTTTTTCGAATTAAATTCGAAAATAATTTTTTTTTTTCGAATTCCGAATCGAATACCCGCGGACTAAATTCGATCGGAATTCGAAAACAATAAAAAAAAATTCGGATTTAATTCGAAAAAAATTCTATTTGAAAAAGAGACTATTTGTTTTCTAATCTGGTTGAAATATTTTCGATTTCGACCGGATTTTTCGAAATTCGGTCGAAAATTAACTAATTCCGAAAACGAATTCAACACATGTAACGAACCTAAACTTAACGAAATGTATTAAATGACGAATTGAAACGAAACAAAACGAATTTTTCACTTTTGCACATGCCTAGGCCACATCCAATTGCTCTTGAAGAGATTGTATTTGGTCCGTGTTTTGGTTGGCTCTAGAGACTGTAATGTCCAGTTTATTTTCTATTATTTCCATCCTGGAGCCTAAATTCTGGAAATCAGAGCGTATATCTTTAGTAATTTGCAATGCAGTTTGTGCAAGACCCCTTTCAAGTAATTCTGAGAATTTCTGAAAAAGCTCCCCTGCATTCTGAGGGATCATAGGATCAGTGTTTCCTGAGGGGACAATGGTATTGAGGTGAACAGGTGAAAAATCCTGAGGTGAATCAGCAAAATGGGGCTTAGTAGCTGCCAGTTGATTTACTGAAGCTGATAACGTTTCTGACACAATGCCTGAGGTGCCCTGAGCTGATTGTGAGGGGTAGTGCAGCGTGGTGGGAGACAGTACTTGCCTCACTACAGTGTCTCCTTCAGCATAAGATGCCAACGGCTGAGGCGCGGCTGCCATCTTGGATTCGGCCTGAGTTTCCAGCGCTAGAAATACCGGTTCCAGGCCCCTCCGGACCGCACTGCTGTACATCGAGGTGATCACCAGAACTTCCCCCTCAAGATTCTCCTGGAATGGGACGTGTCACCGCCGCGCATCCGGTTTTATGGCTGATGCATAGCTGAGGTGGAGCGGAGCTCCCGGCTTAAGCGGCCATCTTGGACGCCTCCGCGCATGCGCCTCCTGCAGTCTCTTCTATGGAGCAGCGGATGTCAGTGGACACATGTCCGCTGACACCAGTCGCCATCCTATCCAGTCTCCCAAACACAGACGGATGGTGGTCCTTTTCCCCCCACCTGTCCGGTGGATTAGATGAAAAACGGGCAGGCATTCCATTTCCATCCAATTGCCCCATAGAGGAGAGCGGCACTGCGTCCGTGTGTTCTGCATAAGTGGACCTGTCATCCACCTGCTCAGCGGGAATCAGCAGTGAGATCTCTGCAGAGCAAGCAGGTTCCGCTCAGCGGAGGCACTTGTGTAAAAGGGGCCTTAGTGCTTTGAAGAGGGGCAAGTAAACACTATAGAAATACCTGCTTTGTTCAGATTTCATGTCTAAGGTTAAAACCCACTTTAAATAAGGTAGCCCGCTTTTTTTTTATATATAAGCTTTTCAGTTAAAATCCTCTCTCATCCTATTATGAGATCTGGTGCAACCCACACCTTGGCCCATAAGCAAATCCCAGCAGAACAGTTTCCCACACAAAATCTACAAAGACTAACATAATAAATAGATTGCTTTAATAAATACATAAAATGTAGAATGAATTTTATACAGGTCCGTACTGGGCAGATTTATCTCTTCAATTTCCAGCAGAGTGTTAATGGCAGCCTAGGGACTGCGTTTCTCACCCGTTCAGTAATTATAGTTTGTGGCGGGTAAAACTAATTTACTTACTTAATTGTTTCTTTTTAAAACATGTGACCCTTGCAGAAGCGCAGATGCCCTCTCTGAAAATTGGACGCTCTTCATAGCACAATTTGCTTTTGCTTTAAACACACAAGACTCCTGAGCACAGCAGAACGTATCGGTCTCAGTTCAAACATCGCTCGTGTCCTACTTTGTTTAATCCCATGTTAATGACAGGCTGGGAGCGGGGGATATTTTTAGCTGGAGCCCCGGATCCGTGACAGAAACATATACTATACAAGACAAGGGTGCTGGCAAGACTAAATACCAGCCGCAATGGGGTCTAAAAGTCAAGATCATCTTAACAAGATTAACATAAGCCAATGTAAAACAAAAAGGATCAAGGACCACGGGATACGTAGACAACCAACACAACATTTTAGGCTCTTAAAGCTGATGGCCAGGTAAACACGTTTACATCGAAATTGTTACCTGCCAAAGGTTTTGAAATCAAATTTAGCCCAACTTATGATGCAGGTACTCCTGCCAAATATCACAGCCAGGATGGTGACCTCAACAACCCTCCCCCCGCCCCACAGCACTTAAGGGGATAACTTGGTCTTCAACCTGTCAGAACTCTGAGTAATAAAAAAGAGCAGCAGCGCATTCATGTACTCCGCTCTGTGGTCTCCCCTCCTGAAAGCACACACTCATATTGTTGACCGACAGCACTATTCAAAAGCAGCAGAGCCTAGATTAGCTGACACAGCTAATCATTCCTCTCCCAGTCTGCCGCTGTGCATGAATTACAGCAGGCATCAAGACACATTCGAGATTTATGCTAGGTGTATAAAAAAAAAAAAAAAAAAACACACGCACCCATTTGCCAACGCAGTAGCTTTGTATTCATTAATACTTTCCCTCCAGAGTGTTTTTTTTTTTGCACACAAAAAAAAAAAACAGCATTTTTGGCTACAAGATTACTCACCCCCACCCCTGCAAAAAGAATATATATATTCTTTAAGTCAGAGGCCCTGTACAGTAGTGGACAAAAATTGAGAATGACACAAATATATATTTTTTTTGGAGCTGGAGCTTTAAAAACGCTGCGGCAGCGTTTTTTGAGCGTTTTTGCGCGTTTTTTAATGTCTGGCGTTTTTACAGCTCTATTGCTGGAGCTTCAGAACATACTGGTCCCGCGTTTTTTTTTTTGCAGCTTAAAAACGTCATGGTGGGCATGAGTCCATAGACTAACATGGACAGGCGTTTTTAAGCTGCAAAAAACGCCCAGAAAAGTGTTTGTAAAAACGCCAGTGGAAATGAGCCCTAAAAGTTTTAATGCTATTCCCATCGAGTGCTGCCTTTGTGTGTTTTTTTTTTTTTTGATTAAATCGAACACAAAAATTTTGATCAGTAAAAATTACACATGTGAAATCGCATCTCAAATCGGCGGCATTTTCCGGCAACTTTTTGCAATTTCAGGACGCGATTTACATTGACATCTGTGCAGTAACCTGCACAGATGTCTCTTAAATCGCGGCTGAAATCGGGACTGCCAGCGGGAGTGAAATCATGCGAGTTCAGCTGAACTCGCACGGCTTCACTCCCGCAGCCCAGTGTGAACCAGGGCTTAATGTGTATTCATGTCAGCCTTGAGCGAGCTTGAAAACATGCAGTGAAAATGATTTTGGGGTGGTGCGTTCAGTCCAGTGATTAAAAAAAGGCTGTTACAAATTAATCCTTATATAGGAAACTACAGGATGGAGATTATATATATATATATATATTATATATATTTTGTCCCGATACCACTTTTTTAGGACCGAGTACAAGTACCGATACTTTTTTTAAATGTGTCCCTAAATGCAGCAATCCCCCACATATGCAGCCATGTCCCCCACATATGCAGCCATGTCCCCCACATATGCAGCCATGTCCCCCACATATGCAGCCATGTCCCCCCAGCCATGTCCCCCACATATGCAGCCATGTCCCTCCAGCCATGTCCCCCATACCTAGCAGCCGCCCGGGGAACATCACAGCTTTCATTTGAATATGGGGAGTGTCTATAAGCACGGGAACACTACAGCTATTCAAATGAAAGCTGTGATGTTCCCGCACGCTTTAACCATGCGGCGGCTTTCATTGCGGCGGGACAAGTATTCTATTTAGGTATCGGGGGTATTTGCGGGAGTACAAGTACTCCCGCAAATACTCGGTATCGGTACAACCCTAATATATACATATATACACACACACACACACACTATATATATATAATATATATATAACCAGGGCTTTTTTTCTGGGGGAACTTGGTGGAACTCAGTTCCACCACCTTTGGCTCAAACCCTTTGGTGCCCGCTCACCACAATCACTTGTGAACACAGAAGTCTGGTTTCTGTGTTTAAAAGTGACTGCTTTGTAACCCCCTGAACTCTGCACACTGTATGTAATGCAATTCTGGTATTTAATGCCCCTTTAAGACCCTTCTACTGTTTGTGAAATCTGAACGGGTCGTGGTTGAGTTCCTGCACCTATTTTCTGAGAAAAAAAGCTCTGTATATAACACACACACACATACTATATTATATATACACACACACACACACACACACTCCAACATCTGCAACACAAACCAAAAAGCATAAGTATGAACTTGTCAAGGGTAGTCTAGAAATGCAAAAATGTCTGTTGATCACTCCAGTTGATGTATAAAAAAATAGGGATCCTTTGCGGTGTGGATAAGAAACATGTCCACATGTACGTTTCCTTATGTAGGGGGACTGTAGTCCTATTAATGCACTTGAAGCAGTTGAGTATTTTCTTGATGCCTTATTTTCACTAACAGTTGCGTTTTTCAAAAAAAGCATTCAAGATATCAGTACTGAATTGACCTGAAGACAGGGATTTACTAAAAAGGTAAAATAGACTGCACTTTGCACTCTGCAACTCTGCATGTGCCGCTGCTCCAGAGGTTAGTAAATAAGGTAAAGCTTCAGTTTGCAAAAAAACTTACTTACTGGGTTATTACGCCATTTCTAGGTGACTGAACACTGGTAGACCAAAGTCTACACCTATATAACCCCTCCCATACAGAAAATACTTCATGTTTTGTTGTAGCAAGCACTGAATCACCAAAAGAGGGTAGGGACCTCCGACTCCCGTGATGTACTCACAAGAAAAGGATTTTACAGGCAAGCATGACGGGAAAAAAAAATGCTATTTTATTGTACATCACACAGGACACAGTCAGGCTATTATTGCTTACTTACTGGGATGTCCCAGAGCAATAGGCTTGAGGGGAGGGAGACACCCTGCCAACAAAACAGCAAATCTGACTTTATACGGGCAGCCTGTAGTACACTACAGGCGAAAGCCGAATCCTCGGCTGCTTCAACATCTACCTGATAAAATCTCGTCAACGTATGCACTAAAGACCAGGTAGCAGTCTTACAAATCTGATCTACAGATCCCCGATGGCGAAAAGCCCAGGGGGTTCCCACACCCTTGGTAGAATGAGCTCTCACCCTAAAAGTGGATGTAAAGCCACTCTCACCCTTTCTAAACTACTGCCATAGTGCTGATCTATAAGGATATAGATGCCTCCTGCATGTATCCCCTCTGTCCGTTATAAGAATGGAAAAACTGCAGATTCTGTGGGTGGATCTGTTGTCTTGGTGGGTGGAGTCTTGAGGTCAGTAGACTCCCCGCCCACTTCTACACTCCTTGTCAACATGCATTTTGTCCTGTGTATTTCTTACACAAAATTTTGCTACGATCAGTAACATCCAGTCAAAATCCAGAAAAGTAACCACATGACTGCAGAAAAGGAGTGGGGTGGGATTTAAAACATAATGTCTGTCTCCAAGCTAGTGCATGAGATATGTAAATAACCTGTCACTCACAGCAAGGGGGCGGAACGGACTAAGAATTAACACTGTGTGGCAAGACTGGGCACAGATGATAGGAAATCTTTTACCTCTACATTGTGACAAGAAAAAAAAAAAATTGGGGTTTTCTTCCACTTTAAAGGGAGGAGCCCAAAGCCTTGTTCACACAATCATATTTTACGATGGGAACCGTGTGATGAAAATCCGACCGTTTGTACGTTCCATCGGACAATTGTTGTCGGATTTTCAGTGGACAAAATGATGGATGGCAGGCTTTAAAGAAATTCTGCAAACAACGGTCTGTTGTCAGATTTTTCGATCATGTGTACACAAGTCCATCAGACAAATAATCAAAGAACAAACATGCATGCTTGGAAGCAATGCTCACCAAAACACAACATCAGCAGAAGGTGCCCAAATGGTGGCGCTAAAGAGCTGGAAAAAAAATAGTACGTCACTACGTTCGTGTTTGTTGGCCGACAATTGTGTGCCGTTTGTATACAAGACAAGTTCCTGGCCAATGCCCTTCGGACAAAAGCCTGACGCTTTGTCTGCAGAAAATCTGATCATGTGAGCGAGGCTTTACGCTTCAAACCATAGGCCTCAATGACCAATTGGCAGACCTAAATGGGCAAAGGAAGCTGCCTGCCCCTTCTTGGGTCCTTCTGGTAAAACTAAAAAGGTCTGATCTTCGGATCTCCACAGAGCTAAACAAAACTCACTGTCCACACTACATCCAAAGGAATGTAGGTCTCCTCTCTGCCGCGGAACGAGGCTGAGAGGAAAAAAAAGGAAGGCACAACAATCCTTAGGCAACAAATGTGGAAGAAGGAGGATCGGGGGGAAAGCAAAAACCAGGCAGAACTGGATCCATGAAACTACCAGAGCATCTGCTTATGCAGCTTGTTAAACCTGGAATCCAAAGATCGACATCTGGCCATCCCCATCGCTGGCAAATTTCCCGAAACAAGTTTGGGTGTAGGGACCATACCTTCGGGCATATCTGCTGGCAGCTGAAATAATATGCCTTGCAGTTCTCCAACCCTGGATATGGTACCGGCAATGTCCGTCTACCCAGACTAATATGCGGTTCACCTACTCCTGAGCTAAACGGCTCCTGGTTCCGCCTTGATGGTTTTTAGGCCACCGCAGTGGCATTTCCGGACTGAACCCTAAAAGGGCAGTCCTGAAGCGCCACCATCCATGACCGTAGGGCCAGACGCACCGCCCGCAACTCCGGGATGTTGTTGGGTAGGCTCTGCTCTGCCCTTGACAATCTCCCCTGAGCTGCGAGTCCTTCTAGGGTCGCTTCCCAGCCAGAGAGACTGGCATCTGTGGCCAGTACTCTCCAATACACCAGAGAAGAAGGATCTTCCCCTTCGCAGGTTCTGATCTTGCAACTACCAGCTTAGGCTTAAGTACGCTCGAGGAGATAAAGACATGGGGTAATCCAGGGCTTGTACGCTTGTTCCAAAGACAAGATGTCTTGTTTTATAGGCTGGAATGGAACTAGGCGTAGGGTACTGCCTTGAAAAAAGGACACCATTCTTCCTAGAAGACTCATACAGAGTCGAATGGAGGGTTGCCTGGTGCCCCTTACCCAATGCACCTGATCCTTCAGGGCACAGATCTTTACCGGTGGCAAAAATACCCTTGCCTGGACCGCATCTAGGTTTAGACCTAAATACTTCAGAGACGGAGCTGGTCTCAGGGTTGACTTTTCGCCATTTATGACCTAGCCCAGGCTTTCTAAACAGCGCACTGTGCAAACTATGCTCTGTTCTAGGGCCTGCAGGGAGTGATCTCTGAGCAGAAGGTGATCCAAGTATACAAGCACCAAGATTCTCTGGACCCTTAAAAGACTCAGTACTGGTGCTAGGACACAGAACACATGGGGTGCTGTGGCAAGTCTGAAGGGCAGAGCCACAAACTGGAAAGGACGTTCCTCTAGTGCAAAACACAAGAACCACTGACAAGGTTGAAAGATAGGTACGTGTAAATACACGTTCTTGATATCGATGGAGGCTAGAAAGTCTCCCATCTGGAGCGGGGCTCCTACCGACTATCCAAAGAGACTGGATTAATGAATACTGGTTCAGGGATCTTAGATCCAAAATGGGCCTTGTGTCCCCATTTGGTTTTAAAACCATGAACAGGTTCGAATAAAACCCTGCAACCTTAGTTGCTTAAAGCGGAGTTCCACCCAGGAAAACCACTTTTGCCCATCTTCTTTAAAAAAATTAAATAAAAAAAAACCTGGAAAAAAAAAAAGAAATACTCACCCGAAATACCTGTTGCTATGCGGAAGTCCGTAATCTGCCTCACCTGCACCGCGGTCCGATTTCTTCTTCTCCTTCTCCTAATGAATGGGGCGCGCTGCTTTCTGGGAACTGTGTGTGTTCTCAGAGAGCAGCGCGCCCATTCACAAGCCAGCGTGAGACTCACACAGGCGCAGTAGGAAATGGGCAGTGAAGCCGTACGGCTTCACTGCCTGTTTCCCATAGTGTGGATGGCGGCGTGGGACCTGGAGCGATCGTGGGAGCGATCAGCGCGGGCAAGTAGGACAAGGTAAGTGTCCTTATTTAAAGTCAGCAGCTACACTGTTAGTAGCTGCCGACATTAAAAAAAAATAAAAAATTGCGGCTGGAGCTCCGCTTTAATACTGGAGAATTACCAAAGCCATGTTGGCAGATTGATGTGGTGAACACAAAAGATAAAGCTCCAACACTGACAAATAAAAAGGACAATGGGGTAATTAAAACTGGAGAGGGCAAAATCTGGTGCAGTTGTGCACAGAAACCAATCAGCTTCCAGGTTATATTGTCAAAGTTTCGTTGAACAAGCTGAAGTTATAGGCTGAGGGCAAAATCTGGTGCACTTATGCATGGTAGCCACTCTACAGTTTTAGTAAATCAACCCTAATGAGTACAGCTGGCATTCAGATAAGAATAAATGGGGTAATTTCCAGGTTCTGACTTTTGTCAAGTAACAGCTTAAAGCAGAGGTCCGGCTTTAAAAAATAAAAAAATAAAATAAAAGCCAGCAGCTACAAACACTGTAGCTGCTGACTTTTAATAAGCACACTTACCTGTCCAGGTTGCCCGTGATGTCAGCGGCCCGAGGCCGATCCGTCGATCGTGGCTGGTCCCGTCGCCAACATCCTCACTAAGAGAAACAGGCAGTGAAGCCTTACGACTTCATTGCCCATTTCCTACTGCACATGCACGAGTCGCACGGCTATTTGTGAATGAGAACACCGTTTCTGTGTGGCCCAGAAGGCAGCGCGTCTCCATTTCCCAGGAGGCTTTGCGAGGAGAACACAAAACCTCACCGTGAAACAGGCAGATTAGGACAATCTGCCTAGTAACAGCAAATTCTGGTAAGTATAATTTTTTTTTATTTTTTACCCCATTTTTTTGAGCCTTTTGTGGCTGGGCCTCCACTTTAAAAGCGTTGTCTGATGGCGTTGTCTGATGGCGTTGTCTGATGGCGTTGTCTGATGGCGTTGTCTGATGGCGTTGTCTGATGGCGTTGTCTGATGGCGTTGTCTGATGGCGTTGTCTGATGGCGTTGTCTGATGGCGTTGAATTCACATATGGATTGTTGTGGCACTCCATGTAATGGACTGAATGTTGGAGGTACATTTGTGGCTACCGATTTCTGCTGTCTGCCAGGAAAGAGGCCTGAGTTGTGGCAGAATTTCTGCCCCCCCCCCCTTCAAAATAGTCTTGTAGCATTCTCTGCATTCAGTACTTATGTGAACAAGCCCTAAGTAAACAAGGTAGATCGCCATTCTGACAGGAGGGAAGGCATGGATCCTGTGTCTCTGCAAATAATAAAATTTCCCACAGTTTAGAAAAACACTGGCTAGGCACACATTTAACCCTGTGATTGCCCCCGTTAACCACCACCCCCCCCCCCCTTCCAGCCAGAGTCATTAGTACAGTAACAGTGCATATTTTTTAGCACTGATAACTAATGTTAAAAAAAAAAAAAAATGGGAGAACAAAACAAAAAAAAACAAAACAAAAAAACACACAGGAGGTGATCAAATTCCCCCACAAATAGAGCTTTATTTTGGTGGTAAGAAAAACATAGATTTTATTTGCTTATGGGGACGCACAATTGTCATTGAGCAACACAGTGCTGGATCGCAAAAAATGCTGATCACGAAGAGGTGGCGGGGGGGAGGGGGTAAATCTTCTAGAGAAGAAGTGGTAAACAAATTGGAACAAATTTTATTTATTTTTTTAATCTGGGCTTAGTTACATTTTCCTCTTCACCGGTTCCAACATAAGCCAGTTTGTTAGATTCTTTGAATAGAATGCTATTTTTTTATCTATTTAAATGTGCAGTCAGAGGTCCCATACTGAAAAATACAGGAAAAACGATGCAATCTTCAAGAGCACAGCTCAGGTAGTATTTGCTAAACAGAAACCCCATTCCCCAGGGTGTCCCAAGTGGCATGGCTCATCCAAGCTTAGATCAGCGCATCTATGAGTAAGGCCACACAAGTGTGATATATTAAGCTTGCAGGTGTCATCAAGAAGAGGAATGTCTTGATTCTGATATGCTTGAGCAGGAACACAGATGTTCCCAGTAATGTGTACTGTATATGTATTACTATGCTTGTACACCCTCCGCGTAGCTTGTGTGTAAGAAAAATAAGAGAAAAGAGGTGATGATTCAAGTCACACCTTGAATTATGCAGCCTTAACATGGCCGTGTGCATTTCATCCAAACATTGTAACATTTTCTGCCTGCAGCCGTATACACTACTATGCAAGTGTCTTGGGTGTGAAAAAAAATAAAATAAAAGCTGCAAAGGAATGCTTTCAGCAAAAAAAAAAAAAAAAAAAAAGTATTAAATAGTTTATTCTTGATTAATTAACACAATGGAAAGTAAATGAACAGAAGAGAAAATCAAATCAATAATTGGTGTCACCCAGGGCTCAAGTCCTGTGGGAACACGTGGGAACGGAGTTCCTGCACTTTTTTCACAACAGGAACGCAGTTCCCTTTGCAGGACTAGAGCAGCCGAGAGCAACCGAGCCGCCTGAGCCAATCCTTCACTAAGCGGCGATGCCCAGCTCGAGTCACTATCAGTGGCAGGCGGACCTTAGTAATCATTTATGTTACTGACCACTTCCTGTATATGGATTCATCAGGTAGTGTGCGGGTATTCCGTCACTTCCTTGATGCCGCAATGTCTCCTGGGAGCTTTTGTCATTGTTCCCAGCAGACATGGCGGAGGTCTGCCACGAGTTATCGCGGGATTTAGAAAGAACTTGCTTAAAAAACAAAAAAACAAAAAACAAACATGCGGTTTAGTAATTATGCATACGAGCGTATCATTTTTTGGTTGGGGGAGTGGATCTTGGGTGGGAGTTCCCACACTTTTTTCCTTTTGCTTTCAAAACAGCATCAATTCTTCTGTGTAGAGACACACACACACACCGCGTACTAGGGGTGCAACGGATCACGGTTGATCCGTGATCCAAACGGGTCGCCCCCTTCAAATTGGCACGATATGCGATCCGGACTGCCGCTGCGGCTATCTTGGTACACCCGGCGGCAGCCCCTCTCTGTTTACACCCACAGAGGAGGAGGAGCCCGCGCTCAAGGGACACACACGCTGAGGTCATGCATGGGGGCCACTGTCTGCCTGAACTACGGGGGGGGGGGGTCACTGTCTGCCTGTACTACTGGGGGGGGTCACTATCTGCCTGTACTACTGGGGGGAGGACACCATTTTTATTTTATTTTATCCCTAGTGACAGCACTGCAGTGGGGGGGGGGGGGAGAAGTGGATATTACAGTGGGGGAGATTTTTTATTTGCGGATCCGAAAAATTATCCGATACATGGCTGCTGATCCGAGGAAACAATGTCTGCCTGTACTACTGGGGGGGGGGGGGTCACTATCTGCCTGTACTACTGGGGGGACGACACCATTTTTATTTTATCCCTAGTGACGGCACTGCAGTGGGGGGGGGGGGGGAGAAGTGGATATTACAGTGGGGGAGATTTTTTTTTTTTTTGCGGATCCGAAAAATTATCCGATCCGTGACTGCTGATCCGAGGAAACGATCCGAACCGTGAATTTTTTGATCCGTTGCACCCCTACCGCGTACACAAGATGGGAATTTCCGACAACAAATGTTCGATGGGAGCTCGTTGTCGGAAATTCCGACCGTGTGTAGGCTCCATCGGACATTTGCTGTGGGAACAAAAAATGTGATAGCTGGTTCCGAAATTCCGACCCACAAAATTCCACACGTGCTCGGAATTAAGTAGACGAGCCGCACTGCCTATTCAACGATCGGAATTTCCGACATTTGAGTGACCGTGTGTAGGCAAGACAAGTTTGAGCCAACATTCTGTCAGGAAAAAAATCCACGGTTTTGTTGTCCGAATGTCCGATCGTCTGTACGCGGCAACACACAAAACACTTTTTTTTGCATTAAACTGGTCACATCGGCCCAACTACAGGCAGGAGCTTAAAGTCTATAAATCTTATCTAAAGCTGCTCATGGAGATTACAGATTCCTGGTCAGTCTACGTTGAGACAGCAGTAGGGAGGTGTACTAATCCTATAGAGAGCCCACCTTAGAGAAAACACACACACACATACCCCACAAGGAATACCCAGACTTCATACTGTAGAGATGCTATAAAAAAGGTCCATATATAGAAAATCCAAATAATAATCAAAGATATTAATCCTTATAAATGCAAAAATATATATATTTTTTTTATTCTTAAAAAGGGGTTGTAAAAGGTACAATTTTTTTTTCTCCTAAATAGCTTCCTTTACCTTAGTGCAGTCCTCCTTCACTTACCTCTTCCTTCCATTTTGCTTTTAAATTTCATTATTTCTTCTGAGAAATTTCGGTTCTGTCTAGCTACACACCGTAATGCGAGCCTTTCTCCCTGGTGTGGAGTGTTATGCTCGCCCCCTCCCTTGGGCTACAGGACAGTCAGGATGCCCACCAACACACAGATCCTTTCTCTATCTGCAACGTAGAGAGAGTGTCCTGACTCTACTGTAGTCCAAGGGAGGGGGTGAGCATGACACTCCACACCAGAGAGAAAGCCTCGCATTACTGTATGGAGTTATAGACAGAAGAATAACAGGAAGTGAGGATTTCTCAGAAGAAATAAGGACATTTAAAAGCAAAAATCGAAGGATGAGGTAAGTGAAGGAGGACTGCACTAAGGTAAAGAAAGCTATTTAGGGGGGAAAAAAATTAAATAATTGTACCTTTACAACCCCTTTAATGCTGGGTTCACACTGTTGTAATGAGTGGCTCACAGCAGGGGTCCGGTGTGTCCCTGTTCTCTGTTTCAGGCCCGAATTTTTGGCTGGATTTGGACCTGAAAACAGACCAGAAGATGCGCAGGACTCTTCTACAAACTGCTCCCCAGCCGTCCTGGAGATGTGTGAACTGGCCGGTCACAGTCTTCTGACATGTGAATTGGAAGTAGGGAAATCTGCATCCAATGCGTACTAATGTGAATCCAGACAAAGGCTTTATGAATATTTTTTTTTGCCATGTATGTCAAGTAAAGTTTTTATTAGGATTTGTTTCTTATTTGGTTTGTAATCCTACTCTTTTCTATATATTTACCCTTATACCATATGAAATGTATAAGATGTCAGATCATCCTACATGCCTGTTCTTTGCCCGGCTTCAAGACACTGTCCATTTGCTGAAATTTCTACTGCCTGCTCACTTTAAGCCAAGGTTCACACTGAATACGGGTTAGAAATCGCACAAGTTCATCTGAACTTGCACGATTATCAGCAATGCAGTCCGACTTCGGGGGCGATTTGAAAGACATCTGTGCGGGTTCATGCACAGAGGTCTATTCAAATTGCCCTAAAAGTCGCCAAAAGTAGTACAGGAACTACTTTTAGGAATCGGTGCAGCGCCGCAAAGTCGGCATCGCACCGATTCAGAGGAGAGGAGAGATCTCTATATCTATTCCAAGCTTTGAACAACTCAAGGAGCACTGTTCAATCCATTAACCGAAAATGGAAAGAGTATGGAACAACTGCAAACCTACCAAGACATGGCCGTCCACCTAAACTGACAGGCCGGGCAAGGAGAGGAATAATCAGAGAAGCAGCCAAGAGCCCCATGGTAACTCTGGAGGAGCTGCAGAGATCCACAGCTCAGGTGGGAGAATCTGTCCACAGGACAATTATTAGTTGTGCTCTCCACAAATCTGCCCTTTATGGATAATTGCCAAGAAGAAAGCCAGCGTTGAAAGAAAAACCAGTTTGCGAGAAGCCATGTGGGGGACACAGCAAACATATGGAAGAAGGTGCTCTGGTCAGTAGAGGCCGAAATTGAACTTTTTGACCTAAAAGCAAAATGCCATGTGTGGCGGAAAACGAATATTGCACATCACCCTGAACACTTTTCTTCAGCAGGGATCGGGAAACTGGTACAGGGCAAACTTAGCAGAAAACCTGTTCTAGTCTGCCAAAGACTTGAGACTGGGGCGGAGGTTCACCTTCCAGCAGGACAACGGCCCTAAACATACAGCCAGAGCTACAATTGAATGGTTTAGAATTAGATCAAAGCATATTAGTGTGTTAGAATGGGCCAGTCATAGTCCAGATCTAAATTCAAATGATAATCTGTGACAAGACTTGAAACTTGCTGTTCACAGACGCTCTCCGTGCAATCTGGCAGAGTTTAAGCTATTTTGTAAATAAGAATGGGCACACATTTCACTCTAGATGTGCAAAACTGGTAGAGACATCCCCAAAAAGACTTGCAGCTTTGATTGCAGCAAAAGGTGGTTCTACAAAAGGTGGTTCTACAAAAGTATTGACTCCGGGGGACTGAATACAAATGCACTCCACACTTTTTCACACATTTGTAAAAACCCTTGAAAACTATTTATACATTTTCCTTTCACTTCACAATTATGTGCCACTTTGTGTTGGTCTATAACATAAAATTGGTTGTAACATGACAAAAAATAGCAAAATTTCAAGGGGGGTGAATACTTTTTCAAGGTACTGTACAAGCCTATTAGGATGCAATTTTTGTACAGTGCAGGTGCATGTCTCTGAATGCAAACTGTCTGCGCTCAGGGACATAAACCTGCATGGTTTTCAATGTTGGACCAGGGGCACTGCACCCCAATAGCTTCGAACAGGACTGCCTGCGTGCAGATGCACAAAACACCTGTGCATTCCATGCAGGTAAAATATGGATGTATGCCTTACACAACCAGAGAACTCAAATGGCTGACTTGCGCACACACATCCAACTGTTCTGACGTTTATGGCCAGCTGTTTAATTAAGACACCTTACTACCAATATATTATATACTGTATATACTCTAGTATAAGCCGACCCGAATATAAGCCGAGGCACTTAATTTTACCACAAAAAAAAAAATGGGAAAACGTGTTGACGCGAGTATAATCGGCCTTCCTCACTGTGCCCATGACTGGACTGACGTTTAACATAGTAGTCTATTGAAGGGGTGCCGGGCTTTGAAAAATTGGTGCTCCCCGCTCCTAGGTACCCCAGACAACAAACTCTGAAATGGGGCTACATGTGTGCCAAGACCTACCACCAGCTCATACCGAGTCCCCAAAGTCCGGGAGATCAGGCGCAAAAAAGGTGGACTCGTGTATAAGCCGAGGGGGGCATTTTCAGCACACAAAAAATTATATTATATATATATATATATATATATATATATATATATATATATATATATATGTGTGTATTATATATACATACATACATACATCACACTGAATGTAAAAGACTGACCGCTAAGAGCCACGTATATGAAAACAAATCACTAAATGGATGTAAACCCACTCTCATCCTTTCTAAACTACTTCCATGGTGCCGATCTAAAAGGATATAGATGCCTCCTGCATGTATCCTTACCTGTCAAATGTCTCCCCTCTGTCTGTTATAAGAATTGAAAAACTGCAGATTCTGTGGGTGGGTCTGTTGTCTGGAGCTCGGTGGGTGGAGTCATGATGTCAGTAGACTCCCCACCCTCCTCTACACTCCCCTTGTCAACATGCATTTTTTCCTATGTATTCTATACACTAAATTCTGCTACCATCACTAACATCCAGTCAAAAGCCAGAAAAGTAACCACATGACTTCAAAAAAGGAGTGGGAATTAAAAAATAATGCCAGTCTCAAGCTAGCGCATGAGATATGTAAATAGCCTGTCACTCACAGCAAGGGGGAGGAACGGACAAAAAGTTCTCCCGTTTATCTCACTGAAAAAAGAAAAGAGGATTGCTCAGAGCTGTATTTGTGGCAAGACTGGGCACAGATTATAGGAAATCTTATACTAGGGTTTTCCCGATACCAGTATCGGTACCGATACAGAGTATTTGCGGGAGTACTTGTACTCCCGCAAATACCCCCGATGCCTAAATAGAAAACTTCCCCCCCTGCTGCTGTATATCGCAAAGCCGCCGCCGCGTTAATCACTGTGCGGCGAACATTACAGGCACCTTTAGTTTGAATAGCCGTTTTGCCCACCGCGCCGTGTCACTCCCCCTTGCTCGGGATTGGACGGATCTGTCCAATCACGAGAAAGGGGGAGTGTCCTTTACGGCAGGCAAAACAGCTATTCAAACTAAAGGTGCCTGTAATGTTCGCCGCAAGGTGATTAACGCGGCAGCGGCATTATCATCATTAGTTATGGGGGACATGGCTGCATATGTGTGGGGGGACATGGCTGCATATGTGTGGGGGGGACATTTAAAAAAAAAAAAAGAAGTATCGGTATTCGGTATCAGCGAGTACATGAAAAAAGTATCAGTACTTGTATTCGGTCCTAAAAAAGTGGTATCGGGACAACCCTATCTTATACTATATAATACTTCTAGTTTTAAATTTTTTGTACTAACAAAAATGTTATACTCCTATTGTACTTTGTGACAGTTCCCCTAGGGAACTTTGCATTGTTTAAAAATATTCAGTGTTCTGTATAAGATTGCACTGCGCTAGTTTACAAATATAAGTATCTGACTGGTGCGATAATAATTTTTTTTATTATTTTAAATTTTACTTTTACACTTTTTTTAATCACTTTTATTCTTATTACAAGGAATGTAAACATCCCTTGTTATTACAAAGAGCCCGGAGAAGCACCAGGAGAGGGGGTGTCCCCTCCTGCCGCCTATAAGAACGATCAAGCGGTGCAACCGCCATTATGATCATTCTTATGGTGCGCAGAATCGCCACCTGAAGAGAAGAATATCTAAATGATGCCTGTAGCCGCTATTCAGATATCCCCCACTGAAAGTCCAGAACATCATATGACGTCCTAGGGTACGAAAGTGGTTAAGTTGCACTGAAATGCCGCTTTGAAATCGTGCAATTTCAGATGAAGTTGCACGTTTTCACAGCCGTGTTTAACCACTCCTGCACATTTACGCCAGCAGAATGGCACGGCTGGGCACAGGCACCTACCTGTACGTCCCGTATAAGATGAGAGAAAAAGTTAACCGCTCAGAGGTCCCAAGGAGCTGAAGCTGAAAGGTTGGATCCAACCAGTAGGTACAGGCACTGCAATAGTATGCAAAATTGAGTGGAGAAAAACCGGGACGGCCGCACTCCAAAAAATGTTCCTTTATAATAAAACAGATCACAACATCAACATGTCACAGCAAAAAAACAGAAAAGAGCTGACGCGTTTCACACCAAAATACAGTGCTTATTCATAGCTGAATATGAATAAGCACTGTATTTTGGTGTGAAACACGTCAGCTCTTTTCTGTTTTTTTGCTGTGACATGTTGATGTTGTGATCTGTTTTATTATAAAGGAACATTTTTTGGAGTGCAGCCGTCCCGGTTTTTCTCCACACAATTTTGCATACCTGTACGTCCCCTTTAAGTGCCCAGCCGTGGGTCGCGCCCCGAAACTCCGTGACCCAATCGCCACCAGTGTCCTGCGATCGGTCACAGGAGCTGAAGAACGGGGAGAGGTGTGTGTGTATATAACTTTTTCCCCGTTCTTCACAGTGGCAATGTCACTGATCGTCCAAAATATAGGGAAAGGCGATCAGTGATGTCACACGTTCAGCCCCGCCCCCCTACAGTTGGAAACACATACGAGGTCACACAACCCCTACAGCGCCCCCTAGTGGTTAACTCCTAAACTGCAATTGTCATTTTCACAGTAAACAATGCATTTTTATAGCATTTTTTTTTCGTGACTGCGACATTATGGCGGACACACCGGACAATTTTGACATGTTTTTGGGACCATTGTAATTTTTACAGCAAAAAAATGCTATAAAAAAGAAATTGTTTACTGTGAAAATGACAATTGCAGTTTAGTAGTTAACCACTAAATCGGTGATTGCCGCCATTAGTAGTAAAAAAAAAAAAAATTATTAACAAAAATACCATAAACTATCCCCTATTTTGTAAACGCTATAAATTTTGCACAAACCAATCGTTAAAACCCTTATTGCGATTTTTTTTTTTACCAAAAATATGTAGAAGAATCATCCGTAATCCCCGCTGAGCTGTTGGTGGACAGGGCGGTCCCCGCACACTGTGCAGAGACCGCCCTGTCTTTCCTCCGCTCTCCCCTATGGGGAATCGGATGCATACGGACCGTCTGTCCGTATGCATCCGATAGACGGAAGAAAAATAGGGTTTTCTTCCGTCTGGAAAACCGGATCTTTACGGAGGCGGATTATTACGGAAGTTAGCGGATGCTCATCCGCTAACAGCCGTGATCCCATAGGGGAGCATTTCAAAGCCGTAAACAGACTTCTGAAAAGCGGACGAACAGTCCGCACGTGTGAAAGGACCCTTAAGTGGTTAATGTGAACGAGGGCCAAGGATCCTTTTTAGGCTTTTTCACAATCCTAGCAACTGTAACCGATCAGAAACTTCCAAACAGAAATGAGAAACACGCTTTCCTTTTCAATGCCTATTTCCAGCCTCCTAGTTTACATCTTTGGCTAATAAAAGGGGAAGTCATCCCTAGAGATCTTGTAGAAAACATGAAGTATAATTTGGTTTATTTTCCTTAGCATGCATGGCATCTTGTCTGTCAACACTTTATTTTTTAATGAGCAAAAATGACACACCCGCTTTAAATTGTCAAGAAATTGTGGCTATAGATAGCATTCTGTGACTGCAAGGAGAATATCCAAATATAGGATCTTTGCTTAAAATCGCATAAAGGATTTTTTGTGTGCATGCTTGATTGATTAAACACAGTTACTGTGCAGCACTGCTCTTTGCACTGCCTTATTTAATAAGCCCACACATCAAAGTGAACAGTTGGAAGTCAGCTGAAGTCAAGGCTGCAAAGGAAGCCTGTATGATCATCTTGTATATAAAAGAAAAGATCTGCTTGCAACTATTCATTAGTCTTTGGGCGCAAATAAAAAAACAAAAAGCATAACCTGAAATTATACATACTGATGATCCCGCACCCTCCGACCATGGCGGCAATCATCAATCTTTGCCTTGCTGCCTGTCATTAGGATATGACGAGCGATCTAGCTTCAATTGGGAATCTGCCGCCACAAAAGCCGGCGAATGCAGCATGTACACTCCCCGGACACTTTATAAGGGCTGAGCTGTTCAATTGTTTCGCGACACAAACTGCTAATCAACCAATCACATGACATCAACTCAATGCATTTTAGGCATCTAGAAATGGTGAAGATGACTTGCTGACGTTCAAACCGAGCATCAGAATTGAGAAGAAAGGGGGGGCGTGGCCAGCGCGGCATGTGAGCAGACGCGTCTTCACAGAGCTCCCGTCTTGATCCTTCATTGATCCGGTTTCCGGCACACTAACTTGCTTGTTTTTCCGCCGATCAGCCCTGAGAACACTCCCTCAACACCCGGCCGACACTCAGCTGCCATCGGAGGGCATGATGACCCGAGGACAGAAGGGAGAGGGCTCGAAGCAGGATCCCCAATATGGCGCCGCTCCACCATCAGCGCAGAAGGCGCGAACGGGAGACAAGGCCAAGGAGGGGGTGAGTAAACAGCCCAAACACCCTGAGAAGACCTCCGGAGAGCCCCCCAAAGATATGAGGTACTATGCCCTGAAACTAGCTGGGAAAGCAGACTTGCCTGCAGCGCAGCCCCTGGATGATGATGGCGCCATTAGAGACAGTGACATGGAGGAGGGGGAGGAAATGCTGGGGGCCGGCGCCATGATGGCACAGATTCAGGGCAGCCCAGACATACAGGAGGAAGATGAGGACCCTGAGCTTGAGGGGGGAGAACAACCCACGTTGGCTGCCATACTGAAGGCTGTGAATAAATGTACAGCCTCTGTGAACTGTCTGAGGGCTCGCTTTGGGGGCCTGGAGGAGGAGGTCTGCCTAATCAGACAGGACATGCAAAAGATGAGGGAGAGAACCACCGCAGCTGAAAGCAGAATAAGTGACATAGAGGATAAATTACCCCCGCTGATCAGGGAAGCTCAATCTGCTGCGAGGATGGCCAGGGCAGTGGATATGAGAGCAGAAGATTTTGAGAACAGGCTCAGACGCAACAATGTGCGCATAGTGGGGTTACCGGAGAAGGTGGAGGGCCGGGACCCCACGCGGTTTGTGGAGCAATGGATGGCGGATGTGTTCGGCAAGGATGCTTTTACCCCCCTATATGCGGTTGAGAGGGCTCAGAGTACCGACCAGGCCTCTTCCACCTGGGAATCCCCCCCGCCCGATGCTGGCCCGGTTGCTGAACTACAGGGACAGAGAAATAATACTGAGGCTGGCTAGGGAAAAGAGAAATATTCAGTTTAATGGCACCCGGGTCTCATTTTATCCTGACTTTTCCGCTGCAGTCCAGAAGAGCCGGGCGCGCTTCACTGAAGTTAAAAAACGCCTGCAGAAACTACAAGCTCCATATGCAATGCTGTACCCCGCGAAACTCAGGATTATATTACGGGGTCAGGCCCATTTCTTTGAACATCCTGCTGAAGCCTCGGATTGGCTAGATGCTAATGCGGGCGCGCTGCGCCAGGCCCAGAGATCTCCTGAACATGATGACTGAACCACCAGATGTAAGCTAGTTGAGCTGCATTGAGCTTTCCCTGTTTGAGAAACCTGCCGGAAACGTACAATGATTCTTCCTACTAAATGCGAGTTCGGAAATGTGATTAATGATGCCACTCCACCCAGTGAAGTTGGCCAGTGAATGTACAGCCACGTTTGATGGCCCAGTTGAAGGTGTGTGGGATCAGTTGTCCCAGTTGAGGAGGGGCTGCCCGTTGGCTCCCCAGAGGTTGGTACGACGACAAGCCCCTATGCGACAGGGCTCTGCGTGTTCCACCGAAGCACCGTTGTGCGATTACAGTTCCTGTTATGCGATGGACTTCCCCGGAGCGGATACTTCCTACTACTTGCGGAGTGGCTTCCCAAATTCCTTTTTTGCCCAGCGAACTGCTCTGTCCCTACTTGCACCCCAATATGTTGGGATATTCACGGCCACTGAGAGGGAGGTGGGGTGGGTTGTGGGTGGCGGTTATCCCCCTGATGGATGTGTGTTTGACCCCCCCTGATGGCAGCGGTTAGGATACTCTCCTGGAACGTCAGGGGGCTGCAAGACCCTCTTAAACGCACTATGGTCTCGACCTTACTGAGAGCCAGGCTGCCGGCCATATGTGCCTTACAAGAGACCCATCTCACTGCTGACTCATTGTCATGCTTGAAATACCGATGGGTGGGTCAGAGTTACCACTCCACTCACACCTCATATTCTAGGGGTGCGAGTGTGCTGATACATTGCTCGATCAAATACGAGGAACTGTGCTCTGAGATTGACACTGAAGGTAGATATGTGTTTTTACTATGTAAGCTGTTTGATTTCAAATGTATTCTTGCCTTTGTGTATATACCACCCCCGTATAACAACCAGGTACTGAGGGCATTGGTGGAGTTCCAGGTGCAGTTTCCAGAGGTGCCATTGTACGCCTTTGGGGACTTCAACTGCTGCACGGACCCTCAGTTGGACAGACACCCCACAGGGGGGAGGAGGGAGGAAAGTGACCCGCTCTGCTCTGGGTAGATTCATGGAGGAGGTGGGGTGGCGTGACCCGTGGAGAGCCAGGAACCCGGGTGTGAAACAGTTTTCCTGCTTTTCCAAGAGTTACTCCTCTTTGTCTAGGATTGATCTGTGTCTCTGCTCACACAGCAGCTGAGCGATATATTGGTGAATTGGTGTACGCTCCTAGGAGTGTATCAGATCATTCCCCATTGGTGACTTCCTTGGATGTGCGTCCCCCTTCTGCGGGGGCCAAGGCCCCGTGGAAGATGAACGCCTTTTGGCTGAATCTCTTCCCTTCGCATGAGCGCATAGAATCCTGCATTTCGGAGTTCTGGCATGTTCATGCTGTATCGGAAGACATAGCAGTAACCTGGGAGGCCTTTAAGGCGGTTCTCAGGGGCCTGTTTATTACAGAGATCCAAGCCATTAAAAGACAGACCAGTGCTCAGAGGGAGGATATAGAAGCGATGGCCGGGAGGCTGGAGGACGCATTTATTGCTGACCCATCTGATACCAGTAGGGAGGCGTGGCTCTCGGCGCAGGACGCGCTGTACCGAGTCACGACCTCAGGGGCAGAGAAGAAGCGCTTCTTTCAGAAGGCGGCATTCTATGAGGAGGGTGAGCACACTGGTCGCATGCTGGCAACTATTGCCCGTTCTCAACAGATGTCCCCTTCTATTGGGGCATTGCGCACCCGGGGCCGGTGGGTTGACTAGTTCCCCAGACCATGTACTATCCGAACTTGTGAGCTTTTATTCATCTCTATATGAGTCCCGTCAAGCGTACTCGCTGGACTCCCTAGCTGAATACCTGGACCCGGTCCAACTCCCAGTTTTGTCAGCCTCAAACAGAAAGATGCTTGACGCCCCCCTCTCTCTGGGGGAACTGCAGGCGGCGACCAGTTTGTTCCCTAACTCGAAGGCCCCGGGGGATGATGGCCTCCCAGCGGAGGTGTACAAGCAATATGGGGAAACAATACTCCCGCACCTCTTAAAGGTGTTTAATGAGGCAAAAAGGACTAGTACACTACCACGATCTATGTCTAGAGCCAATATAGTGTTAATTCTGAAGCCAGATAAGGACCCTCTTGACCCAAGCTCATACAGGCCGATTTCATTACTACAAAATGACGTTAAGATCCTTGCCAAAGTGCTGGCGGTCAGACTAAACAGTGCCATCTCTACCATAATTCACTCCGACCAATCCGGTTTCATGCCCCAAAAATCGACGACAATAAACCTGCGGCGACTTTTTTTGAATATCCAGTCCAGAGCGGATAACATGGGAGACAGAGTCTTATTGTCCCTAGATGCCCATAAGGCATTTGATAGTATCGAATGGGAGTTCCTGTGGGCGGTGATGCGGAAGTTCGGGTTTGGCGACAATTTCATTGCGTGGGTACAGCTCTTGTACTCATCCCCCATTGCTGCTATACGGGAGGGGGGAAGGGTATCACACACCTTTCCCTTACACAGGGGTACGCGACAGGGGTGCCCTCTGTCCCCCCTCCTGTTCGCCCTAGCCATAGAGCCCCTGGCTGCAATAATCAGAACGAGCCCCTCGATCCGGGGATTCCAGTACGGTGATTTACATGAAAAGATCATGCTATATGCGGACGACACCATGCTTCTCCTAGGTGATACCTCGGTTTCGCTGTCGGAGGCCATGAGGGTCGTTCGGATCTTTGGAGAATACTCGGGATTGGTTATTAACTGGACGAAATCCTCCCTCCTGTTACTAGATCGGGACCCCTCCCTATCCCCAGCGACTGTGCAGGACATTCCTGTCTCCAGGTCATTTCGATACCTTGGTGTTCAGGTTACTGCACGCTTGCTGGATTACGTTAGTCTTAATCTCACCCCCCTGATTAACAGATGCCGCGACCGAGTTAAGGTGTGGAGTAGGCTCAGGCTGTCCCCTGTGGGTAGAGTAAACTTGATAAAGATGATCCTCATGCCACAGTTGTTATATGTCCTTCACAACTCCCCAATGGTCATTCCCCTTAAGAAATTCAGAATTATCAACTCTGTCTTCCGTTCACTTATATGGCTTGCTAAGCCCCCGAGGGTTAGGCTTGAACAGCTCCAGCGGCCGAAGGATGCTGGCGGGTTGGCATTGCCCAATCCCTGGATCTACTATTTAGCCTCCCAAATGCAACATATTGCACGACTCGTGAGGCCCGAAAGGGACCGGGAACTGAATTTGAGGGACTCCTCTGTCCAGCTGCTCAGCTTCACCACTGGAGGGGGGGTGGCGGAAGGTCTAGAGGCCCTACGATACACTAAGTCTAACAAACTTTTCCCCACGTATGCACTAATGCAGAAGACATGGAATAAGGTTAGAATGCTACAGGGGGCGACGGGATTCACTAAGTATAGCCCTATTTGGGACAATCACTATTACAGAGAACTGGCTAAAATACCTTATGGCTCTAGATGGAAACAATATGGCATTACCCTTATGACCCATGTGATTAGGGATGGTAAGCTTAGGCCATTCCAAGAGCTTAGCGCAGACTACCGTTTGCCGGCCTCTATGCAATTCTATTACCTTCAACTTAAGCATGCAGTGGCCGCTCAGGGAGAGGCAGATGTCTGGTCCCTGAACCCGGCACCTGTCTTCAACTATCTATCTGGGGTGGACACATACAAGGGCTTTATATCAAGTTGCTACGCTATGCTTCTGAGTCTCTTCCTACCGGACGCCCCTTTGAGGGCAATGGCCCGGTGGGAACAAGACGTGGGGGCATTTGAGGAGGGACAGTGGGAAGAGGCGATGCAGGCAGTTCCTGGGTGCTCCTTGAACGTAGCACACAGACTGTCGCAACTTTACATTCTCCTGAGAGTACACTACACACCAGCTAGACTGGCACGGATGGGGCTGGGGGTTGACCCCATCTGCGTTCGGTGCTGCAGGGATCATGGCGATCTTATTCACCTACTATGGAGATGCCCGAAACTGCATCTCTACTGGGCGAAGGTCATCGATACCCTTAACGGGGCTTTTCAGACACAGATACCGCTAGACCCCAAGATCTGCCTGCTGGGAATCTGTGACACCTTGGAGGTGGAGGGTGGCTCCGGGCAGGCGATCTGCAGAGCCCTGTTTCAGGCCCGCCTGATGATACTAAGGCACTGGAAGGACACCGAACCCCCCACTGTGCACGAATGGATCAAACAGATGTGGGTCACATTGAGGCTGGAAAAAGTAATATTTCAACATAGAGGCACTGACACTAAATTTGAGAAAGTATGGGCCCCTTGGCTTGACGTCCCGGGTCTGGCCCCGATTGATTTAGTATATGATCGGCTGTTCTAGAGCTGTGGGATGGGAGTGGGCCCCAGAGCCATAACACTATACAGAATGCTGATTATGTGGGGTATCACATTTGGGCGAAGGGGGGCGGAGGCTTGTGCTGGAGTTAATATATGTGAGATGTCGGGGGGACGAGTCGGGGACACACATTTGTATGTACAGTTTTACCTCGTCTTTTAATTATCCTTCTGTTTTTGGGTGTGCTGCGCCACACTCTCCTGACGGTATATGTCTGCTCTGGAACTCATCGCCTGTATTGTTATTTTTTTTGTTTAATAAAAACCTTTGTTTGAGAAAAAAAAAAGAATTGAGAAGAAAGGGGATTTAGGTGACTGAAAGTAGCATGGTTGTTGGTGCCAGACGGGCTGGTCTAAATATTTTAAAAACTCAGATCTAAGATTTTCACACACACACACACACACACATCTCTCAGGGTTACATAGAATGGTCTGAAAAAGAGAAAATATCTAGTGAGCAGAGGTTGTATGGACGAAAAGGCTTTGATGTCAAAGAATGGGCAGACGGGCTACAGATCATAGAAAGACCAACAGTAAGAAATAATCACTCGTCACAACACTGATTGCGGTTACAATGATGATCACAGTAACAGCAATGTTTTGAATGGTCATGAATGGATTACATTAAAGTGGTTGTAAACCCTTTACAACCACTTTATGCTACAGGTGAGCCTATTACAGGCTCACCTGCAGCTAACCAGGAGATCTCCTAAACCTGCCTGGTTAACCACTTCCCACCGCCGCATGTACATATACGTCGGCAGAATGGCACGTACAGGCAGATGGACTTACCTGTACGTCCCTGCCTAGTCCAATCTTGAGTTTACAATTGCTCCCACCACGACCGATATGTTTTCTTTGGGAATAAAAGGAATAAGTCTACGTAGTAGGCGCAGCAGATGGTGAGATCCGCTGACTACTGACCCTATTTGTGCGTCCATTGTCATGTAGGAGTCAAAGATGATCCCGAGACTTTTGACTTTGGCGCTAGGGGTGATGATTTTGCCCAGAATGGGCGGGGGTGTCCAAGTTGTTGCAGGTTGATTCATACGCTTGGCGTAAAACAGGAGAAGTTCTGTTTTCGCTCCGTTGAGTTTAAGATCACTCTTTGTCATCCAGTTCTCTATCAAAGAGAGGCATGTCTCTAGATTGAGGTGGTGATCCTTTTTATTGCAAATGCGGAAATACAGTTGTGTGTCGCCTGCATATGAGTGATAGAGCAGTTTTTGGCTGCTGATGATTTCAAAGAGAGGACGAAGGTAGATTTTGAATAACACCGGCGACAGAGGGGATCCTTGAGGGACTCCGCACCATAATGTGCATTTTTCAGAAGTGAAAGGTCCTAACTTCACTATTTGCAATCGGTTTTCCAAAAAAGAATAGAACCAAGATAAGTCGCCTTCTGCGACTTTGGCTACTTCGACTAGCCAAGTCAATAAAAGCTTGTGGTCTACTGTGTCGAAGGCTGTGCTTAGGTCCAACAGAACCAGAAGACAAGATTCTCCTTTGTCTGTGGCCTCGAGAGCGTCGTCCCATATCTTGAGCAATGCTGTTTCCGTCCCGTGTCCGGGCCGGAATCCCGATTGAAGTGGATCAAGTAGGTTGTGAGTATCTAGATGCTGTTGCAGCTGTTGTACCACTACTTTCTCCATTACCTTGGAGAGAACATTTAGGCCTATTATGGGACGGCGGTGGAGTGGGTCCAGGGTGGGTTTCTTCAATATGGGTCGAATTATGCCCTTTTTCAACTGGGAGGGCACTAAGCTGAAAGATTGGTTAATAAGCTGCGTGATAGGAGGTGCCAGGATGTCGGCGCATTCCTTTAGCAGTTTGGTGGGGATGATATCATTCGGCGCAGCGCTGTTACACAAAGTACGGATGATATTTTTAGTGGCATGGATAGGGATGAGTTCCAGCGTGAACTTACCTGGTTGTGGTGAATTACTTCAGGTGTTGTGTAAATAATTACGGGGGGCTACGGGGGGAATGGTTTTGCTGAATGCTTTGCCGGATTCCCTCGATTTTAGTAATGAAGTAATCTGATAATTCATTGAAAAATTCTTGTGAGTCCGAATTGGGGGCTTCAAGACATCCTGGATTCATGGTCAGAGTGACCAGCTTGAAGAGTTTGCGGGGGCGGTTGAGGGCGCTGTTGATAGCCTCAGAAAAATAGTTTTTCTTGGCTTTGAAGATTTCTTTGTGGTATTTTCTTGTTATTGCTTTGTAGATGGAGAGGTTCTCATCTGAAGAGCTTCTTTTCCAGACGGCTTCCGCCCTTCTGCGCTCTTGCTTCAGTAACGCCAGTTGGTTGTTGAACCAGCTGGAGTTATTTTTCCGGATGTGGGTTTTACGTTTCGGCGCTATTAAGTCAGCTGACTGTAAAAGGGCTGTGTTTATGGCATCCAGTGTTTCTTCAGTTGTTTGATGCTGCTGAATTGTTATTTTTTCCTTAACGTGCACGGCTTTGAAGAGTTCCGAGTGGAGCTTCTTCTGACATCTAGTCCAGTGTGTTGTCACTGGATTTGATGTTATTGTTAAGGGGGGGAATTCGGAAATAATGAATTTAATTGCATGGTGATCTGTCCATGGCAACGGTTTATTTTCCAAAAATTTTATTTCCAGATCTGGTCTGAAAATAAGATCGAGCGTGTGACCTGAAGCATGTGTGGGCCCACATACTAGTTGCTGAAGCCCTAATCCTTCCAGGTGGTCAATGCAGGCGTCGGCAACAGGGTCTTGCAGGGAGTTGGCCCAGAGGTTGAAGTCCCCGAGCAGCAAAAGGTGTTTGCTGTTAAGGGTATAGGTGGAGATAAAGTCCGTCAATGATGGGAGACGCTGCGATTTTGGGCCAGGTGGCCTATAGCAGAGTAGAATCTGGACGGTGTCCTGGGAGTTTGCTTGGAGTTGCAGAGTAAGGGTTTCCATGAATGGAAGAGGGTTTTGAAGGACTGGTTTTGTGATCGCAAGATGGGTCTTATGGATCACCGCCAGTCCTCCTCCTCTTTGCCCTATTCTGTTTTCCGTTATAATACGGTAGTTTTCTGGCACCAATTCTCCTAGAATGGTGTTACAGTCGGCTGTGAGCCAGCTCTCTGTAATAAAGGAGGCAGTCTAGATCGTATGATAAAATCGTGGATTTCTAGTCAGTGTTTTACTGCCGATCTTGTGTTGATTAAAAGCACATGATATGTACTTAGGCTGGGGTAAACGGCTGAGATTTTTGATAGTCGTTCGATTCTCAAAAGTCGCTCAGTTCGAAGGGCTTTTTTGGTGATGGCTGGTAGTATTGCGGCAAATCGCCTCAGATCCCAAATGGTCTCTGCCGAGGATTGCAGATTAACCATGGTCGCCAAACACCGGGGGGGGGGGCATTTTCAAGGATTAACTGGATCCTCTATCCTGACTTGGTCCAGAGGAAGGCAAAAAAACCCTGACCGTACCCCCACCCCAATAAAGTTTTAACCCCTTGATCACCACCCTAGTTAACCCTTTCACCCCCTATTGCCAGCGTCACTAAGCGATAATTTTTCTGATCACTGTATTAGTGTCGCTGTTGCCGCTAGGTAGCTATTTTTTTTTTATTTGCGATTTTCTTTTACTAAAGACATGTGGCTGAATACATTTTGGCCTAAATGTTTGACTAAAATTGTTTATTCGATTTTTCTTATAACAAAAAAGTAAAAAAATATTGATTTTTCTTCAAAATGTCGCTCTTTTTGTTTATAGCGCAAAAAATAAAAACCGCAGAGGCAATCAAATACCATCAAAAGAAAGTTCTATTTGTAGGAAGAAAAAGACGCAAATTTTGCCACGTCACACGACCGCACAATTGTCTGTTGAAGCGACGCAGTGCCGAATTGTAAAACCGCCTCTGGGCATTTAGCAGCATATTGGTCCGGGGCTTAAGTGGTTAAGGAGATATCCCGTGTCCCCTGCATGTGCCGATGTCATCAGCACATGCACACTGGGACAAAATGAACCAATGGTTGTGACGTCATCGTGGCTTCGGCCAATCACAGCGCCGGAGCCGTGATATTCAGAAGTAACCCCTGGGAGAGATGTCGCCACCGGAAGAGGGGGGGCTGGGGGGACGAGGACCACTGCAGGGGCGTCGATCTAAGGTAAGCAATTCATGATGAGCTAGTATATAAGGGTTGTGGGTCAATCACAGCATCACTAAAGAAAACACACAGCTGTTATGAATGAAACTCATTCATAACGGCTTTGTTGACATTGTAATCATGTGATCACATAGCACACCACTAACCCATAATCAGGAGGACATACATGTATGTGATCCTGCCTGGCAGTGCCGCCCTACTGCAGTGAATGTACTGTGGCTGAGCAGAAAGTGGTTAAAAAGGAGAATTCTTCTGTAGGGAGCTGTGGTGGCTCAACGTGATTGGCACTGCGCTGACAAGCCGTTCACCTCTGCAGCCAAGGGTTCGGATCCCGGTCTCGGCTACATGTGAATTGAGTTTGGTGGTCTCAGACCGGCTCCCGGTGGGTGTGCTATGCAAGGTACGCCTGTGCTCAGTATGCCCACCCCCCCCCCCCCCCACAAAAAACACCACACTTGCACGCACACAAAATTGGTTTAACACACACGCACTTTGGCCATGCGGTCTCCTAAAATAAAGAGAGGCGAAGGACCTACGGGGCTGGCTGGGTGGGCTAGGCCCCCTCACTCCCTCATAGGGGGGGGTGTCCCGTTGGGCCCCAGTTGGGCTCCCAAGTGGAGCAGGTAGTGCGGGGTGGGTGGGAGGCCCCCCCCTCACACCCGCCATTGCCACCGGGGGCATGGAGAAGGATGGCGATTGCCTCCGGGGGGAGGGTCTGCCTACTCCCAACTCCTGCAGTCCGGCTCCTCTCTCTCGAGTTCACGCACAAAATACACTTTAAAGAAAAAAAAAGGAGAATTCTAGATGTGGATATTTTCATAGTTACATTGGTAAAGCCTGGACCAATGTAAATTTGCATATGCCATACCTGTGGGATTCCTCTAGAAGCAGGAAATTACTATAGTAGGCACTACTGCTCCAGTGATCTCCAATAGTAATAGTAAAGGCTGCAGTGCTGCATATTGAACACAGGAAGTCATTCGCTGATTAGTGAAGCCTCAACATTGGCACTTCATTAGCACACATCAGTGAAGGAAAATGTGTTATTTGCTAAATTTTACAGAAACCTTATTTATTATTTTTATTAAAAAAAAAAAAAACAGTTTTTATCAAAAAATAAAAACCAGCAACACTAAAACAGTGATGCTACAAATATGCACTGTCCTGACACTGGCTGGGAAGAAGTTAACATCAGGGGTGATCTGAGGTGTGAGGTGATTTTTCTAGGGGGAAGACATGGATCCTAGTCTCCGCTTTGCAGAGACACATGATCCATGCCGCTGTCCCACCTCTCTGGCTGATTATTGCCGGAGGACATTGAGTAACGGCCAATCGGCTCCCGCTGTATAATCACAGCCGGAACAAGCATTTGCGCCCCCCCTACCTAGAAGTGTGCGAGTGATTTAATATATATATATATATATATATATATATATATATATATATTATATTACACATACACACACGTGATCCGGCACACAGCTGCCACCCTGTAACAGTAAAACTGCTATAGGGCGGTCGCTAAGTGGTTAAATGCCACCAAAAGAAAGCTCCATCTGTCTCAAAAATATTACAAAAATTACATATGGGTGTTGCATGGCCGCACAATTGTCAAAGTGTGACAGCGGTGAAAGCTGAAAAATTGGCCTGGGCATGTGAAAGCGCCCAGTAGTGAAGTGGTTAACAGATTTAATCATGCGTTTGCTTTCACTGGGTCTATGTAATAAAATCCTCTCTTCAACTTTCTCTTGAGATAGACAGCCTCAGATGGTGAGCAGAGCATACACATTTCACATTTAAAGTGGAACTAAATCTTTAAATTGCTAGGGAGGTAGAGCTTTTTTGGAGAAGTGATGTTGCATGTTTCTTCGGCCAAAAATTTATATATATATATATATATATATATATATATATATATATAAAGAAATTAGCTGGGTGCATGAATGATTCAACTTGAGCAGCAGAAAATGACAGTGGTGTGGACTGACTGGCAATGAGGATGGCAGAGCTGTGAGCACCGGAGGATGACAAATTCAGAGTTAGGTTGGCCATAATGTCCATATTTACTATGCATACTTGCACATTACGGCAGGAGCTCAGTACCGCTTTAAACTGGCCACAGCCAACTTCATTACTGCTAAAGCAATAAATGGACGTATGAATATCTGTAAAAGCTATAACCACATTCTGACTAATATGCTGTCTGTACAGGAATACTGTAGTTTCCGAGTAACATGGTATACGAGTGTTTTGCAAGAAAAGCAACATTTTTTTTATTCAACTTAAAGGGGTGTTCCAGCCAAAATTGTGTTTATTAAAAGTCAGCAGCTACAAAAAGTGTAGCTGCTGGCTTTTAATAAACACTCACTTACCTGCTCCTGCGTTCCAGCGACGCGCCGACCGGGGCTCCGCTCCTCTCCCCCCCTCCCCAGCCGGCGTCTCCATCTCGACTGTGGGCACCCAGCCGTGACAGCCTTCGGCTTCACGGCCGGGCACTCACTGCGCATGCGCGAGCCGCACTGCGCATGCGCGCGCGGTGCGGCTCGCCGCTGATTGGAGAGGCGATCGCATGGGACCCGTCAGTGTCCCATGTGATCGCCTACAGGGAGGGGCTGGTGTAGGCGATTAAGGCTTAATCGCCTAACCAGCCCCTCGGCGGAAGCAGGAAGTGGGACAGGAAGTCCCACTCCTACTGAAGCCCCCACTCCCCCCCAAAAAAAATTACATGCCAAATGTGGCATGTATGGGGGTGAGGAGTGGAACAAGAGGAAGTTCCAAATTTGGGTGGAACTCCTCTTTAATTTGCAAGCTCTGTCTTGAAAGACTAGCAGCAGAAGGGTCACAGTTTTAAATGTAAAAAAAAAAAAAAATCAAGTGGTACTTAAGCTTTTTGATAAAAAAAACAAAAACGATCTTCCTCTGGGGTTCCACGGCGGCTCTCGTGGCTCCTACCCACAAGAGCTAACCCCCCCTCTGGGAAACTCTTAAGGGGGTTACATTGCCACCTATCCAATGAATGACTTGTATAGCGCTACACATGCGAACTGAATCGCCTCTGGGCGCTTTTTCCAGCCAGTGTCTGCTTGGCCGGTGCAGTCATTTTACCCCATAGGATCTCGACACGCTTGGGACACACAGTCATACACACATATATACATAGAATAGCCGAGGAGCCTGGGCAACAATCGAGCTTGATCGCGATGCAGGGCTTTCCAGGGCTCAGGTAAGTAAACGGGGGGCTGCTAATCGATTTTCATGGTTGGTTGGGGGTGTCATTAAAAATGAATGGCACCCCAACTTAAAGAGGAGTTCCACCCTAAAAATTCACCTTTCTTTAATCCCCTCCCCTCCACCATACATGCCACATTTGGCATGTAATTTTTTTTTTTTTGGGGGGGGGGGGGGGAGTGGGGGCTTCAGTAGGAGTGGGACTTCCTGTCCCGCTTCCGCCGAGGGGCTGGTTAGGCGATTAAGCCTTAATCGCCTACACCAGCCCCTCCCTGTAGGCGATCACATGGGACACATGACAGGTCCCATGCGATCGCCTCTCCAATCAGCGGCGAGCCGCGCGCGCATGCGCAGTGGGTGCCCGGCCGTTAAGCCGAAGGCTGTCACGGCTGAGTGCCCACAGTCGGGATGGAGACGTCGGCTGGGGGGGGGGGGGGGGGGGGGAGAGGAGCAACTGCATGATATGTCACGATGGACCAAAAGCTCTGAGGAATGTTTCCAACACCTTGTTGAATCTATGCCACAAAGAATTAAAAAGGACGTTCTACAGGCAAAAGGGAGTCCCAACCCGATAGTAGCAAGGTGTACCTAATAAAGTGGCCGGTGAGTGGAAATCTAAAGAAAATTTTAATGGAAAATTGTATAATGTGTAACCAGCTTAAGAACTAAATAAAATTTCAAGGGGTCGATTGGAGGACCCATTCACTATCTGTCTGGCAGGTCCGATGACAATTGGATAAAAAGCAGACAGATGGTCCGACCGCCCATAGGACGACAGTAGGCCGTGTCCTTGTCTGCTCTGCTTTAGCAGAAAAGACATGGACCTGTCATTCACCTGCTCAGCAGGATCAGAGGACAGATTCTCTGCTGAGCAGGCAGATCCACTGCCACAATCTACCCAGCTGAGAGGGGTCTTTAAAAAATAAAGAAGGAAGGATGCATTGAACAACTAAAGTATAGTTCTGTATCATACCTCACAGGTACCCCTAATTGCACTGCCATATTCTGCTCCATGGAGAATTAAATAGAGAGAGGGGGGTGCAATGATAATAAACACATTTTTCATCTTCTATCCGGGATCCAAGGCAGCTCGTAACTCATCAAAAAGGTGCAAATTTCATTCCGGAGATTTGTTCCTTCTATTATGTTTCTTGTAAAAAGTATGATGAGATTAGATTATTCAGAAAAAAAAGCCTTTAAAAATAATTGGGCATTTTTAGAGTAGCACTTTAATTCCTCCGACAACTGCAGACTCCCTTTAACCAGGGACCACTGCTGTTGCTCCCGAGAAACCGAGTGAGACCCAACTGTATAACTAGCCATGCCCCACAGATTATACCAGGAAAGTGGCTTGACTCAATCTGCAGCTTTTTAGAAAATGAAAAATTAACCTTTACAACCCCCTTAGAGTCGGTTCGCACTGGAGCAACAAGACTTCTAGCACAACTTTGGGAGGCAACTTGGACACGACTTGAGTATAAATCACCAGGCAACTTGCAAGGCAACTTCAAGTTGCCTCCTGGACAGTACAAGGCAACTTGAAGTCGCCTCTCAGGGGTTTGCCTGAGAAATGTATGTTATCTTCCTGGAAAGTTGCTTCAGTTAAGACAGTGATCAGACTTCTGAGGCGACTTTCATTGAAATCAATGGGTACAAGTTGCCTACAAGTCGGATTGAAGTAGTACAGGAACAGGTACCTTTTCTGAAGTCGGAGCGACTTCAGGAGTGTGCATTTTCTCAACCACACGACTTGGGACTACTTCAAGTCGGATCCCAGGTCGCCCCAGTGTGGTCCGGCTCTTAAGTGGTTAAGCAACAATAAGAAATGACAGATCATTCTTACAAAAAAAAAAAGAAGGGGGGGGGGGGGGGGGGGGAGTACAGCCAAAGCTCACAGGAGTACAATCCGTTCTGCATTCTGTGACCCGTTTTTAGCAGACAGTGGGCTGAAGTCCGCTGTTGGCCGACGTGCGTCACAGGACCGGTCGAGGCTCGGGAAAGAATGCAACCATACGGTCGGAATCTGCCTACATGCCTAAACCGGCACCCGGCTTAGCAAGCTGTCGAGAACCTGAGCCAGCCACTCCCATCCTCTCACAGCCTATCACTCCAGTGGGCGTGTGCTAGAGCAGACAGCAGTTACCGACAGTCACCAGCTCTCTGCTTAGGGAGCTTTGAGAACTGAGCGAGTATTTGATGGTTCGGTTCTCAGCCTTCGAGCTGGCGGGTGAGGGTGCAGCATCAGACCATGCTGCACCCAGCCAAGTAGGATTATAAAATGAAAAAAAAAAAACATTTGTATTCCTTCCATAATCTGTAGCGCCTACAGAAATGTTCAGACTTGCAGTACAGATGTGCATTTATAGATTTTCCAGTTAGTCCATTTCAACAGATCGCCTATGCTCAGATCCACAGAGAACCTCCATTTGTGCAAAAATAATAGCATTTTAATCAGTGGTTAGTGCTGCAGATGTGGATGATTCAAATTGCTCTACATCCACAATATGGCCATTATCTAGCTCCCATATTGGTCACACAGGCAGTAAATAAACATTACCAGCACAGGTTGAGCTTCTCCGCATTTAATTTGCAGGTTCTGAAAGAAGAAAGAGCTCAGCATGAACAGGCAATTATTGCTGAAAACAAGTACACATAGGAGGCACTCAATGCAGGATCATTGTATTTACCAAGATTATTGCATCTTTCAGTTTAGATACCTATATTCTATGTACAACATAAATGATACATAATTATACCTTATCATTTGCCAAGTTTAAACAGTTTTTCCAATTCCTGATTAACAAAATTCATCACATCTGCTTGGGATACACAGAAATTGCAAGAGTAGAAAAGATTGTGGCATTTTCAAATGTTACAAAAACAGAATAAAGTGCATACGCACTTAAAGTGGATGTAAACTCTAAACGTTTTGATGTCACAATGTAGAGTATAAGATTTCCTATCATCTGTGCCCAGTCTTGCCACACAGTTAATCCAGGGCTGATCAATCCTCTTATTGTTCAGTAAAAATTAACAGGACTTCCAGATAAAAATGTGTCTAAATAAAAAGTCCCTTTCTCCCCCTTGCTTTAAATGACAGGTTATTTACATATCTAGCTTGGATATGTTTATCATATGTTATGTTAATCATAACATGAGGTGATCCACAGTATATTGTATATTGTATATTACCAGGATGTGTTATGTGGGGGGAGGGGTGGATTTCTCACTTTTTATACTGTGGATCACCTCATATTATGATAAACATAACATAAGATAAACATGTCCAAGCTAGATATGTAAATAACCTGTCACTCAAAGCAAGGAGGGAGGAAAGGACGTTTTAATTAAACAGGTTTTTATCTGGAAGTCTTAATTTTCACTGAATACAAGAGGATTGCGCAGAGTTGGAATAACTGTGTGGCAAGACTGGGCACAGATAGGAAATCTTATACTCTACATTGTGACAGCAAAAAAAATGTTTGGTTTACATCCACTCTAACTTCTATTGATGCACACAATCCCAATACTGGTACTAGTGTAGTTCCCTCTCTAGGTATATAAAAATAAATTTGACACTGCTGAATGGCTCCACTTGTGGGAGATACTGCAAAACGTTACATGCCTTGTAGAGTCAGCCAATTGCATCAATCAGGCTTGGGGGGAGGGGGGCTACGTTTCTGCTCTGTTTCTTTTATTTAGGGGCACCAGGCAGTGCTGCCTTGTCTCCCCAACTCTTTTTCATTTTAACAATGGAGACAGTAGCCGTGGTCTATGCTGGAGTAGGTAGGTCACCCTGTAAACCGATAGTCTTCAATAACTTCCTCAATACCTTCTCAGTGGTCATAGGCCTCCATGTTAATAGACATAATTCCATCCCATAGCTATGCCCCATACTGTGCAGTGAGTTGACAGGTTTAGATACTGTATTTGGGCGTCGTCATCACATGCAAACGCTTTTTATTATTGTATGTCTCTTGACCTACTGCCTGTAAATGCACAATGTCAAGGTTAAACTGAGTGCAAGGAGAAATCTGTTGTCTATTAGGTCGTAAAAACTTAGTAAAAATTAAGATACTACTCAAATTCACCCATTTGTTCCACAAAAGGGTCCCAAAACCTTTTTAACTCAATTGAACGAACTGCTTTGGTCTCTTTATGGGGCCCTTAAAACTCCCGAGATACAAATTTAGCACCCTAAAGAGAACACCCCTACATGGTGGTGTGCTATTCCTGGACTGTCAAAAATATTTTCTTGTAGCTCAGTAGCAGCACACTGGTGGCTACATCCGGATGTTCTTAATCTCTTCAAAAATCTTGAAGCGGCAGTTCTGCACACTTTGGAAGCTCTAAGTATTAAGGCTCCCTATCCCCATCTATAGTAACCACAATCAAAGTTTGGAATGTGGACAGAAAACTTGGTCTTGAATCTCAATTTCCTCAATGTTCTCATATGCTCAGGCCACAAAATATTGCCCAGTTCGGACCCCATTGATAAGTCAACATGGACTACACAATTATCTCCTTATAGTTGCATTTCCAGATGTGTCCTCTGACAAAAATGGGGAACAGACCTGACTGGCTATGGTTTTTCGGTACTGTATCTACCTATTCTTGAGTAGTCCACCCCAGCATTAGTTGGCCATTTGGCTCATGTTTAACCTGTCTTTTTATAAAGTACACATGCACACCCTTTTCCTCAGAATAGCTTTAAAACCTCAAAAGATTGAAATGGGGGGGTTCCAAATAAGCTTCAGCTTTTTAATCACCGTAACCCATGCATCATGCACACACCAAACTGGGCGCTCATCTCCAAAAAGCCACATTTGGAAGGTGTAGGCCAAACTATCCTGTTTTAGGGTCCTTGCACACCAAATGGCATAAAAAAAAAATCTCACCACAATGCATTAAAAACACAAGTGCATTGATGTACATTTAACATGCATTTTCATGTGTAGGGTGTTGTGCTTTGTTGCATTTTTATCCACGTTTTCATGTCATATGTTGTCAACTGACAGGTTCCTGGAAGGGTCAAATATCAAAAGTTTATTTTTATACCCCTACTTTCAATTGTATTGTATTTATATGTCCATGCGTGCGGTGCATTACAAAATGCAGACAGGTTGCAATTTAACACAAAGTACAAACATTGCAGTGTAAACAAGGTACATAGAAAACCATAGTTTTTCCACTTTGTTGTGACTTGCACATGGTGTAAATGAGTCCTTAAAGAGGGCCCACCCTTTATAGAAAAATAAAATCTACCTTACGAGAACTCAGGGGGCTTTTTTTTAATAATGCAACATCATATGATGCATGGGTAAGGCTGGGTACACACAGGCCTAAAATTGGTTGAAAACGGTCAGTTCAGCAGGAACCAGCTGACTTTGGGCCTGTGTGCACAGTCCCCTGTCTGACAGAAGCTGGTCTCTGAACTGGCTTCTGTCGAATGAGCATGCTGGAAAACTATCCGATGAGCGCTGATCAGTGTGCTCTGGCAGAGTGGCAGGGGTGGGTAGTCCTCCTGTCAGAACACAATAGTTCAATGGGGGGGGGGGGGGGCTGGGTGGAGATTTCACCACTAACATTGCTTAGTTATTACAATAACCTCTCAGTTTATTTTTTTGTTTAGCTGGCTGGGTCGAGTCCGGAAAAAACACACACACACACACACACGTGTGTACCCAGCATCAGATTAGCCTGACGCATGTGTGCAGTACGACAATACTGCACGATTAGATACAAGATTTCCCTGAAGGCACTGATGACCATGCTTTCCCAGGGGTCATCTGTGCCTTCAGGGGAACCAGTAAGTGGACAAAATGGGTTAATAAATCAAAAACCATAAAAATAAAAAAAATTAAAACCACAGCATTGGACAATTTCACATCATCATGCACAGATGCATACGGATGTAAATGTTTTGTACAAAAGGGGAAAGGTCTGCATTAAGGGGATTTAAAATAACTTTGATCTGCTCGACTTCTATGAAAAAAAATCATTAAAAAAAAGGAGAAAAAAAAAAAAAAGACATGCCTGCAAAAAAAGTGGCCTACTTTTACAGAAAAGAAGAGATGAGAGCAACTGCACAACATAATTAACTCACATTTCAATATCAACCAATAATGCTCCACATCCATGGTATAGGGTTAGCTAGAGGGTTTTTGAATTTCTGGAGGCAGATATTTAAGGGCCTCTTTATAAAAAAAAATAAAAAAAAATATTTAAATCAAGAGCTTTCTGTAGTTTGCGTTACCTACCCAATCAGAAGTGTCAACTGGTCTTGGACTTGACACTGTACAATTTCAGAAAAACTTGCTCTCTTAGCGAGATTAGAGTGTCAGTCAAGCGCTAAATAAAAGAGAAAAATCATTATCAGAGGTTATAGCGGTGCCCACCATGCGCCTGCATAGCACCAGTATGCACGATGTTGCCAGCCTGTTAAAGTGGTTGTAAACCTGTGAAAATGAACAAAGCATATCCTTCTATAGTATGTACGTATATTGAGGGAACAAAGTATTTCATCCCCTGCTGATTTTGTACGTTTGCCCACTGAGAAAGAAATGATCAGTCCAATTTTAATGGTAGGTTTATTTTACCAAATCAGAGACAGAACAAAAATAGCCAGAAAAACACATTTTAAAAGAGTTAGAAATTGATTTGCATGTTATTTTACTCATTAAGTATTTAATCCCCTATCAAAAATCTGCAACATTTCTGGCTCCCAGTTGTCTTCTATACAATGCAACAAGCTGAAATTAGGAGCACCCTATTAAAAAGGGAGTGCTCTTAATCTCAGCGTGTTGCCTGTATAAGAGACACCTGTCCACAGAAGCAATTAGATTCCAATCTCTCCACCATGGCCAGGACAAAAAAGCCGGCCAAGGATGTCAGGGACAAGATTGTAGACCTACACAAGGCTGGAATGGGCTACAAGACCATCGCCAAGCAGCTTGGTGACAACAGTTGGTACGATTATTTGCAAACAGAATAAAACGCAAAAAAACAGTCAATGTCCCTTGGTCTGGGGCTCCATGCAAGATCTCAACTCGTTCAGCTTCAATAATCATGAGAACGGTGAGGAATCAGCCTAGAACTACACGGGAGGATCTTGTCAATGATCTCAAAGCAGCTGGGACCATAGTCACCAAGAAAACAATTGGTAACACAGTACGCTATGAAGGACTGCAAAAACACCATCCCCACCGTCAAACATGGTGGATGTGCTATGCAAGGTACGCCTGTGCTTAGTACGCCCACCCCCACCCCCCCCACAAAAACCACCACACTTGCACGCACACGAAATTGGTTTAAAACACATGCACTTTGGCCATGCGGTCTCTTAAAATAAAGAGAGGCGAAGGACCTACGGGGCTGGCTGGGTGGGCTGGGCCCCCTCACTCCCTCATAGGGGGAGTCCCTCTGCCCCATTGGGGTCCCGTTAGGCCCCAGTTGGGCTCCCAAGAGGAGCAGGTAGGGCGGGGTGAGTGGGAGGCCCCCCTTCACACCCGCCATTGCCACCAGGGGCATGGAGAAGGATGGCGATTGCCTCCGGGGGGAGGGTCTGCCTACTCCCAACTCCTGCAGTCCGGCTCCTCTCTCTCGAGTTCACGCACAAAAAATACACTTTAAAAAAAAAAAAAAAACACATGGTGGAAACATTATGCTTTGGGGGTGTTTTTCTGCTAATGGGACAGGACAACTTTACTGCATCAAAAGAGACCATGAACGGGGCCATTTACCGTCAAATCCCGGGTGAGAACCTCGTTCCCTCAGCCAGGGCACAGAAAATGGGTACTCCAGCATGACATTGGCCCAAAACACACGGCCAAAGCAATAAAGCAGTGGCTCAAGAAGAAGCATATTAAAGTCCTGAAGTTGCCTAGCCAGTCTCCAGACCTTAATCCCATATAAAATATGTGGAGGGAGCTGAAGGTTCGAGTTGCCAAAATGTCAGCCTCAAAACCTTAAAGCGGTGATTCACCCTAAATATACTATGTCCCATGTGATCCAGCATACTGGCGTCAGCGCCAGTATGCCTTTTTTTTTTTAAATGCCCCACTTACTGTGTAATCCTTAATTTTGATTTATTTCCCCCACGGTAGATTGCGCCTGTATAGCCCGTCACGGCTTCCGAAAATACCCAATTTAGGACTCGGGTATTTCCGGCGCTATGCGGCGCCTGCGCACAGACCTAGGAGCTGACTGCGCAGGCGCCGTATTTCTCAGAGTCCTATTTCGGCTTTTTTCGGAGGGCGTGACACGCCATAGCCATAGGACTTGGAGAAATACGGCGCCTGCGGAGTCAGCTCCTAGGTCTGTGCGCAGGCGCCGCATAGCGCCAGAAATACCCGAGTCCTAAATCAGGTAATTTCGGAAGCCGTGACGGGCAATGCAGGCGCCATCCACTGCGGGGGAAATGAATCAAAATTAAGGATTACACAGTAAGTGGGGCATTAAAAAAAAACACAGCATACTGGCGTCAGGGTGAACCACCGCTTTAATGACTTTGAGAGGATCTGCAAAGTGGAGTGGGAGAAATCCCTCCTGAGATGTGTGCAAACCTGGTGGCCAACTATAAGAAACGTCTGACCTCTAATTGCCAACAAGGTTTTTTTTTTCACCAAGTACGAAGTCATGTTTTGCAAAGCGGTAAAATACTTATTAAAATGCAAATAAATCAATTTATAACCATTTTAAATGTATTTTCCTGGATTTTGTCATTATTAAAATAATCTCTCTAGTCTCTGTTAAAACCTACCAATAAAATTATAGAATGATCAGTTCTTTGTCAGTGGGCAAACATACAAAATCAGCAGGGGGTCAAATACTTGTTTGCCTCACTGTACCGCTATCCAAATGTACCCAATGTGATTTCTGTCTCATCTGTTTCCCCCCAGCAGGCGATTGACAGCCTCAGCTGTACATGTTACTCGATAAGATTAAGGGGATGGGGGGTTTGTTTCCCTCCACTCAGGTCTCAGATTACACTCGGCTCCATACTGTATTCTGTGCAGTGATTGACATCAGATCTCCTTTGGGAGATAACTAAAAGCGGTCTAAAATCTGTAATATGAACAACTGAAGAGAGGCAAGTGCTGTGGATAATCAGGTACAACTTATAGGAGGATTTGTTTCATCTCCGTGCCTTCAGTGGTTATGTGTAATGACCCATACACACGATCCGAATATCGGACGAAAACGATCGTCCGATGATGGATCGTACGATTTTCGGATCGTGTGTACACTACTTTCGACAGCCGATCACGACCGTTCATCCGATTAAATTCGATCGGACAAGCGCGGAAATTTTTCTCGTCCGATGGTCCGATTTTCGTTTAGTCAGTACAGCCGTCGTCCGACAATACAATACAAATACATTACAACACGTGACATCACTTCCGATCGTTTTTTTCTATCGTACGATAATTTTCGTGAGTTTAAAAACCTATTTTATTTTACTCGCGATTATTAAGCGAAAAAAATCGTACGATCCGTCGGCCGATATTCGGATCGTGTGTATGGGCCATAAGGGTTTACAAACACTTTAAAAAGCAGTTTACCACTTGGCAATATACTCAATACTTTTGACCGAGTCCCAAACTCAACATTTATGTTCCATTTTAGCGGACCATTTAATTCCAGGCTACATAATTTATAATTTTTTTTTTTTTTATAATTTATTATTTATACACATTGATGTGTACTTGCAGTTATGTAAATTTTGGCGATATAAACAAACTTCATTACATGCTGGTAAAACACAGAGGCAACTCTGTTCATTAAAAAAAGATCAGTCAGCACAAGACACATGACACACACTGTACAAATCACAAGGTCAGAACACTTCATGTTACCGCTATTTATCAGAGAACACAGACACGATTGTGTACACTTTTTATTTATTTTAAGAAAGGAGGTTTGGATCTCAAAGTCCTCAAATCCTTATTTCAAAACATTTCGATAAAAAAAAATAGCCTTGATACCTCAATCAATTTTTAGTCAATCCGTTGCATGCTCTATGGCTCATTCAACTGTACAAAAAGGTGGCAACCACCCCAATCTATAACTGGCCTTTGCAGCAAGATGCATATGGAAGGGAAAAAAACACATCAGCAACAAAGGATTTCCCAGCACACTTATAGACCAGCCTGCAAAACAGGAGTGTGTGCAAATAAATAGCGTGTACTCAGACTGGTCTGGAGTGGCAAGTGGGGTATCCCAGGGATCTGTCATGGGACCAATTTTGTCATAAATAATATAGAGTGGGGGTTGGCAACCCATTGATTGTGATCTACCCGTCAACCATGGGCAGCCGACAGGAAGGCTGCGAACATGTCCCCACTTTGCCAGTCCTCTCGCTGTGCCTCCTCTGCTCTCATCTTCACTGCAGAGTGAAGACCGGGGAGGCATCACAGTAGAGCTGCACAAGTAATCGTGAAGAATCTAAATCCCTTCCCGATCTTCAAAAAAATAAAAATAAAAAATACATGTCACAACCTTTCTAACTAACAAGTGCAAAGTTCTCACAGTTGGAAAAACAAAACCCAGGCAGCCTGCCAAGTTTTAGGGCTCATTTCCACAGGCGTTTTTACAGCCACCCACTTTTCTGGGCGTTTTTTGCAGCTTAAAAACGGCTCTCCATGTTAGTCTATGGCCTCATGCCCACCATGACGTTTTTGAGCTGTAGATGACTGAGACGTTTTTAAGCTGTAATAGTGCTGTAAAAACGCCAGACATTAAAAAAAACGCTCAAAAACGTGAAAAAACCCTCAAAAACGCTGCCGCGGCGTTTTTAAAGTTTCAGCTTTTTTTTTTTTTTTTTAAATAAACATGGACAGGCGTTTTTAAGCTGTAAAAAACTCAGAAAAGAGGCTGTAAAAACGCCAGTGGAAATGAAGCCTTAATACAACACACAAATAAGTATAAAAAAAGTATCTTTTCGTTCTTTTATCAAAAGGAAAGATTTTGGGCGTGTAGAAGAAGGAAGTTTAACCATTTAAAGACCAGACCTTTTCTGACATTTGTTGCATATAAAGTAAATGCAAAAGGGGGCGTGGTCTGCCCCGGGTGCCGCCCATTGTGGGAGTGTCCCTCTGGCGCACCCAGTCCTCCCCTCCCTCTCTCCTTGATGTGTGTGGATGTGTGCGAGGGTGCGGATGTGCGCGTGTGTGACAGGACGGGCACTCTATTCCTCCCTGTAGCGGAAGTCGGAAAACATTCCATAAATCAAAGACTAGTCAAAACAAAGAGCACAGTACAGGGGGGAAATGCAGAAGGGCACGGTACAGGGGGGTGGGGTCAGGAGGGTACAACACTGGGACTCTTCCCAGGACACGGCCATATCGGGACAGTTTAGTAAAAAGCAAGACTGTCCCAACAAATCCGGGACAGTTGGCAGGTATGATGTAATGCAATATGGTGGGGCCCCCGGGCAGTGCCCAGGAGTGCCCTTGCATTAAGATGGCCCTGTCTGTACCATGTCCCAAGTCTCTGACCATCTCCTGTATAAAAATATATTTTTTTAAAACAGTCACTTTCGGTATCTGTGCCGTTTTGGTATCTTGTATTTTTCATTTTTGGCATCACTTTCGCGCACCAAAAAAAAACTATTCGGTGCATCCCTATTTTCTCTCTTAGAAAATTACTTCGAACACCCAAACGCACATACACATATATGTATACATATACGTATGTGTATAACAGTAAAGTTAGCCCAATTTTTTGTATAATGTGAAAATGTTACACCGTGAGAATCGTGATCTTTATTCTACGCAAAAAAAAAAAATAGTGGATTCTCATTTTAGCCATAATTGTGCAGCTCTACATCACAGTACTGGACTGAGGGCGGGAGCTGCCTCAGCTAACCCTTTAAGGTAACCATCAGGTGATTGGTTGTTAGAATATGACCTATGCCTTTAAAAACCATATAACCTGCTTTCAATGTATTTTTTTTTCTCTCTGCATCAAAAACACAACACACCACACTGGACGGCATGTGGTGTGAACTAGATCCTATGGTTTCCCTTTAATGTCAATAAAAGTTGACTTTTCATTTCAGTCTGCAGACATAGTTTCCCAAAACGGAGGAAAAAAAAATTGAATAAAAATAACCCTTTCTTGCCGTATGGTAACCTGAAGGTGTTCCATGTACAGGATTCCTTCAGAGATTTCAATATACCTGGATGTACGATTGGCTCAGATTTCTCCAAACAAATTGGATAAAAAAAAACGAAAAAAAAAAAAAAAAGAACCCGGGGCAAATTTAGATTATGCTCGAGCCCTGCAGTATAGTTACTTACCTCATTTATAACAGCAGCTAAATCATATACTCCATTTCTCTACACGGCGGTGTTAATCTTCCCGAATACAGAAACCTTTCACATTCCCTTTATTTACAATCCTCACATTCTAGCAAAAAGAAATAGTCAGCCGGGGTAAATCATACTTTTAGGATTGCTTTTCTTTACAGAAATATTAATGAAGTCTAAACCAGCTAAACATAAATGTTTCTGCAGTTTGTAATAGCAGAGCTGTTTAAATCCCTAATTCTAAAGTATAATCTTAGTTATTAAATCTGGAAGGGCTGCAGAAATAAAAATCATTTAGGACAGGCCTGGAAGAATCTCTGTGAAAAAAAAAAAAAAGTATATACTGTATTTATTGGCGTATAACCAGTGCTTTAAGTGGGCCGGAACGCGGCGGTACTCAGTACCGCCACTTCCAAAAATGGCCCTGGAGAGTACCAGCACCTCTCCGTGCGCCCAGTACGTGGGTTTCCCGTACCGGAACGCACTGGCGTAGCGGGGGGGCTCCTGCACCGGGCGAAAAATTGCAGGGGGGCAAAATCCTGGCGTCCGCGAAAAAGCGCAGCCGCCGCCGCCTTAGGAAAGGCCGCGGCTTTGGCCTAGCTCTGGAGCTATCGGCCATCTTGGTACACCCGGCGGCGGCGCGCGATGTTTTTTTTTCAGCCCTTCCGCCTGGTTGGCTGGTGGAACTGTCTGTCTCACTTGATGTGGGAGTGGCGGGAAACACCAGCCAACTAGGCAGAAGGGCTAAAAAAAAAAAAAAAAAAAAAAAAAAAAAAAACAGATAACGGCGCAGGAGATTGGCGGGCGGTAGAGTGGGAGGCGCTGTACCTCTGCGCTGCGCTGATTGGCCTGGAAGTTGGAACATGTGTTTACAGCGCGGCGGCAAGTTTCTCCATCTCCAGCAAGGTAAGCAAAACACTCCTGTACCACAGGGGAGAGAGCAGGGCGCCTAATAGAGTCCCGGCACCTCTTTTGGCCCACTTAAAGCACTGCGTATAACACTTTATTACCCTGAAAATAGAGGGTAAACTGTGCCTGCGTGCCCGCGCAGGGGGCTGTGGAAAGTTTTTCGCCTGAAACTTCCACCTTAAAGTTAGGGTGCGTGTTATACGCCGATAAATATGAGAGATATAGAATATATATATATATATATTTATTAAGAAGAAGAAAAAGAATTCGCAACAATAGAGCTTTGAGGTGTCTGCAGTTCTTATTTCCACAGCAGCCACATAAAAATGTCCACATACATTAGATTGCCCCAAACATACACACAGGTTTTTCCCACCACTCTCCCCCACATATCGAATATAAATGTATAATTTTACACACATATACACACACACACACATCATAACATTATGGCCACCCAACTTAATATTGAGTAAGACCCCTTTTACTGCCAAAATACTACACTTTGCAATTATAGTTGCTCCAGAGCTTAGTAAATGAGGGGACTGCCATCATCCAATGATGTGCATGCAAAAAATGCTTGTTTTTTTTATGCGATGTAAAGGAGTACTTTGTAAAGTTAAAAGGGGTTGTAAAGGTTTATGTTTTTACGCCTTAATGCATCCTTTGCATTAAGATGAAAAAACACCTGGCTGTCACGGGCCTCCCCTCGTTTTACTTACCTGAGCTAGTTCACCTGCTCGTCCCCCGACGTCCTCTTCTCTATGGAGTCTCAGCATTAATTGGATAGATTGATAGCAGCGCAGCCATAGACTCCCGCTACCGTCAATCAAATCCAATAAAGCGCACCCACCGGGGGGCGAGGACGAGTCATACACTTGGCGGCTATGGATGCCAACTGTATGACACGGGAGCGTGCCCGCAAGGTAAGCTCTTTGGGGAGAGCTTCCCAGAAGGTGTTGGCTATTGCGGGGAGGAGCCGTGAGCCGCCGTGGGACCCCAGAAGACGAGGATCGCGGCCACTCTGTGGAAAACAAACTGCACAGTGGAGGCAAGTATGACATGTTTGTTAAAAAAAAAAATTACAAACAATTTAAGCTTCACCTCATTTACTAAAAGCATAACATTGCCTGGTTTGTCTTCTTCCCATACTGCATCCTGGTGCCATCTGTTTCCCAGGTTAGTGACACACACCGCCATCCACATGATGTAAAAGAAAATGTGATTCAGACCAGACCACCTCCTTCCACTGTCCAGTTCTGATGCTCATGTGCCCATTGTAGGTGCTTTTGGCTGTGGATTCCTTTTCGGACCATGGTGGACAGCCAGTTCACAAGTATTCAGTAGGGGATACGGTTGTCTGAATCCTTTTTTTTTTTTTTTTTTTTTTAGTCTTAATTCCCAGGGGGATTTTTCATTAAACAATTGCACTGTATTGGCCATATTTGGCAAGCGGTTGCAGCGTCCCCCCCCAACTTCAATGTGTGTTTGGCAGGTGGTGCTGCCAGTCAAGCACAACATACAGAGTTAAAACTGCTGCACCACAAAGCAAATCATCAAGGCTGAAGCAATGTGAACTCACTCCTGTAACCGCCATGTATTTGTAGGTGGGTGGTCAGAGGGCCCCCAGCCATCTATGTGAACCAAGCAAGCTACCTGTCCCAGGTAGAGAACATGGAGGAAGCCAGATCCCATGTTTGCCTGTCTGCCGTAGTCATTAAAAGCTATGAGGGGGGAAAACAATAAAGCCCTCATGACACATTTCTGTCCCTTTAAAGTGGCCTGCACCACATTGAAAAATCATTGCCGCCTGTTTCAGTAGCTTTGCTGGCACATGTGGCAGATCCAGGTAGTTCTTAATAATGGCAATTTTATAAAGTGGCCCTATTACTGCACCAAGTTAAAGTTAAATTACCTCCCATTTATAGATAACCAAGCTGGAGGTATTCAAGGACCAAGAACAAGACAAAGTTGTTATACAGAGACAAGCATGGAGGCACATTCATTGTGCCTCATTCAAAGTCCCAAATTTCTCCTTTTCTTTTATTGGTATACAGAGACAGTATACAGAGTGTTAGTCTCAGCTACCTCCTCCCCTCCCCATCCGTCAATGGTCGTCATAGATACTGTCGGCATCACAACCAACAACCTCCCAGTGACAGTGGGTGGACCCTGATGGGAAAGCTGAAACCTCATTAGGTCTGCTGTCTCCTTGTGATTGCTAGCCAATAGTAGGCTGTCTATAGAGGTTGGCTGTGCCGAGAACGGAGCAAAGTATGGACATTCTGGCCTCGGTGAACCACTCTCTATACACAGTGCTTGTCCAAAACTGGCACAGAATCTGCTGTGTGCACCATTCGATGCGAGGAGGCACAGAACAATTCTAAAGTGTGTCAGACTAACACTAGCATAAAGTATCACTAGCAAACGACTCAATGCTCAGATCCATCGTAAACTATGGTCAGCATTAGGGTTGTCCCGATACCGATACCAGTATCGGTATTGGTATCGATACCGAGTATTTGCGGGAGTACTTGTACTCCAGCAAATACCCCCGATACCTAAATAGAATACAACCCCCCCCCCCCCCCCGCCGAAGCCCCCGCCGTCCCTTACCGCAAAACCGCTGCGTTAATCCCGTGCATTACAGCGCCGCACTATACAGGCATCTTCCGTTTGAATACTCCTAATCCCCGCCGCGCCATGCATAGACACTCCCCTTCTCGGGATTGTCCAATCCCGAGCAAGGGGGAGTGTCTATGCACGGAGCCGTGTATAGACACTCCCCCTTGCTCGGGATCCGTCCAATCCCGAGAAGGGGAGCGTCTATGATTGGCACGGCGGGGATTAGGAGTATTCAAACGGAAGATGCCTGTATAGTGCGGCGCTGTAATGCACGGGGTTAACGCGGCAGTGGTGGTGGCATCGGCATCATCTACCGCTAGGTATGGGGGACAAGACATGGCTGCATATGTGAGGGACAGGACATGGCTGCATATGTGAGGGACAGGACATGGCTGCATATGTGAGGGACAGGACATGGCTGCATATGTGAGGGGGACATGGCTGCATTTGGGGACACATTTAAAAAAAAAAGTATCGGTATTGGCGAGTACATGAAAAAAATTATCGGTACTTGTACTCGGTCCTAAAAAAGTGGTATCGGGACGACCCTAGTCAGCATATACTGAACTCCATATACTCCATATACAGCTTATGTGGATTACCTTTTTTATGTTTCAGGCTAGGTTCACACTTTTGCAAGTTACAGTTGATGAATTTTCCTTGACACTCAGTTTTGCAAAATCGGTTGCCATGAAGGAGAACGCTGAAAAAAAACACCAGAAATGCAGCAAAAATGCATGCACTGTAAAGTCTATAAAAACTAAAAAAGAACTAAAAAAAAAAAAAAAAAAAAAAAAAAAAACCCAACCTGCTGTGAAAAAAAATAAAAAAAATAAAAGCCTCTGACCTTTTCCAAAAAACGCCTTGGTTGAAAATGCAGATGTGAATGTCACCCATAGTAAATCATGTTAAATGGACTGTAGAACATTCCTGCATCATGCACAAAAAAAAAACATGCATAGGTGTTGTAAAAAAACGTCACACACTCCGCTTGAGTGCTTTCATTAGGGTTGTCCAGATACCGATACTAGTATCGGTAACCAAAACCAAGTATTTGCGGGAGTACTTGTACTCGCGCAAATGCTCCCGATACCTAAATAGAATACTTTTTTTGTATTTATCAACATGTTCTGTGAAAACAAAATAAAAAAAACATTCTTATTCATTTTTATACTCATTTTTATTCTTTTATAATGTCTTGAGTTAGAGTTCTTCATAATTCTAAAGAAAATATCCTTAGCCTGTATTGTGGTTTGAAAACTGTCACATGACATTTTAAAAAAGTATCGGTATTCGGTATCGGCAAGTACATGAAAAAAAGTATCGGTACTTGTACTCGGTCCTGAAAAAGTGGTATCGGGACAACCCTAGCTTTCATCATATACCACTTCCTTCCAGTCTGGATATAGATATCAGATATTCCAACTGCTCACAAGCACACGAGATGAGACTTGTTTGTCTGCCAAACATGGACTCTTTATTAGAACCAGAATACAAGTCTTCTATACAGTAAAAGAGGCGGATCCTGCTCATATTACTCTAGCAATACACAAACAAATTAACATGAGCCAATTAGCTAATCCCATAAAGAAGCCGTTGTGACTCCTTAACGACAATACACATTATCATACATATCAACACAGAACTCCTTCATACAACTGCAGGGTCAATTAGCACAAACAATGGGTTAGAGATCCTTAGAAGTTAGCCTAGACTCATTTACTTTGCGACCTTTTGCCATATTTCAGGATTCAAAAAAATAAAGATATAAAACTAATTGTTTGTGAAGAACCAACAAGTGGGACACAATCATGAAGTGGAACAAAATGTATTGGAGATTTCAAACTTTTACAACAAATAATAAACTGAAAAATTGGGCGTGCAAAATTATTCAGCCCCCTCAAGTTAATACTTTGTAGCGCCACCTTTTGCTGCGATTACAGCTGTAAGTCGCTTGGGGTATGTCTCTATCAGTTTTGCACATCAAGAGACTGACATTTTTGCCCATTCCTCCTTGCAAAACAGCTCGAGCTTGGTGAGGTTGGATGGAGAGTGTTTGTGAACAGCAGTTTTCAGTTCTTTCCACAGATTCTCGATTGGATTCAGGTCTGGACTTTGACTTGGCCATTCTAACACCTGGATATGTTTATTTGTGAACCATTCCATTGTAGATTTTGCTTTATGTTTTGGATCATTGTCTTGTTGGAAGACAAATCTCTGTCCCAGTCTCAGGTCTTTTGCAGACTCCATCAGGTTTTCTTCCAGAATGGTCCTGTATTTGGCTCCATCCATCTTCCCATCAATTTTAACCATCTTCCCTGTCCCTGGTGAAGAAAAGCAGGCCCAAACCATGATGCTGCCACCACCATGTTTCACAGTGGGTATGGTGTGTTCAGGGTGATGAGCTGTGTTGCTTTTACGCCAAACTTAACGTTTTGCATTGTTGCCAAAAAGTTTGATTTTGGTTTCATCTGACCATCTGTGTCTCCCAGGTGGCTTGTGGCAAACTTTAAACGTCACTTTTTATGGATATCTTTAAGAAATGGCTTTCTTCTTGCCACTCTTCCATAAAGGCCAGATTTGTGCAGTATACGACCGATTGTTTTCCTAGGGACAGAGTCTCCCACCTCAGCTGTAGATCTCTGCAGTTCATCCAGAGTGATCACGGGCCTCTTGGCTGCATCTCTGATCAGTCTCCTTGTATGAGCTGAAAGTTTAGAGGGACGGCCAGGTCTTCGCAGATTTGCAGTGGTCTGATACTCCTTCCATTTCAATATTATCGCTTGCAAAGTGCTACTTGGGATGTTTAAAGCTTGGGTAAAAAATTTTTTGTATCCAAATCCGGCTTTAAACTTCTCCACAACAGTATCTCGGACCTGCCTGGTGTGTTCCCTTGTTCTTCATGATGCTCTCTGCGCTTTAAAAACGGACCTCTGAGACTATCACAGTGCAGGTGCATTTATACAGAGACTTGATTACACATTAGTCATTTAGGTCAACATTGGATCATTCAGAGATCCTCACTGAACTTCTGGAGAGAGTTTGCTGCACTGAAAGTAAAGGGGCTGAATAATTTTGCACGCCCAATTTTTCAGTTATTTGTTAAAAAAAAGTTTGAAATATCCAATAAATTTCGTTCCACTTCATGATTGTGTCCCGCTTGTTGATTCTTTACAAAAAAATTACAGTTTTATATCTGTGTTTGAAGCCTGAAATGTGGCAAAAGCTCGCAAAGTTCAAGGGTGGCGAATACTTTCGCAAGGCATTGTACATTATAGCAGACAGACAGCTGGAGTTGATGACATAAGCATCTAACAGTATGTGTCCCAATAGTATGAATCAGTCAGTCACTCTTTCTAATATGACATATACAGGGTTCCCAGAGTCTGTGTCTTGGGGCGACATGGACCTGAATCCAAAGTAACATCACCTCAGGGATCCCCAGGCTTACAGCTCACAAAGAGCACCGTTCCCCCACATGGCAGGGCCCATGATCGCAAGGCAAAAGTCTAGCATTCAGTCCTCTTCAAAAGCTTCCGTCCTGGGTGAGTCTGTCACAGATGTGAACCAGGCCTCACCTCAGCCCTAGTTCACACTGATGCAGTGCAGGAAATGCAGCGATTCCTGTGCGTTTCCCACATGGCATAGCAAGTGCACTATGTTCATGCAATCTGCTGCTGGTGTCAATTAAATTCAACACCCCAAAAGCAGGTCACGCTTGCCTGAACCGGATTGCATGGGTGTTTCATGGGAACAAAAAAAAAAAAAAAAAAAAAAAAAAAAAAAAGCTGCCTGCACCTGTTTAATGTGGATGCAGTATGATTTAAGACAGGGGTCTTCAAAACTACGGCCCTCCAGTTATTCAGGAACTACAATTCCCACCATGCCTATGTCATGTCTGTGGATGTCAGTGTGTTCCAATGCCTCATGGGATGTGTAGCTGGAGGGCCGTAGTTTGAGGCCCCTTTCACATTTATACGACTTGTCTCACGATTTTGTACTGTAAAATCGTATATGACAAGTCATTCTCCACGATTTTCAATGAACACTATTCATACTGGCACCACTTTAAGTAGTGCCAACTTCAAAGTAGTCCCTGCACTACTTTGGTCCGATTTTGAAGCCACTTACAGGCATTCATTGAAATCGTGGCAAAATCACGCGACTTTAAAGTCGTACAAGTGTAAAAGGGGCCTGAGGATCCCCGATTTAAAATGAATGGGCTCAAGTTTTACCGCACAGAAATCGTATGCGATTTGCACAGGGATGCATTATATTGTGTGCAGGGTCCCGTGTTAATATGCACACCGTGGTGCCTTGGCATTTTAAATAGCAGCCCAAAGCACATACAGTAAACACGCAAGCCTGCTCCTCAGTGCAACAAAACACATGTGTTGCCTAGTAATAAAAATAAACAAACGGAACAAAATATGTATAGCCAATACCCATGGGTGCCTGAACACATCCTTAGATAACTAAAGTAATCCAGAGCCTGGAGCACTCCATTATGTCAGTCTTGACTTCTGCAGGGAATGTTGAGCTCTCCACACATCCAGCTGCCCACTGAGTTCCTTCAGATCAGGGGTCTCCAAACTTTCTAAACAAAAAGGGCCAATTTACTGTCCTTTAGGAGGGCTAAACATTGGGTGTCAGTGTAAGAAATGGTGCCCCATCCTTGGTGTCGGTGGGAGGAATAGTGCCCCATCCTTGGTGTCAGTGGGAAGAAATGGTATCCCAACATTGGTGTCAGTGAGAAGAATAGTGCCCCATTGTTGGTCGGTGGGAGGAATAGTGCCTTGTCATTGGGAGGAATAGTACCCCATCATTGGTTTCAGTAGGAAGAGTAGTGCTCCATCGTTGGTGTCAGTGGGAGGAATAGGGCCCCAAGAGCCGCATTAAAGCACGCAAAGGGCCACATCTGGCCCCCGGGCCGCAGTTTGGAGACCACTGCTTTAGATTGATGAATAGCCTCAATGATCAGTAATAAAAGGAGGCAATGAAAGCTTTGGGTGGAGCACGACCTTTACTGCACATCAGGAGGGGTTTGGTGCTACCGGGGGACTTTAGCAGCCATCTGGCGATAGTGCTGGCTACAAACCTAGGCCGCTTGTTTCATTAATAGACGTTCAAGACAGGCCTTAGTTACATAGCCATGCAATGTGTATAAACATCTTTTAAAAAGGTTAGGCACAAAAAGAAAAACAAATATGCATTGTAATAGCAGTATGACACAAGTCACCATCACAAAGGCACTCTGCTAGAATGAGATCTGCTTGCCAATCTATTACAATGGGAAAAGAATGCCCGCAGGGAATTAGGCTGGCAGGCTGTTCATACAATACCGTGATAAGGGGAAAAACAAAAAATAACTGCATAATCCAAGAATAAAAGGGTGAATTTGAGGGTACCCCTCCAAGCAAACAAATTAAAAAAAAAAAAGTGTCCCTTCCCACCCCATACAATGAGCATCTGCTAGCACTATGGGTGGTATTCACATAGGATTTTATTTATGAGCTGGAGACATGAGTGGCTGTTGGAATGTAATCCAGTCTGACATTACTAGATATAATGCAGATACTTTTATATTAAATTGAAACCAAGGTATTGATTGAAATGTGAAACTAGAACATCTTCACTCCAATCTAGTCTGTAACAGTGCATTAAAACACACGCACGTTAATGTGCGTTACATTAGTGCAAGCTATTAATTGAAAAGGGCTTCCCAACACACCAAAACTGACCTAAAAATCATGCATGCAGCATTTTCGGGAGAGCAGCATACTCTACATTAGTGCTTTGCTCTGCAATGAAAAACGCATCTGTTGGCAAGGTGTATTGTGTTAGAGTGAATCCGCCTTAAAGGGGTTGTAAAGGTTCATTTTATTTTCTAAATAGGTTCCTTTTTAACTGCTTGCCGATCTGCCGCCGTCATTTTACTGCGGCAGGTCGGCTCTCCTGAGCGAGAGCCCGTAGATCTACGTTGGCTCTTTAAGCGGCCACTAGGGGGCAGGCGCGCGCGCACACGCACACCGCCAGGCACCCGCGATTGCTCGGTAGAGAGCGAGGACCGGGAGAGAAATGCTGATCTTCCATTCATACAATGTATGAACGGAAGATCAGCGATTTCCCCTAGTGAGGCCACCCCCCCCATAAAGTTAGAACACACCCAGGAACACACTTAACCCCTTCCCCGCCCCCTAGTGTTAACCCCTTCACTGCCAATGGCATCTTTATAGTAATCCAATCCATTTTTATAGCACTGATCGCTATAAAAATGCCAATGGTGCCAAACGTGTCCGAAGTGTACGCCATAATGTCGCAGTACTGAAAAAAAAAAAAAAAAAAAAAAGCTGATCGCTGCCATTACTAGTAAAAAAATATTAAAAATGCCATAAAACCACCCCCTATTTTGTAAACGCTATAACTTTTGCGCAAACCAAACGCTAATTGCGATTTTTTTTTTTTTTTACGAAAAATATGTAGAAGAATACGTATCGGCCTAAACTGAGGAAAAACCTTTTTTTTTTATATATTTTCTTGGGGATATTATAGCAAAATGTAAAAAATATTGCATTTTTTTTCAAAATAGTCGCTCTATTTTTGTTTATAGCCCAAAAAATAAAAACCGCAGAGATGATGAAATACCACCAAAAGAAAGCTCTATTTGTGGGAAAAAAAGGACGCCTTGTTTGGAAGCCACGTCGCACGACCACGCAATTGTCAGTTAAAGCAACGCAGTGCCGAATCACAAAAAGTGCTCTGGTCATTGGGCAGCAATATGGTCCGGGGGTTAGGTGGTTAAGCTAGTGCATTGTTGGTTCACTTACCATTTCCATCGATTTCCCTTCTTAATGTTTTTTTTCTTTGTCTGAATTTCTCACTTCCTGTTTCTCCTCAGTAAGCTGTTCTGGCTGACTAACCCCCAGCCAGAGTGGCTCGGATGATAGGAGTAAGCTTACTGAAGAGAAACAGGAAGTGAGAAATTCAGACAAAAAGAAAAAAAACATTTAGAAGAGAAATCGAAAGAAAAGGTAAGTGAACCAACAATGCACTAGCTTAAAAAGGAACCAATTTAGAAAATAAAAAAACCTTTACAACCCCTTTACAAGCTTTGGGTCAACCTATGAAGTTTATACATTTTTAAACTGTTTTAATTTGTACCTACTGATAAAGCGCAAGTGAGGTAAAAAACACAAATACATACATAATAAAAAAAAAAAAAAAATATATATATATATATATATATATATATATATATATATATATATATATATATATATATATATATATATATATATATATATATATATATATATATATATATAATAAAGGGCTGGGGAAATGAAAGATTAATTCCTCGATTTAATCGATCAAACAAATTAAAGATTAAATTCTTTTGATCGTTCAAAATTCTTGATGTCACCGGACATCCTGGACAGTGACACTTACCCTGCTGGATGCGAGCAGAGGCGATTTGCAAGACGACTTCTGTATAGAAGTCAATGCAAGTCGCCCCGAGCCGCCCCCGAAGTCGTACAGGGAGTAAATTTCTAAGTCGGAGCGACTTGCGTCGCTCTGATGCCGCTTACACACGACCACTTTTTGTGATAAAAAAAAAAACGACGTTTCAAGTGATGAAACAAAACTAAGTTTTTCAAACTTCATTTTCCAAAACGACGTTGCATACACACCATCGTTTTTCCAAAATGCTCTAGTAAAGCGCGGTGACGTACACCACATTCGACGGCACTCGGCTCCATTGAAGCTCCGTCTCATAACTTGCCTCTGAGCATGCGCGGCTTTAAAAACGTTGTTTTCAACATCGGTTTGCCCACACACCATCACTTTTTATGACACTAAAAAAAAACGACGTTTTGAAAAACGACACAAAAAATTCAAGCATGTTCGAATTTTTTTTTTGGTCGTTTTTTTGAAGACATAAAATGACGTTTTGCCCACACACAGTGATTTTAAATGATGTTTTTGAAAACATCGTTTTTTTTTATCACAAAAAGTGATCGTGTGTACGCGGCATGATTAGAACGCTCCATTGCACTGCATGGGAAGCGACTCGTCAGGCTGCTAAGCCACCTGACGCGTCGCCCCAGTGTGAACCGACTCTCAGGGTTTATTGTCAATAAAATGCGACCATGTCTGCTTCCAGAAAATGTAAACACTAAAGTGATGCCTACTATAAAAGTGACTGACAGTCAATATTCTAGATACGTTTTATAATCAAAGTTAAACTTACTTTCTACATTTTTCTAAAAGTTTAATAAGAAAAGATTACTTACTTCAGTGCTACGGTTTGGATTTAAAACGTATTTGTGTGAACTGTGATGGTAATTCATAGATTGTGGAAACTAACTAGTGTCGGGTGATTGTATATAGTGTATACCACATTTACCACCGACTAATGCAGAGTTGCAATGCAAGGAGATCAGCTAAAAGTAGTTAGATCTGTATGTGCGTTATAACCAAAATTAGTCGATAAATAAAAACGATCAAACATGAACATTTTAGATAAGTAACAGCCCTTATATATATATATATATATATATATATATATATATATATATATATATATATATATATATATATATATATATATATATATATATATTAATAATAATAAAAAAAATAATAAAAAAAAAAAAAAAAAAAAAGTATAATGTTGTCTTCAAACTTTCTAAATAAAAGGGGCCAATTCACCGCCCTTCAGACTTGAGGAGCCGGACTGTACCATTGGGAGTAGTTCCTTGAGTCAGCAGGAGTAAACAGTGAATCTTTAGCATCAGGGGGGAGGAATAGTGCCCCAACATTGGCTTCAGGTGGAGGGGGGAGATAGTGCCTTGCATCAGTGGGAGGAAACATGCCCCAAGGTTTGGGTAAAGGCAAGCAAACAGTCACAGTTTGGAGCCCACCGACTTATATCCGTCACTGACTGTAATGTGTGTTATAACAGTCAGAGCCAGTAAGCTTTTACCCTTGCCCGAACGTCTTTTCTGTTAAAGGGTTTGTAAAGGTACAATAATTTTTTTCCCCCCTAAATAGCTTCCTTTGCCTCATCCTTCGATTTTGCTTTTAAATGTCCTTCTTTCTTCTGAGAAATTCTCCCTTCCTGTTCTTCTGTCTAACTCCACACAGTAATGCAAGGCTTTCTCCCTGGTGTGGAGTGTCCTGCTCGCCCCCTCCCTTGGACTACAGGAAAGTCAGGAGGCTCTCTCTGTTGCAGATAGAGAAAGGAGCTGTGTGTTAGTGGGTGTCCTGAGTCTCCTGTAGTCCAAGGGAGGGGGGCGAGCACAACACTCCTCACCAGGAAGAAAGCCTTGCATTACTGTGTGGAGTTACAGGCAGAAGAACAGGAAGTGAGGATTTCTCAGAAGAAATAAGGACATTTAAAAGCAAAATGAAAGGACGAGGCAAGTGAAGGAGGACTGCACTAGGGTAAAGGAAGCCATTTAGGAATAAATTGTACATTTACAACCCCTTTAAGTGAAATCCTCCTCCATTGATGTCCTCCCCCCACCGTTTTTTTATCCAGTACAGCAGTGGTTAATAGAATTGTGGGAGCCGTCACAGGCGCTTATCAAGAATGCCCTACTACTATGCCCACTCTTTTCACCCAGATCCACCATTCATAGAATTCCGACTACAGCTTTGATGCAAGAAAAGTGATCTATGAATGGAGGAGGGGCAAATGATTGAAAGGTATGCCCCCTATATTCATATAAGCTGTATTATGGCTTCTACGAATGGCGGAGCTGGGTAGAAAGTGCAGGCATAGTTGGGAACTATTGATGAGAGCATGCGATAGCGCCCTCAGTTCTATTACTCCAGCCACACCCTGCAAGTTATGTCCCTAGGCTGATTTTTCAGCTTCCGCATGTTTGGTGCAGGAAGATAGCACACCCTAATGTATTATTACAAACTGTCTTGGATTTGCCAGGCACTGGAGAAGCACTGAAAGTTAAGATTACAGACAAAGGGGCACTGGGGGTCCTCTGAGGCAAAGAGGGGGGCTAGCTATTTTTGGATGGAGGTTAGGTGGAGAGGGAGGAGTATGCATCTATTACTTTCCTACACCAACTTCGGAGCATATTTCATTTTACTGACCAGAAGTAAAGCACACATTAATATAGTACTGTGTACCAAGTGCAGTGGTCAGAATCTTACATAGTCCTGACCCCTGCACTGTATCCACTACATAGCACATACTCCTGACCAACTATGTTGTGTGTTCTAACTCAAAACAGCATATTTTTATAATATATCTCTATATAAAAATAAAAACAAACACACACACACCAGAAATTGATATCTATCAAACAAAAGTGCAGTCCAACCCTTGATTTAAAAAAAACAAAAAAAAACAAACACATAACATTGACGCAACACGGTGGGAGGAGCCGGGTGACGTCACTTCCGGTTACGGCCGAAACCGCAAGCCTTTAATTATCAGCATCTTGCCGATGTATGATCCCACTCTGCTGTGGCTACTCGCATATCAATTTTAAAATGCAAGTCTACCTTTGTTTAAAATAAACCATTGCTTCATACTACACCATGGAGGAGATGTTTTCTTATTGCATGAACATTGAGAGATGACATCATATAAAGATTGCTTTGGTAGTTTGATGTGAACGCCCATTGCACATGGTGGCTGATCAGTTTGTGATTCAGCACCAATTTCTAATTGTTGACACTGATCTGTGTCAATCACTCACCATTTATCCTGGAAGAAGGATTGCACTTTGGTTTTTGGATTTTATTTGCGCACTGGACTTTAAAATTTGATTTTCCTCGTACAATAAATGGACCCAAATAGAAAAGCTGTGGCTGGCCCCGGTACATCCGAACAACTTTATTGTGGAATGCGGATGTGGAGGTTGATCCCGGTAGCATGTTAGGTCCAATGACCCAGCTTAGACGCACGTGGCGCAAATTGATACGCCAGCATAAATTATCCTCCGACGGATCCCTTCTGACCTCCTTCGCCGGCAACCCCAAAATCCCAGATAGCCTCACCCACAGAATGTCCGCTCCATGGACAGTAAGGAACCTTTTTCACTTTGGGAACCTAGTGGACCCCCTGACTCGAAAAATGCGCACATTCAGGCCAAATATGATTTGCCGTGCCAGGAGTTCTATGGATATCTCCAGATTCGCCACTATGCTCTGACCATCGCCCCAAACCTGCAGTCCCCCCCCCCCCCCCCCCCAACGGCTTTTGAGAGGCCGATATTGGCGGGCACGGCACAGAAGGGCTTGATCTCCAACATATATAAAATGTTGAGTTCTCGGCCTGTAGATACTATGGGCAAACACACATACATGCTTAAGTGGGAAAAGGCTCTAGGCAAGGATATATCCATGGAGCAATGGCAGGTGATCTGGTCCCAAGCGGCAAAAAGTTCGATCTGTATGTTATACAAGGAGAACATATATAAACTCCTCTACTTTTGGTACATGGCGTTCTTCACGCCATTTACCCGACCACTTCGGACCGCTGCTGGCGTTGTCGACAGGACAGGGGTACGCTTATCCAAGTTTACTGGAGTTGCCCACTGATCGTCCCCTTCTGGAACTCGGTCCAGCAATTATTGGACAGACTTCTAGATGGGACGCTCCCCCTGACCCCGAAAGTTTACTTATTAGGATTGCCCCCACCAAACCTACCAGCACCCTACAAGAAACTGACCAGACATATCCTCACGGCAGTGCGATGTCTGGTGGCTCTACATTGGAAGCGCTCTGCCCCTCCCCCCCCCCCCCCCCCCCACCCGAGGCCCTATATGCAAGGATCAAGGATGTGGAACTAATGAAGAGGATGACGGCCAGAATAATGGACAGACTGGAGGCCCACGACGAGGTTTGGAAGCTTTGGCACCGTCTGGAGGAGATACCCTGATCAGGTACCTAGACCACACTAGTGATTTCCCATCCCATTCCCCCTCCCCCCTCCTTTCCTGCCTCCCTCTTTCCCCCTCCTCTCCTTTTTGCCATTTCCTTTCCTATCTTCTTATCTCTTCCCGTGAAATCACGGGTGTTTCTAGATTGTTCACTAGTATAATGCTTCACCTTTTTTTTTTTTCCTTTTCTTGTACCTTGCACTTCACCAGTTTATGTAGCTGTGACTCAGTACGAACTTTCAGCTGCCTTGTGAGAAGGTACATAACGGGTCAGATAAAGCTTTGGAAATTGTCAAATAGAGTAATGACCACTTCACTAGATGTTGCTTATGTGAATGATCTTACATGTATCAGTATTGAAATCTTCTAAATAAAACTATTGATAAAAAAAAAAAAATTGATTTTCCATTCAATATTGTACAGGATTTCCTTTTTTTTCGTCTTTACATTAAAGGTTTGAGTTTTTACACTTATTTTAGTGTATTTAGAGTCAGCGCTGCTCCAACATTATTGGTGTTCGTGACACTAAAAGAAGTTTTGCATCTTTATCACCATTTTTCTTGCACCGCACTTTTTTTTTGTGAAAAAAAATCAAATAAAAAAATAAAAATGGTGCTCCCCGGCTGTAGGTCCCCTGGACAACAAACTTTGCACACTTGTAGAGGAAGAGTTGGGCTACATGTGTGCCGGTACCGGGTCCCCAAAGTCTGGGAGATCAGGCGCAAAAAAGGTGACTCGAGTATAAGCCAAGGAGGGCCTTTTCAGCACCAAAAAATGTTCTGAAAAACTCGGCTTATACTCGCAATTACCACCAAATGAAAGCTCCATTTGTGTGAAAAAACAAATAAAAATAATGTCATTTGTGTACAGTGTTGCATGACTGCACAACTGCCAGTTAAAATAGCGCAGTGATGAATAGCCACAAATGAAGGGTGCAACTTCTGGAGGTCAAGTGGGTAATTTGGGTGCACGGACTACATTTTTGCAAAAGGTGGACTATGCCAAAAATAGCTTAAATATGGTCATCAGTATCTTTTTTTTTTTTTTTTATGTTGAGATACAGCCCATGTCCTGCTCAGTAGTTCCCAGCTCCTTGGAGAGCCGCTACACCATTGGCATCTGTATTTATACAGCCAATTCTCCCCCCCCCCCCATCATTCATTAGGCCGTTATATACACAGGTATACCAGTAAGCACCAATTCCACATGCCTTCAAAACATTATTCCTGATATATTTATAAAATACCTGCTTTCATAAAATCCTTTGAGAATAATATGTTCAGAATAACACAGATTACTTATTTGTCGCTCAGGTTTAGAAGGATAATTTACAGCCACAATAATCCATCCATACATCAAATAACAACCCTGCCACCGTGCTTACCATATAAACAGGAAGAAAAATCTCTCCCTTCACATTTCGGTGGTAATTGTCATAGTGGATGACTTTACACTTCCTCTTGTTAATCATAGGAAGAAATCAGTTTATAGAGACACAATAACCGTACGGTGTCACAAAGTAAACATTTAACCAATCTCTCCAGGATAATCGAATGGATGAACTCACCGGGGAGAACTACCGTAAATCTTTTAAATAAGGCTCTTTCGAGCCAATCAACATGAAGGAGGTGTAATGATGTTCTAGGGAACCCGCGGCAGATGTTAGTATTCCCAGCAACGTGTGTCGAGATTTACTGCAGTCTCATGCCTCTGTTCAACAAATCCTTAAGAGCCTACTAATCTAACAGCTGGCATTTCATCCTGACGGCTGATGTACACACAGCTCACATAACGAGCCTCCAATACTCACTATACCATGACGGCTCCTTTGTTTAAAGGGGGTCTCTGCTTTAAAGTTGAATTTTAGGATTGAGACATAATCTGCCTTTGTAGTGGAGTCCCTGTTCCCTCCCCCAACACACTGAAAGTCTGGTGGGTGCATTACATACCATAATCCTATCTCCAGCAGGATGTCTCAAGCCATTTGCCCAATTACCCTACAGCAAGGGTCTCAAACTGGCGGCCCCACTTGTGTAGTGAAACTACAAGTCCCATCATGCCTCTGCCGGGGAGTCATGCTTGTAGGTGTCAGCCTTGAAATGCAGTGTTCTCAGGTGGGATCAGACACGATTCCGAACCCAACTTATGGCCCTTTCACACGGGTGGACAAACGGTCCATAAACGGACTTGTAATGCATCCCTATGGGATCGCGTACGTTAGTGGATGATGCATCCGCTAACATCCGCAAAGATCCGTTTTTTCGGACGGAAGAAAACCCTATTTTCTTCCGCACTGTTTTTCCTTTTATATTTAGCTACTTCAGTCCGAGGCCATAGTAAAAAGACGGCCTCCAGGTGGCTCTATAAATCCGGGAGGCCAGCTTTAAGGCCTTGGTTCCTCAGGCCACTGGGGGGGGTGCACACCGTCGGCGCGTCACCGCAATGCCGATGCGCGTGCCTTGCGGCCGTGATGTCCGCCAGGTACCCGTAATCGGCAGTTTTAGAGCTGGGAAGTGGAGCTCTGTCAGGGAGAGGAGACTGATGCTCTGTCCCTTGTACATAGGGAAACAGCATCGGTCACCTACCCCCACAGCAAGAATCACTCCCAGGATACACATTTAACCCCTTCCCCGCCCCCTAGTGTTAACCCCTTCCCTGCCAGTCACATTTATACAGTAATCAATCAATGCATTTTTATAGCACTGATCGCTGTATTAATGTAAATGGTCGCAAAAATGCGTCAAAAGTGTCCGCGATAATATCGCAGTCCTGACAAAATTTGCAGATTCTATCCCCTATTTTGTAGCCACTATAACTTTTGCGCAAACCAATCACTATACGCTTATTGCGATTTTTTTATTTATTTTATTATTATTTTTTACTAAAAATATGTAGAATACATATCGGCTTAAACTGAGAAAAAAAAAAGTTTTTTATAGAAAAAAATTGGATATTATAGCAAAAAGTAAAAAATAGTGTTTTTTTTTTCAAAATTGTCGCTCTATTTTTGTTTATAGCTCAAAAAATAAAAACCGCAGAGATGATCAAATACCACCAAAAGTAAGTTCTATTTGTTTGGGAGGCACGTCCACGCAATTTTAATTTAAATCGAAGCAGTGCTGAAAGCTGAAATTTTGCCTGGGCAGGAAGGGGGTATATGTGCCCAGTAAGCAAGTGGTTAAATAAAATATGTAATAATAATAATAATAATAATAATAATAATAATAAACCCTTACAACCCTTTAAGTATCATTTCATGAGATAATTTATAAGGGCCTGTTTAGGGGCGGTGAGGGTAGGAATTGGGTGGATCAACTGGTGGCGAGTAACCCTTAAAGTATAACTAAAGGCAAAACTTATTTTTTTAAGTTTTGGATAGAGTGGAGAGTGATTAGAACCCCTGTTAGTCGTAAAAACGATCTGCACCCCCATTAGAGTTTCCCCTCTTTTTGTCCCGTTTACAATTTTCATTGAAATGAAAGAAAATACCAAATTTTGGGTTGTCCCCAGAAAAGTATTCAAAAAGGGAAAATCTTCCAATGAGGACACTAGTTCTGGTGACCTGGGGGGTCCCCAAGCAATTCCCTTATTTGCAGGGAATCTCTCTCCCTTCCTGTTTGGCTATGGGACAGGAAGTGAAATCTCTGCAATGAGACACAGATGGCGAAATAACCCTCCCTTACGCTATTCAAAATTAACCACTTATGACCCGGTCCAATATGCAGGTAAAAGGACCTGGCCCCTTTTTGCGAATGGGCACTGTGTCACTTTAACCGACAATTGCGACAAGTGCGACGTGGCTCCCAAACAAAATTGGCGTAATTTTTCCCCCACAAATAGAGCTTTATTTTAGTAGTATTTGATCACCTCTGCAGTTTTTATTTTTTTGCGCTATAAACAAAAAAAATAAATAAATAATTATTCTCTTTTGTGCTATATCTTCGAGAAAAAAACGCAATAAGCGTTTGATTGGTTTGCGCAAAATGTATAGCGTTTACAAAATATGGGATGGTTTTATGGCATTTTTATTCATTTTTTTTTTACTACTAGTGGCGGCAATTTTTTTCATGACTACGACACATCTGACACATTTTTGGCACCATTGTTTTCACAGCGTAAAAATTGCTATAAAAATGCACCGATTACTGTCAAAATGACACTAGCTGTGAAGGGTTAACCAGGAGGGGGTGCTGTAAGTGTTAAGCGTGTTCTTACTGTGGGGGGCGTGGCTAACACAGGGAACAGACGATCACTGACAGCCACACTAGGAAGCACGGGGAAGGTTTGTTTACACTCACCTCTCCACATTATTTCTCTCTGTGACCCGCGGTCACGGAGGACAGGACCGGGTCGCGAGCGCGCCGCCCACGGTTAGGTATCTTAAAGAGGACTTACCTGTACGTCCATATGCCCAGCCGTGCCATCCTGCCGACGTTAATGGTCGTGCGACGGTGCTTAACCGGTTAAACACTTCAAGGCCCGGTTAGCTCAGGACTTGAAATGTTGAGCCCCGCTTAAAGTCTGCGATTGCTGGTGCATTCCTAGTGTTTGAATGATAAAAGCTGCAGTGTCTGCATCCCTCTCCAATATATAACCCTAACAGATTTTTTCTATTGAGGGTGCCTAAAATCTGACTTGAATCTTAGTGCAGACTTCTGGGAAGTTAGTGAGCCAATCACAAAAATACAATTTCTGGGGCCATACATTAAGGGTGCAAGATAGGGTTTTCCCGATACCACTTTTTTTTAGGACCGAGTACAAGTACCGATACTTTTTTTCATGTACTCGCCGATACCGAATACAGATACTTTTTTTAAATGTCCCCAAATGCAGCCATGTCCCCCACATATATCCAGCCATGTCCTGTCCCTCACATATGCAGCCATGTCATGTCCCTCACATATGCAGCCATGTCATGTCCCTCACATATGCAGCCATGTCATGTCCCTCACATATGCAGTCATGTCCCTCACATATGCAGCCATGTCATGTCCCTCACATATGCAGCCATGTCATGTCCCTCACATATGCAGCCATGTCCTGTCCCCCATACCTAGTGGTAGATGATGCAGATGCCACCACCGCTGCCGCCTCCGCCGCTGCAGCGTTAACCCCGTGCATTACAGCACTGCACTATACAGGCATCTGCCGTTTGAATACTCCTAATCCCCGCCGCGCCACGCATAGACACTCCCCTTCTCGGGATTTGACGGATCCGTCGAATCACGAGCAAGGGGAAGTGTCTATACACGGCTCCGTGCATAGACACTCCCCCTTGCTCGGGATTGGACAGATCTGTCCAATTCCGAGAAGGGGAGTGTCTATGCATGGCGCGGCGGGGATTAGGAGTATTCAAGCGGAAGATGCCTGTATAGTGCGGTGCTGTAATGCAAGGGATTAATGCGGCGGCTTTGCGGTATGCGGCGGCAGGGGGGGCGAGTACTCTATTTAGGTATCGGGGGTATTTGCGGGAGTACAAGTACTCCCGCAAATACTCGGTATCGGTACAACCCTAGTGCAAGGGAAGCCTCCAGATTGCCATATTGCATTGAATTTTACAAAGAATTACAGTGGCTACAGATTGAAAGGGAAAGGTCATTGTTAATAACAAATGGTTGTAAAGGTTTTTTTTGTATTCTCTGCATTAAAACACCTTTTTCGTGCAATTCATCCTCTCCCCACAGCTGTGATCTTCCGATAATAAAAAGCCAATATAGCAGCTGTGCCTGTGACAAGCACCAACTATACCCGCCCTGTCCACATCTGTGCTCTATTCATGACACACACAGGTTCCCACAATGCAAATCATTCTGTGATTGGAAAAGGTGGACCCCTCATCCTCCAGTCATGGAACCCTTTGCATTGTGGGAACCTACAAAACAGGTGCTATGAATGGCGCAGGGAGGCAGAACTGGGCACAGTCAGCAGGGCCGCTGAAATTAACTCTGCCAGCACTGCACTGGAGAATACCCGCTGCAGGGCTATCCAGGGCAGACGACTGAGGATTTCTACTGGAAACAGCTGTCATCAGCACGCAGGACATGGTTCATTGCTGGTAAGTAGGGCCCTGATGCTGGGAAAAAATAAACCACTAAACCTCAGTTTTGAATAGCACTGCACATGATGATGCCAGGGGACCACACAGTCTGGAGCTTCAGGACAGTACTGGAGCCTGCTGGACCGAGGGATAAGGCTTAAAACAGCATTTAACCCTTACAGGGGGGTTTACTGCAAGGGTAGATTTTATCTCAACTTTAAGCTTCTTTATGATCGCTGTGATAACAAATTCACCATCTTCAGCAGTCTCTTGATCTGCTTAGCAGACAAAATCCCTTCATTTATATACAATCTAAATGGGTGAACAAGGTACAGTGTCTACTTTCACTAGCAACTGCATGAGAGAGCTTTTACCCCAAGGATACCATAGGGGCACCTTCCCACCCAGGAGCACGTCTTCTAATGTGCATTCACATGCGTTGCTCACAGGCATTCTGCACAGGTTCCATTCATTTCTAATGATCTCCCAGGAAGCATCTATGCATAGGAAATCATACCAGGCTCTAAAGCACTATGGAACTGTAGATACCTGCACTGAACTAGAAAAAAAAAAAGTCATGCGTGTTTGTGTACACTGAGGGTGTAGAAAATAGATGGGCAAACATGCATATGTACCAACGGGCACATGGGTGTTCATTCCTAAATATTCAGCAGATGAGTAATCCTCCATATTCCTATACATTCTTGTTCCTACATGGAAGGGTCCTAAACGTAAACCTGTTATGACACCAATATGGTCCTCAATGCTTCTACATTGCCTGGCCGCTAACCCAACTCTTTGGCTTTAGAGCCCTTTTGCATTGAGCCGCAGGACGCATTAGCAATAAAGCACCGCTAGTTTTAGCTGCGCTTTTCACCCCAGCTAGTGGCCCAGGAAAGGGTTAATAGAGACCAAAAAACAGTGCCCATTCATTTCAATGGGCAGGGGCGGTGGAGGAGCAGTGTATACACCGCTCCAAAGATTGCTGCTTGCGGGACCTGTCATGCCTGACTTGGGCACACAGAAGGGCCAGCAGGGACCGGAGTACATGGCTGGGTAGTTGTCAATTGGGTACTTTCAGAAGTTTGTAAATAAAGCCTATGGTCTGCTTGACAGATGTAAACAGTGTGTAAAAGCCAGAGCTGCCACCAATACAAGCCTCATCTGGAAGCCAGTCCAAAGCAATAAGGGGACTTTCACACAGTGCACTGTAGCGTTTTTACTGCAATTTTGCTGTGTTTTTTTTTTTTTGGGTTGCCTGCACCTGTGAAAAATGGACTCAAAAACCTCACCAAAAACGGAAAATCATGGCGTTTATTTTTTTTACAAATGCGATCGTGGTGTGCATTTACCGCAATTTCTATTAATTTCAATGGGAGACTGCGTTTTTGGCGTAGGTTTCAAAACCGCACCAAAGATGCAGCATGCATGACTTTTCAAAATACACTGCATCGGTAAGACAGTGGTGTGAAAAGTCCCATGGGATTTAAGAGGAACAAACATTTTTCTTACTTTATTTTGCACACTTATTTGTGTGAAAGGGCCCTATTATGCAGCCAACACTGGAGGAAGTTGGTATACATAGGGAGTGGCTTATTGAACATATAAAAGATATCAGCACTTTTTATACGATTTTTCTAAATAGAACATGGAGGAGGTTAACCCAATTTCAAATGAAATTCAAATTTGGCTTATGGTGTGGTCACCCTAAGCCCATTGCACGGTGCCCAAACAGGTTTGACCCCCAAAGTCCAGTTTGCTTGACTGGTGCAATCACTATGCACAGTTCAGCCTTACCCAGTCCTGCTGGAAGAGGTGGGCATGGGCATGGCTCAGTCGGACTTGGGCACGGTTCACATGAGATCCCTGTGAGACAGAGGTGATGACACAAGCATGTTCAAGCACAAGCCAGCAGGGGCAAATCATTCTTGGGCACAGTACAAGACAACCATGACTAGCGCAATTACACCTTTTAACTGGAACAGAAGCCAAACCTGCATTTGTTTTATTTTGACCTTTACAAAAGAAGGACAATGGTTTACATAATGTGCTGTTTTATTTGCCTTCTCTTCACACAATGTCCTGCCGACCATCCCAGCATTATGTGAGAGGAGATTGGCTTCTGATAAGATCTAACCTTCCCTACTCTGTTCAGAACCAAGTTTGGGTTGGATTTACATTTAGAAATTCAACTTAAATTAGAAAGCAAAAGACGTAGCAGCAGAGGTAATGGAATGACACATCTGTTGTCGGTGAGCCTCCTATCTCAGCCTGCCAAGAGAAAGGACAGACTGGCATATTTAGAAAGCAGTCGATGATGTATAAGGTACAGCAAGTCAGAACACAACACATTTCATTGTTAATCAGTGATGAGAACAATTAAATGTTCTGATTGGCTGTCATTGTTCTCTGCTATAATAAATGAGCCAGGTTTGGCTTACTCCCAACAGTGACCAGGGTAATGCATTTGTAGGATGGTGACAAGTGTAGAACAAAGTGGAGGTATTACAAAATGGCCCCTTTCACTTCTATAATCTGAACTTATGCTCTGCAAGGATCGGAAACATTGATTTTCACTATCAAACTCAGCTATATGTTATGTGTACATCATCCAGTGCGGTCATTCTCAGCCAGGATTCCACAAATCCTTATGGTTCCTCCAGAGCAGCCATTCTCAACCAGGGTTCAGATGATCTGGAATGAGTTACACCAGGGATCCTCAAACTATGGCCCTCCAGCTGTTGTAGAACTACACATCCCATGAGGCATTGCAACACACCGACATTCACAGACATGATGGGAATTGTAGTTCCTGAACAACTGGAGGGCCATAGTTTGAAGACCCCTGAGTTACACCCTAAACACAAGTGCAACATATTCCTCAAGGTGAACGTTTCCTTTAACCACTTAAGACCTGGACTATTATGCAGGTTAAGGACCTAGCCGCTTATTGCGATTCGGCACTGCGTCGCTTCAACTGACAATTGCGCGGTCGTGCGACGTGGCTCCCAAACAAAATATGGTGTCCTTTTTTTCCCCCACAAATAGAGCTTTCTTTTGGTGGTATTTGATCACCTCTGCAGTTTTTATTTTTTGCGCTATAAACAAAATTAGAGTGACAATTTTGAAAAAAAATCAATATTTTTTACTTTTTGCTATAATAATTAACCCCCAAAAATATATATAAAACATTTTTTTCCCTCAGTTTAGGCCGATACGTATTCTTCTACCTATTTTTGTTAAAAAAATAAATCACAATAAGCATTTATCGATTTGTAAACTCTATACATTTTGAGCAAACCAAATAGGGGATAGTTTTATTGCATTTTTGTTAATGTTTTTTTTTTTTTTACTGCTAATGCGATCAGCGATTTTTTAAGTAACTGTGACATTATGGCAGACACATCGGACAATTTTGACACATTTTTGGGACCATTGTCATTTTCACAGCAAAAAAGAGCTATTAAAAAAAGCACCGATTACTGTGAAAATGACAATTGCAGTTCAGGAGTTAACCACTAGGGGGCGCTGAAGGAGTTAAGTGTGACCTCATATGTGTTTCTAACTATAGGTGGGCAGGGCTGGACGTGTGACATCAGTGATCGTCTTTCCCTATATCAGGGAACAGACGATTACTGACACTGCTACAATAAAGAAAGGGGAAGGTGTGTTTACACACACACACCTCTCCCCGTTCTTCAGCTCCGGTGACCGATCGCGGGACACCGGCGGCGATCGGGTCCCGTGGGCACGGTCACGGAGCTTCGGACCGGGTCGCAGGCACGCTCGCGGCCCCACCACTGGGCCTTAAAGAGACACGTACAGGTACGCGATTGTGCCCAGCCGTGCCATCCGTCAGTAGGGGGTCCTTAAGTGGTTAACCACCTCCCGCCCACCATATAGTAAACCGTTTTTTTTTTTTCAATTTCTTAAATAAAAGAAATAAAAACAGAGTACACCCCTCACATTTTTGAGGGGTGTATTTCTTAGATCTCATATTTCTTATAACTTTTCATGTGACAACACTGAAGAAATAACACTTTGCTACAATGTAAAGTAGTGAGTGTACAGCTTGTATAACAGTGTACATTTGCTGTGAGTACACCCCTAAGTGAAAATGTCCAAATTGGGCCCAATTAGCCAATTTTCCCTCGCTGATGTCATGCGACTCGTTAGTGTTACAAGGTCTCGGGTGTGAATGGGGAGCAGGTATAATAAATTTGGTGTTATCGCTCACATACTGATCAGTGGAAGTTCAACATAGCACGTCAGAACTCTGAGGATCTGAAAAAAAGAATTGTTGCTCTAAATAAAGATGGCATAGGCGCCAGGTCGCAATTGTGACCTAGCGCTCGCCGGTAATTGAGGTCGCGGCCTCAATTACCTGTCGTCGCGGGGCCCGCCGATCGCGCGGTGGAGGCGCACGGAGGCACAGTGGCGCCTGCGACGGCCGGTAATTGAGGCTGCGGCTTTGCGGCCTTGTGAAGTGCCAAGCTTCCTTCTGTGGCCTGCGCCATCTGGTGGTGGCCGTTGGCACACGTGATGCGGTGACGTCAGAGCGTCGCCTCCCGACGTTTCGTCACAAAAGGGACTTGGTCACGGGACTTGGTCCGTGGGAATGGACACAGCCCCCGGACTCGTCCCTTTTGTGACGAAACGTCGGGAGGCGACGCTCTGACGTCACCGCATCACGTGTGAGGACCCGGAAGTCGGGTAAACACGCTCCAAACGCCGGCCGGCTCTCTTTGAATTTATGCTGATATATGCTGTTTTAATACGGATGGATGTAAGTGCATACAATCCTTTTTTTATTTGATTAAAAGTACGGTTTTACGCTATGTGGATTTCTCTCAATTTTTTATGTGACCACGGGTTGATATTTGATCGCTGTTTGAGCCGAATACACCTACTGGCTGGAATTTGTGGATGTCCTCTTTCGTTCCCTGCTGAAACATGAATGTTACAAATTGCTGATATTGATCTCGGTGAGATCATAGACTCTGGTAAGGGTCAGTGTTTTCTGTGCGGTGGAGGTCTTTGTTTTGTCACTACACATATCTGTCTGTGGACCTATCAACACTGGGAAATTCTTTCTGTCTATTCAATATAATTCTTGATGGACTGTATAATTACCATATGGACTTCAAATCGTGTTCACTGTTCACTACTACTGTGTTTTTGATAAGCTTGCTCATGTGTTATTTCAGTTTGCACTAATGATACTTTCCACGTATTTTAAATAATTTTTTTACTGTATACCATTTATAGCGCGACTTCATTTTTTCTATATGTCATTTTTCACTGCCATCTCCTTTCCTCTAGTTAGAACGCCCAAACATTATATATATTTTTTATTCTAACACCCTAGAGAATAAAATGGCGATTGTTGCAACACTTTGTTACGCCGTATTTGCGCAGCGGCCTTACAAGCGCACTTTTTTTGGGGGGAAAAAAAAAAATTAAAAAAATAAAACAGTAAAGTTATCCCCATTTTTTTTTATATTGTGAAAGATAATGTTATGCCGAGTAAATTGATACCCAACATGTCACGCTTCAAAATTGCATCCGCTCGTGGAATGCCGACAAACTTTTACCCTTTAAAATCTCCATAGATGACATTTAAAAAAATTCTACAGGTTGCATGTTTTGAGTAACAGAGGAGGCCTAGAGCTAGAATTATTGCTCTCACTCCAACGATCGCGGCGATACCTCACATGTGTGGTTTGTATACCGTTTACATATGCAGGCGCTTCTCACGTATGTGTTCGCTTCTGCGCGCAAGCTCGTCGGGACGGGGCGCGTTTTCTGGCTCCTAGATTCCAAGCAAATTTGTCAAACCCTGGCCTAGGCTACAAGGAGATTGAAACTGAGCTCAGGCAGCAGGGTCAGCCTGTCAGTGATTAGACTATACGCCGCACACTGCATCAAATTGCTCTGCATGGTTGTCGTCCCAGTAGAAAGCCTCTTCTGAAGATGAACAAAAAAGCCTGCAAACAGTTTGCTGAAGACAAGCAGACTAAGGACATGGATTACAGGAACCATGTCCTGTGGTCTGACGAGTCTGATGAGACCAAGATAAATGTATTTGGTCCAGATGGTGTCAAGTGTGTGTGGCGGCAAACAAAGCGAGGAGTACAAAGACAAGTGTGTCTTTCCTACAGTGAAGCATGGTGGTGGGAGTGTCATGGTCTGGGGCTGCATGAGTGCTGCCGGCACTGGGGAGCTACAGATCATTGAGGGAACCATGAATGCCAACATGTACTGTGACATACTGAAGCAGAGCATGATCCCCTCCCTTTAGAGCAGGGATCCTCAAACTACGGCCCTCCAGCTGTTGTGGAACTACACATCCCATGAGGCATTGCAAAACTCTGACATTCACAGACATGACTAAGCATGATGGGAATTGTAGTTCCTGAACAGCTGGAGGGACGTAGTTTGAGGACCCCTGCTTTAGAGACTGGGTGGCAGGGCAGTATTCCAACATGATAACGACCCCAAACACACCTTCAAGACAACCACTGCCTTGCTAGAGAAGCTGAGGGTAAAGGTGATGGACTGGCCAAGCATTTCTCCAGACCTAAACCCTATTGAGCATCTGTGGGACATCCTCAAAGAAGGTGGAGGAGCACAAGGTCTCTAACATCCACCAGCTCTGTGATGTCGTGGAGGAGTGGAAGAGGACTCCAGTGGCAACCTGAGAAGCTCTGGTGACCTCCATGCCCAAGAGGGTTAAGGCAGTGCTGGAAAATAATGGTGGCCACACAAAATATTGACACTTTGGGCCCAATTCGGACATTTTCACTTAGGGGTGTACTCACTTTTGTTGCCAGCAGTTTAGACATTAATGGCTGTGTGTTGAGTTATTTTGAGGGGACGGCAAATTTACACTGTTATACAAGCTGTACACTCACTACACAACATTGTAGCAAAGTGTCATTTCTTCAGTGTTGTCACATGAAAAGATACAATAATATATCTACAAAAACATGCGGGATGAGGTACTCACTTTTGTGAGATACTGTGTGTCAAAAAAAATAAATATATTTATATATACATATACACACACACACACAATATATAAAAAAAAAGAAAAAAAAAAAAAAAAAAAAGGGGGAGAATTCATGTTGAGAATGTTTTTAGTTAGAAAATTATACTTATGTTGTATTGTTATATTATTTAAGTATTGCTAATAACAATTAACATATTAAAAGATAAAAAATAAATACTTTGATCTCCCTGGTTGATGGTACTGTCCCTCATGTGTTCTATAGCAGGGGTCTCCAAACTGCGGCCCGAGGTCCAGATGTGGCCCTTTGCTAGCCTTTATCTGGCCCTTGGGGCACAATTCCTCCCACTGATATGAGGCACTATTCTTGCAACTGACACACAATGGGGCACAATATCGTCCACCAATACCAATAATGGGATACTATTCCTCCTACGAATAAGGGGGAATACTCCTCCTCCTATTGACCACTGACCCTGAGGCCATATTTGTCTTCACCGATGCCAGGCCCGTTACATTTTCGTCACCTGCTGGCCACAACCTGGCCCTCCTAAAGTCTGAAGGACAATAAAGTGGCCCTTTGTTTAAAAAGTTTGGAGACCCCTGTTCTATAGCTTTGTGTAGTCTCTGGGATTTCGAATATCCTTGTCCCTCCTGAGTGCAGAACTTCTACTTGTTTTCTATGTAAAATGTTATTCATTTTCTTATAAAATTTGATTTTATTTATGGGAAGAAAAAAAAAAAAAAAAAAAAAAACACACAACCAAAAAAAAAAAAAAAAAACTTTAAAAAAAAAAAATTACCAATATTTTTTTTTTTTTTTATTGTTGTTAATAAAAACAAAATCGCATTAAAAAAATAAAATAAAACACACCCACACACAAAATAAAACACATTACATAATATTACTGTTAATAGTAATACAATAAAAATACTATTAATACTGCTAAAATTACTACTTATAAATAAAATAGTATTTTTAGTAATATTACAGTATATTTTATTGTTAATGTATTATGATGAAAAATATATTGTTAATATTATTCATTATTAAGAATACCTAATAATAATGTGCAATATATATAACATTTTTATTGAATTAGGCATTCTTAATAATATTAACAATATAGTTTTTTTTTTCAATATATATATATATATTAGTGTTATATTTTATAAACACAGTATTGTTATCTTTATATTAGTGATACGTTTTGTGTGTCCTAATATGTATTTTTTAATATTATTATTATTAAGAAGTAGTGTTAATATTAAACAATAACAATTAGTAATATAATTGTACTATGAATATATTTGTATTATTATATGAATTGTACTGTAATGATAAATGTACACAATGATGATGGTGGTAGTAGTGGGGAGTGGGGTGTGTAGGGTGTCGGTACTCGGCTCACCCCGGTGCTGCGCCCTCCTGTGTCTCCGGTATCCGGTGTCTCTCCGGAGGGTCTCCACGTTGGTTCGGTGGGGTGGTCGGGCCTCCTCCTCAGTGTTCTCCGGTGTGTTCCCTCATCCCCCCTCCTCCTCCTCTCCCCGGTCCGGTGCTGTGTATAGAGGGGACCCGCTCCTCTCTCCTCCTCATACACCGGCTCGGGATGATGATGATGATGATGATGGGGAGGATTATCGGTGTCCGCACTCACAGGAACAATAATAATAATAATGACAGTGAGCCGCCTCCATAGACCGGAGCGCACTCCTCCTCTCCTCAGTCACCGCCGTCCTTCTATACCGGGCTTGAAGACATGACCATAGGAGATATACATAAGTCCCGGGAAGAGTCCATCCCGCTCCCCCGGCTACTGCCCGTCCATGGTGAGGATGGTGAGCCCGGCTCCCCGCACTTCCCTCCGCCGCTCAACCAATCACATCACCCCGCACCTCCGACACCTTTCTATTAAAGGGACAGCGCGCCACCCACACAGGGGACAGAGCGCCCTCTAGTGGAGAGGAGGGATGTCTGTATGACTCAGTACAGTGCTGGAGCCAACCATACACCATACCATCTCCTCTGCTACAAGGATCTCTGCATTTCATACATACAAAATATGTTTAGTTCCTTCCTATTGATACATATTTTCGATAACTCTAAAGCCTCATACACACGATTGGATTTTCCGAGGACAAATCGTAGGACTTTTGTCCGAAGCGCGTTGGCCGGCAACTTGTCTTGCACAATTGTCGGCTTTTTCAGCTCTTTAGCACCACCCTTTGGGCAACTTCTGCTAATGTTGTGTTTTGGTCCCTGGGTGAAGCCTATAAGGCCACGGCCATCACACGCTCACCAACGTCACCTAGGTGTGCACTGCAGGAGGAAGGCGTCCTTGGCTGGGCAGGGAGCCGCCTGGCGTACGTGCCAATACACTCCTCCATCTAGCCGTCTGATGGTACTACTGTAGAAAGGAGGGGTGGGGCCTCAGCAGTGACATCACACCTGCAACAATCAGAAGGTGACGTTGATGTATGGCGCATGAACGCCCACCCAGCAGTGGCGCGCGTCCATAAGAATAGGATATACACTCATTCATGATTATGCATTTATATGTTAATTTATATAAAAAAATGAATTCTTTATACTTACGTGCTTCATTCAAAGTCCCAATCCACTTATCCCTCCTTTTAATTTCAATTGTTTTTGTTAAATTTAAGGGTTCATATACAAGATTACTTTTCCCTCCTTTTTGTACAGATAGGGATGGAGGCAATTGTCCACACCAGGTCACGCCTCATATAAAGTCCCAATTGTTCTCCTTTTTCTTATACCTGGATCAACTTTACCTATAAATGTCAGTATCCAGTTATGTACATTTAGGAAAGAATCCAGGCCTTTTTTCAGGCTCCGTTCACATTGAATGCCGATGCAGCTCCCATCAGGGGGTCCTGTGCGTCCCCATTTACCGTTTCAGGTCCGATTTCACCCCGAATTTTGGGCTGAATTCAGACCTGAAACAGACCAAAAGACACTCAGGGCTCCGGTGCAAATTTTCACCGGAGCCACATCGGAGATATGTGAACATAGAAAGCCATTCACCTTCTCCTGCTATTGCGAATTAGATGCGGTGATCCCGCGTCCAATTCGCAATAGTGTGAGCCTGGCCTAAAGCAATCTACTGAGCTGGCCAGAACCAGCTCTGAAGAAAGTCGATTCCGCATTTTCACAGCTATTATCATGAAGAAACCTTTCCATATTTGGGAATTAAATCGTTGGTCCTCTATACTTTAAAGTGCCTTCCCGAACTAACCCCCCGCACTCACCCCTACACGGCCCCCCCCCACTCACCCCTCCATGGTCCCCCCTGCACTCACCCCTCCACAGCTTCTCCTCCCGGACTCACCGCTCAAACAGCCCCTCCTCCCCACACTCACCCCTCCATGGTCCCTCCCTGCACTCACCCCTCCACGGCTTCCCCCACACTCACCCCTCCACGTTCCCCCTCAACAGTCCCCCCTCCACGGCTTACCCTCCTGCACTCACCACCCCACGCCCCCCCACACTCACCCCTCCATGGTCCCTCCCTGCACTCACCCCTCCACGGCTTCCCCCACACTCACCCCTCCACGTTCCCCCTCAACAGTCCCCCCTCCACGGCTTCCCCTCCTGCACTCACCACCCCACGCCCCCCCACACTCACCCCTCCATGGTCCCTCCCTGCACTCACCCCTCCACGGCTTCCCCCACACTCACCCCTCCACGGTCCCCTCCTGCACTTACCCCTCCACATTCCCTCCTCCACAGCTTCCCCTCCTACACTCACCCCCCCACACCCCCCCACACTAACCCCTTCATGGTCCCTCCCTGCACTCACCCCTCCACGGCTTCCCCCACACTCACACCTCCACAGTCCCCCTCCTGCACTTACCCCTTCACAGTTCCCCCTCCACGACTTCCCCCCCTGCACTCGCCCCCTAACACTCACCCCTCCATGGTCCCTCCCTGCACTTACCAGTCCACGGCTTACCCCACACTCACACCTCCACGGTCCCCCTCCACAGTCCCCCCTCCACGGCTTCCCCTCCTGCACTAACCCCCCACGCCCCCCAACCTCACACCTCTATGGTACCCCCCTTGCACTCACCCCTCCATGGCTTCCCCTCTCACACTCAGCCCTCCACAGCTACCCCTCCCGCACTCACCCCTTCCACAGTCTCCTCTCCACGGCTTTCCCTCCTGCACTCACCCCCACCACGGGCCCCCCACACTTACCCCTTCATTGTCCCCTGCACTCAGCCCCTCCATAGCTTCCTCAGCTTCTCCTTTAGGCCAGCCCGGTCCACCTCCTGTCCTGACTGGTCAGGAGGAGACCCGGAAGACAATAGTAAATATTGATTCGCTAGTATCCCAAGCCTAACCTTTTTCAAGCCAATTGGAGCCTCTGGCTCTAATAATGTGGCTTGAAAACAATAAAACAATGAGTCCGGCAACCTGCATGCAAACTAGGGGGGGCAGACCCTGTGCCCCTGTGCCCCCTATGAACTGGCCGATCCTGGTCTATAGTTCTTCTCTTGAGCGAGCAACAAAGGTTCACTACCTTCCTACATTCCTACAGTCAGTTCATGAAGAACAAATGTAGCCACCTTTTTTTTTTTTTTTTTTATTCCCACATCAGACTAGACTCTGGGTACGAACCGTCCAATGGCTCACGGGTTAAACCGCCCTTCGCTTACCTCTTTGGTCTACGCATCACTTGTGGCTTATAATTACTTTGTATTTCTGAAGTTTTTTTTATTTTTTATTATTATCCAATCCCGTACTGCAGAAAGGTCTAGGAAATACATGTGGGTTTTCATCCCTTTTACCCTCCATCCATCTCATGATTCCACATTCCCATCTCCCCAGTTGTACCCTCAAGTAGGAGTCCTATTCCCTCTCTGCTACCTTATGGCCCTCTTAGGTTTTCTGCATACCTCCAGTTTTTTTTAAATTCTTTCCATCTATCCCAATTGTTTTGTGGTTCCTCATTTTCCTCCTCCCCCCTAGGTTTCCACTCCTCCCTCCTATAAGTTTCTTCCACCGAGTCGATCTACTCCAAGATCTGCAGGCTTTCCTTTTCTCTCCATTTCTTGGGAATCAACCGTTTTGCTGCATTGAGGAGGTGCGGTATCAAAGTTTTTTTATATTCTTTTATAGGTTCTACTCCCCCATGGAAAAGGACAACCCAGGGGTCTTCTTTTATCTCTTTTTTGGTTATATCCTTAATTAAGGTTAAAAAAAATTTCCAATAGGTTTTGATCTTAGGGCAGTTCCACCAAAGGTGGGCCATTGTCCCCTTGGTTGCACACCCTCTCCAGCAGTCTGCCGACTGCCCTTCTCTAAATTTACTGGTTTTATCTGGGGTAGTGTACCAACCAGAGATTAGTTTAAAATTAATCTCGGCTGTTCTTTTGCTGATGAGTGGGTTAAATTGATAATTCTTTTTACTGTCGTTTTCCCCCTAGAGATTTCCAGTTCTCTTTCCCATTTTTGAATATACATAGGCGTCCCCAGTTCCTCCCCCTTCATCAGGATTTTATATATTTTCGAGATATTCCCTTTTGATCCTTCGGCCATACATAGTTTCTCTAGTGATGTATACTCCTCCTGTGCCCGTAATGGTCCCGGGAGACTCTTGACGAAGGAGGAGAGCTGTAGGTGTCGCCACTCGTTCCACCCTGTGAATTCTGTCTTAGATTTCATCTCGTGAAGTGTCATTATTTTTCCCTTTTGGATTATATCTTTTACCTGAATTCTATTTTTTATCCAATTCCCCCCCCCTCCCCTTTTGTCCCTGGTGCAAAGTACTCGTTGTCTTTCAACTCTATAAGTGGCGAATTGTATTCTAGTCCAAGTTGTTTGTGTGTTCTATCCCATACCCGTAGTGCTATACGTGTAATTTCGTGTGTGTTTATATGTAAATTTCTAAATTGTGGTGGGTTCCAAATTATTCTACCTAGCTGTGTACTTGCAAGTGCACACTCAATATTCACCCATCTTTTATCGTGCTTTTCTTTGGCCCACTCTATTATTCGAGAAATTACAGAGGCATTATAATACTTTCTTGTATCTGGTACAGCTAACCCCCCCCAGTTTTTTTCCCTGTTTTAGCACGTTGAAAGAGATCCTATGTTTTTTTTTATTCCAGATATAGTAAAGCAGGGAGTTAAGTATTTTAAAGTAGGATTGTGGCAAAGCCACTGGAACCATCTGAAATCTATACAGAATTTTCGGGATTAGTATCATCTTTACTATATCTATCCTTCCAAACCAGGAAATCGGACGGTTGTTAACTTTTTTGATTTCACCCTTTATTTCATCTAATAGGGGTATGTAGTTTGATCTATATAAATTCTTTGGCGTATTGGCTAATTTTATTCCCAGATACTTTATCTCTTTCTGGCAGACGAAATTGTAGTCTTTTTTGAGGAATCGCTCTTCATCCTTATTAATATTCACGTTTAGTATTTCTGTCTTGGACACATTCATCTTAAAATTGGAGATCTCTCCATATTGTTTAATATTAGCTATTAAATACCGGAGAGTAGTTCTTGGGTTTCTCACATAGAATAGCACGTCGTCAGCGAACGCGGATAGTTTATGCTCTTCTTCTCCTGCTCTAACTCCCATGATGTTGGGGTCATTCCGTGTCATTGCGAGCAAAGGCTCTAACGATAGCACGAAGAGGAGGGGGGACAGAGGACACCCCTGCCTAGTCCCGTTTCTCATCTTGAAAGACCTCGATAGGGATCCATTTATTTTAATCCTTGCTCTAGGGTGGTGGTACAATGTTTTTATCCTATCCCTCATCCTTGGGCCTATACCCGCATTTTCTAATGTTTGCATTATGAGCCCCCAGTCTACCCTGTCGAACGCTTTTTCTGCGTCCACAGACAGGAGTAGACTGGGGGACCCATTGTCCTTGATTTGTTTCAGGATTAGAAGTGCTCTGACCCCATTATCCTTCCCCTCCCTACCTGGCACGAATCCTACCTGGTCTGGATGTATCAAAGTCGTCATTATCTCCTTCAAACGCTCTGCCAGGATTTTAGCATATAACTTTATATCCACGTTCAATAGTGAGATTGGCCTAAATCCCGGGCACAGCATATTGTCTTTTCCCTCCTTCTTTATGACTGTGATATTAGCTGTCGAAGCCTCTCTGCTCAGTTCATAATCAATCCCTAATCCGTTGTAATAATGACAAAGTCTTGGTATCAGTATATTTCCAAACTTTTGTAGATACCTGGACGTGAAACCATCGGGCCGGGACTTTTCCCTTTGGCAGTATTTTTTAAGGATCTTCTAATTTCCTCCTCGGTTATCGGCCTTTCTAGATTCTCTGCTACTTCGTTATCTATTCTAGGGAGGTTAGCTTTTCTTAGGATTTCTCCTATATTCGCCTCTTTCTCTCCAGGGTTCCAATTCTTTTGTTTCACATTATATAGACCCTCATAATAGCTTCTAAACTCTTCTGCTATGTCTTTTGTTGTATTGACCAGGTCCCCATTTTTTTTTCAATTTTTTTCTACATAGTTCCTTGCTTTCTTTTTCTTTACCATTCTAGCAAGTGATTTACTAGGTTTGTCCCCCCATATGTATCTCTCTCTTTCAATACTATTTACTTCTTTCTTAATTTCTTGATCTATCAGTGCTCTATACTCATCTCTTTTAAGTCTTAGTTTCTGCCATATTTCTATTTTTGGGCCTTTTTTATGTTCTTGTTCTAGTTTTAAGATTTCTTCAACTATTTCCTTTAACTTCCTAGTTTTTTCCTTCTTTTTCCTGGCACCTTCCATGATGAGAATTCCTCTTATATAAGCTTTGTGAGCTTCCCATAATGAGGCCCTGGAGATCCCCTCTGTGTCATTTTCTTGGAAATACCTTTCTAGTTCCTCTTGTACTCTCCCTGCTATTTCTTTGTCCCCCAGTAAACTCTCATCTATTCTCCACTCCGGTGAATCTATTTTCTGGGTAGATATGTTTAATTTCATGGTTATAGGTGCATGGTCGGATGTTGTCATAGCTTCTATCCCGGTCTCGACCACACTTCCCAGAAGTCTATGCTCCACAAGGATGTAGTCGATCCTTGAGTACATCCCGTGCACAGGGGAGTAAAATGTATAATCCCGAGTTTTGGGATGTTGAATACGCCATATGTCCACTAACTGAGCCTAATGCAATCCTTGTTTCAAAGATTTCACCTGGTATTCATTAGTCCCCTGTGCCCGGGACGTACTGTCGAGGACCAGGTCCATACACATATTGAGGTCTCCCATTATTATCACATGTCCTACTCCAAAATGTCTTAGTTTTATTAACGTTTTCTGGATATATTTTGCAGAGTTAACATTGGGGGCATAAATATTAGCCAGAGTACATTCCGTCCCTCCTAATTTCCCTTTCAAGAATAAATACCTTCCTTCTGGGTCAGTGAGTCTATCTTTCAACTCAAAACGCACACCTCCTGCTATGCCAATTGCGACCCCTCTTGCCCTCTTGGAAACTGTATCCCCGTAGTACCAAATAGGGTGACTGCGCGACTATAATCTTATATTAGATTCTAATGTTAAATGAGTCTCCTGTAGGAAGACTACATCTGCTTTATAGAGTCGCAGTTCCCTTAAGATTTTGTGTCTCTTTGTAGGGGAATTCAGGCTTTTGACATTGTATGAAATAAATTTAGTTTCTGTCATCACAGTATACTATTATTCTTTTGTTTTCTTAAATGTTCTCTAACTTCCATACTTGGGGATCCATTTTGAGGATGGCTTATTAATCTATGTGGAATCAACGAGATGGCTCTACCCTCCCAGTCCCTCCTTCCCTTCCCACCCCCCCCGACTCCCCCCTCCCTCCCTTCCCTTCTCCCCCCTTGGCCTATTAGTGGCCTAGGAGCCTTCCTTGGTTGTCTTCTCTCCCTCACCATCGGCTCCTCTCCCCAAGGTGGGGCCTGGGAGAATGCTCCAAAGCTGCTTTTTCTCTATTTCCCCCGCGGACCTCTCCTTCCCCCCAAGATTAAAGAGTCGGGGGATGGAAAGGGGGGGGGCCCTTTTCCATCCCCCGACTCTTTAATCTTTTTTTTTAAACTATCCAATCTGGAAGATCAGGCATTGTAATATCCATTTTTTGGCAAAATATTTCTAATTCTTTCAGGTATCTTAGACGGGCAGTTGTCCCCCCCCTAAAACCGATAAGGCATGCTGGGAAGCCCCACTGGTATTTGATATTCTCTGTACGCAATCGGGCCAAAAGAGGTTTCAGATGTCTTCTTCTCTCTAACGTTTCTCTTGATAGATCTGTAAATATCTGAATTTCCTTTTCTTTGTATTTAATGGGGGGTTTCCCCCTCAGCCTACTCCAGATTGCTGCCTTATCTTCATAATTCCGAAAGCGAACTATGATGTCTCTTGGGCCCTTTTTCTCTATCTGTTTGGGACTTCCCACACGATGGACCCACTCGATCCTAAGGGGCGTTTCTTCTGCCGACTTTTCCAATAAGGGGTTAAAAATTATGTTCATGATCTCTCTTAGGTCTTCTCCCTGTTCTTCTTCTATCGCTCTTATTCTAAGATTCTGTCGCCTGTTGCGATTTTCCTGATCTTCTAACCGGTATGCAAGGAGTCTTTGATTGTCTGTCATCGTTTATACTTGTGTTTTTAATTTGTTCAGTTCTTGATCTTGTTCTACTATTCTTTTTTCCGTCTCCTCCATTCTTTCTAATAGTCCTCCCAGGTCAGTTCTTATCTTATTAATTTCCGTTTTTTTTACATTTTCCATCCTCAGGAGCATCTCATTCATCTCTCCTTTAGTTAGTATTTGTTGGTCCTGTCCTGGGTCCTCTAGTCTACTGGTCTTGTATTCACTTTCAATGGTTGTCTCACCTTTAGATCGATTCGCCACAGCCTCATCCGTTTTCTTTTTATCTGTTTTCTTTACTAGGCCTGGACTTTTAGGATTTACCTCTTGTGTCATGTACTGCTGTATCAGGCTTGTTCCAGCATTACTTTTTGACGTTTTAGAGGCTATGCCTCTTGTTGACCTGATCATTTTGGTTTTATTAGTTGGTCTGATCCTCTTCCCCAGTTTGCCGTTAGCGAGAGAGGATCTCTAGAGATTCTCCTCTGGCTTCTGGATCCTAGGAGGTTACTTGTGGGCCAGGAGGTAAAATCCGCTGATATAACTGCTTATGTCCGTTTATATAAGTCTTTATATAGGTCTTGCCAGGGTGGAATTATTTATAGGTGGCTTTCAATGCATATTAGCGAAATTTTAGGCAGGATTTGAGATTCCCAGTCTCTTATATAACCCCAGGGATTGTCTGTTTGTGATAGTTGGGATTTCCCTTTGTTGTTTATTATTTTATTATTTGTTATATGTAGCTTCCCTGGTCGGGAGCCTCCCATATACCCATATATATTTTTTTTTGTAGGTTTAGGGGGGGGCTCCTATATCCCCCAGTTGTATTAATGCTGGGCTAATTAGGTATTCTCCCCTTTTCCCTATCCCCAGAGTTAGATATGACCTTCTATTTCCTTAGCCATCCTATCAATATCCAGTCCAGGCCTGCGATAGAGACGGTGGTATTAAATATTTTTCTACCTCAAATTGGTCTTGCGGATCCAGTCAAATCCAATCCCACCTTCATCCAAGACATACACTTGCTTAAGTTGCTTATGATGCTTCTCTAAGTATATTGTGCTCCTCCATTTCTCCCCTCAATAAGTAGCAATTTACACTTATATGTTAGTAGGCGTCATCCACATACACTTTTTTTTTTGATTATTGAGTACAGTAAATTTTCCCCTGAGCTCCCTTATGTGTACGGGGTTAACCAGACTTTACAGAAGTGGCATCTAAAGTATCATGTAGAAAATCACTGTCTTATATGAGATCAGGGAATTGGGTGCTGGCCCTCGGCAGGCAGCACACGGCAGGAAAAGCTCTGTAATGAGTCAGATGAGGTGACCCCCTCAGGCAAAACATTAGGAGGCAGCAAATTTCAGGGAACAATGTATGACATGGTGCTGTTATTGTCTGAATTAGTCGTTTCTCTCTTGGCTATACAAGCTATAATGAGCAAAGTGACAGTGTCTGTTTATCATTGCGAACATTGCGATAGGGCATTTACAAAGCATTGTATTTTATTTCCTGTAAAATATATGTAATGTAAAATAGATTGTGTAAAACCAATAACAACAACCAAGCAGACAGGGTTAATTGGGTGATAAAAATACATATTGCTGATACAATCCCTGCACTATATAAATTAGGTCATTAGAGGCCATGGATTCCTCCTCTGACTATGTTACTACAGTAAGCAGGAATGATGTATGGGTTAAAGGATGGAACCATGGGGGGACAACGTGACCTCCCTCTGTAATACAAACATCGAAGGAAGACAGCGCCGGGAGGTCACGTGACCTCCCTCTGTAATACAAACATCCGAGGAAGGCAGCTCCGGGCGATCAGGTGACCTCCCTTTGTAATACAAACATTGGAGGAAGACAGCGCCGGGCGGTCATGTGACCCCTGATCGGGAAAAAGGAAAACGGTATTTATAAGAAGAATTTGAGAAAATGGCATATAGTATATACATCATGTAATCCTATTAGAGGGGCTGGCAGTGATTTGTAGCAGTAATGTGTGAGCTGCTCAGAATGGTGATAAAAACGGGAGGGGTGGCTCACACACAGAACTGAAAGGGAGAGAGGGGAGGGGGAGGAGGACACAGGAGCAGAGAGGAGAGCTGCAGATAGCAGGCTGCGGATGACGGAGGCACGTAAACTGACCACGGTGTCAGGGCTTAGCAGCCATGATGCACCATGGTCTGTTTACAGGGGGGAGGGAAGAAACTGTCAGGATAAGTCAGGTATTGCAGGTGTTACAAGGGGCCAAGTACTGTGCTATATAACATGCTTTAAAGAAACAGGATACATTTTTTATTTTTTGGCGTTAACAAACACTTTAACCTACCAGCATGTCTTTGAAGTGGGAGGAAAGCAGAGTAACGGGAGGAGACCCACGCAGGCACAGGGAGAACATGCAAACTCAAGGCAGGTAGTGCCGTGGTTGGGATTTGAAACGACAACCCCAGTGCTGCTAGTGCTAACCACTTAGCCACTCTGCTGCCCTTGACCAGTGCCCAAGGGAGAACACGGTAGGAGAAAAAAAAATTGTAAAGTTAGACCCCTAATCATTTGACCATTGGCCATCAGCCATTAACCCTTTTACAATAGGGGTGTTATGGATTACACACACTTCAATGAAAGCAATCCGGCGACTGTACAAAAAACGTTGTTGCAGATTCCTACCCTTTGTTATTCTGAAGAAATCCCTGTTTGTTCCTCTGTGTCCCTGTACAAAGTGAGTCTAATGGGAGCAGGGCCAGATTTAGAACATCATGGGGCTGGTGCTGAGGATTTTGGTGGGGCCTTTTACATTATAATATATACAGTATAATAAATACATAAATACAAATGCAAACAATTTTTTTGTTATAACAAATTATATTAAATAGAGAGAGGATGGATGAAAGAGGGGTGAGGGGTAAGGAAGGGAGGATGAGAGAGAAAGGGGGGATTAGAGAGAGAAAGAGAGGATGCACATTAGCATGTGTGGGAATGACATCAATGCAGCCCGGCCAAGACAAGTGATCGAAGACACAGAACCCAGAAGGAAGACTGGGTGAAGATGGAAGCGCCGGGTTGATCTCAGCACAGCGCTGGAGGGCTCAGTCTGACAGGTAAGTGTACTCTAATGTGCTTATATGCTGTATATACTTGTACATTATGGCATACCTCAGGGCCTCTTAAAAGTAGTAATGTTAGCAAAGTTTATAACCACTTTAATATCACAGGATCCCAGGAGCCTCTCATGGGGCCCCCTACTGACCCAGTGGCCCTTGGGCAGTGCCTAAGTGCATAGTTGCCAACATTTAAAATATATTTTCAGGGACACTTTTTTTTACCAGTGGTATATTTAGAGTAGCTAGCACCCCCTATATTCCTCTATATCACAATAGTAATCACAAAATAAGTACCAATAATGGGCAGAACAAATAAATATGAGGACTGAGAAGATTTCCTTTAGTTGAACTAACAAATGTGTGCCCATTCTAGAGCTGGAAACATTGAGGATATTCAGTATAATTGTAAAGAACTGTTTTTGTGGGTGTGGAGTGAAGTGTGGAGCGAATGACAGTGGGCACTATGTACAGGAGAGAAGTGTATGACAGCGAGCGCTATGTATAGGAGAGAATATAGGAGAGAAGTGTGGAGGGTATGACAGTGAGAAGTATGTACAGGAGAGGAGTGTGGAGGGTATGACAGCGGGCACTATGTATAAGAGAGGAGTGTGGAGGATATGACAGTGAGCCGTATGTACAGGAGAGGAGTGTGGAGGGTATGACAGTGAGCAGAATGTACAGGAGAGGAGTGTGGAGGGTATGGTATGGGCACTATGCACAGGAGAGGACTGTGGGGGGTATGACAGTGGGCACTATGTATAGGAAAGAAGTATGGAGGGTATGACCAGGGCTCAAAATTTCAAGTCTTGAGCCACTAGCCATGCCCCAAGGGTTACTCGCCACCAGTTTCCCCGCCCAACCCCTACTATGCCCTGCCCCTAATTCTGCCGCTAATCACGCCCTCATAAATTATCTCCTGAAATGACACTTAAATGTTTTATGCAGAATTAAGTTACAAAAATAAATATTAACAACTTTATCAGTTCCCCTTAGTACAGCCTCACCTGTGCTATTATTGCAGCCTCACCTGTGCCCACCATTGCAGCCTCACCTGTGTCCACCATTGCAGCCTCACCGTGCCCACCATTGCAGCCTCACCGTGCCCACCATTGCAGCCTCACCATGCCCACCATTGCAGCCTCACCGTGTCCCCATTGCAGCTTTATTGCGCCCCCACTGCAGACTCATTGTGCCCCCATTGGTGGCCAGATCATGACAGGAGAAAGAGGAGAGCTGCGGGATCACTGATCGGTATAACCCACTGTCAATTAACACCTACACATTTCCCTTTAAATGGAAGAGCAGGTAATTAGCCACCCTTTACCTGACAACCTTAAATATTAAATGCGCCTCACTGCTTCATTGCATGATGTGCAGAGGGGCGCGAGCACCGCCGGTGGCCGTTGTTGATCAGGAGCTGTTCTCCCAGCGATCGCTTGTGGCAGAGAGCATTGGGGTAGAGGAGGACCGCGGTATCACCGAGTGGTATAGCCCGTTGTAATAGCATAACATTGAACTTTTCCACTCGCAAAATGCGAGTAGGCGAGTGGAAAATGTAAGGTCTGGTATGACAGTAAGCAATATGTATAGGAGTTGAGTGTGAAGGGTATAACAGCGGGCACTATGTACAGATGGGGAGGATGAAGAAATCTGGGAAGGAAAAATGTAAAGGTTTGTGGAAGGATGTTTCTGTACACATTCTGTATACAGAACTCCTCCAGGTAGCCAAATTTCATTTTCAGAAAATTACAGAGCTGCAGATTGAAAAAGAAAGGTCATTTTTAATAACATTCAATTACATCATGACTTGTGTCGCAATTGTATACGCTATATTATTTTCTCTTTATTTGCTATTTTATTCCCCACCAAAGCATGACATGTTGGGTATCTATTTACTTGACATAACCTCATATTTTACAAAAAAAATTGGCCAATATATTGTGCTTGTGTATTTGTTTATGGAATATTTTGTGCTTGTTGAACTATTGTGCAAATGTCATGTGACATAAAAAACTGGAACTACCACATTATCATTTCATTCAGACAGTCTGCTTTCAGAAAAAAATATACATATTTATTAGGTGTTTAACTAATCTTCCACCTAATGTGATTTTTTTAACATGTGCTCTGCCAGATCAAGGGTTAAGTGATTTAAAGCGGAGTTCCGTTGAAAAAAAAAACGATTAAAAGTCAGCAGCTACAAATACTGTCCTGGGTGCCTGCGATGTCGGCACCCGAAGCCGATCTGTCCCTTGGCTCTCGGGTGGAGGCGCCGCCATCTTTGGTAAGGGCTTCACTTCCTTGTTCCATACTGCACATGTGCGAGTCACGCTGCGCGACTCACACTGGTCCCTGCTGTCTTCTGGGACCTGTGTGTCTTCCAGAAGACAGCGGGGGGACGGAGTAGGTGCCAAACCTGGCGTAGGTCACCGTGGTGATGTATGCCCGGAAGTGGGAGCAAATACCTGGATTACTCAGGTATCTGCTCCAAAAAGTGGAAGTTTCATTTCCATTTCCAATGTTCTTGTAATACTTTGTGTAAATATTAGATAAATGGTTGTGACTGTTACTTACTATTTCCCAAAATAATGTGGTTTCCACAGTTACTAATGAAGAGAGTCATCTGACTTGAGAAACGCATTGAACTCAACCGAACCCCATCACTACAATCAGCACCAAAGATTAAAGTATCATCTAACAGATACATGTAATAGTCCAATGGGTGGGGTAACCAGTGCAATATATGGAAAGGTATATTGTACAAATTAAAGAGTAACTCTGCTTTTGTTAAGAAACACAAAAAACATTGAGGTTAATTCACTGCATGCTGTATTTATCTCAAAAGTAGTAAATTTTTTTAACAAATACGTTTTTTTGTTTTACGATATTTATTGCATTCATGTAATGCCGCGTACACACGATCACTTTATGTGATGAAAAAAAATGACGTTTTCTGTGAAGTAAAAAACGACGTTTTTGAAACTTCACTTTTCAAAGACGATGTTGCCTACACACCATTGTTTTTTTCACAATGCTCTAGCAAAGCGAGGTTACGTTCACCACTCTTTTCCATTGAAGCTCGCTTCATAACTAGCTTCTGGGCATGCGCGGGTTGAAAAAACGTCATTTTAAACAACGCTTTTTGCTACACACGGTGACTTTTTGTGAAACAAAAAAACGACGTTTTGAAAAACGACACAAAAAATTGAAGCATGCTTCAATGTTTTTTTGTCGTTTTTTACAAGACATAAAATGACGTTTTCCCCTACACACGGTCAATGAAATTGACGTTTTTAAAAACGTCATTTTTTTCATCACATAAAGTGATCGTGTGTACGCGGCATTAGCGTTTTTCCACAATTTTTTTCCACATGCTAAGGGCCCCCCTCACACGGGGCAGATCATTACTGATCCCCTCCGTTTGCTCAGTGGGGATCGCTCCGTTGATCTCCGATGAGCCGGCGGATGACAGGGTGGTCCCAGCACACTGTGCAAGGACCGCCCTGTCTTTTTTCCACTCTCCCCTACTGGGGGATCGAATGAACACGGACCGTCTGCAGAATTGGAGGAATGTGGAGGCGGGCAAGATTGGGGCATGTTTTCTTTGGACTAAGCTGATCACAGATCGGGGTAAAGAGCCAATCACAACTGCCCTTTACCACGTGATCAAATGTGTCCACTGACAGCTGATCCCAGATGTAAACACAAGCTGGTTATCGGCTTTTCTTTCCTCACTCTGACAGCATGAGGAGAGGAGAAGAGAGCCGATAACCGGCTTGTGTTAAAGGGACATCGGCACTGATAATCAGGAAACTGATTATCAGTGTCCTGATTATCAGTGCAGTCTCAATAGTGCCCATCAGTGCTGCCAATCAGTACTCATCAGGCCTGCAAATCAGTACTCATCAGGCCTGCAAATCAGTACTCATCAGTCCTGCCAATCAGTACTCATCAGTCCTGCCAATCAGTACTCATCAGTCCTGCCAATTAGTGCTCATCAGTGCCTCATCAGTGTCACCTAACAGTGCCCTTCAGTGCCGCATATCGTAGCCCATCAGTGCCACCTATCAGTGGCCATCAGTGCCACCTCATCAGTCACACCTCATCAGTGCCCACCAATGCTGCCTTATCAGTGCCCATCAGTGCACATCACTGAAGGAGAAAAATTACCTGTTTGCAAAATTTTTTAACAAGCTATGAATTTTTTTCCTTTTTTTCAAAATTTTTGGTAATTTTTTGTTTGTTTATCAAAAAATAAAAAACCCCAGTGGTGATTAAATACGACCAAAAGAAAGCTCTATATGTGTGAAAAAAAAATGATAAAAATTCCATATGGTACAGTGTTACATGACCGCACAATTGTCATTCAAAATGAGACAGCGCTGAAAGCTGAAAATTGGCTTGGGCAGGAAGGGGGTGAAAGTGTCCAGTAGGCAAGTGGTTAAAAGCCTTCCTTGGGAAAACTCTTTTGTATGAAAGTTTTTTTTAAACATATGAGTATTTCGATGATGCTAAAGTTTTTTTATGGATTATAATGGGGTTGATTTACTAAAGGCAAATATACTGTGTACTGCAAGTGCAGTTGCTCTAGATCTGAGGGTAAGCTCTGAAATGAGGGAAAGCTCTGCTGATGTCTATCATCCAATCATATGTAGGCAAAAATGTTTTTTTTTATTTTCCTTGCATGTGATTGGGTATTCTTTGCAAAGTGAAGCTTTCCCTCACTTACTAAGCTCTGGAGCAATTGCACCTGCAGTGCACAGTATATTTGGCTTTAGTAAATGAACCCCTATGTGTATGTGGATTACATCTACTGTATGTGCAACCTGAAAAGTCCCAGCATGTTCTGAAGCCATTTGAGACTTTGAAATATTGTCAGGATTACAAAGTCAAATAAATGGAAAAAAAAGCCTAAGAAAGAAAACTTATGCAGCTACCACTTCTAATGCCACGTACACACGACCGTTTTTCATGAGAAAAACGCCATTTTTAAATTGGTTGTTAAAAACGACTGTGTGTGGGCTCCAGAGCATTTTTCTTGACGAGAAAAATGGGCATTAAAAATTTAGAACATGCTCTATGTTTTCTCGTCGATTTTCTCGTCGTGAAAAATGGTCGTGTGTAGGCTTTAATGACGGGAAAAAAAACGCGCATGCTCACAAGCAAGTTATGAGAAGGGAAATTTGCATAATCAGCCCAAAGGGTGGCGCCTTTCGAATGGAACTTCCCCTTTATAGTGCCGTCGTACGTGTTGTACGTCACCGCCATTTGCTCGAGCATTTTTTATCACAATTGTGTGTAGGCAAGGCAGGCTTGAGAGGAATCACGTCGAGAAAAACGTTTTTTCCATGAAAAACGGTCGTGTGTACGCGGTATGAGGGTTGTATTATATACATTTTTTGTACATGGGTTTAAATACATATAGCGCTACCCCCGAAGGAGCTGCTGGTTAATTACTGGGATTGGTACACCAAGTTACCCTGGTGATGTCTAGGGGTGAAATACCAGTGGCGGAGCAATGAGCAAATGTCCAGACAGTCAATAAAGTTTCCTTCAATGTCTTTTTATTTTGCAGCCAACAAGGCAAACATCATCTTCAGTTTAAGGAAAGGAAAGCTGATAAGAGAAGGATAAGAGAACCTTGTAGTATCAGGCCTGGATGTGAACAGGGCAGACTTGCCCTCGACAAGAGCAATAGTTGAACTTGTCTTTACTCCCGAGTGGAGTGGGTAAAGTACCCACGGGCAGGTTCCTCACACTAACCTGGCAGCCGAGGTGTCACTTCGGATCGCTGGGAGGAACAGGTCTCTCTATCTCAGACCTGGCTCTAAGGCCCTTGTAACCGGCCGATTTCTTCAGTAAGTTGGATGGGTGAACGGAGCGAATCCTCCCAGTAGATTTTCTTTAGCATAGGTCACCGGGTAAAGTGTATCTGTGGGCATGCCGGTCACCAGATCCCTGATTGGTTTGCTCAAGCCCTGTTTGACAACAAGCCGATCCCCCAAACGTACGGCCTGGGATCTCCTCAAAAGAACTGGGAACCCAGTAGATTACTGGGGTCCCCTTCGACCTCCGGTTGAGGTCCAGCATAGCCTGTGAGTTTGGTCAGGTGGGCCACGCTGGCAGGGTCCATGGATGCGCGCACCCTGAAGGTGGGTGCCGCCCTTTAAACCGGGACCCCGCAGATCTGCCTTGAGCACATGACACCTGTCACAGATATATCCCTCCCCAGCATGCCCCGCAAGGGAAAACTCCTCCAATTGGCTGCTGGGGAAAGCTTGCTCTGTCAGAACCCCCTCTGCCGTCAACTGCTAACCAGGGATGACGACACATCCCTAGAATGCAGACTGGCCCAGAGGATGCTTCTGAAATAACAGGGGTCACCATCTAACAATTGTGTGAATGGGAGCAAGGTAACTCTCCAATTCTTGCTAAATTTAGACTAGTGCCTGCACTAAAAGTAAAGGGGGCGCTACATACACTTTAAAGACGAGCTCCACCCTCGTGCCATGTATCAGTGCCCAGCAGTGTCGCCTATCAGTGCCCACCAGTGCCGCCTACCAGTGCCCATCAGTGCCACCTATCAGTGTTCATCGGCAGTGCCTGTTAGTGCAACCTCATTGGTGCTGCTTCATCAGTGCCCGTCGGTGTCGCCTTATCAGTGCCCATCAGTGAAGGAGAAAACGTACTTATTTACAAAATTTTATAATAGAAACAAAATAAAAACTTATTTTTTTTTCAAAATTGGCAGAGTTGATCAAATACCACCAAAAGAAAGCTATATTTGTGGAAACAAAATGATAACAATTCTGGTTGGGTACAGTGTAGCATGACCGCGCAATTGTCTTTTTAACAGCGACAGCTCTGAAAGCTGAAAATTGGCTTGGGCAGGAAGGGGGTGTAAGTGCTTGGTATTGAAGTGGTTAGAGGTCCTGTCATGCTTTTTTTTCTATTACAAGTTTACATTCCTTGTAATATGAATAAGTCCCCTTTCACACTGGGGCGGGAGCCGTGGTGGCGGTATAGCGCCGCTAAAAATAGCAGGGCTATACATCGGATTTACTGCGGGAATCAGCCGATAGTGGTGCAGTATTAACCCCCGCTAGCGGGCGATAAAGGGTTAATACTGCCCGCAATGCGCCTCTGCAGAGGCGCATTGCGGGTGGTATTGTCGCGGTTTCCCATTGTTTTAAATGGGAAGGAACGGTGAAGGAGCGTTATACATACCGCTTCTCTCATCACTCTAAAGATGCTGCTGACAGGAGATGTTTTTCTCTCCCGCCAGCGCATCGCCTCAGTGTGAAAGCCCTCGGGCTTTCACATTGAGTAGGCAGTGAAGGAGTTTTTCAGGCGGTATAGCAGCGCTATTTTTAGCGCTGTGCCGCCTGAAAAACTCTTCAGTGTGAAAGGGGTCTAAAAGTGTCAGTGTAAAAATAAAAAGTAAAATAAATAAGATATTTTTTTTTTTTATTAACCACTTTAGCCCTTAGTTCACACTGGGCTGCGGGAGTGAAATCGCGCGATTTCAGCTGAACTCGCGCGATTTCACTCCCTCTGGCAGTCCCGATTTCGGTGCGATTTAGGAGACATTCTGCACAGATGTCAATGTAAATCGCGTCCTGAAATCGCAAAAAGTAGTACAGGAACTACTTTTCGAAATCGGTGCAGCGCCGCAGTTGCGGCGTCGCACCGATTAGAATGGGGTCATTGCCGGCAATTGCCGCCGATTTGAGATGCGATTTCACATGTGAAATCGCATCTCAAATCGAACTAAATCGTACCCAGTGTGAACCTGGGCTAAGACCCGGACCAAAATGCAGGTAAAGGACCTTGCCCCTTTTTGCGATTCGGCACTGCGTCGCTTTAACTGACAATTGCGCGGTCGTGCGACGTGGCTCCCAAACAAAATTGGCGTCCTTTTTCCCCACAAATAGAGCTTTCTTTTGGTGGTATTTGATCACCTCTTTTTTATTTATTTTTTGCGCTATAAACAAAAATAGAGCAACAATTTTGAAAAAATTCAATATTTTTTACTTTTTGCTATAATAAATATCCCCCAAAATATATATAATTTTTTTTTCCCCTCAGTTTAGGCCGATACGTATTCTACTACATATTTTTGGTAAAAAAATTGCAATAAGCGTTTATTGGTTGGTTTTCGCAAAATTTATAGCGTTTACAAAATAAGGGATAGTTTTATTGCATTTTTATTATTATTATTTTTTTTTACTACTAATGGCGGCGATCAGCGTTTTTTTTCATGACTGCGACATTATGGCGGACACTTCGGACAATTTTGACACATTTTTGAGAAAATTGTCATTTTCACAGCAAAAAATGCATTTAAATTGCATTGTTTACTGTGAAAATGACAGTTGCAGTTTGGGAGTTAACCACAAGGGGGCGCTGTAGGGGTTATGTGTTCCCTGTGTGTGTTTACAACTGTAGGGGCGTGTGGCTGTAGGTGTGACCTCATCGATCGCGTCCCCCCTATAAAAGGGATGACGCGATCGATGCTGCAGCCACAGTGAAGCACGGGGAAGCCGTGTTTACACACGGCTCTCCCCGTTCTTCAGCTCCGGGGACCGATCGCCACACTCCAGCGGTGATCGGGTCCGCGAGTCCCGCGGTCCCGGTCACGGAGCTTTGGACCGGGTCATGGTAGCGCGCCACGGGCGCGTGCCCGTGACCCACGGCTGGGTACTAGAACCGACGTAAATATATGTGGATGTGCCCAGCCGTGCCATTCTGGCGACGTATATGTGCAGGAGGCGGTCCTTAAGAAGTTAAAGAGCCCCTTCCGGCTCGCGCTCAGAAGCAAACACATATGTAAGTCACGCCTGCATATGAAAATGCTGTATCACCGCGATCGTTATAGTGAGAGCAATAATTTGAGTAAAAGACCTCGGCCCGGATTCACAAAGGAGTTACGTCGGCGTATCTCCAGATACGCCACCGTAATTTTAAATGTGCGCCGTCGCATTTTTGCGCCGAGTCACAAAGTGAGATACGCCGAAAAACATGGTTTCAGCCGTCCCACGTAACTTGCCTACGCCGGCGTATTGTGGGCGCATAGTTACGCTGGACGCATTCGGCGTTCTCATTATAAATATGCAAATGAGCAAGATACGCCGATTCATGAACGTAGATGCGCCCGGCCACTTCATATACGCGCTTTACGCCGGACGCGTAAGGCTTACGTCTGGCGTAAAGTTATCCCTACTATATGAGGCACAGCTAATGCTAAGGTGTGGGCCAGGGAACGACACCGTGCGCCCGCAATACCCGGAGGTAACTCCGGGAGCGATGTCGCCGGCCAGAGCTGTGTACTGGGACTGCTGCGGGGGCTTCAATCTATGGTGAGTATTTGATAATGAGCTAGTATGCTATGCTTTGCCTTGCAGGTTTTTTTTTGTGGGTTTACAACCGGTTTAAGAAGAATTTAAATTAGGTTTGCTTTGCAATAAAGCATGTATTAACATGGTACAGGGCGTGGTGGGTGTGGTGTGGTGTGGTGTGGTGGTGTGATGCCAAATACCAGCAAAAAAAAGACATACTCTATGCTTAGATCTTATAAACAACTTGCAAAACAATAAACCTATTAAGTGAATGTTAAACTATAGGAGTTCTGTATAAGTGAGACAGAAAGCTATTCATCCAAATTTTGTTAATGAATGCATGCTCAAAGATTAATTGCTCAAAAAGTCTTGCAACTTTGACGTACTGAGTTCAAATCACCAGAACTACTAGTAGTTTGTATATTCTCTTTGTGCTAAAGCAGGGGTGACCAACCAGTGGCCCGCAGAGACCTCTGATGTGGCCCGCGGAGCCCTCTGATGTGGCCCGCGGAGCCCTCTGATGTGGCCCGTGACTTCCTCCTCTATAATGGTGGGTTGGCAGGCCCAGATCGCAGGTTGCCCACCCGTCATACCACAGCATCAGTGTTGTGAAGGAAGCTGGTGGTAGAGGAAGAAAGCGGCTGCGGAATGGAGCCCCATAAGCCGATGCTTCCTCTACAGCGCCGGCTTTTGCCACAGGCGGAGTCTATGGCAAAGTTCAGCTAACCAGCAGGATAGACACAGGTGCACTAGGCTGCACCCGCCGTGTGGGTAAACCACAGCATATCAGTGTGAAAGCAGTCTTAGGCCCCTTTTACAGGATCAGCACGACCAAATGGGACCCTCAATTCACCGCTATAGAGCGACAGATGTCCGTTTACGCCCGCCTACCTCCAATCCGAAAAACAGAAGGGAATTCGTCCACTTTCATCTGGGCAGATCGGAGGGCCTATAGAGTAGCCGTGACCTGTCTTCCGCCCGCTCCGCTCATTGTGTCCCATGAAGGGTTACCAAGTTGCTTAACCACTTAGCCCCCGGACCATATTGCTGCCCAATGACCAGAGCACTTTTTGTGATTCGGCACTGCGTCGCTTTAACTGACAATTGCGCAGTCGTGCGACGTGGCTCCCAAACAAAATTGGCGTCCTTTTTTCCCACAAATAGAGCTTTCTTTTGGTGGTATTTGATCATCTCTGCGGTTTTTATTTTTTGCGCTATAAACAAAAATAGAGCGAAAATTTTGAAAAAAGGGCAATATTTTTTACATTTTGCTATAATAAATATCCCCAAAAAATATATAAACATTTTTTCTTGATCGTACATCACGAGACACAGAGCGCATAGTCATTACATATGGGTTATATGGGTACCTTCAGGTGTGGACACTGGTGTAATCAACTTCACAGGAAGTTCCTCCCTATATAACCCCCTCCCACTGAGAGTGCTCTAGTTTTTTCGCCAGTGTCTTAGGTGTTGGTCACGTCTAGCTGTCCCTCGGAGGTCTCGGGACCCAGGATAGCTAGCCGGATCCGTCCGAAGTGCTTCAGAGCCAAGATGTACGGTACCCGGGCCCTGCTGGAGTGGGGTTTTGCCTATAATGCCTCTCCTTGGAGGGCTGGATTCTGGGCTCCAGTGCCTTAGTCTCTTCCAAGAACTAAACGCTACTGATGCCAGGATGCTATATAGGTCCAGGGGTGTGGGTTCCTTAACACAGGACCCCGGTCCCTGAAGGTCCAAGACAATACCCACGGAGATGGGGGAAGGTTGGGCCTCTTGCATTTTGCAATACCCTGCGGCGTGGAGCAGGTAAGAGGGAACCTGCGGGACTTGGTTCGACAGTAGGTATCCCCCTGGGGGTTCTGGGTTGGCTAACAGTATGCTGGTGCATCAGCCACTATCTCCACTATGTCTGTTGAGGCAGGATGGGATTCTAATGTTTACCCAGATAATATGTATATATATGTATACTTGTGTAAGTTATATATTTGCTACTCACCCCAGGTCTGCCTGTTAACACTGATACTGCAACCCCACATGTTTTAAAGAGGAAATTGCTGGTAAAAAACTCCTGTTTCTTAGGAAGCCCAAGGGGACAGCTTCCTCGCTGTGTGTGCACTACAATAAGATTAGTGCTTACCTGGTGTCTGTTGGTGCTGCATAACGCTGGTCCATGTTGTTCCTCTGCTCTGCTTCCTCCATGTGGTTTCAGCGTGGGGCGCGCGATCGTGCGCGCGATCGTGCGCGCGTGTGTGTGCGCGCATACGCGCGCGCGTGCACGCCGCCTTTTATAGCGTCGGCGTGCGTCGGGGGGGCGGGCCAGCAGCGTCAGGGTCTGTATAAAGGGAAAACTTCTCTCGGGCTGGTCTTTCCTCCTGAAGGCAGAGGAAGAAAGGATACAGAGCGTGCAGCTGGGTCTTTTGGCCACACAGGGACACCTAGTGGCGGTTTTGTGGATCTTCAGGTCTAGGACTTAGGTCCACTATTGACCAGAAAAAAAAAAAAAAAAAAAAGTTTTTTTGCTTAAAGGGACTCAGCCTTAGATCCAGCAGTATCTGAGTCTACCTTGGACTCCGGCTAACAGGCATTGGTGTGTCAATACTCACAGGTTTCCTCAGTATTGCCACCTCCCAGGCGGGTAAAAAAAAAAAAAAAAAAAAAGAATTTTTTTTTGAAAAAAAAAAAAAAGTTCTTTTTCATTTTTCCTCATACCTGCCCTCATATTGGTTACTCCTAGCTGCAACAGTCAGGTGTTGGCTATAGGGGTGACTCAAGGTTGTACAATGGCTCCAAAGGGATCTGGACCAGCCAAGGCTGCTAAAGGTGCCAAAAAGCAAAAAGGGTCTCCATCGGGGTCAGAGGATTTGGGCCAGGCTTCTACGGCCCCACCCTCGCCAGTCAGGACACCGAGTGGCATAGTACAAGAGCCATTGGGGGTGCTGGGGGCAGAGGCGGCCCCCGATCCACCCATTCCCGTTTACGTGACGGAAGAAATGCTAGCAGCCACCATGTGTGGGCTAGAGAAAAGGTTAACTGCGTTGTTTTCCCGTCCTTGCCCAAGTAGCAAGCGGGCTAGATCCCCCTCACCCAGTGTGGGGTTTTCAGATGCAGAGGTCTCCTCTTCAGAGGAACGGGACCCACAAGGGGATCAGGCAGACCCAAGTCCCGACGGTTCAGACAGGGAAAATTCCACTATAGATGAATATTTTTTCGGCCTCTCAAGCGGAGGGCCTGTGGATCCAGTCTTTGACAGATATGGTTCGCACTGCCTTTAAACTTCCAGTGCCAGAACTAGTAGCCCCGGAGGTATCCTCATTGGGTTCTTTAAAGGCTCCATTAACTTGTGCGTCTTTTCCAATGCACCCCCTTCTGCGGAACGTGATTTACCAGGATTGGGCTCGACCTGATAGAATCTTTGTCCCTCCTAAAAGATTCTCTATTCTCTACCCTATGGAAGAGGAATATGTGAAGAAATGGGCTCTCCCTACAGTGGACGCAGCCATTTCCTGCGTGAATAAATCCCTGACTTGTCCGGTTGAAAATGTCCATATGTTCAAGGATCCGGTCGACAAGAAATTCGAGACCCTACTGAAAGCAGCTTTCACCTCAGTAGGTGCCATGGTTCAGCCAGCAGTAGCAGCCATTGGTGTTTGTCAGGCCTTGAAGGATCAGGCAAAACATATATTAAAGGACATGCCGGCTCAGCATACTCATGAATTAGCAGAATTCCCTAGGGCTCTCTGCTTTGCAATAGATGCTATTAAGGACTCCATCCAACAGGCATCCCGTTCATCTCTACTGATGGTTCACATGCGTCGTCTTTTGTGGCTAAAGAACTGGTCAGCAGAGGCACCCTGCAAAAAGCTTTTAGCAGGGTTTCCCTTTCATGGGGGAAGACTATTCGGGGAAGACCTAGATAAATATATCCACACCATATCAAGTGGAAAAAGTACTTCCTTACCGGTCAAGAAAAGACCGCGTGGGCCCACGTTTAAACGACAGGCCATTGTAGGCTCGGCCCCTTCGACTTCTCGTCAGTATCGACGGCCTCCCGGGCGTTCAGCAGTTAATAGTCGCCCACAGGGACAAGCCGCGGCAAACAAGAGGCCCTGGTCTCGCAAGCCGGCTAAACCAGTCATCAAGTCAGATTCATGAAGGGGCGCCCCCACTCTCTTGGGTGGGGGGGAGGCTTCAGTTTTTCTCCGAAGTCTGGAAGGCCAGAATTCCCGACGCTTGGGTTCGGTCCGTAGTAGCCTCAGGCTACAAACTAGAGTTTCGAGAAATCCCCCCTCCTCATTTTCAGGGGTCAAGTCTTCCAAGCGACCCGTTAAAGAGGGCCTCTCTCGTAAAGGCGTTGGATCGCCTCTTGCTCCAAGGAGTAATTGTAGAAGTACCAACCCAAGAAAAGGGTCTGGGATTCTACTCCAACCTTTTTGTTATACCAAAACCCAATGGCGACGTCAGGCCTATATTAGACCTCAAACGCCTAAATCGCTTTCTAAGGATTCAGACCTTTCGTATGGACTCCATACGTTCAGTGACAGCCAGCCTGCATCAGGGCGACTTCCTAGCATCTATAGACATAAAGGATGCATATCTGCATGTGCCGATTTACCCAGCACATCACAAGTTTCTTTGTTTTACGATAAACCAAAGTCATTACCAGTTCGTAGCCCTCCCTTTCGGGTTGGCAACAGCTCCACAGGTATTCACAAAGGTGTTAGCCCCGGTGCTAGCCGTCCTAAGGACAGAAGGCATCTTGGTCCTAGCATACCTGGACGATCTCCTGGTTATCGACAGTTCAGCTTCCAACCTCAATCATGCAGTAGTCCGCACAGTGCGGCATCTAGAAGAGTTCGGGTGGATTGTGAACCAAGAAAAATCAAGGTTACAACCCACAAGACAGTTGGAATATCTAGGCTTTCGGTTAGATACAGAATGCCAGAGGGTATTTTTACCTCAAAAGAAGATCAGGTCGTTGATTCAAACGATTCAAATAGTCTTAGGCAAAAAGAAGCCGACTATTCGCCTATGCATGCGACTGCTGGGGAAGATGGTGGCCGCCTTCGAAGCAGCGCCCTATGCCCAGATCCATACCAGAATTCTGCAAGCAGCTATTCTCTCTGCTTGGAACAAGTCCATACAGGCATTAGACCGTCCATTAGTTCTTTCTCCAGGAGTCAGGCACAGCCTGTACTGGTGGCTGATCCCTCAAAAATTATCAAAAGGGAAAACCTTTTGCCCCATCTCGTGGAAAATAGTAACCACAGATGCCAGCCTAACAGGTTGGGGGGCAATCTTAGGAAAACGGACCCAGCAGGGACAGTGGTCAGAGGCAGAAAGTCTGCTTCCCATCAATGTCCTAGAGATCAGAGCTGCTCGGTTGGCCCTGGTCGCCTGGACTCTTCCCCTGCAGGGTCTGCCAGTAAGGATACAGTCCGACAATGCCACGGCGGTGGCATACATAAACCACCAGGGGGGCACAAGGAGCCTGGCGGCTCAAAGGGAAGTAAACCTAATTTTTTCATGGGCCGAAGCCCATGTACCCTGCATCTCAGCAGTGTTCATCCCAGGGATAGACAATTCTCAAGCAGATTTTTTGAGTCGTCAACAGTTACTCCCGGGAGAGTGGTCTCTTCACCCCCAGGTATTCCAAGAGATTTGCCAAAGATTCGGAGTTCCCGATGTGGACATCATGGCAACAAGATTCAACAAGAAATTGAACAAATTCGTATCCCGAGCCAGGGACCACTCGGCCTACGGGACCGATGCGTTGGTTTGTCCCTGGCACCAGTTTTCTCTCCTGTATGCGTTCCCTCCACTACAGATGATTCCCCGCCTTCTACGAAGGATCGGGGTGGAGCGCAGGCCGGTGATCCTGGTGGCCCCAGCCTGGCCCAGAAGGGCTTGGTACGCACTCATCGTGAGGATGTCAGTAAGGGCACCGTGGCCACTCCCCCTGCGCCCAGATCTGCTGTCTCAGGGCCCGATCTACCACCCTGCTTCACAGCAGCTAAATTTGATGGCTTGGCGGCTGAATCTCTAATTCTTAAGGGCAGAGGCCTCTCTGCCCAAGTCATATCTACGTTAATTCAAGCTAGAAAGCCAGTCTCTAGAAATATCTATTACAGAGTCTGGAGAGTGTGGAGTGGTGCGAGTCTCAAGGAGGGCATCCTCGCAAGTTTTTTATTGACAGGATCTTGACAGGATCTTGCGATTCCTCCAGGTTGGCGTTGACAAGGGGTTAGCTCTTAGTACTCTAAAGGGGCAGGTGTCTGCCTTATCGATATGGTTTCAAAGGCCTTTGGCCACACATTCGCTTGTGAAAACCTTTTTGCAGGGGGTCTTGCATGTAAATCCCCCTATTAGAGCTCCTCTCTGCCCCTGGAATTTAAATCTGGTCTTGTCAGCTTTACAAAAGCAGCCGTTTGAACCTCTGACAGAAATCCCTCTTGTGCTGCTAACCCGAAAGTTGGTTTTCTTGGTGGCTATGGCTTCGGCCAGAAGGGTCTCCGAGCTGGCAGCCTTGTCTTGCAGAGAACCGTACCTGATTCTGCATAAGGACAGAGTGGTTCTGCGGCCTCAGCCTTCTTTCCTTCCTAAGGTCATACCCAGTTTTCACTTGAATCAGGACCTAGTCCTACCATCCTTCTTTCCTACTCCCCAGTCCAGAGAGGAAAGACTGCTTCATACTTTGGACGTGGTCCGAGCCATGAGGGTCTATCTCAAGGCTACAGAAAAGATTCGGAAAACAGATGTGCTTTTCGTTCTCCCGGATGGCCCCAAGAAGGGTCAGCCGGCTGCCAAGTCTTCCTTGGCTAGGTGGATTAAGCAGCTGATTTTTCAGGCCTATGGTCTGAAGCGCGTTCCACCGCCCTTATCAGTTAAGGCCCATTCTACGAGGGCCATGAGTGCCTCTTGGGCGGCACACCATCAGATCTCTATGGCACAGGTTTGCAAGGCGGCAACCTGGTCTTCTGTACATACGTTTACTAAATTTTATAAGTTGGACGTCACAAAGGCTGCGGACGCAGCATTTGGGCAGGCGGTCCTACGGGCAGCAGTATAGAATCCTCTGGCCCGGTTCACGCCCCTTTTTTTCTGTTGGTGGAGCTATTTTACCTCCTGATATATTTTCTGTTTGGCTATTTTTGGCCTTACGGTCTCCCTCCCTTCATGGAGCATTGCTTTGGGACATCCCATATGTAATGACTATGCGCTCTGTGTCCCGTGATGTACGATCAAGAAAAAGGGATTTTTAATAACGGCTTACCTGTAAAATCCTTTTCTTGGAGTACATCACGGGACACAGAGCTCCCACCCCTCTTTTTGGGGAACATTGTGTAACCTCAGAGAAATTGCTTGCTACAAAACTAGAGCACTCTCAGTGGGAGGGGGTTATATAGGGAGGAACTTCCTGTGAAGTTGATTACACCAGTGTCCACACCTGAAGGTACCCATATAACCCATATGTAATGACTATGCGCTCTGTGTCCCGTGATGTACTCCAAGAAAAGGATTTTACAGGTAAGCCGTTATTAAAAATCCCTTTTTTTCCCTCAGTTTTGGCCGATACGTATTCTTCTACCTATTTTTTTTGTAAAAAAAAAACGCAATTAGCGTTTATTGATTTGTTTGCGCAAAAGTTATAGTGTTTACAAAATAGGGGGTAGTTTTATGGCATTTTTATTAATATTTTTTTTTTTACTAGTATGGGCGGCGATCAGCGTTTTTTTTGGTACTGCGATATTATGGCGGACACTTCGGACACTTTTGACACATTATTGGGACCATTGGCATTTTCATAGCGATCAGTGCTATAAAAATGCCTTGGATTACTATAAAAATGCCATTGGCAGTGAAGGGGTTAACACTAGGGGCGGGGAAGGGGTTAAGTATGTTCCTGGGTGTGTTCTAACTGTATGGGGGGGTAGCCTCACTAGGGGAAATCACTGATCTTCTGTTCATACATTGTATGAACAGAAGATCAGCGTTTCCCCGCTGACAGGACCGGGAGGTTTGTGTTTACACACATAGCTCCCGGTCCTCGCTCTGTACCGATCGCACGTGGCCACCGGGCACGCGCACGGCACTCGGGGGCAAGCGGGGGCGCGCCGCGCGGGCTGCTGTCGGCGCACGCGCGCCCCCTAGTGGCCTTTAAAGAGCCGACGTAGAGCTTCGGGGTCATGCCCAGGCGTGCCGACCTGCCGCAGTAAAAAGACGGCGGCAGGTCGGCAAGCAGTTAAGTGGTCCTCGCTCTTCAAAAGGTTGGGCACCCCTATGCTAAAGGGTTAGTTCACCTTTGCCAAAAACCTGCCTATGCACATAAGGCATTATGGCATTTTCTTTTTACTAGTAATGGCATCAATCTGCAATTTTTTTTGCGGGACTGCGACTTTATGGCAGACACATCAGACACTTTTGACACTATTTTGGGACCATTGTCATTTATACAGCGATCAGTGCTATAAATAGCAATTAAACTGAACCTGCACGGTTTAGGACATATTTACAATAATGACAGGCGCCGATGTATATAATCACACGCATGGGAGTGACGTCATCGCCGCTCCGGCCAATCACAGCGCCGAAGCGGTGAAAACGGAAGAATCTGCGAGAGGACATGGTGGTGGCGGGGAACGAGGGGCACTTAGGGGGCTTTGATTTCAGGTAGGTGCCACATAATGAGCTAATATGCTATGCATACTAGCTCATTATGCCTTTCTCTTGCAGGATTTTTTTTTTTTTGGGGGGGGGGGGTTACTTCCTCTTTAACACATAGACTGCATTAATATGAAAAAAAAAAATTCTGACTTTACAACCCCTTTATACAGGGCCGATCCTAGGGTCACAGACGCCTGGGTGCAGAAATATTTCTGGTGCCCCCCACATGGGCGTGGTCATGTTTACTAACTCCTCCCCTTTACAAATGTTTATATGGCTACAACTCAAACACAGAGATGCTCCCCTAAGAAGTCGTCATTAGTGTCCCCCATCAGAGCCCCCACCAGCAGGTGTCCCCATAGATCAGTACTTATCCAATAGATCCCTGTAGCTTGGGCGCGCTGAGAGCAGAAGCACATTACAGGGGGGCGGGGCATATTTGGCATCTTTGGTTACTTGGAGGGTGGCACTCGGAGAGCATTTCTGGGAGTGCACGGGATGATTGGCAGCAACTCCTGTCAACCCAAAAGCCTCTCATTACACCGCCTATGGGAGAAGAGCCGACACACACAGAGGGGGTGGGGCAGACAGGAGATTGCTCCATGCGCACTGGACATAATTAATTAGTGGAGCCTAGTACCGGAATGTGTTCCGGTACTAGGCTCCACTGTGGTCCCCAGCCCGGATTCCGAGTATGCGCTCTTGTCAGTTGCCAGCGGAGAGAGCAAGTGGGATGAGGAACCGCAGCACCATCTACATGCACTCCGCCTCTGGACACAGACAAGGAGGAGGAAGGGGAGCACTTTTGAGCTTTGGCGCCCCCACCTCTGCGGCGCCTGGGTGCAGAGCACCCCGTGCACCCTGCCTAAGATCGGCCCTGCCTTTAAACCCCATTGGAAATCTGTGGAATGACTTGAAGACCGCAGTCCACAATTAGTCACCATCAAACTGAACTGAACTTGAGCAGTCCTCCAAAGAAGAGTGGGCAAATATTGCAAAGTCTAGGGGCCAGATCCACAAAGAAGTGGCGCTGGCGTAGCCTATCTAAGTTACACTACGCCGCTGTACGTTACAGCGGCGTATCCTTATCCACAAACAATTTCCGCTGTAAGTTACGGCGGCGTAGTGTAGTTGTTGCGGCGTAAGGCCACACAATTCAAATTAGAAAGCTGTGGGCGTGATTTAATTTAAATCAGCTTGACCCCACGTAAAGGACTTTTTTTTTTGAACGGCGCATGCGCCGTCCATGGAGATGTCCCAGTGCGCATGCGCGAAATCACGACGAAAATAGTCAATGAAAACGACGTAAACGCAACTTAAGCAAATCCCTATTCGCGAACGGTTTACGCAAACGACGGAAAAATTCAACGCTGGCCCGACGTCCATACTTAACATTAAGTACGTCTCTATACAGCAAGGGTAACTTTACGCCGGACCTACGCTTATGCAAACGACGTAAAAACACTGCGCCGGGCGTACGTACGTTCGTGGATCGGCGTATCTTGCTCATTTGCATATTTTACGTTGAGCAACAACAGAAGCGCCCCTAGCGTCCAGCGTAAATATGCAACTAAGATACGACGGCGTAATAAACTTACGCCAGTCGTATCTTAGCGTAATTCTGGCGTATCTTGTTTTGTGAATACAAAACAAAGACACGCCGGTGCAATTTTGAAATTATTTGTGGATTTGGCCCAAGATGTGCAAAATTAGTAGAGACAAATCCCAACAGACTAAAGACTGGACTAAAGCAATGAGTGGTCCAACAAAATACTGACACAAGTGGATGATCCTTTTTCCAACTTAATGGTTATTTTATTTAATTTAATTATTTTTTTAACACGGTTCCCCATAAACGTTTACTGTACAAAGTAAGGTTGGTTGGCACGGGCCATTGGGTGAGTACATGGATTGAAACTGGCTACAAGGGCGAGTTCAGAGAGTGGTGATAAATAGGGAGTACTCAGTGCTGGGACCACTCCTGTTTAATTTGTTCATAATCAACCTGGAGGATGGGGTAAGAAGTGCAATCTCCGTATTTGCGGACGATACTAAGCGCAGGGCAATAACTAAAACCTTGCAAAAAGATCTGAACAAATAAATGGGGTGGGCAACTACATGGCAAATGAGGTTCAATGTAGAAAAATGTAAAATAATGCATTTGGGTGGCAAAAATAAGAATGCAATTTATACACTGGGGGGAGAACCTCTGGGCGAATCTAGGATGGAAAAGGACCTGGAGGTCCTAGTAGATGATGGGCTCAGCAATAGCATCCAATGCCAAGCAGCTGCTACCAAAGCAAACAGAATATTGGCATGCATTAAAAAGGGGATTAACTCCCGAGATGAAACAATAATTCTTCCGCTCTACAAGACTCTGGTCCGGTCGCACCTGGAGTATGCTGTCCAGTTCTGGGCACCAGTCCTCAGGAAGGATGTACTGGAAATGGAGTACAAAGAAGGGCAACAAAGCTAATAAAGGGTCTGGAGTATACTAGTTACGAGGAAAGGTTGCGAGCACTGAATTTTATTCTCTCTGGAGAAGAGACGCTTGAGAGGGGATATGATTTCAATTTACAAATACCGTACTGGTGACCCCACAATAGGGTTAAAACAAGAACACGTGGCCACTCATTCAAATTAGAAGAAAATAGGTTTAACCTTAAACTACGTAGAACAGGGGTGTCAAACCCAGTTTCCTTGTGCACCGCATCAGCATTATGATTGCCCTCAAAAGGGCCGGTTGTATCTTAAGATTAGATGTCCAGCACATCCCCTCCCATTTACATTAGATGTCAAGAGCCACCCCACCATCAGAATTCCCTCACTCTCCCTTACATCACAGTGCACCCCCTTTACTTATGCTGCTGCTGGGAAGAAGCTGTATGCATTGCTTAAAAAGAACAAAGTAAGGGTCTGGAGTAGGACCAGAGGAGGGCTGGAGCTCTCCTGCAGCTGCAGGAGAGGTGCGAGGGCCACATGAAATGGCCTGGGGGGCTGGATTTGGCCCGTGGGCCTTGTGTTTGACATCTGTGACGTAGAGGGTTCTTTACTGTAAGAGTGGCAAGAATGTGGAATTCCCTTCCACAGGCAGTGGTCTCAGCGGGAGGCATCGATGGTTTCAAGAAACTATTAGATAATCACCTGAACAACCACAACATACAGGGATATACAATGTAATACTGACATATAATCACACACATAGGTTGGACTTGATGGACTTGTGTCTTTTTAACCTCACCTACTATGTACTGTGTTGGTGTTATATCTTTCACTTGGATGTTATAAGTTGTACTGAGTAAATACAGCTGGATAAAACAAAAACTGTGTCTGTCTTCATTACAGGCTGCAAAGCAACAAAATGTGATTATTTTAAAAGGGGGGGGGGTGATTCTTTTCTATACCCACTGTCAGGGGCGGACTGACAACTCATGGGGCCCTCGGGGAATAGGAGATTACGGTTGCCCCTGGGCAATAGTAGATTATGGGGCCCTCGGGCAATAGGAGATTATGGGGCCCTCGGGCAATAGGAGATTATGGGGCCCCCAGGCAATAGTAGATTATGGGGCTCCCGGGCAATAGGAGATTATGGGGCTCCCGGGCAATAGGAGATTATGGGGCCCCTGGGCAATAGTAGATTATGGGGCCCTCGGGCAATAGGAGATTATGGGGCCCTCGGGGAATAGGAGATTATGGGGCCCTCGGGCAATAGAAGATTATGGGGCCCCCAGGCAATAGTAGATTATGGGGCTCCCGGGCAATAGGAGATTATGGGGCCCTCAGGCAACAGGAGATTATGGGGCCCCCAGGCAATAGATTATGGGGCCATACAGTACACACGCACATACACAGTAATACACACACAATATACACACACAGTATACACACACACACACACGCAGTATACACACACAGTATACACACACAGACACACACAGTATACACAGACACGCACACACACAGTATACACAACACACGAAGACACAGACACACACGCACACACAGTATATACACACACACACAGTATACACACACACACACACACACACAGTATACACAAACACAGACACACACACACACACACAGTATACAGACACACACACAGTATACACAGACACACACACAGTATACACACACACACACACACACACACACACACACAGTATACACAGACACACACAATATACATACACACACTGATAAGGTACTGGAGAGGCGGGACAGCTATAATCTTGGGATTTTTAGACCAAAAGGATGTCGGTAAGGGACATTTCATTTTACAGATGTAAAAAAACACAGATTTTTACATACTGTGCCTGGTTTTACTGAGGCAACCCTGATGGGGCCCCCTAGTGGCATGGAGCCCTCGGGCAGTGCCCAAGTGCACGAATGGTCAGTCAGCCGCTGTATAGAACTGACTTTTTTCAGCTTGTGAATTAAAGTGTCCAACGTGGTCCTCGTACTGCAAAGTCTGGAGACCCCCATTGTGGAGCATGGGCTGTAACACTCTTCTCCTCTCTCCTGTATTCTGCATGCTAGCTGTTCTACAGAAGCAATCTTCCAAATCATCTTCTACCAGGTAAGATAAACATAAAGTCTATTACCCATGGAAAGTACTTTTAGAGCTCATGGAACCTCAGCTTCCCTAAAGTTATTTTTGTTTCTCTCCCTATCAGTTTCCTCTCTCCTAGGGGGAGCCAAGCATCCCTCTTCCCTCCTGTATTATTATAATAGATCTTAGAGAATGTTCTCACACCCGTTCAGTAGAGCAGAACAGAATGTTCTTAAACATAATATGTAATGGTCCTCCGGGGGTAACTATTGTGATCAATCAGTTCTATAATGCAGAGTGCCTGGTACAAGGAACACCCTGTATTTTCCCACTACTAAGTGACAACCCCGACATGACTTTGTTTGGTCGGCATAATTTCACCGTAATAAAGCGGGACTTACAGAGGCAAATCATTATCTGCAGTTGCAGCACAAAACGCATAGTTTAGAGGGCCCGTTCAAAGAAGTCGTTTTTAACCACTTAACCCCCGGACCAATATGCTGCTAAATGCCCAGAGGCGTTTTTACAATTCGGCACTGCGTAGCTTTAACAGACAATTGAGCGGTCGTGCGACGTGGCTTCCAAACAAAATTCACGTCCTTTTCTTCCCACAAATAGAGCTTTCTTTTGATGGTATTTGATCGCCTCTGCGATTTTTATTTTTTGCGCTATAGACAAAAATAGAGTGAAATTTTTGAAAAAAAAACAATATTTTTTACTTTTTGTTATAAGAAAAATTGAATAAACTAAATTTTAGTCAAACATTTAGGCCAAAATTTATTCAGCCACATGTCTTTAGTAAAAAAAAAAAAAAATCGCAAAAAAAAAAAATTAGCTACCTAGCGGGAACAGTGACACTAATACAGCGATCAGAAAAATGATCGCTTAGTGACACAGGCAATAGGGAGTGAAAGGGTTAACTAGGGCGTGATCAAGGGGTTAAAACTTTATTAGGGGGGGTACGGGGGCTACCCTGAACCTAACACTAACTGCCTGTCACACTGCCTGTCACACTGACACTACATGCAGTGATCATAAATATATGATCACTGCATTCAGTGACAGTGTGACAGGGGGTGGGGGGGTTGATCGCAAAGGGTTAAATGTGCCTATGTGTGTGGTGTCAGTGTAGTGTTGGTGCAGACTTACTGTGCCTCTTCTCTCATCTCGGCGGTTTGAAAATACCGCCGAGATGAGCGCTGCATCACTTCCTCTGCCTGTGTTTACATTTTACAGGCAGAGGAAGTGACACGGTGGCGGCGCACAGGGGGCGGACAGAAACTAACTGCCACCCCCTCGAGTCGGATCGCTGCGTGCAGCGGGTAAGCCGCCCGCCGCACGCAGTAGAGGGGGTCCCGATCGGACCCCCGAACCGCTAATAGGCAGGGACGTAAATTTACGTCCATCTGCCTGTCCGAGCCCTTTTGTGGACGTAAATAGGCATGCGGCGGGCGTTAAGCGGTTAATTGGTTTGTGTTAAAGTTATAGCTGGCCCGGTCATTAAAGCGGAGGTCCGCCGATTTTTTTTATTTATTTTTTCAGTGTTTGTAGCTGCTGACTTTAAAAAATAAGGACACTTACCTGTCCAGGTATCCGGAAAGTATTCACAGCACTTTTTCCACATTTTGCCTTATTCCAAAATGTATTAAATTCATTATTTTCTTACAAATTCTACAAACGAGACCCCATAATGACAATGTGAAAGAAGTTTGTTTAAAATCTTTGCAAATTTATTAAAAAAATATATATATTTTTTTAGGAAGCGCGTGGTCTCTTTTAATCAGAGAGCCCATGCCGCCGCCAGGACAAGCTGCCGTCTGCTGCTCGCTCTGCCCTGACGTAGTCTGGCCGACTCACAATTAGACAGTGAGTAGCGTGGAGCAGGAGTCGGGCACATTGTGTGGACACACAGGGGTGACTGAGGTAGGGGGGAAATGTCTGATAAAGGGGTGGGGGTGTCTGGTGAAGGTGTCCACTGGCACAGGGGTGGGGGAGGGGGATCACTTAAAATGACATTTGTTCAACAATAAATGTGTACCGTATTCTTCTTCATGGAAAAATAAGACATCTCCTGAAAATAAGACCTAGGCATTCTTTGGGAGCAAAAATGAATATAAGACACTGTCTTATTTTCGGGGAAACAGGGTATTGAGGACAATATACTGTAGATATGCAGAAGCACTCTGTATAATGTACTAAGTTAAAAGTGCAATTGGTTGTTCAGATTACCACGATCTGCCATTAGCATTATTCAGTATTTTAGCACATGACTGCTACACACAGATCACTGTCTTTTTAAAGCGATATTAACCCCACACCAAAAATGTACTATTTTGCAGCTCTTTGCAAATTTATTAAAAAAATATATATATTTTTTTAGAGGGGGTACAGAGTAGTGACAAGGAGATATTGGGGGATGCAGAGGTATGCAGGGGGCATGATGGGGTGTTTTTTACATTTTAACATGGGGGGCGGCCAGGTATAGGATCCGCCCGGGGGGCAAAATGCTCTAGGTACGCCCCCTGAGTAACGCAGTGCCATATTGCAAAAAAAATGGCCTGGTCATTAAAGTGGAGGTCCCCCGATTTTTTTTCTATAGTATCTACAAATACTGCAGCTGTTGACTTTTAAAATAAAGACATTTACCAATCCAGGGCACCTGAAACCGATCTCTATCTCGGCTCTCGGGTGGAGGCGCCGCCATCTTCGGTAAGGGAATCAGGAAGCCTGGTTCCCTACTGTGCATGCATGACTCGCGCTGAGCGATCCCACTGGTCCCTGCTGTCTTCTGGGACCTGTGTGTCTCCCAGAAGACAGCAGCGGGGGGCCAGGAAGTGGCGTAGATACCCCGCGGGTGGCTCGGGTATCTATGCCTGGAAGTGGGAGAAAAATACCTGTATTAGACAGATATCTGCGCCCCCTCCCCCTGAAAGGTGTCAAATAAGAAACTAGAGAGGGGGAGGGTTCCGAAAAGTGGAAGTTCCATTTTTGGGTGGAACTCCGCTTTAAGGGGGTAAAACCTTACGGGGCTGAAGTGGTTAACATAAGATAAAATTAACCAGTTTATTTTAACGTAGGTGAAGCAGAAATGGTGGCTGGCAACTCCAACATCTGTATAAACTTCTTTATTTCTTAGCACAGGAGTAAGTAAAAGGCTTACATCAGGGGTCTTCAAACTACGGCCCTCCAGTTTTTCAGGAACTACAATTCCCATCATGCCTAGTCATGTCTGTGAATGTCAGTGTGTTACAATGCCTCTTGGGATGTGTAGTTCTACAAGAGCTGGAGGGCCGTAGTTTGAGGATCCCTGGCTTGCATGTTTCGGCGAGTAGCCTCAGTCTCAGCGAAATGTAGGTGAAGTACAATATAAGGGAACGAGAGGCAATGTGAATATCAATCATTTATTTCTTGTAACTCAATCAGATAACAATTTCAATCAAAGAGACTTTCTCGTGTGTATAAGGCTTAATGCATGTGTATAAATGTATTTTCATACGCTACATAAAAATAAAAATAAATGCAAAAAGCTTTTTATTTGTAAAAATGAATCCTGATGCAGGATGCAAAAAATCGTAATCTTTAATGGATGTGGGTATAGGGATGTAACAATAGAAGCCTTGGTGGCACATGTCGGGATCCTACGGGGTAAATGGCGGCGCCATATCAAGATGCCACTCAACTCAACATGTGCAGCTGGCAGACATGGGGGAACACAGGTAGGAAGTGGGGGGTGCTAAGCAGAGGAAGTATTTTTGTAGATTCAAGCTTATATACCATGTTTCCCCAAAAGTAAGACATCCCCTGAAAATAAGACCTACTTACAGTTTTGCCTCTCGCTGAAATATAAGGCCTTACCGATAATAGGGCCTCCCCCGAACATAAGGCATCCCGATAATAAGGCCCCCCAAAGCTACCGTAACTCTGTATCCAGGATAGGGTGATCAGGTGTCCCAGATTGCCCAGGACAGTCCCGCATTTTGCAGGTCTGTCCCGGGCACCTTCATTCCAGGACAATACAGTGTCCCAGAATGAAACTGACACAGTCACCCCCCAAGCTAAACTAATGCCCCCAAAAAAGGCCGCCACATCACCACTTTACTCACTGACAGTGAATGAATGAATGAATGAATAAAAACTTATATAGCGCGGCACATGCAAACTAAATCGCCTCTGGGCGCTTGTTGTTCCTGTCTCCTTTGATATCAAAAGAGATGGGTCTTGATCTTTCTCCTGAATGCCAAGTGATCCTCCTCCAACCGAATGCTGGTTGGTAAAGCGTTCCATAGTCTGGGACCTTGGACCGCAAATCTTCTTTCTCCTTTGGACTTGTAGTGGGCTTTCGGAATCTGGAGCAGGTTCTGATTGGTGGATCGCAAAACGCGATTGGGATTGTGGGCTTTTATTTTTTCGCATAAATAATGGGGGGCATTCCCATGGATACATCTATGCGTTAGACAGAGTGCTTTAAAAGCAATTCTGTCTTTTACTGGTAACCAGTGAAGGGATCTCAGTGAAGGTGAGATTGATTCCCAAGGTTTTTTTCAAGTCACAAGTCTGGCGGCCGTATTTTGAACGACTTGTAGACGAGCGATATGGTACTTGGGGAGTCCGAGGTAATGGGCATTTGCATAGTCCAGTCTGGAGTACTTGTCGTGTCCGGAAATGCCTGGAGGAGCACAATCCCTGCCCCCTGCTTGTGATTGGAGAAATCATAAATCCCGCCTCTTGTGTCCAATCACTGTGCTGTGATTCGATACAGCACATTCCTATTTTTTGGGAAGGGGCGTGTCCCTGAATGGTAGTTTGGAAATGTGGTCACCCTAATCCTGGACTGTAGCGGCGCAACTCACTATTGGCCGCAGCGCAGTAGGAGCAGACAGGAAGCGCGTGGTCTATTTTCATCAGAGAGCCCATGCTGCCGCCAGGACAAGCTGCCGTCTGCTGCTCGCTCTGCCCTGACGTAGTCTGGCCAACTCTCAATTAGACAGTGAGTAGCGCGGAGCAGGAGTCGGGCACATTGTGTGGACACACAGGGGTGACTGAGGTAGGGGGGAAATGTCTGATAAAGGGGTGGGGGTGTCTGGTGAAGGTGTCCACTGGCACAGGGTTGGGGGAGGGTGATCACTTAAAATGACATTTGTTCAACAATAAATGTGTACTGTATGTGTACTGTATTCTTTATGGAAAAATAAGACATCTCCTGAAAATAAGACCTAGTCATTCTTTGGGAGCAAAAATTAATATAAGACACTGTCTTATTTTCGGGGAAACAGGGTATTGAGGACAATATAGATATGCAGAAGCACTCTGTATAATGTACTAAGTTAAAAGTGCAATTGGTTGTTCAGATTACCACAATCTGCCATTAGCATTATTCAGTATTTTAGCACATGACTGCTACACACAGATCACTGTCTTTTTAAAGCGATATTAACCCCACACCAAAAATGTAATATTTTGCAGCTCTCCAATGGTTAAATGTGGTGGCTGTATTTGTTTTTTATTTTAGCCTTTTTCCTTTAATTTCATTTGGTGATCCAGCCTGTTCCATACTTCATGTCTTATGGTGTCTCCACTCTGGATGTAAGAGAAACAGAGACACCCCTGGACAGGAGTATTGTCAGTCTGGGGAGAGGGTTGTGTTAATAGAAGTATGGGATTTTTTTTTTCCTATATTCATACTTACCTAGGTGGCTGCTTCATCTTTCCCCGCCGGCTCTTCACTGAGATCTGAGCCATTGAACACCGCCGATGGCTCGGTTCTTCTCGACTTCCTGAGCGGAGAGCTGCTGCCTGTCAGTCAGCATCTCTCCTGCTCTTTTAACCTCTAAAAACCCACATTACTGTGTAAACAGCTAATGGTTGCAGGGCAGCCCTATTTATTTGAATGGGTTACATTGAGCGGATGGTACTGCCAGCATAACGCAACAGGGGGGATCATTTTAACCACTCCTCAATGCACAGAATCGCTGCCACCGCAGGTGTACATCTTTGTCCATGGCCATAGACATGCACACAGGGTGTGCTAGATGTGCCTGGGCACACCCTAATCACCCAGTGTGGTGCAGATTACCCCTGTTTAGACCCCTAATCTCTATACCCAACGGCTCCTAACCAAATTGTAATAAAAAAAAATTGTAAAAAATTATAAAAAATAAAATAATAAAAAAAAAACTACTGACACTGTCCACTGCCTTGCCGACCTCAGTCTCTTCCCTACTGACACCGTCCACTGCTCTACTGACACTGTCCACTGCTCTACTGACACTGTCCACTGCTCTATTGACACTGTCCACTGCTCTACTGACACCGTCCACTGCCACACTGACACTGTCCACTGCTCTACTGACACCGTCCACTGCCACACTGACACCGTCCTCTGCTCTACTGATACCGTCCACTTCTCTACTGACACCGTCCACTGCTCTACTGACACCGTCCACTGCCACACTGACACCATCCTCTGCTCTACTGATACCGTCCACTGCTCTACTGATACCGTCCACTGCTCTACTGACACCGTCCACTGCTCTACTGACACCGTCCATTGCTCTACTGACACCGTCCACTGCTCTACTGACACCGTCCATTGCCACACTGACACCATCCACTGCTCTACTGACACCGTCCACTGCCACACTGACACCATCCACTGCTCTACTGATACCGTCCACTGCTCTACTGACACCGTCCACTGCTCTACTGATACCGTCCACTGCTCTACTGACACCGTCCACTGCTCTACTGACACCGTCCACTGCCACACTGACACCATCCACTGCTCTACTGACACCGTCCACTGCTCTACTGACACCGTCCACTGCCACACTGACACCATCCACTGCTCTACTGACACCGTCCACTGCTCTACTGACACCGTCCACTGCCACACTGACACCATCCACTGCTCTACTGACACCGTCCACTGCTCTACTGACACCGTCCACTGCCACACTGACACCATCCACTGCTCTACTGACACCGTCCACTGCTCTACTGACACCGTCCACTGCCACACTGACACCATCCACTGCTCTACTGATACCGTCCACTGCTCTACTGACACCGTCCACTGCTCTACTGACACTGTCCATTGCTCTACTGACACCGTCCACTGCTCTACTGACACCGTCCACTGCCACACTGACACCATCCACTGCTCTACTGACACTGTCCACTGCTCTACTGACATCGTCCATTGCTCTACTGACACCGTCCCCTGCTCTACTGACACCGTCCATTTCTCTACTGACACTGTCAATATGTATACACATGCACTCACACTCATGCATGTTTGAGCTTTGGGGTGCACACCCTAATGCAATAGGCTGCGGGAAAATGTGAAGTTCCACTTTAAGGACTCATTCCCCGCTCCTTTTGAACAATTGCCACTTTTGAGGAGTGGGGGGGATTTTGACTGGTAACCACTTCCGTTCCGGCCATCTCGGTGGTCGGTAATGGAAGTTGTCCTCCCTCCTCCTGTCTTCTGGGACACTGACAGGTCCCAAAAGACTGCATCTACCATTCACGATGTGCAGCGTGACCTGCGCAGTGGGTACCTGGCTGTGAAGTGAAGATTCTGGTACCGGGGACTGATGACAGCGGGTGAGAGCGACTTGGCTTGAGCACACTGCTGGATCATGGGACAGGTTAGTGGCTGTTTTTGAAAAGTCAGTATTTTTTTTGTAGCTGCTGACTTTTATTTTTTCTATAGGTGACTGGAACTCCGCTTTAAGAGGGAGTGGTTTGGGGGCAGTAAAAACAAGGCTCAACCATGTGGTTTTACAATTTAAATGAACTATTAGTGTTCAGATCACCAGGTGAAAATAAAGGAAGAAAGGCTTAAGGGCTCATTTACACCTGCTTTGATTTAAGCAAACATTAAAGAACCTATCCCTTCAACATGCAGTTTTGATGCTTCATTGGTGCTTTTCTGAAGTTTTAATGGAGCTTGGCAAATGCCCTGTGTGTGCGTTGATGATGTTCTTATTTGTCTTAAAGGGGCTCAATAGAATCCGTAAAAAAACCCATTAGTACCTCCAATCATGTATACCCCCACTCAGCAAATCCCTAGTTCATTAGTACCCTTTTTCAGCAGGTCCCTGGCTCAGCTCTTCTGATGTCCCACCCAGTAGTACCCCCAGCTCTGCTGATCTCCTGCTTCTTATTAACCCCCAAATCTGCTTATCCTCCCCGCTCAGTAGTAACCCCCAGCTCTGCTGATCCCCTGCTCATTATTAACCCCCAAATCTGCTTATCCCCCCACTCAGTAGTACCCCCAGCTCTGTTGATCCCCTGCTCATTATTAACCCCCAAATCTGCTTATCCCCCCACTCAGTAGTACCCATGCTCTGCTGATCCCCTGCTCATTAATAACCCCCAAATCTGCTTATCCCCCCACTCAGTAGTAACCCCAGCTCTGCTGATCCCCTGCTCATTATTAACCCCCAAATCTGCTTATCCTCGCCACTCAGTAGTACCCCGAGCTCTGCTCATCCCCTGCTCATTATTAACCCCCAAATCTGCTTATCCTCCCCACTCCGTAGTGCCCCAATCTCTGCTGATCCCCTGCTCATTATTAACTCCCAAATCTGCTTATCCCCCCTACTCAGTAGTGACCCCAGCTCTGCTGATCCCCTGCTCATTATTAACCCCCAAATCTGCTTATCCTCCCCACTCAGTAGTACCCCAAGCTCTGCTGATCCCCTGCTCATTATTAACCCCCAAATCTGCTTATCCCCCCACTCAGTAGTAACCCCAGCTCTGCTGATCCCCACAGATAATAGTAATCCCACAAGTCCCCACTCATCTCCCGCTATATTACTCTCATGCTGGACACCACATGTGACATCTGCTAGTTTCTCCTGCTCTGGTCCCACAGCTTTGCTGGTCCTCCGTGGCTCAGTCCCTCTCTCATGTCTCCGCTCACCTTCTGCTATAGAGCACGTTCCAATGTTGCGTACCACGTGTGCCATCTGCTAGTTGTTCTGCTCAGGACCCATCTCACCTTCCTGCTGCTTCACACTGCACACCGGATGTGAGGTCTGCACCAGACACCCACAGAATATAGACGTATGAACCGGAGGTGACTAATAATGACGTCTTTCTGGTACCCTTGTTGGTTTCCCAGTGCATCCAATAGAAAGCGACGCTAACTCTAAATAAATGCCACTCAAATGCTGTAGGTGCTGTAAGCGAGTGTTGTCATAGACTACTATGGGGGCATTGGAGGCACCAAGAATGCGACATTGGAGTATAATTTTTGAAGCAAAGCAAATGCAGCTGTGTGAACAGGACTGCAAGGTAAAACATGTATTTAGTGACAAGGGCTTTGATTCAGGGCTGTCTTAATGAGAGGGCACACCTGGGCACTGCCCTGGGGCCCCAGCTGCATGGGGGTCCCTGTTTTTCTCCCCAAAGCAGCTGGTCCTTGAGCCCACGCTGTCCCGAAATTGGGGGCACCATGATGGCACCAAGAGTGATAGATTTACAGGGCATGCCGTCTGCCTCCTACCTACTTGATGTCTGTTTACCTGCACTGTCACCATTGTAGGGGCCCCAGAGCATTACTTTGACCAGGGGCCCATGATGCCATTAAGACGGCCCTGCTTTGATTGCCATTCAGGGAGCTTTAAAAAAGCCTGTCTAATGCCACATTTTGAAGCAAGTGTAAATTAACCCAAAAAAGAAAACTAATGAATCCACCGCGTCTAAGAACTGGTAAGTTGCAACATAATAAATGATTTGATTTTGGGTGTAATATTGTTATAAATAATCTTTCATGGTTTGTTAGCAAATATAAAGGAAATGTCTATTGGTGTTAGGTGAATAGGAAATGTCGGTGCGTTTTATTATCTGCACGGAGCAGTGGTACCGCGCCATTGATAATTACGTTACATCCCGGATCGGATCAACACGTGCATCACACAGATAGTACAATGATAAATAAGACCTGCCTCGGGCGCCTGGCCTGGGAGGCAGAACATACAATAAAATCAGCGGGAATTATCGATGTCTCTTCCGGATACTGATGAGATCTTGGTGCACAATGCTGAAGCTTGGACGTTTCCTGGGGTCATATTCCCAGCAGCGCAGCATCAGTTCATAAATATCCTCAGGACAATTGTCTGGAGCTGGCAGACGGCTTCCTGCAATCATAAGAACAGCTTTTTATCTTTCTTATTTATGTATGAAAATAAAAAAAAAGACATAAATGGGAAGATTTGGTATAATCTGTTGGAGGTGTCGGTATGTCCCGGGGACAGAATCTTTGATGAGAGTCATGGTCGTCTTCCATTCTATTCAACACCATTGAGTTTTTATCCCTGTCACAATGTTAAAAGACTGATCCTGAATAATTTAGAAGACTCGGCATTGCTCCGTTCACTTGAACATTTTGAAAGAAGCTGTAAGCTGAGAGAGTGCAAATATTTTTAAAATACCAAAATAGCTATTTGTCTGCTTCCTGCCAAATATCAGAAATAATTAGAGTCAGATTTTTGTTCTTGTGTCCATCAAAGAAAAGCCGGTCTTTTCAACTTTTTTCCTTCCAACGTTACCTCCAGTGGCCCAGATTCAGAAAGCAATTACGCCTGTCTAACTGGTGTTAGACAGGAGTAATTTCAAATTTTGCGCGCTGTATCACTAGTTTGAATCCTCAAACCATGATACGGCGGCTTCGGGCTTCGATCCGAGAGGCTTACGTCTTCGTAAGCCTTCGGATCTACGCTGCGATATTTTTGCGGCCGCTGGGAGGAGTTCGCGTCGTTTTCATGCGTCGGGATATGCAAATGTGTTTTTACGGCGATCCACGAAGATACAAGTGGTCTTCGCAATCGCTTTCGTCTATTTTTTTTTACGTACTGTTAGACCAGCTTTTTGCTGGTCTAACGGTACGTAGCCCATGTTAAGTATGGCCGTCGTTCACGCGTCGATTTTTATTTTTATTTTTATTTTTTACGTAACTCGTTCGGGACTAGGATTGTGCGTAAACGACGCTACTCAAACAACGAATGACGTAACGACGTGTTTTCGCGCAATGCACGGCGGGAAATTTGCGAACGGAGCATGCGCAGTTCGATCGCCGCGGGAACGCGCCTATTTTAAATGCTTCACGCCCCCTACTCGCGCAGATGGATTGCGACGGGAGAAATACACTACGCCGCCGTCGTTTACTGGACAAAATCTACCTGGATTCCACGTAGAGCCAGGTAAAATACGGCAGCGTAGTGTATTTCTGATACTCTACGAGAATCTAATTCTCTGTGAATCTGGGCCTGTGCCTCTTTCTTTTTTCCTAATTTTTTTTTTTGTCCTATCCCTCTGTACTTGAAAAACATCCCCTCCCTTGATCTTTAAAGAAAAAAATAATAATAATAAAAAAAAAATATATATATAAAATCTATGGCCCAGATTCACGTCGGACTTGCGCCGGCGTATCTAAAGATACGCCGTTGTAAGTACAAATGTGCGCCGTTGCATCTCTGCACCAATTTACAAAGCTAGATACGTCAAAAAGCAAGGCTTCAGCTGCCCGACGTAACTTGCCTACGCCGGCGTATCGTGGGCGCATAGTTACGCTTAGACATGTGCATTTAGTTTCGTTACGAATTCGGACAAATTTTTCATTATTCGGAAATTCGGATGGATCTGAATTACAAAATTAACAAATTTAAACAAATTCGAAAAAACGCGAACGAAATTCGAATTCGAATCGAATTCGGAAAAATTTCAAATCGAATTTGAAAACAAATTTGAATGAAAATTGAAAGCAAATTTGAATCAAAATATAAAAAATATAAATCGATTTCTAAAAAAGAATACAATAAAATAGAATATAAAATAATAAAACAATAGAATGAAAATCAAAGAATAGTAAAGAACAGAATAAAATTTAATAGAATGTAATCAAATACAATAATACAAATACAAATACATAAAATCAAATTTGGTTGAAATAATTTCCAATCTGGTGGAAATAATTTCAAATCTGGTGGAAATAATTTCAAATCTGGTTGAAATAATTTCAAATCTGGTTGAAATAATTTCAAATTCGGTTGAATTAATTTCCAATCTGGTGGAAATAATTTCAAATCTGGTTGAAATAATTTCAAATTCGGTTGAATTAATTTCCAATCTGGTGGAAATAATTTCAAATTTGGTTAATATAATTTCCAATTCGGTTGAAATAATTTCCAATTCGGTTGAAATAATTTCCAATTCGGTTGAAATAATTTCCAATCCGGTTGAAATAATTTCAAATTCGGTTGAAATAATTTCCAATCCGGTGGAAATAATTTTTAAATTCGGTTGAAATATCATCGAATTTGGTTGAAATATTAACGATAGCGGATGAAATATTATTGAATTCTAGTTACGCTGGACGCATTCGGTGTACCCATGTTAAATAAGCAAATGAGTAAGATACGCCGATTCACGAACGTACTTGCGTCCGGCGCATGTTTTAAGCGATTTGCGTATGGGTTACGTCCGGTGTAAAGTTATTCCTCATATAGGTGGCGCAACCCATTCAAAGGTATGGACCAGGGAACAGCCGTCGTATTTTACGTTGTTTGCGTAGTACGTGAATAGGGCTGGGCGTAGGTTACGTTCACGTCGTAGGCAGTGTATTGACGTATCTTAGGCAGCTATTTCAACGTGACTGTGAGCGTGCGCACTGGGATGCGTCCAAGAGACGACACATGCGCAGTTCATTTTTTGAAGCTCAGCCCATCATTAGCATGGGGTCACGCTTCATTTTAATATATCACGCCCACTTCCACCTTCTTTGACTTACGTCAGCTTACGCAGACAACTATACGCTACGCCGGCGCAACGTTGAGAGGATTTGCTTTGTGAATACCATGCTTGCCTCTCAACGTTGCGCTGGCGTAGCGTAAAGAAGATACGCTACGCCGGCTGAAAGATGCGCCCAGGTATGTGAATCCGGGCCTATCTCTCTCTATATATCTCTCTATATCTATCTATCTATAGATATATATCTATAGATAGATAGATATATCACATGTCTCCCAACTTTTTGAGATGGGAAAGAGGGACACCTATCACCAAAAATATGCAGGCATAGGACACACCCCTTACCACCCGTAAAGCATAATTGTACTGAAAAAACAAGATTGGTTAAACCCACAAGTCCTTTATTTACCACTACTATTCCTTTATATTGGCATTTGGAATTTACAAATGCAGAAATTTAGAAATTAGATGAAAGATTTAGCGCTGGAAAACACTTTTTGATAGATAAAAAGTGCATTTTATATACATCTATATAGATCAGACCAAAATGAGGGACAAATGAGGAGGAATGAGGGACAGAGGGACTTTGCTCCAAATCAGGGACAGTCCCTCGAAATCAAGGACAGCTGGGAGCTTTGTATATATATATATTATATATATATAAAATAAAAAATCATCCATGCTCTAAAGTCTCTTGCTCAATATCTAATCTTTATTTCCAGTACACTGCTCAGTACAAGCTGCACAACAGTTTGGAGCGTCCCCATCCTTCCTCAGGTGTAAGAGTGGGGACGCTCGAAATAGTGCAGCTTGTACTGAGCAATGTACTGGAAATAAAGATTATACATTGAGCAAGTGACTTTCAAGTGCAGAAACTCTTTTGCATGATTATACAGTAGTGTTGGCAACCTGAACTCACCGAAACATCTGAGATCCTATCCTATCCGCCTATTAAATAAACCAGTTCAAAATGTTTTGTATGCCGTGGCAAAATAGATTGACTTCATGTTCAGTGTCACCAAGCAAACCATAGTTCACTCATTAAAGGAGTTGTAAATAATTTTTTTTACACCTTAACGCAATCTATGCATTAAGGTGAAAAAACATCTGATGTTGGAACCCCCTCCCCCCCCTGAGCCCCCGTTTTACTTACCTGACCCGTCGAAAGTCCCGCGCGGTCCCGAGATCCTCTTCGCTGCTCAGCCTGGCTCTGATTAGCTAGAGCGGATGGATTGAGAGCAGCGCAGCCATTGGCTGGCGCTGCTGTCAATCACATCCAGTGACTCGGCGCGCCGAGGGGCGGGGCCGAGTGATACAGTGAGCGGCTATGGCCACTCGCTGTATCACGGGAGTGCGCCCGCAAGTACTCACCACCATGTGAGCTCTCTCGCATGAATGTGGTGAGTTCTTGCGGGGAGGACCAGAGACAGCAACCAAGGGACCCCAGAAAACGTGGATCAGGGCCACTCTGTGCAAAACGAACTGCACAGTGGAGGTAAGTATAACATGTTTGTTATTTTAAAGCAAAAAAATGTTTTCCTTTACAACCGCTTTAAGTCTCTTGCATTGGACTTCTAAGAAGTTAAAGCATAAATAAATGGGACAATGTTTACTGAAAAATTAAAGCAGAGCTCCACTCTAAAGTGGAACTTCCGCTCATCGGAACCCTCCCCCCGATCAAATGTCACATTTGACACCTTTCGGGGGGAGGGGTTTGCAGATACCTGTCTAACACAGGTATTTGCAGTAGGGTGACCAGACATCCTCAGTTTCAGGGGACAGTCCCCTGATTGAGGACACTGTCCCCGGACCAAGTCTGTCCCTGGTTTTGTCCCCAGATTGGATTTAATAGGGGGCAGGGGCAATTTCAAAGACAGTCAGTGCAGAATAAAAAGAAAAAAAATTGAATTACACCCCCCCGCTCTGCTGTGCCTACTAGCATAGGGGGGTTGTATTTTTCCCATAATCTGTGCCCCTTTCTGAGGATCATGTTCTGGTCAGAGCGGAGGGAATATTTCTTCAGTTTCGGGCGCATGTTCTTCTGCCTTGGCTCAAGTTCTGGCCAGCCACCTGCCTATCTCCTTGCCTTCCCTTCCTCCGCTCCCTGTCCAGTAGTAGCCGGGGCCCGAAGAGTAAGACTTGAGAGGCTGTGAGGTGGGCGGCGACGGGCAGAGAGTTGCTGATTGTTGCCATTACTAGTAAAGAAAAAATATGTCCCCGGATTTCATTTAAAAAATCTGGTCACCTTAATTTGCAGCCACTTCCGGGAGTCCTCCTGCGGGTAGTTCGTCACTTTCCGCACCTGCCTGTTGTGTTCTGGGAAACACTCGGCTCCCAGAACACAACGGGGACCAGTGAGGACAGCGCAGCGTGATTAGCATGTGTCATAGGGAATCGGGCAGTGAAGCTGGAATGCTATGTTGGCTTTTGGAATTTACAAATGCAGCAATTTAGAAATTGGATGAAAGCTTCACTTCCTGATTCCCTCACCGAGGTTGGCGGTGGGGGTAGCAGATAGACGAGCAATTGCTTGTCTTCTGCTGCAGACATCGCTGGACTCCTGGACAGGTAAGTGTCCATATATTAAAAATCAGCAGCTGCAGTATTTGTAGCCGCTGGCTTTTAATATTTTTTAACAGCGGGGCTCCACTTTTTAAATGCCATTGTGTTATGTACATGCAAAAAAAAATATCTTCCTTCATCTTTGGAAGCCATCTGAGTTCCCACTATACCTCTTGCAACATTATGGCCCGGATTAAGTACAAATATGTGCCGTTGTATCTGTGCGCCGGACCCACAAACTAAGATACACCTAAAAACAGACTTCATCCCACCGACGTAACTTGCCTACGGCGGTGTAGAGTGGGCACATATTTACGCTGGACGCATGTGGCGCTCCCATTGATTTTCTATTCAATAAATATTTTTATTTATTTTTATGGTTGAACTGGATGGACTTGTGTCTTTTTTCAACCTGACTAACTATGTAAATATGCAAATGAGGGAGATACGCCGATTCACAAACGTACTTGCGCCCGGCGCATGATTTACGCGGTTTGCGTAAGTTTTATGTTCGGTGTACAGTTATTCCCCATAGATGAGACGCAACCCATGCAAAGGTATGGACCAGGGAACACAAGCCTACGTATTGTACGTTGGACGTCTGTGAATATGGGCCGACGTGGGTCTGGCTGGGCGTAGGTTACGTTCACGGCGTACATAGTGATCCGGCGTATATGTCCACGTATATGCACATATGTCCACGTCTATGCACGGGGATATGTCCACGTCTATGCACAGTTCGGTTAACCTCCCTGGCGGTCTTCCCGTGTGTGGCACGGGGTGAGATTTTTAAGCTAAGATCGGTAACCCCGTGCCACACACGGACTTGCCTCGCTGGATGCAGAAAAAAGTTTACTTACCTTTTCTCTGCGATCCAGCGATGAATCTCCGCAGTACACGGCGGCCGGATGTCCGCCTGATGCTGTGTGTACCGCCGATTCCCTTCCCTGCGAGCGCCGCGACGTAGGGGGGGGAACGGCGCCAAATTCAAAAAAGTAAACAAACACTATACATACAGTACACTGTAATCTTATAGATTACAGTACTGTATGTAAAAAATACACACCCCCCCTGTCCCTAGTGGTCTGCCCAGTGCCCTGCATGTCCTTTTATAGAATAAAAACTGTTCTTTCTGCCTGCAAACTGTAGATTGCCCATAGCAACCAAAAGTGTCCCTTTATGGCAAAAATTGTTTTAGATCAGCTAAAAAACAGCGATAATAAATCAGAATCACTTGCAGAATTTAGCGATAGCGATTTATGGGGAAATTCGTCATAAAAAAAAAAAAATAATGACAGCAAAAATTCTGCAACTGAGCAAATTTCAGTGATTTTGATTTGATTACATTATTGAATAATATTTACTATAATTATATTATTATTTGTTATAATTTTTTATAATTATTTATTATATTATAATTTTTAATAAAAAATAAAATAAAATCATACCCGGGATGCCTATTAGACTCTTGTTTGGATAGATTTCAGTGAGTTATTCCTAAGAATTACAGGCCTACAGTATAAAACGCCAAATTCCCTTGCAAATAATGGTACCGCTTTAAGCACCTAAAATCTGAAAGAATCATACCGCCAGGGAGGTTAAAGTACTTGTCTGGCTCCCGGCCCATTATTTGCATGGGGTCACGCTTCATTAGTATGGATCACGCCCACTTTCAGCCCACTTCCACCTACGCCGGCTTCCGCCTACGAAATACACGCTACGCTTGCGCAGAGTTGGGAGCATTTGCTTTGTGAATTTAATGCTTGCCGCTCTGCGCTGTGTCGGCGTAGTGTAAAAGAGATACGCTACGGCGGCATAAATGTGCGCCGATGTATGTGAATCCGGGCCTATATGTTTTGTGTGGAGCACCAAGGCATTTATTTTGGACAGAGTACTCATGCCACCTTCCTTTGTCTATATATAGCTCTATAGACAAATATACTGTACAAACGCATATACTGTATGACCCGGATTCACGTAGGGCGGCGTATATTTTTTACGCAATGCCGCCGCAACTTAGAGAGGCAAGTGCAGTATTCACAAAGCACTTGCGTCCTAAGTTACGGTGGCGTAGCGTAAATGGGCCCGCGTAATTCAAAGTAGGCAGGTAGGGGGCGTGTTGTATGCTAATGAAGCGTGACCCCATGTAGATGCATGGCCGAACAAACGGTGCATGCGCCGTCCGTGAACGTATCCCTGTGCGCATGCTCAGAATTACGGCGGCTAGAATTCCTAAGATACGTCGAACACTGCATACGACGTGAGCGTAACTTACGCCCAGGCGCATTCACATACGCCTTACATAAACGACGTATAATTAGACGGCTGTTCCGGCGTCCATACCTTAACATGGGCTGCGCCTCATATAGCAGGCGTAACTTTACCCTGGACATACGCCTTACGCCATACGGCGTAGCTTACAACGACAGGCGCATCTACGTTCGTGAATCAGCGTATCTTGCTCAAACATATTGCATATTTTTAATGGGTAAGCGCCCACGATATGCCGGCGTAGGCAAGTTACGTCGGACGGCTGAAGCCATGTTTTTCGGCGTATCTTGCTTTGTGGATCGGCGTAAAGATGCGACGGCGCACATTTGAAATTACGGCGGCGTATCTGGAGTTACGCCGGCGTAAAGCCTTTGTGGATCCGGGCCTATATATGTATAAAAATAAACGAGGGCTGAAAAGAAAGTAATGCAAAAGTCAACATAACTGTTATTTTTATTATTTTATTATTAAAATTGTTTTAGCATCACTTAAAAAAAAAAACATGTCATACTTACCTCTATTGTGCAGCTTGTTTTGCACAGAGTGTCCCCAATCCTCGTCTTCTGGGGTCCCACGGCAGCCGTCTCGGTTCCTCCCTGCTTCCGATAACCCCCTCTGGGAAGCGTTCTCTAAGGCCCCATACACACGAGCAGACAGATTTGTTCAAATCGGTCGGACGGATCGATTTGAACAAATCTGTCTGCTGGGGACGTATTGGTTTGATCGTGTACACACGATCAAACCAAAATCCCCGCCGGCAGACGGCGCGCTGACGTGGCGGTGACGTTGACGCCGCCACGTCACCGCACCTGGAAGTAAAACACTTCCGCGCATGCGTCGAAACCATTCGGCGCGTGTGCGAGAAGACATGTCTGCTGGTTAGCGTACCAGCAGACATGTCGGGCGAACGGGTTCCCAGCCGACAGATTTCAAAGCATGCTCCATTCAAATCCGTCCATAGCCGCCAACTACAGAACTCGACCCCGCCCCCGGCCCTCGCGTCATTGGAGTTGATTGACAGCAGTGCAAGCCAATGGCTGCTCTGCTATCAATCTATCCAATGAAGAGCCGAGAAGCCCAGGCCGACAAGCCAGCTCGTTCACGACATGGGACTTTCAAGGGCCCAGGTAAGTAAAAGGGGGGGGGGGTGGTTGGGGGGCCTGTAAGCATCAGATAGGATGCATTGAGGTGAAAAATCAGGAAGCTTTACAACCCCTTTAACTTTCTCTATAGTAACTCTACTTCTTTTTCACTGCATGTAAAAAATGGATTCCAAGCAGAAGCAACGTGCTGTCATTGAGTTCAGGCTGACCAACATTGATGGTCTCCCACTGAGTGGTTTGTCTTCAATGCTTTAAACTTTTGCATCCATCTGTGCACATTGCTCTTGTCAATGGCGTCATCTCCCTAAACATTCTGTAGCCTTCTGTGGATTTCGGACAGCCTGTGTCTCTCCATCAAGAACTCAGTGATGGCACATTGCTGTTGCTTGGAATGCATTATTTATCTGGAATGATACAGAAAAGGAAGAGGTACTAAAAAGAAAGAGTTACTTTACCACCGTCAAATCTGAACCTAGATATATACATATTTTTATAATAGCATTTACTGTAATAGTCTTTATCTAATTTAGTTTTTTTTTTTTTTCTGTATTAATTTATTTATATATTAGCTGTTTTATTAGGCATCTATATAGACATGAATATGAAGGATTATATTGATTTATGATATATACTTTTTTTAGTTGAATTATTTTATTTATTTTTTTGCTCATTATTTAAATTCGTTTTTGTTCTTTAGATATATCATTCAATCGATTACATCTTTGTAATGTGAGGGATTCAATAAACCTGTTTAGAGTCGTTCCGGTTTTCTGTATTAATTGATATATAATGATAAGGAATTTTGTATACTTCATTACTTATTAATTCCAGCTTGCTTAATGATTTAATTATTTAATCATGTGATATATTTGTCCATGCATGCGGTCATTTGTAGGTATGTGGTTTTGAAAAAGGGCGTTATCTGTGCTAGCCTGAAACGTCACCATGTATACGATTCAATTTTGATGCAACTTTTTACAATTTCAATACATTTTTATGTGCAGCAATCCCATCTATGTATCTATCTATCTATCTATCTATCTATCTATCTATCTATCTATCTATCTATCTATCTATCTATCTATCTATCTATCTATCTATCTATCTATCTATCTATATACACGTACAGTGGTTGAACCCCTGCTGATTTTCCACGTTTGCCCACTGACAAAGAAGTGATCAACAAAAATATCCAGAACAAGGCATTTCAAAAAAGTTTTAAAATTGATTTGCATTTTAATTAATGAAATAAGTATTTGATCCCCTATCAATCAGTGAGATTTCTGGCTCCCAGGTCTTCTATACAGGTAACAAGCTAAGATTAGGAGCACTCTCTTAAAAGGGAGTGCTCCTAATCTCAGCTTGTTACCTGTATAAAAGACACATGCAGTTGCTGCGGATTTGTTAGCTGCACATTAATAATGTGAATCACCTGTTCCACCAGTGGCGGCCCGCCCATATGGGCGCACGGGCGCCGCCCCCCCTCCCGCAGTCACAAGAAAAAAAACAAAAACGGGCCCTTTAAGAACTTTTATTCGGCTAAAATGTAATTTTGACATTTTAGCCGAAGTTCGGGCGGCCGTCTATAGAGGGCGCTGCAGCGCCACCACATTTCGCAAGTAACACACGTTCAATGCTATGCATTGGACGTGTGTTACTGTTGCCAGCTGCCTGGTCTATTCGTATAACCGGACATGGGACGCCGGTTACCCGAATAGCGGCAGCTGGTTGGCTGAGGGGAACTGCCTATCAAAGCCAGCGGCTCTGATAGGCTTTTCCAGTGCCGCCCTCCGGCTCTCGGAAGTCTATGCTCGGAGCGCAGGCAACCTGCGGTCCTTGCATTAGACTGACAGCCGTTTCAGCCAATCAGGTTCCCGGATTCTGGTTTTCAGGAACCTGATTGGCTGAAGCTTCTCCACGGCGGCAGAAGACATCGAGGGAGGACATGGAAGCGTCAGGTAAGTGATTTTTTTTACAGGGAAAGGGGCAGCATGGGGCACAGTGGCAGCATGGGGCACAGTGGCAGCATGGGGCACAGTGGCATCATGGGGCACAGAGGCGACAATGAGCACAGTGGCATGGGGCACAGTGGTGACAATTGATGGCACAGTGACTGAATATGATGGCATGGCACAGTGGTGACAATTGATGGCACAGTGACTGCATATGATAGCATGGCACAGTGGTGACAATTGATGGCACAGTGGTGGCGTTTGATGGCATGGCACAGTGGTGACAATTGATGGCACAGTGACTGCATATGATGGCATGGCACAGTGGTGACAATTGATGGCACAGTGGTGGCGTTTGATGGCATGGCACAGTGGTGACAATTGATGGCACAGTGGTGGCGTTTGGTGGCATGGCACAGTGGTGACAATTGATGGCACAGTGACTGCATTTAATGGCATGGCACAGAGGTGACAATTGATGGCACAGTGACTGCATTTGATGGCATGGCACAGAGGTGACAATTGATGGCACAGTGACTGCATTTGATGGCATGGCACAGAGGTGACAATTGATGGCACAGTGACTGCATTTGATGGCATGGCACAGTGGTGACAATTGATGGACACAGTAGCTGCTTTTGATGGCATGGCACATTGGTGACAATTGATTGCACAGTGACTGCATTTGATGGCATGGCACAGTGGTGACAATTGATGGACACAGTAGCTGCTTTTGATGGCATGGCACATTGGTGACAATTGATGGCACAGTGGTGGCGTTTGATGGCATGGCACAATTGGTGACACAAGTGGTGACAATTGATGGCACAGTGACTGCATATGATGGCATAGCACAGTGGTGACAATTGATGGCACAGTGACTGCATATGATGGCATGGCACATTGGTGACAATTGATGGGCACAGTAGCTGCGTTTGATGGCATGGCACATTGGTGACAATTGATGGCACAGTGGTGGCGTTTGATGGCATGGCACAGTGGTGACAATTGATGGCACAGTGGTGGCGTTTAATGACATGGCACAGTGGTGACAATTGATGGCACAGTGACTGCATATGATGGCATGGCACAGTGGTGACAATTGATGGCACAGTGGCTGCATTTGATGGCATGGCACAGTGGTGACAATTGATGGCACAGTGGCTGCATTTGGTGGCATGGCACAGTGGTGACAATTGATGGCACAGTGGCTGCATTTGATGGCATGGCACAGTGGTGACAATTGATGGCACAGTTTCTGTGTTTGATGGCATGGCACAGTGGTGACAATTGATGGCACAATGGCTGCATTTGGTGGCATGGCACAGTGGCTGCATGTGATGGGCACAGTGAGGCTGCAATATTTTTTTTTCGTTTGCGCCCCCCCAAAAATTTTGAGCACCAGCCGCCACTGTGTTCCACCACATCCCAAAGGTGCTCTATTGGATTGAGATCTGGTGACTGTGGAGGACATTGGAGTACAGTGACCTCATTGTCAAGAAACCAGTGGTGAGATGATTTGAGCTTTGTGACATGGAGAATTATCCTGCTGGAAGGAGCCATCAGAAGATGGGTACACTGTAGTCATACAGGGATGGACATGATCACCAACAATACTCAGGTAGGCCGTTGCATTTAAACGATGCTTAATTGGGACTAAGGGACCAAAGTGTGCCAAGAAAATATCCCCCGAACCATTATACCACGAGCACCAGCCCGAACCATTGATACAAGGCAGGACGGGTCTATTTTTTTATGTTGTTTACGCCAAATTCTGACCCTACCATCTGAATGTTGCAGCTGAATTCGAGACTCATCAGACCAGACAACATTTTTTCTTCTATTGTCCAGTTTTGGTGAGCCTGTGCAAATTGCAGCCTCAGTTCTTAACTGACAGGAGTGGCACCCGGTGTCTTCTCCTGCTGTAGGCCATCTGCTTCAAGGTTCGATGTATTGTGCATTTAGAGATGGTATTCTGCATACCTTGGAATGAAGGAAAAAATCCTGGATCGCCGCACTTCTCGGAAAACGATGTCTTTATTTAAGCATAAGCAAACAAAATTTCAATAGAAAAAAACAGCCAAAATGCATGCAGTCAAAAACGGTGAGTGGACAAGGAGAAAAGGGCTGACATGTTTCACATCATGTGATGCTTACTCGTAGCTTACTCCAGGATTTTTTCCTTCATCCCATGCTAATTGTGCACAGCCAGCACCCTCTTGGTTTGATTGGGACGGAAGCAACGGGGATCATTTGTTTTATGGAGCGGTACACTTCTCTATTCTGCATACCTTGGTTGTAACGAGTGGTTATTTCAGTTACTGTTGCCTTTCTATCATCTCTATCATCTGCCCATTCTCCTCTGACCTCTGACAGCAACAAGGCATTTTCCTCCACACAACGCCCGCTTACTGGATATTTTCTTTTTTCCGGGCAATTCTCTGTAAACCCTAGAGATGGTTGTGCGTGAAAATCCCAGTAGATCAGCAGTTTTTGAAATACTCAGACCAGCCCATCTGGCACCAAAAACAAAGTCACTTAAATCCTATATATATATATATATATAATGCCTTTGGTGCCCACTGGCGGAATATCACTGGAGTAAGTGGTCTGGTTGAGTAGATGACCACGCTCAAGTGAGCAACCCTCTGAGCACCCTATCTCAACCATAGTGAGAATGTAAGGTATCAACCACACCAACTGTATATCTATATCACCCCTTATCCCCCCTTCTCCCCCCCATCACTCCCTACTCCTGGTTTATATACAATTTTTTATATCCAATTGATTGGATACACTAAATACTGATGACTGCAACTTTCACACAATGTTATCTACATTTATATGACCTAACTATGTGTAACATTTATAAGGTGGTGCACCATCCACCATTACCCTCTAACCCCCCCATTTTCTTTATTCTGTACCCCCTATTGCTTTACTTGAAAAATGGTTAATAAAATATATTCAACCTTAAATCCTATATATATATATATATATACACGTTCTCCTATTTTCTTTTTATATGTCCAGTCGTTTGCGCCAAGATAATGCTGAAATTTTTTTTTTAAAGTGGGATGTAAAGCCACTCTCATCCTTTCAAAACTACTGCCATAGTGCTGATCTATAAGGATATACATGCCTCCTGCATGTATCCTCCCCTGTCAAATGTCTCCCCTCTGTCTGTTATGAGAACCGAAAAACTGCAGATTCTGTGGGTGGGTCAGTTGTCTGGAGCTCGGTGGGTGGAGTCATAATGTCAGTAGACTCCCCGCCCTCCTCTACACTGCTCTTACACTAAATTCCCAATGATTATACTAACTCCCTATCATTACTAGTGCAGGAATTGTCTTTGACAGATTGCTCACTGTGCTGTGAGCATGCAATGAGCACGCTCTCAACCATGGGCGTCTGCTGACATTTTTTCAGGGAGGGGCGCTTTGGCAGCAGTCGCATTTAACCCTTTCTTCAAACGCCAGCGGGGGTTAAAAGCGCCCCGCTAGCAACCAAATAGCGCAGCTAAAACTATGGTAAAGCGCCACTTTTTAGCACCGCTTTACCGATTATACGGTCAGCTGGCAGTGTGAAATAGCTCTTGAGATAATTCAGCTTCACTCCATGGCCATATAAATATAGCCTAGAAAATGTACAGACCCCCCGTTCAGCACAGATGGACCCCCCATCAGCACAGACCCCCCCCTTCAGCACAGACCCTTCCATTCAGCACAGATGGACCCTCCTTCAGCACAGACTCCCCATTCTGCACAAACTCCTCCATTCAGCACAGATGGACCCCCCTTCAGCACAGACCCCCCATTCCGCACAGACCCCTCCATTCAGCACAGAACCACCTTCAGCACAGATGGGTCCCCTTTAAGCACAGACCCCCCTCCTTCAGCACATACTCCCCCTTCAGTACAGACCCCCCTTCAGCACAGATGGACCCCCCATTCAGCACTGCACAGGCATAGCAGGTTCCCTCCCCCTGTGTACACATAAACACTGGAGAGGGAGGCGGCTTCACTCTGCTCGCTGTGCCTGTGTGACATCCGACCCAGGACTGCTCAGACAGCCCGCGGCCACAAAACTCTTTAACACCTTCTCGATTTTCCAGGGGGGGTGTCAATTGCCCCCCCCCCTTGCCCTATGGAGCGGAAGCCCATGCTCTCAACACAGAAACCTCTGCCACCTATGGACGCGTGCGGCGTGCGTATAATAAAAGTTGAAAACATTAAAAAGCACATATATGTGATCTGGGCAACCAAGAGGTTAAAATTGAATTTTGAAACAGCAATGTTGATGTGCAAACATTAGCAATCTATAAAAACTAACTGCTGTAGTCAGAGTAAGGCCCCTTTCACATTGAGGCGTTTTTCATGCGGTACAGCGCTAAAAATAGCGCTGCTATACCGCATGAAAAATCATGCCCTGTAGTGTTCAATGTGAAAGCCCGAAGGCTTTCACACTGAAGCGGTGCGCTAGCAGGAACGCTCCAAAAGTCCTGCTAGCCGCATCTTTACCGTGGTATAGGAGCGGTGTGTTCACCGCTCCTATAGCGCGCCTTCCCATTGGAATCAATGGGAAACCGCGGAAATAGCGCGGTAATACCGCCCGCAACGCAACGCGGGCGGTATTAACCCTTTTTGGGCCGCTAGCTGGGGTTAAAACCTCACCGCTAGCGCCCGAATATCGCGGTAAACACGACGGTATAGCGGCGCTACAAATAGCGCGGCTATACCGTCACCGCGGCTCCACGCCTCAATGTGAAAGGGGCCTAATAGACAATGATTGCAAATTGGTTCCCTTAGGGGTCTGTCCTTTACACATTGCTTTTTGTAACATAGATTCAATCCAACAGCTGCCTTTTAGTGCTACACATGGTGTAGTATAAGCTCAGTTGTAACATAAGGAATTGACGGCTTATGGCTTGAGGTTGGGGATTTTGCTGTAATATCCACTCAGTGTGTACAACTGCAGTTTTCTCCGGTACACAGGAATAAACTTACCCTGTTCTATTGCTTCTCTGGTTTGCTGGTTATTCATACTTGTGTATGGATTGGACCCAAGAGAGAACGCTTCCCAGAGCAGTATGCCGAAGCTCCACACATCACTTTCTGAACTGTACCGGCCTGAGGGAGAAGATATACAACACCTGTCAGTACGAAGAGCACTAAAGCTTCCGCAATGTACAACAAAGTCTCAAAAGTCTTTTTTTTTTTCTTTTTTCAATGCATCGTTTTTTGTTTTTGTTTTTTCACTTTTTGAAACACCCTCTCTACATAGTTACATTTGGGCATTTGTTTTTTTTCCAAAATAAAAGGTTATTTATGAATTTATTCAAGCTGAATTTAACCCCCCTTTTAATCCAGTTATATGTTCATTAACCACTTTAGCCCTGGAAGATCTGGCTGCACAATGACCAGTCCACTTTTTGCGATACGGCACTGCGTGGCTTTAAATGACAATTGCGATGGTGTACCAAAACAAAATTTACATTTTTTTCCCCACAAATAGAGCTTTCTGTTGGTGGTATTTGATCACCTCTGCAGTTTTCATTTTTTGCGCTATAAACAAAAGAAGAGCGACAAGTTTGAAAAAACACACAATGGGGGTTATTTACTAAAGGCAAATCCACTTTGCACTACAACTACAAGTGTAAAAGTGCAAAACTACAAGTGCAAAGTGCACATGTAATTGCACTTGGAAGTGCAGTTGCTGTAGAACCGAGGGGGACATGCAAGGAAAATAAAAAACAGCATTTTAGCTTGCACATGATTGGAGAGCAGAGCAGAGCTTCCCCTCGTTTCAGATCTACCCCTTAGGCCCCATACACACGAGCAGACACATTTGTTCAAATCGGTCGGGCAGACCGATTTGAACAAATCTGTCTGCTGGGGACGTATTGGTTTGATCGCGTACACACACGATCAAACCAAAATCCCCGCCGGCAGACGGCGCGCTGACGTGGCGGTGACGTTGACGCCGCCACGTCACCGCACCAGGAAGTAAAACACTTCCACGCATGCGTCGAAACCATTCGACGCGTGTGCGAGAAGACATGTCTGCTGGTTAGCGTACTAACCAGCAGACATGTCGGGCGGACGGGTTCCCAGCCGACAGATTTCAAAGCATGCTTTGAAATCTTTCGGCTGGCCAAATCCGTCGGCTCGCCCGTACACACGATCGAATCTGTCTGCTGGGACGGTCGGGCCGACCGTTTCCAGCAGACAGATTCGATCGTGTGTACGCGGCCTTAGATTTACAGCGATTGCACTTTCAGTGCAATTTCAAGTGCACTTTGCACCCCCAATATCTTTTACTTTTTGCTATAATATATATATATATATATATATATATATATATATATATTGTGACAGGAAGTCAGGTAAATCTGTGGGTGTTGTCACAGACGGGAGATACATTTCTGCCTTGTTTAGACAATACACCAATTACTACCAGGTGTCGGCTGCAGAAATAGCCAGAAGTATGGTTTCTGTGTTTACAAGTGACATCTTTGTAAGCCCCTGAACTCTGCACTCTGTATGTAATGCAATTCTGGCATTTAATGCCCCTTTAATCTAAACGGGTCGTGGCTGAGTTCCTGCACCCATTTTCTGAGGAAAAAAAGCTCTGACTATACTTATACTAATTTTACTATACTGTACTATACCTATAAAGATTTTACTATACTATACCTATTTTGAAAAACTATACTCAAACAGGTGGCTTAACCACTTAAGGACCGCCTCCTGCACATATACGTAGACAGAATTGCACGGCTGGACACAGGCACGTACAGGTACGTTGCCTTTAAGAGCCCAGTAGTGGGTCGCACACGCGCACGCGACCCGGCCCGAAGCTCCGTGACCACGGTCGTGGGACCCGATCGCTGCCGGTGTCCCGCATTTGGTCACAGGAGCTGAAGAACGGGGAGAGGTGTGTGTGTAAACACACCTTCCCCGTTCTTCACAGTGGCACTGTCATTGATCGTCTGTTCCCTGATATAGGGAAAGACGATCAATGATGTCACACATCCAGCCCCGCCCCCTACAGTTAGAAACACATATGAGGTCACACTTAACCACTACAGCGCCCCTAGTGGTTAACTCCTAAACTGCAATTGTCATTTTCACAGTAATCAATGCATTTGTATAGCTTTTTTTGCTGTGAAAATGACAATAGCCCTAAAAATGTGTCAAAATTGTCTGATATGTCCGCCATAATGTTGCAGTCACGAAAAAAAAAAACGCTGATTGCCGCCATTAGTAGTTAAAAAAAATTATTAATAAAAATGCCATAAAACTATCCCCTATTTTGTAAACGCTATAAATATTGCGCAAACCAATCGTTAAACGCTTATTGCATTTTGTTTTACCAAAAATAGGTAGAAAAATACGTATCGGCCTAAACTGATGAGAAAAACATTTTTTTTATATATTTTTTGGGGATATTTATTATAGCAAAAAGTAACAAATATTACATTTTTTTCAAAATTGTCGCTCTATTTTTGTTTATAGCGCAAAAAATAAAAGCCTGCAGAGGTGATCAAATACCACCAAAAGAAATATCCATTTGTGGGAAAAAAAGAATGCCAATTTTGTTTGGGAGCCACGTCGCACGACCATGCAATTGTCAGTTAAAGCGACGCAGTGCCGAATCGCAAAAAGGGGCAAGGTCCTTAACCTGCATATTGGTCCGGGTCTTAAGTGGTTAACTGACAAATTACTGGCGTTTGAAGTTATAACTTCCAACCAGTAATTTCACAGTAAATAAATAAATAATACATAACTATGTTTTAATCAAGCTAAATCATATATTATTAAGCTACCGGTATATAATATAACAGTACCTGTAGCTGGCCAGTTAGAACCTGTCCTAGGTAGCTAATATAACCTACATGTATACAGCTAAACCTGCTGGGAACCTAATGTAGAGCACATGTTTATATGTGAGAGACAAAAGCAGAATTATTCACTGTGATTTTGTGCTTGGATGTCATATAACAGTTGTATGTTGTGTTCACAGAAGGAAAAGAAAAAATATGCCTTTAAGAGTCATTTGTTTGTATGGCAGCAGGAGGTAAAGAATAACACAGTTGAATTCATGCCAGCAAGCATAGAGTTAAGCTTTTGTGACTCATTGGTAGCCTTGCACAATCACAGCTAATCTCACATTGAGCAGAGTCTTGATCTATCACAGCCTCCTTTGCATCCATTTCTGTCTGGGAGGTTCCTGTGACAGTAGTAGAACATATCCCCGTCAAGCATTCCCTTCTTCTCCCATAAAAGAAATCGCCCAATATTCCCCGACTAGGAATATCCCTGGAATCGCTGAATAATCCACACATGAGCCAAGGCTTAATTCTGAATGTAACAGGACACACTTTATTGCAAGTACACATCACACTTTATACAGGATTTGGAACATCCCGCCCCCAACAACCGCTTTCCCATTGGTCCATCGTAAAGTATGCAGTCTTCATTCTGGTCCTCTCAAACCATGTAAATGAGGACTTGAAAATGTCTCCGCAGAGATTGGTCCCAATGCTTGAATAGCCTGAATATGTGTGGCCAGGCCTGTGATGTGTTTTCAGACAAAAGCCCCAGGGGGTCAATCAATGTACACAATAGCCAGCCACAGAACAATGGAGCCGTCTGGAGAATTGAGACAGGGCAGAAGTCATTTACACCTGATAATAGAAAGGCTTTAGGTAGGGTTATCACACAATGGACAATGAGTATTTCTTCTGAGTCTATTGACCTGGCTGAGGTTCAGAATTAAATCTTCTGTAATACATGAATTAGGATTTCAGTATTTCATGGTCCATGACATTACTCCCCCTGGGAAATAGTTCAACATCCGCAGTGGGACCCAAACGGGTCACTCGAGGATGTTGGGCAAGTAGTCTTAAGGTTCCAGGACTGTCTGCCAGGATAACCCATCCGCCTTCCTGGTTTGAGGCCCTGGCCCATAATCGGACGGCAACAGGCTTGCATTCAGTCCTCTCCAAAAGCCCCTGTCCCGACTAGGCCTGTCACACATCTCCCCTTTTGGCAGGGGACTAACCCAGTAGGAGACACCAGATGGGTTGTCTCTGAATTCAGTCAGTAGTTCCAGTCCCCCAATGCCGGTATCCATACAGTACCCCAAATCACTTGCTCCAAACCGAGCATTACTCACCCCGCCATCCTCTGCCTCTCTCAGGGAACACGTCTGCCGCTGGGGAGAGGCCTGGACTGGCCCTTCTCCCTGGAGTCCTTTCAGCCGCTGGAGAGATGACAGGGTGGCTGGGCTCAGTCCATCATGCTGTTGGGGGTCTGGGCCAACTGGCCACCATTTATGGGGTATACCAGTGGAGACTGAAGTCCCATCCACTGGTATCCACTCAAGCTGTAGTGGGGTGCAGCCGCCAGTAGCAGCCTGTCCTGCTGCCAGTGGTTCCGCTGGGAATAAGAGCTTTACCACCTCAGCTGGTTGCTGGGGAGGGGGGCCAACCGCCCCGGCTCCCTGGAACTCCACAGTTGGTCCCGGTGCTGGGCAGAGATGGCTGGCAATCTGCCCTGTTGCCAGAACTTCTGCTGGGGATGCATAATCCATAACATCCTCTGAACAGTCCATACATTCTGTAATCTGTGGCTGGGGAGTGATCGCCATCTTCTCACCCTGAGCCTCCAAAACTGCCACAGGGGTGGGGCAGAGGTCTTGAACCCTCTGTCCGGTGACCAGCGCTTCAGCTGGGGAAGTTCCTTGTAACTCCACAAATACTGCTCTTGGGGCTGGGCAGAGCACAGTGAAGTGTGGCCCTGATACCAGCTCTTCTGCTGGAGGCCCATCAGGTTGTTCTTCCTCGGCAGAGAAGTCTATCAGATCCCCTGTCTCTGCAACTGGTGTCTGGGGATAGAGGTTCACCATCTCCTGTCTTTCATTTGGTGCTGCTTCTTTAGGCGTTGTCACCGATCGTCGTATTTCTGCAATTCTCAGCTCATGTTGCCGCTCTCGTTCTTTCTCATCAAAAGCTTTAAAAGCTCTAAACGGAATCTTCCTTGTGTCTGCTGTGCTGTACTCACTGTTTGGAGAATGTGCGGCTGCTTGTTGGACTGCTGACAGTTTTAACTGTAGCTCTGCGTTTCTTATTTGTTTAGCCTCCTCCGCTACTAGGGTCATCACTTTCAGCACCACATCCGCCGTTGGGTTCGGACCGAACCATGCTAATTTCTCTCTTATTAGCTTGTTAGCTGGTGATTCCTCCTCCTGAATCACTGGTGTCCCCATCTTCTGTACTGCTGGCGTTGCTGCAACCGAGTTCTCCTGGTCTAGCTCCATTTATTCTGCTATGATGACACGCTCGGTTTTGTTGCTAGCAATCCTTCCACAAACTTCCAGTAGTCCTTTCCGTGTATTTCTTTTAAGCAGGGTGTATCAGTCTTCCATTCACTGTTCCCAGTGTCTGCTTGGAATCCTGGTGTAAAGGAAAGTAGAAGGGAAAATCCCGCTGCTGCCAACCAGTTGTGACGGTAGTAGAACATATCCCCGTCAAGCATTCCCTTCTTCTCCCATAAAAGAAATCACCCAATATTCCCCGACCAGGAATATCCCTGGAATCGCTGAATAATCCACACATGAGCCAAGGCTTAATGCTGAATGTAACAGGACACACTTTATTGCAAGTACACATCACACTTTATACAGGATTTGGAACATCCCGCCCCCAACAACCGCTTTCCCATTGGTCCATCGTAAAGTATGCAGTCTTCACTCTGGTCCTCTCAAACCATGTAAATGAGGACTTGAAAATGTCTCCGCAGAGATTGGTCCCAATGCTTGAATAGCCTGAATATGTGTGGCCAGGCCTGTGATGTGTTTTCAGACAAAAGCCCCAGGGGGTCAATCAATGTACACAATAGCCAGCCACAGAACAATGGAGCCGTCTGGAGAATTGAGACAGGGCAGAAGTCATTTACACCTGATAATAGAAAGGCTTTAGATAGGGTTACCACACAATGGACAATGAGTATTTCTTCTGAGTCTATTGACCTGGCTGAGGTTCAGAATTAAATCTTCTGTAATACATGAATTAGGATTTCAGTATTTCATGGTCCATGACAGTTCCTAATACACAACATGTGCTGCTAGGTTATTCAACCACAGAGACAGAGAGCCACATGGAGACAGAGACAGAGAGCAGAACAGACACAAGACCAAAGTTGTGTTTTATAGAAGCCAGAGGCTAAAAATAGGTATGTGATACAGTTATATATATGTTCTTATTGTAAATAGTCTGGTTAGAACTGTATACTGATCTAGTTGTGTGTTCACTAGTATGTTCCACCTAACCTAATTCAGAAACCAAACCCAACTAAGCTAACCCTGAAAAAGCAACCCTGCAAACCAAGTTGCAAACAACAGAGTTATACCCTTCAGAGAAATCAGAGAATGCTTTGATAACTTACAAAGAGAGAGAGAGAGTAAATACAGAAGAAAGGAATATATCCACCATCTTATGTTCAATGACAAGATTGAATATTTGAACCTCCATTCTGTTATACTTTATTCATCACATGTTTTTGTACATGGACTGTCTGCTGCAAAGCAGCAGCATTATATATGAAGAAAAGTGAAGTTTATAAAGAAGTTAGTTTAAGCATTTGGTGTGCTCTTTAACCACTTCCCGACCGCCCACCGCAGGTATACGTCGGCACTTTGAGGATGGATATCTCGGTAACGGCAGCAGCTGCTGCCACAACCGAGATATCCATCTCTTCTGTGGGCGGTCGGGTAAACGATAATGGCGGTCTCCGCGGCGGAATCGCCGCGAGATCGCCGTTATCGGTGGCGGACGAGCGTCCCCCCCCCCTCCCGCTGCGCTCCCGCGCTCTCCGCCGCTTACCGGAGCCGTCGGTAGCGGCGGAGGCGATCGGGTGCGCTCCTCTGGTCAGCGGGGATGCGAGTGAGGGAAAAAAATTTCCCTCGTCCATCCCTGTAGCTCTGCTGGGCGGAAGTGACGTCAAACGTCAGTTCCAAACAGCGTCTTAAAGAGACATTTTTTTTTAAATGTCATTTGAAAAATTACATTTAAAATTTTTTTTTTTTTTTTTTGCATTTTAGCCTAAATATGAGATCTGAGGTCTTTTTGACCCCAGATCTCATATTTAAGAGGACCTGTCATGCTTTTTTCTATTATAAGGGATGTTTACATTCCTTGTAATAGGAATAAAAGTGATAATTTTTTTTTTTTTTTAGTGTTAAAAATTGGTAAAATTAATACAAATAAATACGAAAACAAAAAAAAAATGTTTTAAATCGCCCCGTCCCGACGAGCTCGCGCGCAGAAGCGAACGCATACGCGAGTAGCGCCCGCATATGAAAACGGTGTTCAAACCACACAAGTGAGGTATCGCCGCGATCGTTAGAGCAAGAGCAATAATTCTAGCCCTAGACCTCCTCTGTATCTCAAAAAATGCAACCTGTAGAATTTTTTAAACATCGCCTATCGAGATTTTTAAGGGTAAAAGTTTGACGCCATGCCACGAGCGGGCGCAATTTTTAAGCGTGACATGTTGGGTATCATTTTACTCGGCGTAACATTATCTTTCACAATATGTAAAAAAATTGGGCCAAATTTATTGTTGTCTTATTTTTTAATTTAAAAAAGTGAATTTTTTCCAAAAAAAGTGCGCTTGTAAGACCGCTGCGCAAATACGGTGTAACAAAAAGTATTGCAATGACTGCCATTTTATTCTCTAGAGTGTTAGAAAAAAAAAATATATAATGTTTGGGGGTTTTAAGTAATTTTATAGCAAAAAAAAATGTTTTAGTCTCGTAAACACCGAATCTGAAAAACAGGCCCGGGGCTAAAGTGGTTAAACCCACTGCCTCCATAGAACGGCAATAGAGGAATTTAAGAGTAATAGACAGTCTTGTTGGACTAAAAAGTCAGAGATATCACAATTCTTCTAATGCCACAGCGCATGAGGCACTTCATAGTGCTGTGCCTGCCACAGTACCTTTTCAGCAGGCAGCAGATTCTCATTTTCCCTCTTAACTTTGTGAGAAAAACACATGATTGTGAGTAAATCTTATGCCCATAAACCCATGGGCCCAGATTCACAGAGCGATTACGCCTGCGCAACAGGAGATGCGCGTGCGTAAGTCGAAATGTGCGCGTGCGTTTCGATGCACGGCATCCCCAGAACGAGATACGCAAAAAATCTACTTTTTTTTGTCCCGCGTAATTTCGTTAGACTGGCGCATCCGTCCGCGCAAAAGTGCGCTAGACAGACCATTGATTTGCTATTCAAATATGCTAATGAGGGACTTACGGGGATCCACAAAACAACGTTGGGGCAGCGCAGGCGACGCAGTGTGCGCAACAGCAAAATTACCTGTCTAAAATTAGACCATATAAAAGCTGGTCTAAAAAGAGAAAAAAAGTCTACTTGTTAGATAAAGCAACACTGTTAGTGAGGAGCTCAGCAGTCACACGTGTTGCACAACAATCTGTATGCCAACATGCCAGGGGCATCGTCGCACATAGCTATACTACTGACTTTAGATGAACAAAGAAGGATGAGGGCACGGAGGATGGCACGGAGGATGGCACGGGAGAGGATATACCGCACCCGCATAGACCTGTTTGGCATGAGTGATTCTGAGGTGTTTCGCATCTTCAGATTCACCCCTCATGTCATCCTGGAATTAACCACAACCCTGCAGGAGGACATCACCAGCCCAACACACCGCTCACATGCAGTGCAGCCACTGGTCAAGGTCATGGCAACACTCCATGTCCTTGCCAGTGGCTCTTTTCAGCGTACAAGTGGAGTGGTGGCTGGGATGTCACAATCCTCCATGAGCAGATGTGTGCACCAGGTTGTCCCTGCAATCCTCAGACGCATGGCCAACCAAATCATCAAACCCACCACTGAGGAGCTGCGGCTGAAGGCAATGACAGATTTATACAGAATTGCCAGATTCCCACGCACTGTGGGGGCCATTGATTGCACACATGTGGCACTCCAGCCCCCCCAGGAGACAGAGCACATGTACCGCAATCGGAAGCATTGGCATTCCATCAATGTACAGGTGATAGTCGATGCCCAAGGCCTCATATGGCACGTCCGTGCCAAACACCCAGGGTCCAGCCATGACAGCTACATATACAATCAATGCCACATCCGAATGGAATTCGATCAGAACGTGTATGGGGACACCTGGCTGGTTGGTGAGTGACATGGGAGTCAGGCATGACTATCCCCTCCCATGATGCACACATCACAAGGGGCACATGCATGACTAACATCCTCCTGTCTTTTCCCTTACAGGTGACTCTGCATATCCACTGGGACCCCATCTCATGACTCCTATCCGGAACCCCCAAACCCCAGGAGAGGAAAGATACAATCAAGCACATGCCCAAACACGAGCAGTGGTGGAGCGCACCTTTGGCCTCCTAAAGTCACGTTTCCGATGCCTGGATAAGTCTGGGGGTACCCTCTTGTATTCCCCAAACTTTGTGTGCCAGATCATCGGTGCATGTTGCATGCTGCACAACTTCGCAGAAAGAAAGGGCCTGCAGATTGGCCTACGTGATGACCTGACCCCTGAACCAGACAATCCCCCCCTAACCGAGGCTACCCCGTCTTCTGAGGGTAGAGCAGCCAGGAGACAGCTCACATTGGGCATCTTTGCACGTTAAACATACACATTATTAATGGCACAATGAGAAGGCATGCATGCACACCACTGTGGTCCCTAGCACACACACCCCACATCCACATCAAATTGGATTGGCACCAGTCCACCATGCAGGACTTGTGAGCAGCAACGCCACGCCAAGGCTCCAATTATGTCACTGTACATTCATACACCATTCACACGGACCTGGGGATCACTTCTCCCTGGTCCTGGGGAACCCTACTGCACCAAAATTGAGGGTGACACCCCTTTTCCGGCAGGAATGTCCCCCCCACATTCAAACAGCATTCACAACTCAAAAAAAAAAAATTACCTGCAAAAGCAAAAATTTTCCAGCACAAAAAAAAAAAAAAAAAGGGAAAAAAAAATGAATGCCCTTTGCGTGAGCCACGCCTGGGGCGCCCCCGGCCACGGCCCCGGCTTCTCAGGGGAGACTCATGGGGGAGGGGTAAAACCGGGGAAGGAGGAGCAGCCCCTGATCTCTGCCCACCTGGCGGCCTGCCCTCCAAGGCCACGGCTATTCTGTCCAGGGCAGCACCAAGTGTTGCCGTGTTGGCCTGGATAGTCAGGGTAAGGGCCCTCACATCCTGCCCAACGCCTGCTGATGTCGTCTTCAGTTCGTTTAGGCAGGTTGTGAAAGCCCGGGAGTGGGAGTCCAGGTTCCCCAGCGTATCCTTGATGGAGGACAGGCTCTCCTCCATCCGCACCAATGTCTGACTGACCTGTCCCAGATGGCGGGTCTGGAGGAACTGGTCCCTTCTCAGAGTGGCGGGCAGGAGATCGGCCAACCCCCTGGTGTTCTGGGATGAAATCCTGCCTCCAGCTGATGCTTGTGGCCGGGGAGAAGGGGAGGCCCTTGTGAGGGGAGCCATGTTGGGGGAGGAGGGGGGGGGCTCCCCCTTAGGGAGGCCTGCCTGCTGCCAGCCAGAGGGGAAGAGTCCTCAAAAACCAAACGTCCAGTGCCTGACATGGACTCCTCCTCCTCATGATTCTCCTCCTCCTCATGATTCTCCTGCTCCTCTTAAACCTCCTCCGCGGACTCCGGCCTTGTTGGGGGGGCCTCATTAGGCTGCTGTCCTGGGGTTGGTGCGGTCAGGCCAGATGGCCCTGCACCCTCCTGCACATCTGTGGATGACACAAAACATTCACAGGTTGGAGGATCCACACACTTGCCACATATTCCCTTTCACCCCCTCCCCCACACATGCTACACACCTGATATTAAAAAAAAAACGTACCTGGCACCACGGGCTCCGGACTTGAGTCAAAGCCGGGCAGGCCCTCAACTTCATGCCGATGAAAGGTCAGGGCCACCGCACGCTCCTCCGCTGTCAGCCTAATACGGCATGGTGGGCCCCCTCCTGTGCCCCTGGCATGGGCATGCATTCTGGCCAGCTTCTGTTTGACCAGACGCCGGAGGTCATTGTTTTTGTTGTCAATCCCAGACCGGGTCCGTGTCTCCCCCTGCCCCGCTGAATTCACCTGCTCAGTGATCCTATCCAAAATCTCCCTCCTCCTGGCCGGGGTGGTGTTGGCACTCTCTGGGCCGTGGAGGTAATGCCCATACTCGCTAATGGCCCGGGCAAGAATTTGTTTTTCCCCAACTGTAAAATTGAGCTTTCGTTTTCTCTCTGTCATACTTCCAAAAAAACTCACTCCCAGTCAACAAAATTCACTCACAAAAACAAGCACAACCAATCAAGCAAGAACACACACAGAGAGAAAACTACTCAGCAATAAACAGTCACAAAAAACAAAACAAAAAAACAGCAGGAAAACAAACTAACAGAAATATATCAATCAAACAAACAGTCTCTCAAACACTTATCAAAAAACACTTTCAAAGATCTACTAACAAACACTTGATCACACAGAACACTAATCTGACAACTACAAAACACACCGCAACGAACAACAGGACAAAAGCACTTGGTTAAATGGGAAGGGACAAAGGGATGTACTTTTGCAATGCAAGTGCGTTTGTGTGTGTCTATTTATGCTGTTTGCGTAGTTCACAACGTTGCCCTAGTCCATTTCCAATTTCACTGATTGCGCCGCTCCCGAGTTGTGAGCATGCGCACAGCGGAGCTGACCATGGTCTCCTTCAAGCGCGCATGCGCGAGCCGGCCGTCCCTTCATTTGCATTGGGTCACGGCTCATTTCAATGTAACACGCCCACGTCCTTCCCAATTTGTATTACTCCTCCTTACGCCTCTGAAAAAACGTTACGCATGCGCAATTTCCTGCGCAAAAGCTACGAGAATAGGGTGATTACGCGGCAAAATTGCGCAAGTCTAACGTAAAGGCGGTGCGCTACGCCGGTCCAATAATGCGCAGATGTACCTGAATCTGGGCCATGGTTTTTACTTCTAGTTGAGAGGGCTGGGCTGGAAGGGAGAATTTGAGCCTCCAATGCAGAATTTTTATTGGGCAGCTTATTCCAATGGTGCTTTACCATTGTTCCAAGGCTCCAAGCTGTCCATTAAGCTCAGTGCTACTGACAAGTAGTGAGAAGAGGCACTGTGAGCTCATCCTCTCAGTCTGCTGCAAACAGAGTGTGCCAGCTTGTATTTAACCACTTGCCGACCAGCCGCCGTAGTTATACAGTGGCAGGTCGACTTTATTGCGCAAATCGTTAGAGGTGTACGTCGCTTTGTGCAATAGATACAGTGGGCGCGCTGCAGTTGTCCCATCCCTCCCTGTTTATTGTCTCTGAAGCAGTGATGTGAATAAAGTGATTTTAATAACCTGTGTCTGTACACAAAAGACACCTAGATTGAGACCTAGAAACTCTGAGAAGCTCCCTGAAATGATGACCCATTCAAATGTAAGCTTCCTTTTGTCTGCACAGCACACGAAGAAATGTAAGCACAATGACACCAGCAGAGTATAATCTTGGATATAATGGTATAATCTTGATAATGGGCTCTGATGCATTTCTCCTTTTGGAATCACACGACATACAACCAGAAATAATAAGCTAAAATTCTCAAAAAGACCAGGTACTTTCAGAACGGAAGATCTTTAGATATATAAAAAAAAACCTGAGGTATTGTAAGCCTACCCAGTGGTTTACTCAGGTTTTTATAGGTGTTCTATAAAGGGGATGGATTTAGGAGCCTGCAGGTCTTTACAGCAGGTCTCCCAATTCCGCGTACACACGATCGCACATTCTGACAACAGAACCATGGATTTTTTTCAGACGAAATGCTGGCTCAAACTTGTCTTGCATACAAATGGTCACACAAATGTTGTTGGAAATTCCGATCGCCAAGAACGTGGTGACGTACAACACTACGATGAGCTGAAAAAAATGATTCAGAGCATGTGTCGAATTGATTCCGAGCATGCGTAGGATTTTTGTGCATCGGAATTGCATACAGAAGATTGGAATTTGCGACAAGAACTTTTGTTGTCGGAAAAATTGAGAACCAGCTTTTAAACATTTAGACAAAGAAAAACTGCACTAATTAAATTATAATATTCAAAACATACTCAACAAATTAATATACAAATTGGCCCGGATTCACAGACATCGATGCATATTTATGCCACTGTAGCGTATCTCTTTTACGCTACGCCGCCGCAGCGCGGAGAGGCAAGCATGGAATTCACAAAGCAAATGCTCCCAACTCTGCGCCGGCGTAGCGTATATTTCGTAGGAATAAGCCGGCGTAAGTGGAAGTAGGTGGAAGTGGGCTGGAAGTGAGCGTGATCCATGCAAATGATGGGCCGGGCGCCAGACAAGTACTTAAACCGAACTGCGCATGCATCGAGACGTGGACGTATCCCCATGCGCATGCGCACAACCACGTCGGAACAAATGCCTAAGATACGCCGGATCACTGTGTACGCCGTGAACATAACCTACGCCCAGTCAGACCCACGTCGGCCCATATTCACAGACGTACAATACGTAGGCATGTGTTCCCTGGTCCATACCATTGCGCCTCATCTATGGGGAATAACTTTACGCCGAACGTAAAACTTGCACAAACCGCGTACATAATGCGCCGGGCGCAAGTACGTTCGTGAATAGGCGTATCTCCCTCATTTGCATATTTGAATAGAAAATCAATGGGAGTGCCACATGCGTCCAGCATAAATATGCACCCACTCTACGCCGGTGTAGGCAAGTTACGTCGGTGGGATGAAGTCTGTTTTTAGGCGTATCTTAGTTTGTGGGTCCGGCGCACAGATACAACGGCGCATATTTGTACTTACGCGGCGTATCTGGAGATACGTCGGCGTAAGTGCTTTGTGAATCCGGGCCATTGAGTATAAAGGAAGGCAGCAGTTTGCGTGCGATACACAAAACAATATAGACATCAAGGGGTTAAAGCTGCACCAAACCTTATAGTCCACTGAAGCTAAAAGATGTTAAAACATATATGTACAGTCCAAACAATGCACTTTTCACTGTGCACACAGATTGATCTGGTCTTGTGAGATATGCTCCCAATCACCACCGTGACTTCACAGATACTACACATTTAAAGGGTCACTAAAGGAAAAAAATTTTTTTGCTGAAATAGAAATGACTGTTTACAAGGTATAGAGACATAAAAGTTAACTGATTCCTTTTAAAAATGATTAAAAATAGATAAAAATCAATAATATAATGTGCCTCTAGTTTCCCTTTCGTTTTTAAAATGGTTTCATGTGTCTGCAAAGTAGAGAAGACACACAGAACAAAAACAAACAAATCCAGGGCAGTGTTTTGTTTTTAAAATGAATCTGATTGGTTCGGAGGAGTTTTAGACACACAGCTTGGACCACAGTGAAAAACTGCCATGAGTTTTTTCATAAGGAGCCAGACAACCAGGAAGTGTGGAGATCAGAGAAGTATTACAGCTACTTCAAAGCAAAAACGAACAATGATAACATGAAAACAGCACTGCATTAAGGTAAAGGAAGCTATTAAGCTAAAAAAAAAATTGCCTTTAGTGATCCTTTAAGTGAAGACCCGCCAGATATCAAAGCCGCTTACCAGACAGGGCAAGCTTGGCTAGCAGTCGGCTATAGGCCAGCCGCGGCCTTTAAAAATTGTGGTGAACTCGCAGGTTACAAATTCCTGGGAACAGCTGTGGATGTGAAAGAAGCTGTTCCCAGGAATTTGTAACCTGCAGGTTCAGCACAATTTTTAAAGGCCGCGGCTGGCCTATAGCCGACTGCAAGCCAAGTTTGCCCTGTCTGGTAAGCGGCTTTGATATCTGGTGGCGGGTATTCACTAGCTCTCAAACATTTGTTGTCGGAAATTCCGACAGCAAATGTCCGATGGAGCCTACACACAGTCAGATTTTTCGGACAACAAGCTCACATCAAAAGTTTGTTGTCGGAAATTGTTATCCCTGAAAAGCCGAACGCCCTCTCTAAAAAACAGTACAGAAATGATGCCTGCAGCTGCAAGCATTATCCCGGTTTAACCCCCTAAAGCCGAGGCCGCATATATGCGTACGGACGGTGCTAAGGGGTTATGCTAAGGTGATCTTTAGCCTACCCAAGGCACCGGAGAATTATATAAAGTTTCTGTTCATCCTTACAACCCTTTAACCTAAGTTCCAATCAAAGATTTGCAATCTGCTGGGGCTGGGGGAAACACCTTTTGGCTTCTTTATTAAAACAGCCCTGAAGATAACGTTTATGACTGCCAGAACCCAAGGAATCTCTTATTACCATGATGTGGAATGGGAAGGTGATTAAAGATTCCTTGGCTGGGGGTCCCAAAGAGGTGTAAGATGTACAGTAGATGGGTAGTGTGAACCCGATGGCATTTCATCCAAAACGGAATCAATTTTGAGCGAACTTTCTCTTCAAATCTTTATAATAAATATGTGAGCAATGTTATGGCAATCCTATCAACAACTCAAGACATGGAGAAGCAATGGAGTAAAGTAGTAGTACCATAATTAAGTGCCTCTGGTGCCGTCCACTTGACTGGAATCTGCTTCATCCCCCCAGTGGATGAATACACGCCATCCGCCTCCTCTCTTGACATGCCAAAGTCACTTATTTTGAGAGCATTTTTCTCGGTCACAAGACAGTTACGTGCAGCAAGATCTCTGTAATTAAAAACAAAACAAAAACAAATGTGTTGTACAGATATAAAATATTTTACATGTCAGCGGATGCACTGACCTAAAAAATATACTGTATAATTGAAAAGCATATTACACTATGGGCCAGATTCAGGTAGATGAGAGCATCTTTGCTCCAGAGTAACGCTTCTCATTTACGTTACTCTGAAGACCCTTTCAGCGCAAGTCCTGTAATTCACATAGCAGTTGCGCGTAAACTTGCGCCAGAGTAACGATAATGCGCTGGCGTAACCCGACGCAAGTGGAAGTGGGTGTGATCATATGTAAATGATGGGCGGAGCCCAGCGCAGAGGCTTACGTTCAGCGCATCAACCACGGAGCATGCGCAGTGAGTGCGGCTCCACTCGCCCCCTTTGTGCGCATGCTCACAACTTCCGTCGGCACCACTTCACGGGAAACGTCAGCGCAATGCCTTCCGTTGGGCGTTTAAATGCGCCCGTAGAAGCGCCATTTCGGCACTAAAGTATATCCTGCTCCCCCTCCCCGCAGTGATGTTACTTTTGTTTTGAGATGGCTGCTCCCGTTCCCCGCAAACACACAGGAGAAAGCTGAACTTTAATGGCCAGGAGCTGTCAGCCGTCATCTCGGCTATGGAGACCTATGATGTCTTCCTCCATGGCTGTAAAATTTGACAGACAAGCATGGACAGAGGTGTTGTCCTGCAAGTGGGGGTGCTCAGCTAGCTCTTATCGTCGGTAACGCTGCTGTAGCTGCTCTCCTGCTGACCTGTGGCCATCTGGAGTAAAGATAAAGCAGCCTTTTGTAGAAATAACTTTGCGCCGGACGGACGAGATACGCGCGGCGCATGTAGCCAGCGTATGGTGCTAATCCGTTCGTGAATTGTGAAAAATCCCTCATTTGCATATTTGCAGGGGAAATCAATAGGCGCGACTGATGCGCCCAACGAAATTAAGCGCTGACGATACTCTGGCGTCGGAACGTTCCGCCAGTCGCAAATGACCCGTTATTGGGCGCATCTAGTTTGGTGGGTACGGGCACATAGAAACGACGGCGCATCATCACAGTTACGCGGCGCATATCGAAATACTCCAGCGCAAGTGTTCCTGAATCTGGCCCATTGTGTTCTGGTGTGTAGGAGGACCATTGTTTTTTGTTTGCCTGACCCAAAAATTTACTGAAAGGCCCAAATGACTCTTATTTGCTCTTATTCCTATTCAATACTCTTATTCAATTGCCTCTTATACAACCCAAATTACTATTTTCTTAATCATACCTCACGGGACACAGAGCCTTAATTACTTATTGGGTTAGGTAGTCACCACAGGTGATTAGACACTGGCAAACCCAATTAAAATTGAGTTCCTCCCTTATATAACCCCTCCCAAATAGAGAGTACCTCCACTATTAAGGTGGTTGGTCACGTTTAACATGTGCTAAGAAGAAAAATGCTCTTTTGAGGAGCAATAAACCAGGTCCATACCTCGGGCCGATATCAAAAGCCTAAGATGGTTGGTACCCGGGCCTCGTGTAAAGAAGAAACAAGGTTTGCCTGTAATGTCTCTCTGCAGAGGTCTGGGCTCTGGGATCCAGACTTTGGTGTACTAATACATCTGTGGTATGAAAAGTTTCTGGCAGAGTCTTCTACGGGTCTGGGTATGAGGTTTTCTCTAATGGAACCCTTGATAAACCTGAAGGTTGGCACAACTTGCCCGCCATGATGGGTGAAAGCTGGAACTACTTTTAGTAGCTTTTCCTGCGGCGTGGATAAGGTAAGAAGAGGATAATTTATTTTGTATTATCTTCTGTGAGTAGGATGTCTTTCCTGGTTTTCGCCATTGGAGGGAGTAAGTGCATACCTGGTGTATTTTTACATGAGCAATCCAGGAACAAGCTCAGAGAAGTCAGTCAAATTGAAAAAAACACTCACCTCCTTCTGCTGCACATAATGATCCACAATGATGCCCCCATTAATCTCCCCCCCCTTTCCTTGTTCTGGGCGCCACGGCGGGTGCATGAGATGTGAACCTTTACTGTGTATGCAGTGATTTGTATAAGGTCTAGGTTTTTGTGAACTAAAATTTTTAAAAATCAGCACAAGGCATGAAACTTGCATCCACTGAAATATGTCCCTTGTGTTGGGCCTGCTGTCTTAGTTGAAATCCTATGTCCTCTGCCCCTCCCACGCTCCCTCAGCCATTATCTTCTGATGCTAAAGGGGTAAGACGAGCGCTGGACCTGTCACAGGCACTCCTCAAGAGTGCCATCTATGCCCATACTTTTTGCCCTCCTCCTTCATTCTAAGAAGCTGTACTATAATTTTCATTAATGAAAAGAAGTCTATTTTTCTATTTTAGTCTTTTTCCAACTCTGTGATTCTGTTTTTGCTTTGTTTTTTAATATTTTTTTCCTGGCATGTTGGTGCTATATCTTTCACTTATAGGTTATAAGCTGCACAAGTAAATACAGCTGGATAAAACAGAAACTGTGTCTGTCTTCATTTCAGTTCAGTGTCATTTTCATTTCAGGCTGTAAAGCAACAAAATGTTATTATTTTAAAGGGGGGTGATTTTTTTTTCTATACCCACTGTAAACTCACCTTAAATTATGGTTTCATAACCTTTATGAATGGAATACCTCTAATGAACTTACAAAAACAATAGCAAAGAAGTAATATAATTGAAAAGTTGCCGCAGACGTAAGGAAGGGTTAAGTCAGGTGAAGCACTTGTGGGAAATATATAATTTGTCAGCCCACCTAACCAGGATGGGTAGGTCTCTAAATGATGTCATTGTGCTCTGGGCTCATTTCATTATTATTAGTGTAGATGAGGCCAAGGAAAACAGAGATTGTTGAAGTTTATATCAGGCTCCTCCAGGAAAGCTGAACATACAGGGTCACATTTTGTCATTTGATCTCTCAGATCAACAAAATGTACCAATACCTGTATAGTATGCTGTGTAAGTACCTTCTAAAACAGGACATTCCGTTTATGTCCACTCCTTTAGCCCACTCAAATAGTATAGTCAGTGGCGGCTGGTGCTAAATGTTTTTGGGGGGGCCGCAAACCAATGCCACCCCCCCCCCCCACGGGAGATGAAAGGGAAGGTAATAACTAGGGTTGTCCCGATACCTATACCAGTACTTGTACTCCCGCAAATACCCCCGATACCAGAATAGAATACTTTTTCCGTGTCGCCCCCTCCCCCCGCCGCTGCCGCCGAACGCCGCCACCGCATGGGTTAAACATCGTGCGGGAACATCACAGCATTCATTTGAATAGCTGTAGTGTTCCCGCCCGTATAGACACTCCGCCTTGATCGGGATTGGATGGGTGATCGTGATCTGTCAAATGAATGCTGTGGTGTTCCCTGGGCGGCGGTGGCTAGGTAGGGATGACATGGCTGCATATATTGGTGACATGCCTGCATATATGGGTGACATGCCTGCATATATGGGTGACATGCCTGCATATGTGGGTGACATGGCTGCATATGTGGGTGACATGGCTGCATATGTGGGTGACATGGCTGCATATGTGGGTGACATGGCTGCATATGTGGGGGACATGGCTGCATTTGTGGGGGACATGGCTGCATTTGTGGGGGACATGGCTGCATATATGGTTGACATGGCTGCATATATGGGGGACATGGCTGCATTTGTGGGGGACATTTAAAAAAAGTATCGGTATTCGGTATCGGCGACTACTTGAAAAAAAGTATCGGTACTTGTACTCGGTCCTAAAAAAATGGTATCGGGACAACACTAGTAATAACCGCCCCCCCCCCCCCCATGGGAGACGGAGGGGAAATCGGCGATCATCCCCCCGGAAGACCTTAAAAGGCATATGACAAGGATCCGGGGTAGGGCTGCTGCTCCTCGCTCCGAGGCCGTTGCTTCTCCTTCCGGCCGAACAGGAAGTAGGTCCTGAGAGCCGATTGACTGGGAGTCCTAAGTCTACCTGACCCGCTTCCTGATTGGCCGGGTGGAGAATCAGGAAGACAATAGCGAATATTAATGTGATATTGTCACACAACTGGGTAGACTCAGGGCCCCAAGCCCACCCTTTTTTTAAGCCAATTAGAGCTCTAATCATGTGTTTAAAAAAACCCAAAAAAACATTGAAATACATGCGTCTGGCGGCCAGCATGTAGATTAGGGGCCGGGTGGATTAGGCGGGGCGGCGCCCCCTGTGCCCTGTATGAGCCACCACTGAGTATAGTTGTTTCTGTCTTGATAGACCGAATCCGGAACAATATTTGACAGTCTGTGCTGGCTTAACCACTTGCCGACCAGCCGCCGCAGTTATACGGCGGCAGGTCGGCACTCCTACGCGAGAGCCCGTAGCTCTACGTCGGGACTTTCGCGGCCACTAGGGGGCGCGTGCGCGCCGCCGGCGGCCCGCGCGCGCGCCCCCCGCTCGCCCCCGAGTCCCGTGCGCCGGGCACGCGCGCTCGCTCGCTCGCTCGCTCGTTACAGAGCGGGGAACGGGAGCTGTGCGTGTAAACACACATCTCTCGTTCCTGTCAGCGGGGGAAACGCTGATCTTCCGCTCATACAATGTAGTGATTCCCCCTAGTGAGTCCACCCCCCCCACACAGTAAGAACACAAATAGGAACACACTTAACCCTTTCCCCGCCCCCTAGTGTTAACCCCTTCACTGCCAATGGCATTTTTATAGTAATCCAATGCATTTTTATAGCATTGATCGCTATAAAAATGCCAATGGTCCCAAAAATGTGTCAAAAGTGTCCGATGTGTCCGCCATAATATCGCAGTACCGAAAAAAAACGCTGATCGCCGCCATTACTAGTAAAAAAAAATATTAATAAAAATGCCTTAAAACTACCCCCTTTTTTGTAAACGCTATAAATTTTGCGCAAACCAATCAATAAACGCTAATTGCGATTTTTTTTACGAAAAATATGTAGAAGAATACGTATCGGCCTAAACTGAGGAAAAATAATGTTTTTTTAAATCTTTTTTGGGGATATTTATTATAGCAAAATGTAAAAAATATTGCATTTTTTTCAAAATAGTCGCTCTATTTTTGTTTATAGCGCAAAAAATAAAAACCGCAGAGATGATCAAATACCACCAAAAGAAAGCTCTATTTGTGGGAAAAAAAGGAAGCCAATTTTGTTTGGGAGCCACGTCGCATGACCGCGCAATTGTCAGTTAAAGCGACGTAGTGCCGAATCACAAAAAGTGCTCTGGTCTTTGGACAGCAATATGGTCCGGGGCTAAAGTGGTTAAAGTGTGGTCAGACTATGGATATGTAAATATTTACATATAAAGCAGAAAATTAACTTTAATTACATCAAGCCCCATTGACCTGTATGTAGCTGAAGGCACTGTGGCACAAAATATCATAAACTTTCATAGCAGAAGCACTGAAATTGCTCAGATAATGCTTTCGGCAGCCCTTCCAATCTTCTAATCTCTATTTTTTTCCAAAATTGTATATAATTTTAAGTAATGTGCAAAGGGAGGATGAATTGCTCCACAGTGTCTGCAGCACCAGAGGCCTAAGAGTGTGTTTTAATGTCCATTTACTTAAATATGCAAATACTTGAATGCTCATAGCCTGGCCTTATGCCTTGTACACACGATCGGTTTTCCCGGCGGTCAAAAGTCCGCCGGGAAAATTGAGAACCTGCTTGGTTGCTTTTCCCCGTGTACACACGGCCGGTTTTCCCGACAGGAAAACTGCCACGACAGCTTTGGTCAGGAATACCGGCCGTGTGTATGCTCCACTGCAGTGTTTCTCATAGGAAAACTGCCGAGCAAAAAAAGCAGAGAATTGCGGCGGGAAAAAAGAGAACAAGTTCTCATTTTTTTTTTGCTCGCAGTTTTCCTGTATGGAAAACCGATCGTGTGTACGAGGCATAAGGTTCATGTTATGAGAAGCAAGGCCCTGAACAGTAGGCTAGTGGCCTCAAATAACCTTCTATGAGATAATTATGGCATAGGACAGAGCTGTTTAATACGTACATAGTCGTGCGGCGGGCGTTAAGCGGTTAATAAAGGCTAATCTACTGCATGTTTAGATTTTTTATTTTTTTGCCAGTGCAAGAATAATTACTTAAAAAACTGTGGCAATGTGGTAAGTAGATGCAACCACTGGGTATCACCTGCTGAATGATTGTTACCACTGTGCAGCTCGTTTTGCACAATGTGGCCCCGAACGCCATCTTCTGGGGTCCTCCGGCAGCTCTCTCGGCTCCTCCCTGCCTCAGATAACCTCCCTATGAGAAGCGCTCTCCCAAGGGGGTTACCTTGCGGGCGCGCTCCCAAGTCCTGCATTCAGCATCCATAGTCGCTGAGTGCAGGACTCAGCCCCGCGTCATTGGATTTGATTGACAGCAGCGGGAGCCAATGACTGTGCTGCTATCAATCTATCCAACGAGGAGCCGAGAAGCCCGGGGAAACATCAATCGCGTTCTCAACACTGGACTTCCCAGGGCTCAGGTAAGTAAAACGGGGGGCTTGGAGGCCGGTAAGTGTCAGATGTTTTTTCACCTTAATGCATAGGGTGCATTAAGGTGAAAAAACATGAGGGTTTACAACCCCTTTAAATTCTTTTATCAACTTCTTACCTCATTGGTTAGGCTACTTTCACACTGCAAAAATGCAGTAAAAATGCACATGTGTTTTTGCTGTGTTTCTAGTACATTTCGCGCCTGTGAAAAAAGAACACGTGACAAAATACGCACCAAAAACGCCATTGCGTTTTTGATGCATTTTCCAATCATTTCAATGGGGAGGTGCGTTTTTGGTGTGAGTATTTTACCGCACCAAACATGCACCAAAAATGCACCGAAAATCCAGCTTGCAGGACTTTGAAGAATCGAATGGACCTGCAACTGAACAGTGTGAACAGTTCTATAACCATTTATTCATAAGTCCTTCAGTTTATAGTCCATATAAAAAGACAGAAATGTGATAGGTTGTGTTACCATAAAATATCCATCCACAAATGGAAGCCTCCATAAGGGCATTAGAAGCAAAATCCAGCAGGAGCTACAGAGTATAAAAGAGTTGAGAGGTGCCTAAGAGCCGGTTCACACAGGGGCGACTTGGGATCCGACTGGAAAACACCCCAATTGCCCCAAGTCGCGTGGTTGAGAAAGACAATGTAAGTGAATAGAGCTGTCTTAACTGGTTGCCGACCAGCCGCCGCAGTTCTACGACGGCAGGTCGGCTCCCCTGTGCGAGAGCCCGTAGCTCTACGTCGGCTCTCAAAGCAGCCACTAGGGGCGCGCGCACGCCTGAGTCCCACGTGGTACATAGCGAGGACCGGGAGCTGTGTGTGTAAACACAAAGCTCCCGTTCCTGTCACAGAGAGAAATGCTGATCTTCTGTTCATACAATGTATGAACAGAAGATCATTGATTTCCCCTAGTGAGTCCACCCCCCACATACAGTTAGAACACACCCAGGAACATACTTAACCCCTTCCCGCCCAACTAGTGTTAACCCCTTCACTGCCAGTGGCATTTTTATAGTAATCCAATGAATTTTTATAGCACTGATCGCTATAAAAATGCCAATGGTCCCAAAAATGTGTCAAAAGTGTCCGAAGTGTCCGCCGTAATGTCGCAGTACCGGAAAAAAAAAATCGCTGATCACCACCATTACTAGTAAGAAAAAAAAATATATATAAAAAAATGCCATAAAACTAGAAGAATACGTATCGGCCTAAACTGAGGAAAAAAAAATGTTTTTTTATATATTTTTGGGGGATATTTATTATAGCAAAAAGGAAAAAATATTGCATTTTTTTCAAAATGGTCGCTCTATTTTTGTTTATAGCGCAAAGAAATGATCAAATACCACCAAAAGAAAGCTCTATTTGTGGGAAAAAAATGACGCCAATTTTTGTTTGGGAGCCACGTCGCACGTGCAATTGTCAGTTAAAGCGACGCAGTCCAGAATCGCAAAAAGTGCTCTGGTCATTGGGCAGCAATATGGTCCGGGGGTTAAGTGGTTAATGTACACTACTGAAGTCGCTCCGACTTCAGAAAAGGTTCCTGTACTACTTCAATCTGACTTTTAGGCTACTTGTAGGCAACTTGTACCCATTAATTTCAATGGAAGTCACCTCCAATTTGGATCCCGTGTCTTAACTGAAGCAACAATACAGGAAGAGAAAATTGTTTTCTCAGGCAAACCCCTCCCCCCTCCCTCCCACAGAGCTGATTGTTGTTTGATTGGCCACTGGAAAGCCTCCTGTCCTGGAGGCGACTTGAAGTGACCTTGTAAGTTGCCCCAAGTCGCGCTGTGGTGCACGCTCAGGTCATGTTCAGGTTGCCTTGCAAAGTCGTGGCCAGAGTCGTGTCGCCTCTGTGTGAACCGGCTCTATAAGTGTAGAAATATGTTACTAAGGCTGCATTCACACCTAGTTTTTAAGCCCAATGCCCGACGCTATTGCAGCTTAAAATACGCTCAAGAAGTGATTTAACATTGTCGGCTATGGAGATGGTTCACATTTCCACGCCGAAACGCCTGAAGCGCAAAACAAGTCCCAGACACTTTTTTTCAGGCGGCTTCGGTGTTTCGACATAGCAGACAATGTAAAATCACCCCTCCCAGCAAAAACAAGGCAAAAAACGACACGTTTTGTCGCGGCAAATTGTGGGACAAAACGCCGCAATTTGTTGCGGCAAATCGCGCTACAATACGCCGCGTTATAGTGTGAATGCAGCCTTAATGTTGTACCTTCATTAAATGTAACCATATTGCTACACTTAGAGGCTCCTCTTCTATTTTATACTCAGATGTGACCTGACGCTACTTGTATATCATCGCTTGTATATAAAGTCAAAATGTATTAATACATTTTGCTTGTCTTGCAAAACGCTCTCAAACCAAGTTACTCTCAAACCAAGGTAAGTAACTATAAGTAACTACCGTATTTATCGGGGTATAGCGCGCTCACGCGTATAGCGCGCACCCCTAAAGTTGCCCCCATTCCTGTGGAAAAAAAGTTTTTTGTACTTACAGTTTTGGCGTCTTGCGCGGCGTCCATCGGCGGCTTCGGGTGTCCTCCTCGTCGGGTCCGGCGTCCGTCTGCGGCTTCGGGTGTCCTCTTCATCCTTCTGCGGCGTCCTCGTCCTTCTGCGGCGTCCTCCTCGCTTTCCCGCGCCGAGTTCGAATACTGCGCCGGCATATACCGAGCGCAGTATACTCGGGTATAGTCGGGCAGACTCGGCTCCGCTCGCGCTGACGTCCTGGACGTACAGGACGTGAGCGCGAAAGGAACCGAGCCTGCCCGACTATACGCGAGTGTACTGCGCTCGGTATATGCAGGCGCAGTACACTCGTTAATAGTCGGGCAGGCTCGGCTCCTTTCGCGCTCACGTCCTGTACGTCCAGGACGTCAGCGCGAGAGGAGCCGAGTCTGCCCGACTATACCCGAGTGTGCTGCGCTCGGTATATGCCGGCGCAGTATTCGAAATAGACGCGGCTATCGGCGTATACCGCGCACCCACGATTTTGCCCTGATTTTCAGGGCAAAAAAGTGCGCGGTGTACGCCGATAAATACGGTATATGTAGAAATGTTATCATACAAAAAAATTTAAGCAATCTTTTCATTCGTCATAATTAGAAATTTTGCATCCATAATTGGAACATCATTTATAGATGCTTTCTAATTTTTTGGGCGTTTTTCTAATATTTAATGAAATTAAAAACTAGGCTCACTCCCCCAGATAAAAAAATGTCACCCAAGGAAAAACGCAGAGAAAAAAAGTGTTTGATATTTGCATGAAGTAATGACAAACGAGCAGAAGCCTACAGGCTGTGACCCGTTCTTACAACTATCCAAGTCTGGGTTTGTGAGATACCAAAGCAATCTCCCTCCTGGCCAGTACCTGTGAATACAATGTTTACTCTCCAAGTATTCCATCCCAGCAGCAGCATTTTCTGACATCCCGATAAGCTCCTTCATCTTCAGTCTGCTTCCTTCATTCCGCAAAAACGTTAGGAAATCGCCACCTGCAGGAGAACCAAATGACTTCATCTGTCTGCTGAGCTCTCTGTTTATTTATACAAATTCAGCAGACATCAATCACATTGTAGGAAAAATGTTGCTTTGAAAATCTCAGGATAATTTTAAATATCATACATTTTTATGCCCTCAAACCTACTATACTTATGAACTGTTCTAACCATTCTTTCACAGAAGACAGTTTGTAAAGGGAAATGCCAACTAAATAGAAAACAGAGACGAGGGCTGCAATGTATATAAAATACACTAAGGCCGTGTACACACGATCGGACATGTCCGATGAAACTGGCCTGCAGACCGGTTTCATCGGATCAGTTTGATGGTGTGTACGGCCCATCGGACCGTTTTCCATCGGACCAAAGTTTTAAACATGCTTTAAAACCTGTCTGATGGAACATGTCCGTCGGACAGATTCGATGGTTAGTACACAAAAGCATCGGACCAAAAACCCGCGCATGCTCAGAATCAAGTCGACGCATGCTTGGAAGCATTGAACTTCGTTTTTTCATCACGTTGTTGTGTTCTACGTCACCGCGTTCTGGTCGGATCGGATTTTGGTCCGATGGTGTGTACGGACATCAGACCATCAGACAAGTTCAGAGTTGTATGATGAAAACGGTCCGTCAGACCAAGTCTCATCAGACATGTCTGATCGTGTGTACAGGGCCTTATGGCCCGTACACACGATCCGAATATCGTACGACGGATCGTACGACTTTTTTCGCTTAATAGTCGCAAGTAAAATGAAATTAATGGCAGACCGTTTTCAGCAGACAGATTTGATCGTGTGTACGCGGCCTAACACAAGCTTAAAGGGGTTGTAAAGGTAAATGTTTTTTTCACCTTAATGCATCCTATGCATTAAGGTGAAAAAACATCTGAGAGTACCCCCCCCCCCCCCCCGAACCCCCGTTTTACTTACCTGACCCCTCGAAAGTCCCGCGCGCGTCCATGTTATACTCTTCGGTTCCCAGCCTGGCCGTTGATTGGCTAGGCTGAACGGATTGATAGCAGCGCAGCCATTGGCTGGCGCTGCTGTCAATCACAGCGGGGCTGAGTGATACAGTCGGCGGCTACGCCCGCCGCTGTATCAAGGGAGCCTGCTCGTAAAAGCTTTCCACCATGCGAGCTTGCTCGCATGAAGGTGGAAAGCTTTTGCGAGGAGGAGCCAAGACAGCCGTCGAGGGACCCCAGAAGACAGCGTTCGGGGACACTCTGTGCAAAACTAGCTGCACAGTGGAGGTAAGTATAACATGTTTGTTATTTAAAAAAAAAAAAAAGTTTGCCTTTAGTGACCCTTTTACCTGATTGATGTAATTTAGAAATGTATTGATTCTGACATTAGATAGATCACATTTTCTGTAAGTGAGGCCGCGTACACACGACCGGTTTCCTCGACAGAATCCATCAAGAAACTTGGTGGGAGAGCTTTTTTGCCGAGGAAAACGGTCGTGTGTATGCTTTTCATCGAGTAAACTGTCGAAGAACTCTTTTTCCTCGATGGGAGTCGTCGTGTTCCTCGTCGGGCTGGTTTTCGATGAGAAACACGTTGGTGTGTATGCTTAGAAACCCGCGCACCTTCGATAAAAGTAGCGTTTGTAATGGAAATAGCACATTTGTCACGCTGTAACGGACTGAAAAGTGAAAATCGTCTCTTACCAAACTTTTCCTAACACGCAGTAACATGAGATTAGCAAAAGCATCCCCAAGGGTTGTGCCAGTGGAATTGAACTTCCCCTGCCGTTGTATGTGTTGAAGTCACCGCGTTTGAGAACGAGGAGATTTGGTCTTGACTGGGTGTATGCAAAGACAGCTTGTCAAGATTCTCGACAAGCCTAATAAGGAACTCGTCGAGGAAAATGATGTGTCTTTTCCGACGAGTTCCTCGGTCGTGTGTACGAGGCCTGACAGTGACAGTGCACTTATCTCTGTGATGTGATCTCTCTCAAAAAAGAAACCTTTGGACTGAAGTTGTTGATCCATGGTGTGCTGGTAAATATGTACACTCGTTTTCAGGCAAGTCTGAAAACGATGCATACTAGCACACTATTACATAAACTGCCCGGTGTCTTTTTGAAATTTTCCAAAATGTCTTGGTATGCTGACGCCTTAATAGTTCCCTTCACTGTAACGAAGAGGCCAAGCCCAACCCCTGAAAAACAACCCAACACCATAATCCGCCCTCCACCAAATGATTTGGTCCAGTGAACAAATCAAGGTCCATAAAGACATGGATGAGCAAGTTTTGGGTTGAGGAACTTGACTGGCCTGTACAGAGTCTTGACCTCAAACTGATAGAACACCTATCTTCCAACATCAGTGTCTGACCTCACAAATGTGCTTCTGGAAGAATGGTCAAACACATAAACCTTGTGGACGGCCTTCCCAGAGGAGTTGAAGCTGTTATAGCTGCAAACGGTGGGCTAACTCAATACTAAACCCTACTGACTAAGACTGGCATGCCATTAAAATTCATGTGCGCGTAAAGGCAGGTGTCCCAATACTTTTGGTAATATAATGTTTATTTTGTATGTGGACTATACGGAGCAGCCATGTGGGCAAAGTTTAGGGCAAATGTTAATCATTCGCTTGTTCGTTCCCTTTGGATAAAACCCAATAAAAATTGAAAGAGAATCTTCCTAGTGCCTGTGTTGTGCCTGTGTTGAAAAAGGACAGTAATGGATTCACCACCAGTGAATGTTTTGCGAAGGTTAAAGTGAAACATTATTCAGAAGATTAAGTCCTGATAGATCACTTCAGGCTTGCCCTTTTTGCAGGTCTAGCTATGCATAACATTAAAAATAAGAGCCTATACTGTGTAAAATCCAGTGATGCCCCATCTCACCCTGTTCTGCACATGCTCAGCTGCTCCTTGTTTTTCTGCACTCAGATGAAAATGTAAAGGCTGATCTGCTAATAGCCTAAGGATTTACTGCTGTTCAGGGGCTCATGGGTTTCAGTAAAATGGCAGCCTCCAGCTAGAAGAAACAGTAACAATTCTGGAGGAAAATTTATAGAACACACTAATTTTGGTAGCATAATCAACAATGTGGCATGTATGTTCCTTGCTAAAGAACAATAGTTTTTATCAAGTTGTTAGAGGTAAAGCTACACTTTAAGTTTTAAATTTATCTGATATGTTGGGACACATTTTTGTTTTTGATGCCCCGGGGGGCCAGACTCCTACTCACCTTGTACCAACTCCATGACAATGTATATTGGATGTTTCTGTGTGCAGACTCCGATCAGTTTGACAATGTTGGGGTGACTATATTGCTTCAGAATCCTTCACAAAGAGAACACAAATGGTAAAATTACATTTGGTGACTCAGTAGAAGCTGGCAGATAATGTGTCACTATGATCTACACTTACAGATATGCGGAGCTCGCTCAGCTTTAAATAATGCATAAATCATAGCACAAGAAAAGGTAAAATTAACCAATGTTTATTTGCAAACTGAGACTTCAGAAAATTGCCATTTGCGTCGCAGTCTTGTGTTTTATATATTTTTTTTTCATCTGACAGTTTTTCTATAGTAAACCACATGTCTATTTATTTTGTTTTAAATGCTGTAAAAATATGTACAAGGCATGACCTATTTAGAGAAGTAAATGTATGCAGTTTAACTATTATCAAGGGTTAATTTAGGGTTGTCCATCTAAAACTGATCGTCACCACCTATAATAGCCATTGTGATTTCTCACTATTGTTGCTATATTCTCTAATTCAGCTTTTCTCAACCTTTGCATACTAGAGGAACCCTTTAAAAATGTATTGGGTCTCAGAGAACCTCTGCTGAACTGAAATAATTGGGAGTCAGTGGACTGTTCTTTACATTAAACTGCCTCCTTACATTGGGGATCAGTGGGAATAATGTCCCTTACATTGGGGGCCATTGTGAAGACTGTCTCTTAAATTGGGGATCAGTGGGAAAAAATATCCTTTACAATGGGGGTCATTAGGGAGAATGCCTCTCACATTGGTGGTCAGTAAACAAATGTCCCTTACATTGGGTGTCAATAGGAAGATAGGAGGTCAGCCAGCCACAGCTCAATGAACCTCTAGCAACCTCTGGAGGAACCTTAGGGTTGTGAATGGTTGCTCCAAATATTATACATTTTGGTGGTGTTGGTGAAAAGGGCAGACGTGTGAACAATGGTGGGGAAATTTTATTGATGCAGTTGAGAGATAAAATCCAATAAGGAGTTATTTGTCTCACCAGCATTAACATTAAGGTGCAATACTAGTTTGAGTTAATTTGGCCCTTTAAGGTTTTAAGTAATCCCACGTGTAAAAGCTATTGGCTATCTAAGCCACAAACAGTTTGCTCAGTCCAATGTTATATATGAATTCTTTAACTTTCTATACCACCCTTACCAATGGTTATAGATCTATAAGTCACACTTTTTTATGCCCAGGGATTTGTAATTATTTTCTTGTTTTGTTGTGCTACTGGTTTAAAGTGCCCTTATAACATACCTCCCAACCGTCCCGGATTACACGGTAAATCCCGCGGTCCCGCGATCAGGGCTGGAGTCCCGCGCCCCCCCCCCCCGCGATTACCATGATTTGCGGTAAATCCAGCGGTCCCGCCATCGGCTCCTCCCCCCCGCTCAACGACACATGGCACACATGGCATACTTTTGCTGATAGGTGTCCCTCATTCCCATCTCAAAAAGTTGGGAGGTATGCTTATACATAAAACTGAACTTAGTAATATTTTCAATTTTATTTATGGCAGTGAGATGGGGCAATTATAGTAAATAAGTATTTATGCCAGCTCCATCTAGTGCCCATAATATAATATTTTCCTAGCACAATATATCCTTTATGAAGAATAACATTCAACCTGGAAATAATATTGCCTAATAACATTATTTTCCCCCCTAGAATGAATGCACGTGCAGCTTCCCAGGTTGAATAACTTTTTAAAAATACACCCCTAAGAGGGAAAGTCAAATAGTGCCCCTCAATCGCAAGGACCCTCAGTCAGTAGGCAAGAGGCTAACCTGCAGTCCCCCCCCCCAAAGCCTCTGTCCTGGTTGGGTTTGTCACATTCCTTCCCCCCAAACGCAGACTAACCAGGTCACAGACCTCCAACTAGTCTGGGCATGTGTTATTCAGGCAGAGTGAACCCACATAGTCGCTCCACATGATCTGCATTCTTGGCAGGGAAGAGTTGCCATTGGTAACTGTAGGGCAAAGGTCACGGACCCTTTGTCAGGCTGCCAGCGCTTCAGCTGGGGTGTCTTTACCTTTCTGGGGCTTGGTCTGCTGCTGGGGAGAGAGGCCGACTGCTCCGACTCCCTGATGCCGTGAAGACACAGTAGGTGCTAGACAGAGGCCACTGTTTCTCTGCCTTGTTGCCAGCACCTCAGTTGAGTACCCGTTTCCTTCACTCCCGCTGGGAGTTGGGATAGGACGACGACTTCCTCTATTCTGAAGACCCTTAGCTACCTCTGGAGAGGGAGAACAACTACCTCCTATCCCTGGTCCATGGTCTGCTGCTGGGGAGGGAAAATGGCTTCCTCCCCTCCCTGCATTTCAGACTGCCACTGGGGAGTGAGGACGGCTTCCTCTCCTTCTTGCAACTTGGACGCCAGCTGGGGAGTGAGGATAGCTTCCTCCCCTCCCTGCATTTCAGACTGCACTGTGGTGGGGTAATGACTTCCCCCCCTCTCTGCATCTCAGACTGCCGCTGGGAAGTGAAGATAGCTTCCTCACCTTCCTGCACATTGGACTGCTGCTGGGGAGTGAGGACAACCACCTCCTCTCCCTGCTGTTCAGGAATTGCTGACGATCCCGGGCATAGGCTGGTGGCACTCTGGCCCAGTGCCTGTGCTATAGCGGGTGACTCATAATCCCTAACATCTATGGGTGCTGGGGCATACTGTTGAGCTTCGCCAAACAGTCTTCTATATGCTTGTTTCAGCTCCCATTCTTGTGTGACTGTAAAGTCCAAGTCACTATTCAATCCAAGCTCACTTGGAAGTTTCAACTCCCTAAAATATAGGCTATCCTCCCATCTCCACTCCACTGTACTACCAAATTGTAGATCCTCCTTAAGCAGCTCAAATATCAATCCCAGGCTGCCAAAGGCATAGCCTTTTATGGAACTGCTGTTCTCCTGCCATGGACACACTTTGGTGGCATACCGTTGCAGCGCCCGATACCCATCAACCAGCATCAGTTCCGTCAGCACAAACCTATCAAGCTCCATCAGCCATTCCTCCAGGGGATGATCTCATAGGAATGGTATACATAAGCCCAGCTGCAGCCAGTACTGATCCATGGGCATAGTGAGGACCTTTTCATAACAGTCTTGCTCCACTTGGAGAGCATCTCTCCAGAGCTCCCTGCAGATCCCATCTCTGAATTCCAGCATGTCCAGAGAGGAACAAAGTTCTCTGTACTGGGAAAAAGTCTCTTGCATTCGTGTTACAAATGTCACGTCCACCTCAATGCAGGTAGACAGACACTATAGCTAGCTACTGTGTGCTTCACCTATAGCAGCCTCCTTTTCATTAACGCAGGCAGGTCTATCGGTACTTGGTTGTCCCTAGGACTTATGCACAATAATATAGTGCTTGGCCACCACACCAGGGCAGACGCGAAAAGAGCAAACAACAGACTACATGCAGTTTAGCAGACAGATAGAATGGTTCTATGACAGTCCAGGTAAAAGGCAGGCTGAATTCAGGAAATAGTCCAATATACGATCCAATGGCAGTCTAGGTAAACCGCAGGCTGAGTTCAGGGAATAGTCCAATATCTGTCCCAGGGAAATCCAACAGCAAAGTAGGGCAGACAAATGGGAGGCTTAATCAAGAACAATGCAGGAAACTCTGTCTCTATCACAAGCAAGGGACAGAGTGTTCGGTTTACTTATAACAGACTGGCCATCATTCACCTTGCAGGTGAATACAGACAGGGAGAATGCAACAGCCAACAGCCAGATGCTGGAATCCTGAAAATTTGCCACTGGAACTCCACTTTCATGGAGACTGGCTCCTGGAACACTTCTCCGATATCACCTGGCACTGGGTCCCATTTGGGGTTTGGATGTCCCAGACTGGTAACCAAATCTGAAGGACCACCTGGCACCTGCCTGGGTGCCTCCACCAAATAGTGCTTGCTGCCCCCAAACCCCTTCCAGCTTGCTGCTCCCAAAACCCTTCCTAGCTAATACAAATCCTTTGCCCCAAGCATCATACACAGACAAGATGTTGAAGCAAAAACCAAAGGAATAATTTTATTGAACAGAAATACAGGTTTTTATACACTTCAAAAACCGGGGGCAGTCCCTACATGAACAATAAAAATAAATATTACACATTGAGGTAAACCACACACAAAGGTAACGAGGTCAAGTTGACACCAGACTAATCACTTTTCCAGGAGGATTAGCAAACAGACACAAACAATAGGTTACTCAATTAACAAAAGGAGAAAGACACTTAACACCTTAATAAACAGATTACACATAACAGAAGGAGGCCTTAGCATTGGGTTGTTTTGAGCTGATTATAACTATCTGCTTAGAGTCTCTGGGGATGATTTACTAAAGGCAAATAGACTGTGCGCTTTGCAAAGGGAAGATGCAGTCTTCAAGTGCAGTTGCTCCAGAGCTTAGTAAATGTGGTAAAGCTTCACTTTGAAAATAATACCCACAGTGTATTTTCCTTTAGTAGATCACCATCTCTCAGTCTAAGAGGGGGTTGAAGCAGTCAATGCTGGTTTTGACAGAGAGACCCCAAATCTGTATCTGGGTCCTCCGGTTCTCAGAGTCTGTGTGTTTCAGGAAAGACATGGACTTCCGAAATAAAAACCAAAGTAAAACTACTCCAAAGTTCCCCCAGGCACAAACCTCCCAAAGAATAGAGCCCCCTCAAACACCAGGGCCCATAGTCAGTAGGCAAGAGGCTAGTCCCCTCCAAAAGCCCCTCTATCAGTTGGGTTTGTCACATGTCACAATGGCCTCAATTCACTAAAGGATTCCATGTGCAATATGAAGATCACCTGACTCATTTTTTGGAAATATCACACGAGATGATAAGTGAGTCAATTCATGAAAGTAAAAAAACTAATGCAAGTGTAGCGCCCCCCCCCCTATTTGCGGGGCGTTACGCTAAAGTTAGTGGGGAATGGGAGAGTTAAGTTACTCCCATTCACAAATTGCCTAAATTCGGGTTGCTGCCAGTTTTGGAACTGCCTTGTAGGTCAGTCTGCATGCCAGGGGCGTGTTATTACCCCTGTGTGACAGTCGGTGCTGGAAGGGGTTCTGACAGACCCACCTTCTCCCAGCAGCCAATCAGAGGAGCGGTTCTTTCTCTGGACATGCTGGCGGGAGGGTATATCTGGGGCAGTCGCCTGTGAGAGTTGTGCTATGCGGGGCCCGAGTTCCAGGTGCAGCATTCAAGTTCAGGGTGCGCGCATCCATGGGCCCCGCCATTGAGGCCCGCCTGGCCGAGGTTGCATACCAATTGGAACTTCATTCTGACCCACATCTGGGGCCCCTTTTGTGCAGAACTCTTGGGAGGGATGGGTTCAGTCAGTCAGAAAGAGACTTCATCTGCTTCGGACCTGCAGCATTGGAGAATTCGCCAGGAAGAGAACTATTTTTTTTTCTCTTCTTCCTTCCTTTCTGGGTTCTTTGCAGCTACTTCCGCACCCTTGACTTTTTTTTTCTCCTCCTGTTGCAGTACCAGCGTACTGACCGCTAGGGGCAGTGCCCTGCATCGTGACTTTACAGTATAGTATGGTTACAGTTCTTGCAATAAGTAAACTCTTTCTCATTTTTGTTCATGATGTGGTATTCCTTGGGAGGGAGGGGGAGACTCTGTTCAGGACTGAGCGTACAGTCTCGACCCTCCTCTAGAGATTGTATAATAATAGTGGAGTTTATAATATACCTCAGGCTGCATTGCGTTTTTCTTCCCTGTGTATGCCTTATGTTTTCCTTGCAGGTTGTTTCTTTGGACCCACCAGTCATCAACAACTGTGAGAATGGGCAGTTAGATAGCAGGGTTGTGTATGTGTGTATGTCATATATATATATTGTAATATTGATAAGTGTTTTCTTTTCCTACTTTTCTCTATCTGTTTCAGTATCAGATCTGAGCATTCGGGCTCGAATGCTCTGGGACACTGGGGACAGTGTCCATCCAAGTGGGAGGAGTATGTGGCGCCACCCCCCCTATTTGCGGGGCGTTACGCTAAAGTTAGTGGGGAATGGGAGAGTTAAGTTACTCCCATTCACGAATTGCTTAAATTCAGGTTGCTGCCAGGGGGGTGTTATTACCCCTGGGTGACAGTTGGCGCTGGAAGGGGTTCTGACAGACCCACCTTCTCCCAGCAGCCAATCAGAGGAGCGGTTCTTTCTCTAGACATGCTGGCGGGAGGGTATATCTGGGGCAGTCGCCTGTGAGAGTTGTGCTATAATTAGTTATAGCTATAACACTCACGGACTATCTATAGAGTTGCATATTCACTATATTGGTTGCATTGCTCGCTGGCCGAGTAATCAGTTCTACTACTTTATACTTAATCCGTTCTACTGTTTTATATTGTACTGTAGAGAGGTGAGAGCTGGGTGGGGTTTGGCAAGAAGGCGTTTCAATGTAAACATTTTGTTGAAGGAGATCCCCTTGCTGTGAGCTCACACAGGTCTATCTGACGTTGCAGCTTAGCTTTTGCCAAAACTCTAAAATTGCCACTGATACTGCAGGGATCTGCAAATAGAGTTTCACTGTTTTACTTATGTTCTTTTGTTCTTGTTTAGGTAAAGCATTAATTTGGTTATCTTGAAGTCTGTGTGCAGCCTGTCCTTTATACTGCAGGATCCTTCCACTTAAGGTAGTCCCTTTTATTGCATAGTCTGTTGTTGTATAACGGGATATTGTGTTCCTCATAAGCTACTGAGGTCCAGAACTCCCAAACTATACCCAGGTGTGTTACGGGAGGGTTTTGAGCCACTTTAAGGGGTTAATCACCAAGCGTAGACCCAAAACAATCCAGCAGCTCCTCCGGGGGTAGTGCTACACAAGTATTACAATTTCAAACTGTTCAGCAAACAGGAAAGCTTCAGAGTGGTGACTCAAGTATCCTGTGTGTAGTATAATATTCCACAGACCAGATTCCCAGTTTTTATAGACATGACAGCACATAGCTCAATAATAAATCTGGGAGATTGCGTTAACACATGTATTAGTGCCTATTCTGACTGCATCACTAGACAACTATAATGTCAAATAAAAAGCTTTGGGCTTTATGCAAATAATTGTTTTTTAAACGGTAAACTTGATAAAATATTGCCTCATTATCACCCACATTCCAGCACAATGTGAATGTCCAAATATCTTTTCAAATTGTTTAGTAGCAGCTGTGCGACAAGCTCCACTCAAGCTGTTCTACCTAATGCTTATATAAACTGCAACTAGAGCTTTACAATTCTAAGGCCGATTTTCATTAGTATTATACCATCTATCCCCTGTAAAGCCGACCAGATTAAAAATGTGTATTGTGCACATAACATGAATACATAATATGGCAAAAACTCAAATCCGAAGCCATATATACATGGTTATTAAATAAAACACTTTAATCATGTTATAGTATAGGGTTTTGGCAACAAGTAATATAATTTCTAATTATGGTACTGAGAGATCCACTAAAATGGCATAGCTTATTAAACGTGTACAAAAGGTAAGAAGTAAGCAATAAAATAGGATGTGTGATTTTGCTTGTAGGGGGCCATGTCTAGGGCCACCATCGGGAATTTTGGGGCCTTTTACACAGCTTGAGGCATGGGCCCCCAGAGAACTGGGTGGGGGGTGCCACCGTTAATTGAGGAGCGGAGGAGGGCGGCGCGAATTGAGAAGCTGCCGAAAAAAAAAAAATGGTGGATGCCATTGGGGAACCCCCTGATGGTGGCCCTGTCTGCGGTGCTTGTGCAAAGACACAGCTGATTGTAGTAAAGTCAATGAAAGGCGGAGCCAGGCTGCCGCGGTGACAAATACAAGAGGGTTGAAAGAGAGCCTAAGCTCTGCCTATGGCCAAAACACCCTGTTGTAGGCTTTTGCTTTTCTTCCAGCAGCTGATTAGCAGGGGCCTGTGGGGTAAGGCTGCTTTCACACTGAGGTGCTTTGCCAGGGCTATAGCGCTAAAAATAGCACCTGCAAAGGGCCCTGAAAGAGGGCTTTCACACTGGAGCGGTGCGCTGGCAGGACGGTAAAAAAAGTCCTGCAGCGATGTAAGAGAGGTGTATACACTGCTCTTAAAGCAGCCCTGCCCACTGCAGTTTTAAATCTTTTTCGCCCGCTAGCGGGGGTTAAAAGCACCCCGCTAGCGTCTAAAAAGTGCTGCAAAAAGGATATTACCGCCGACGCCTAGTGCTGCTCAGTGTGAAAGCAGCCTAATAGTTAACATAGATATCCCTGTCTATACTATTTTTGCAGTCCTTCATTATCAGCTGTGCAGTAGAGTTGAACTCGCATGTGCGCTTTCCCTCCAGTGTCCCCCTGTGCACTTTCCCTCCAGTGTCCCCGCGTGCGCTCTCTCTCCAGTGTCCCCCCGTGCGCTCTCCCTCCAGTGTCCCCCTGTGTGCTCTCCCTCCGGTGTCCCCATGTGTGATCTCCCTCAAGTTTACCCCTGTGCGCTCTCCCTCAAGTTTCCCCCCTGTGCGATCTCCATCCAGTGTGCCCCTGTGCGATCTCCATCCAGTGTGCCCCTGTGCGATCTCCATCCAGTGTCCCCCCCGTGCGCTCTCCCCCCAGTGTCCCCCATGCGCTCTCCCTCCCCAGTGTCCCCCATGCGCTCTCCCTCCCCAGTGTCCCCCCATGCACTCTCCCTCCCCAGTGTCCCTCTGTGTGCTCTTCCCCCAGTGTCCCCCCGTGTGCTCTCCCGCCCCAGTGTCCCCCCGTGTGCTCTGTCCCCACAGTGTCCCCCCGTGCGCTCTCCCTCCCCAGTGTCCCCTGTGTGCTCTCCCCCCACAGTGTCCCCCCGTGTGTTCTCCCCCCCACAGTGTCCCCCTCGTGTGCTCCCCCCCCCACAGTGTCCCCCCCGGGGGGACACAGGGGGCCCCATGATCTTCTATTGCCCGGGGACCCCATGAGTTGTCAGTGCGCCCCTGATCATATCCCCTCTCAAGTGTCTCTTCTCCAGAGAGAAGAAGTTCAATGCTTGTAAGTTCTTAGCTTTGTTGCCCTTCTCCGGACTCTCTCCAGTTCCAGCAAATTCAGAATGTATCTCCTGCAATCCTTATGCCTGGCCCTGTATACAATCAGCTTTTCACATAACTACTTGAAAAATCGCTTTGCTTGTATAACAGTTTGTAGCGATGTGTGCATTTGGTTATGAAGAGGTGAAGTGCAGAGCATACAAAGCAGCAAATGTCATCACCTTGACATACGTTGGAAAGTAAGAATCTGCCTTGCAGTCACTGAGCTGACATCTTGTTCCAACGTTCGTGACACAGATGAGAAACAAATCAATAGGAAAGCGTCCACTGACTGTAATTTGTTATACAATCTCAGCACCTAATGATCCAGCAGGCTGCACTTACAGAACACTTTACATGCCTTTACTGTGTCAGATCAATGAACGCTGCCTGGATTTGTCAGTTAAACTATAGCCATTGAGTAATATTAATGGAAAGGAAGCGATGAGGAACAAGGCTCAGTGTCTATAAAGGAAAAGCTAATTAAATTCCAAAAGGTCTGACAGACGCAGATCGGCATCCTCACCTGGCTTCTGAAAGAAACTTGTCCTTCAAATCTGGTGGCAAAGTCTCCCGGCAAGTTTTAACCGCAACGGGAGTGTTGTCGGCACGGAGACGCCCGCTGAACACCTCTCCGAAATTACCCTGTGGGAGATACAAAAGAATAATGCATTAATGAGGGTTTCTGCAGCACTGGGTTTCACTATGCAGGAGAATGTTATGTCTGGAAAAGATCAGAAATAGGACAAGATCTGTTCCATCATCAATGTCACCCGGCAGAAGGGGCGAAGGAAGAATTCACATTTTCTTGCTTGCAGACAAATGCAGAAAGATAGGTTGGTTACAGCTTATAATCAGGACAGACACCATAGCTCCCAACTGTCCCGGATTTCAAGGGACTGTCCCCGATTTGGAGCAATGCCTTTCTGTCCCTCTTTCCTCCTAATTTGTCCTTCATCTTGGTCTGATCTATATAGCTGTACAGTGTGGATTGAAAGTTTGGGCACCCCAGGTAAAAATTTGTATTAATGTGCATAACGAAGCCAAGGAAAGATGGAAAAATCTCCAAAAGGCATCAAATTACAGATTAGACATTCTTATAATATGTCAAAAAAAGTTAGATTTTATTTCCATCATTTACACTTTCAAAATTACAGAAAACAAAAAAATGGCATCTGCAAAAGTTTGGGCACCTTGCAGAGTTAATATCTTGTACTGCCCCCTTTGCAAGTATCACAGCTTGTAAATGCTTTTTGTAGCCAGCCAAGAGTCTTTCAATTCTTGTTTGAGGTATCTTTGCCCATTCTTTCCTACAAAAGTCTTCCAGTTCTTTGAGATTTCTGGACTGTCTGTCACGCACTGCGCTTTTAAGGTCTATCTATATATTTTCAATTATGTTGAGGTCAGGAGATTGTGAAGGCCATGGCAAAACCTTCAGTTTACCCCTCTTGATGTAATCCTCCGTGGATTTTGATGTGTGTTTAGGATCATTATCCATTTGTAGAAGCCATCCTCTCTTTAACTTCAGCTTTTTCACAGATGGCATCAAGTTACCATCCAAAATTTGCAGAAATTTTATTGAATCCATTTTTCCTTCTAATCGTGAAATGTTCCCTGTGCCACTGGCTGCAATACAACCCCAAAGCATGATTGATCCACCCCCATGCTTAACAGTTGGACAGAGGTTCTTTTCATTAAATTCTGTGCCCTTTCTTCTCCAAACGTACCTTTGCTCATTCCGGCCAAAAAGTTATATTTTAACCTCATCGGTCCACAGAACTTGTTTCCAAAATGTATCAGGCTTGTCTATATGTTCATTTGCAAAGTTCAAACGCTGATTTTTGTGGTGAGGACGTAGAAGAGGTTTTCTTCTGATGACTCTTCCATGAAGACCATATTTATACAAGGTCAGATGTGTCTGGGCATTTAAAACCGTTGAGAGTGACATCACCTGGTCTTCCCAGACGATGATTGAGAACAATCCATGACACTGGCAGGTCTCAGCTTTGCTTTTTTTTTTTTCATTTTATATTTATTTATTTTTATAAACAAGAAAGCAACACGAAAAACACAAGAAAACGGGATATGCAGAATCCAATACAACAGCTTATATATACGTATATGGACATTATAATACATCTCTCTCTTAAACTCTTTTACTATTCCTAGTCTACAGCAGAGGGAAATTATAATATTTTATATCACAAGCAATTTCCATTCCCCCCAGGGGAGATGTAGAGACCAAAATACTATTTCAACTTTTAACTAAATTTCAAACTTCCCCAAATGTTCCATCTCCTCCCTGATTGTCCATATATTCTCTATGTATTCGCCAAATTCCCTCTTTTATCTCCATCACGTTGCCTTCCCTATTTTATCCCCTCATTCCCTCCCCCCTTATCCCCTCCTCAAGACCCCCATCTCCACCTCTTCTCCTCCTCCGTCCGCGTACACCCACGGACACGGAGGGAAGAGGAGAGGAAGAAGGAGACAAAGAAAAAAAAAGAAAAAAAAAACACAAAAAAAACAAACACCACACACAAAGCCCCATAACACAACAACCCTCCCCCCCCTCCGCTGTCCCCCCCTCGGCGAGAAATTTCATCTTTCCTTCCCTCCTCCCTTTCCCTTCTTTCCTCGACCTCTAATCTTTATTCTTACTCCCCTAGTAACTTTGCAAAGGGGGCAGTGCATGCTATAAATTCTGCAGGGTGCCCAAACTTTTGCAGACGCCATTTTTTTGTTTTCTGTAATCTTGAAAGTGTAAATGATGGAAATAAAATCTTTTTTTTTTTTTTTTTTACATAATATAAGAATGTCTAATCTGATGCCTTTTGGAGAACTTTCCATCTTTTCTTGGCTTCGTTATGCACATTAATAATTTTTTTTACATGGGGTGCCCAAACTTTCGATCCCCACTGTATATAAAATGCACTTTTTATCTTTCAAAAAGGGTTTCCCAGCGCTAAACCTTTCATCCAGTTTCTAAATTGCTGCATGTATACATTATAAAAGCCATTATAAAGTAATAGTATCGGTAAGAAAAAGCCCTTGTGGATTTAACAAACCTTTTTTTGGTTAATTCTCCTTTAGGGGGTCCAGCAGGTGTCCTTCATTCCTGTCTCTAAATGTTGGGAGGTATGCAGGCACTAATAACTAAATGACCAGTCGGGGTCCCTGGAAGAGCCTGCCTGTTTCAGGACATTTGTTTTGGCCTTGGCTGCAGAATTGGATGAGGGGGCTTTCACCCATTTGCAGGAAACAAGGACACTGCACACAGAGTTAAATGGACACTGTATACAGACATCATTGCTGTTAGTAATCTTGCTGTGACTTGTAGTGCCACAGGGCTAATGGATAAGGCCATTCTTTCACAGAGACACTGTATACAGACACCACTGTTTTTTCACCTTGCTGAGGAAGATCCTGCATTCTTTACTTGATAATCCAGGCCAGATGTGTTGTTTGGCCCTGCCTTTCAGGAGTTTAAATGCAGCAACGTGAGTGGCTAGCTGAAGATACAAAACCTCATCTTTCTTCAAAGGGACTGAAGCTACTAGTATCATATAGACCCCCCCCCCCCACACACACACACACATACTCAGCGCTCTGTATATGCAGTGGGTTTGTGGGACAGTTTATCTGGGAAGTTAAGCCATTAAATAGTGAATTGAATACAGTGTTTGTCATTGGGCCAGTGGTGTCAGGAGATAGAAGAGAGAGGTCTCGAAGAAAGAGGGCCAGTCTTCTGCTCTCCTCCTGCCTGGACTCAGAGACAAATTTGAGTAGAGGTAACCAATCCAATATAAAGTGCCATATTGTGACATATTTTTGCCATTTAAGTGTGCCTCTGCTCTTGGGGACATTCTCAGGTTTGGAATCCCCTAAAAGCAACCTGAATATAGTATTGAGCTTAATTGCTCTTAATCTCAGTTATTGCACTCCAGTTGATTACTTAAATATATATTTATTATATATGTTATTTTTCTACAGAAATATTGCAAAGAAGACAATTTATGTGTTTTATCATAATGTTTATGTTTCTCATTGGTTATTGAACTTATACTATTGCCAGGTGTGCCAGAGGGGACTGAGGCTGGTATTGGGGTTGAGAGGCAGAGTAACAGACTAAAAAAACTTAAGCGGCTCCTTCGGGGGTAAGGTTACACATGGTCTGAAAGGTGATTGGTAAGCTGAAATATATTACATTTTTGTTTTTGTATTTAATACTGCTTTAACTTTATAGTGCCCGTAGACATTAACCACATCCCACCCGGCCACTGCATATATACAGCCTGGTGTGCGCTTCCTCTTTTTGAGTGGGCTGTCAGGAACGTCCCTCACAAGGAGAGGGATCGTGCGCGCGCCCACGCAGTGGCACGACCTCAAAGTGCTTGTGTCACCCGGACATGGCGCATCTCCGATCGGCAAGACGGCTCTGTGATTGGCCCTCCTGATCACATGACGGCTGTCTCCAAACACAGTCGTCATGTGATGTAAATAGAGAGCCGGTTGCTAGGCGATCGGCTCTCCTCACACGGAAGTTGTCAGTTAGGAGTGGAGAGCGGATCTCTGCAGCCGGCCGGTGATCAGTAAGTATAAGCTGTTTTTTACAGCTTTTTACACACTGATCACCGGCCTAGTGTCCCCACACAAAGTCCCCCAAAATAGTGTCCCTAAAACACATGTCCCCACACACCTGTCCCCCACACAAGTCCTCCACATATGTAACAGTAAAATCATATGTCCCAATGATCATCTGCACACATACATCCGTGATCACCTGCACACTGTACATGATCATCTGCGTACATCTGTCCGTGATTACATAAACAAATTATTATACACTTAACAGGATTTTTTTTACCAAAAACATGGAGCAGAATACATTTTGGCTTAAATTTATGACAAAATTTGTTTTTATTGGATTTCTTTTAAAATAGGAAGAAGAAAATATTGTTTTTTTTTCCCAAATTTTCGCTCTTTTTTCGTTTATCTTGCAAAAAAAGTTGTGTATAAATACCACCAAAAGAAAGCTCTATTTGTGCGAACAAAATGATAATAATTTAATTTGGGTACAGCGTAGCATGACCGCGCAATTGTCATTAAAAGTGCGAGAGTGCCGAAAGCTGAAAATTGGCGTGGGAAGGAAGGGGGTGAAAGTGCCCGGTATTGAAGTGGTTAAATACATTCTGTACTATTCCTGCAATCTTGACAAGTTTGGAAGGCAATCACGCTGTCTGGTGATGTGGTAATTGAGCAGCAGAATTTACTGACACCGATTGAAGAGGATCTGCTAGTTTAAAAATAACGTGTGCACAACACCTAATGCTTCATGTATTGTGACAAAGCTACAAGGTTTTCTTTCTCACCTCCGCTCAGGAAAGGAGGTTTGAAATGTATTAGAAAGTCAGTGTTGGCTTCATACTTGTTCTAATGGTCCCCCATACTTTAGATGAAAAATCGCTAGACTGTTCGTTCGTTTTTCATGCAGTTAATGGGAAATGCAAATAGGAAATAGTTTTTGACTTTTTAGAGCCACAAAAATAAAAATAAAACAGGCTTGAAAACTTGTGCCGAATGAGCAATAACTTGAAAGGTTAATGTGTTTCCCGTCTGTTAAAAACAGAACTGTTCACACTGCGCATATGTGACAAAACGGGTGAAAAACTGATTTATTCATGTCCATTGAACAATATATCTTTCAAAATGTGGACAGTACATGATGGCACTATCATTTGCTCTCATGACCGAGTGTTCATTATTTTTTTATATAGTGTATGGCTAGCATCCAGCATGCTGGTAGGTTAATTGGCTCCTGGCTAAAGAAGAGCTCTAATAGGTGTATGTATGTATGTAAGATAAATCGATTATAAACTCTTTTAGGCTGCTTATACACGTGTTTGTATTAACTACTTCAGGCCCAGGCCAATTCTGACACTTCGCTTCTTTTTTTGCTAGAAAATTACATAGAACCCCCCTTTTTTTTTTTTTTTTTTTTTAGCAAACCCCCTAGAGAATACAATGGCGGTCATTGCAACTATTTATCTCATGCTTTAAAAAAAAAACACAGTAAAGTTAGCCCAATTTTTTTGCATAATATAAAAGATAAGTTATGCCGAGTAAATAGATACCCAACATGTCACGCTTCAAAATTGCACACGCTCATGGAATGGCGCCAAACTTTGATACTTAAAAATTCCCATAGGCGAAGCTTACTTTTTTTTTTTACTGGTTACATGTTTTAAGTTACATAGGAGGTTTAGAATTATTGCTCTCGCTCTAACGTTCGCGGCGACACCTCACATGTGTGGTTTGAACACCGTTTTCATATGAGGACGGGACTTGCGTATGCGTTTGCTTCTGCGTGCAAGCACACAGGGACAGGGGCACTTTAAAAAAATTAATACAATTTTGATCACTTTTATTCCTATTACAAGGAATGTAAACATCCCTTGTAATAGGAATATGGCATACCAGGACCTCTTTACAGTGATATATGGGGTCAACAAGACCCCACATCTCACCACTAGGCTGGGAAGTCCCAAAAAAAAAAAAAACATCACCGATTTACAGTCAAGGCGGCGTCGTTTTCTTGCATGCAGAGGGTCGGCATGACGTCATAACATCACGCCCGGCCTCCGACGATCACAGAGGTTTTTACGACCATCTGGTCCACCGGAAACCTCTATGATCAGCATTCGGGGCCGGCGGATCTGTTCTTCAACTCACCAATGGCATCAGTGAGTCGTGAGAAGCACCGGAGGGCAGCGGGTGGGGGGATTTCCTCTTTCACCAGACGTAAGAACGATCAAGTGGCGGAACAGCTGAAAACGGCAATATCTGAATGATGCCTGTAGCTGCACCCATCATTCAGATATACCACCACAAAGCCCAGGACGTCATCTGTGCGCCAAGTGGTTAAAAAAAGTTTTTCAAGCGTGTTTTTAAAAAAAGTGTTTGAAAAGCTCAAGATAAATGCTTCCCTTTAAAATCAATGATTGTGTTCACACTGGGGCCATGCGCATCCATTGCAGTGAAAAAATCCTGCTTGTAGAATCTTTGAAGCATGTTTGGAGAACTAAAAATAAGCACCAAAAACGCACCTTCTCTTTGAAAGCAATGTAAAACGTGGTAGACTGCGGCAAAAATGCACCTGCGATGCATTTTTGAGTGACGTGTACTTTAAAATCCGCACCACAAATGCATCCTCGTTTATGCCACATTTTTTCAGCGGATTAGTGTGAAAGTGTCCTTGGGGCAGGGACTGATGTGAAAGTACAGGATGTAAACAATATAAATACTTGTAATAAATATATAATAACCACTTAAGCTCCAGAAAGATTTAACCCCTTCATGACCAGGCCTATTTTTTCTATTTAGCCCTGTGCTTTTTTAACTGGTAATTGCGCGGTCATGCAACACTGTACCCAAACTAAATTTATATAATTTTTTCACACAAATAGAGCTTTCTTTTCTTTTTGGTATTTGATGACCACTGGGTTTTAATTTTTTTTGTGATATAAAAAAAACAAACAATATTTTTTACTTTACGCTATTAAACACTAAAACCCAATAAGCGTTCATTGATTGATCTGCGTGAAAGTTATAGCATCTACAATGGTACTATGTACTATGGTACATATATAGTTATTGATTTTTTACTAGTAATGGCAGCGGACAGTGACTTATAATGGGGCTGCAACCTGACACTAACTGACACTGGGGGAAACGGACTAACTGCCACTAACACCACCAGTGACACTAATACAGTGATCAGTGCTAATAATATACACTACCACTGTACTAATGACACTGGCTGGGAAGGGTTTAACGTCTAGGGGTGATCAAGGGGGTAAATGTGTGCCTAACAATGAGTAATGTGTGCTGCTAACAGATCTCTTTGTTTCTTCTCCTTGCTTTGCAGGGATGAGAAACAGAGAGATTGTTCCCTCTGTACAGAGCCCTGTGTTGATTGTCAACACAGTGCTCTGGGCTGTGAATTTACACAGCTGATCAGCGGGTCCCGGCCATGAATCATGGCCTAAACTCAGAAGCAGGCAGTGACGCACAGGTATGCATACATATGAGTATGCATAGACTAATTGCATAATGCATAGAATGCATTAAGGTGAAAAACATTAAAGAGGTTGTAAAGGCAGAAGTTTTTTTTTATCTTATTGCATTATATGCATTAGAGCCGAAGTTCACCCAAAAGTGAACCTCGCTTTTTGGAACCCCCCCTCCGGTGTCACCTTTGACACCTTTTGGGGGGGGTCGGGGGTGCAGATACCTGTATAAAACAGGTATTTGCACCACTTCCTGGTATAGACTCCCCACGGTAGTCCGGCCCATCCGCGTCACCCCCCCCCCCCCGTTGTGTTCTGGGAAACACTCGGCTCCCAGAACACAACGGGGGCCAGTGGGAACTGCACAGCGCGACTCACGCATGCGCAGTAGGGAACCGGGCAGTGAACCCGCAGCGCTTCACTTCCCGATTTCCTTACCGAGGATGGTGGTGGGGGAAGCCGAGAGCCAGAGCTACCGCTCGGCTTTGGCGGGTGACTTGGACAGGTAAGTGTTACTTTTTTAAAAGTCAGCAGCTGCTGTATTTGTAGCTGCTGCCTCTAAAAAAAATATGTTTCACGTGAACCCCCGCTTTAAGATAAAAAATCTTCTGTGTGCAGCAGCCGCCCGCCAACATCCCTTAATACTAACTTGAGCCCCATCTCTCCAGTGACGTCCATAAGTGCCTCGGCCGTCCAAGACGCTCTTTTTTATTGGCCGAGACAAGCAGAGGCACCAATTTTGTTTGAGCGCCACGTCGCACGACCGCGCAATTGTCAATTAAAGCGACGCAGTGCCGAATCGCAAAAAATGGCCCGGTCATTGGGCAGCCAAATCCTCCGGGGCTGAAGTGATTAAACTTTACAGCAAGGAAGGTCACTGCCCCAGAACCAGCATGCGACCGATTCCCACTGAACGTCTCGCCATTTGCATACTATGCGCAGCACCCGTCCAGGCAGAGTAGGCAATGAAAGCCTTGAAGCTTTACTAAAGTACACAGCACACTAGGTGGCCTGTGCATATTATTTTTAAAATGACATATCCTCTTCCAATGATTTTTTTTTGATCTGAACTATAGTAGAAAAAAAAAACTGAACATCACTTTGTACACTTCTTCATAATTATAAAATAATAAGTAAATGTTTTTATTCCGGTAAGCAAACAGATGTTTTTCCTTGGAAATTTAACGGATGGCTTGGCTATAAAATGTGAGATTTGTCTTATAGATAATTAATTTTTGCTTTGGTTCTTCGGGAACAATATTTACACTCAATATTTTTTTTTTATAGCGATTGCACATTTAATTTAATTCAGCCGGTTTAATTAGTAATTGTGTTAACTTCGGTCCTTGCTGTTTGTTTTGTTATTATCAGCTGCTATTAATAAGATATATTTTAATGAGCCTGAATCGCATTAAGGATAACAGATAACGCACCCGACCGATTCGTTCTCCGAGGATGACTTCTTCATGTTCCAATACCCATTTGTCCTGATAGGGAGGAAAATTAAAGAAAAACAATTATTTGTCGTTGTAACTAACAATAAAATAAGCGTAGATTGTTTCACGATTATTTACATTTGCTTTAATAGTCTTTTTGCAGTCAGCCTGGAAAAATCTTTTATTTTTTGAGAGCACATAAATCGTCTCCTTTTGTGCCTCATGGGATGCAGTACCAATCTGAAGGTATTTACTATTTATTACTGATATTTATATAGTGTAGCGAATGTAGGCAGCACTCTACATATATTCTACATTCACATCCATCCCTGCTCTCAGGTTCCCTTTACACCTCAACGCTTTTCTAGCTTGAAGCTCCAAAATGCTGGAGGAGAAAAAATAATCAATTATTCTCTATGGAGATGGTTCACATCTCTACTCCAAATCACCCGAAGCCAAACGGCTGAAGCTCAAAAAAGTTCGGAAACTTTGGGCAGATTTGTGCGTTTTTTGGAACGTTTCTATTCCCATAGAAATCAAGTGGCCATTGCGCATTTTCGTGTGCAATCCCGCGTTTTGTTACGATTTTCTGCTCAAATTGAAAAAAAATTATTGTAATAATATATGGATAAATAAATGTAAAATAAATACACAAAAAACTAAAAATCATCATAAATAAAATAATATGCAATAATACATAAATAAATAATAATGAACCCCTAACCTTAAAAAAATATATCAAACAAATTATTAAAAAAAAGGACGTCAAATTTTGTTTGGGAGCCACGTCGCACGACCGCGCAAATGTCAGTTAAAGCGGTGCAGTGCCGGAAGCTGAAATTTTGCCGGGCACGAAGGGGGCTTATGTGCCCAGTAAGCAAGTGGTTAATAATAATAATAATAATAATAGTAAAAAAATATTATTGTTAATAATAATAATAACAATGTATTTATTTATTTTGTGTTTGAGTTAATAATGAACTCCTAACCTTAAAAAAATATATAAAACAAATTATTTTTAGTAATAATAATAATAATAATAATAATAATAATAAAACAATATTATTATTATTATTATTATAAAATAATAATAACAATAATAATAATGTATTTATTTATTTTGTGTTCGAGTTAGGCCCCTTTCATACGGGGCAGATTAGTAATGATCCGCCTCTGTGTGCTCAGCGGGGATTGCTCCGTTGATCCCCGCTGAGCCGGAAGATGACAGGGCGGTCCATGCACACTGTGCAGGGACCGCCCTATCTTTTATCTTTTCTACGCTCTCCCCTATGAGTGGATCGGATGAACATGGACTGTATGTCCGTGTTCATCCGATCTGCAGACGGAAGGAAAAATAGAGTTTTCTTCCGTCTGCAGAATCGGATCATTGCGGAGGCGGAAGAGATCGGGTGTCAGCGGATGTTCATCCGCTGACACCTGCAAATCTCATAGGGACCAATGTATGTCCCTTTTTCATCCGTACACGAATGGATGAAAAAGCTAACATACGGTCCACACGTGTGAAAGGGGCCTTAGGGTATTTAGTTGTTTATTATTATCTTATTATTATTATTATTATTATTATTATTATTATTTTAAAAAAATAAGGGTAGGGGTAATTATTTATTTATTATTACATAGTATACATTTTTTTGTATTTATTTTATTATTTATTAATTAATATTTATACTTATTTTTTATTTATTTAAGATCTAGCAACTAATAATGCAACAGATGATAATTTTCTCTTTTGGCAAATAAAAAAATGCAAAAGCTCTAAAATGCTGTATTAAAATTTCCAAATCGTGCATTAAAAACATGCTAAAAACACTGGGAAAATGCTCAAAGTACAGGTGTGAATGCAAAGGAGCTTACAATCCAAGTCCCTATCACATACACAGACTTGGGACAAAAATCAGCATATCTTTAGAGTGTTGGAAGAAAGGAGAACATGTAAACTCAATGCAGATAATGTCCTGACTGGCATTCATGTACAGCAAGGCAGAAAAATAGAAGCCCTGCCTATGTAGCAGAAATAGGCTCACCATTAGCAAAATATAGAACAGCATAAACAGACACATGCAAGAACAAATACATTTCAACAAATGCTATTCATGTGCACAGATTATTAAAGCTGTATTAAACCTAAAACCAAAAATATAATATATTACAGCTTACTAATTATTAAGCATGAGCTCCGGCGTGTTCGCCCAGCCCACGTGCAGAGCCCGCCAGGAAGTCGGTACGGCGATGCGCTAATCACAGGCAGTGAGACATTTCCCAGGCAGTAATGCATTCTATGCATTAAGGTGAAAAAACTTCCGACTATACCACCCCCCCGGCCCCCCCCCGTTATGCTTACCTGACCCCTCAAAAGTCCCGTGCTCGGCCCCGACAGCGTCATCGCTGCTCAGCCTGGTCGTTGATTGGCTAGAGCAGATGGATTGAAAGCCATTGGCTGGCGCTGCTGTCAATCACATCCAATGATGCGGCGCGCCGAGGGGCGGGGCCGAGTGATACAGGGATCAGCTATGGACGCTCGCTGTATCACGGGAGGGCACCAGCAAGGACTCCGTACAATGTGAGGGAGCTTGCATGAATGTGTAGAGTTCTTGCGGGGAGGACCAGAGACAGCCGTCGAGGGACCCCAGAAAATGTGGATCGGGGCCACTCTGTGCAAAATGAGCTGCACGGTGGAGGTAAGTATACCTTGTTTGTTATTTATTTTATTTTTTATAAATTTCTTTACAACCCCTTTAATTCAGAAATACTGAACTAATGAAAACCCATTTAACAAATGTTTCCAAATATTTGTAAATTCCAAAATTCTTTAAATTCGTAAATCCAATATTTACTATTATTAATTACTTTTGTTTAGATGCAGCATTTGTTATTTCAGATAATTTGTAACATTGGATACATTCGTATTTGTATTCACTAAAAGACAAATTTGAAAGAAAATTCCAATACCTATAATTTAATGGTTAGTACAAGTTAAAGTGGATGTAAACCCGCTCTCATCCTTTCTAAACTCCTGCCATGGTGCTGATCTATAAGGATATAGATGCCTCCTGCATGTATCCTTACCTGTCAAATGTCTCCCCTCTGTCTGTTATGAGAACTGAAAAACTGCAGATTCTGTGGGTGGGTCTGATGTCTGGAGCTCGGTGGGTGGAGTCGTGATGTCAGTAGACTCCCCTTCCTCCTCTACACTCCCCTTGTCAACATGCATTTTTTCCTATGTATTCCTTACACTAAATTCTGCTATGATCACTAACATCCAGTCAAAATCCAGAAAAGTAACCACATGACTTCAGAAAAGGAGTGGGGGTGGGAAGTAAAAAATAATGCCCGTCTCCAGGCTAGTGCATGAGATATGTAAATAACCTGTCACTCACAGCAAGGGGGCGGAACGGACTAAGGTTTTTCTCTGTAAGTCGGTTTTATTTCACAGAACAATAAAAGAGGATTGCTCAGAGCTGGATTAACTCTGTGTGTCAAGACTGGGCACAGATGTTAGGAAATCTTATACTCTACATCCACTTTAACTACTTGCCGACTAGCCGCCGCAGCTCTACAGCGGCACAGGTGGGCTCCCCTGCGCGAGAGCTCATAGCTCTACGTCGGCTCTCGCAGTGGCCACTCGCCGCCGGGCACACTCGGTCACTCGTTAATGAGCGAGGACCAGAAGCTGTGTGTGTAAACACACAGCTCCCGGTCCTGTCAGGGAGAGAAATGCTGATCTTCTGTTCATACAATGTATGAACAGAAGATCAGTCATTTCCCTCAGTCAGTCCCCCCACCCATACAGTTAGAACACACCCAGGTTACACATTTAACCCCTTCCCCGCCCCGTAGTGTTAACCTCTTCACTGCCAGTGGCATTTTTATAGTAAACAATGCATTTTTTTAGCACTGATCGCTATAAAAAATGGCAATGGTCCCAAAAATGTGTCAAAAGTGTCCGAAGTGTCCGCCAGAATGTCGAAGTACCGAAACTGATCGCCGCCATTACTAGTAAAAAAAAAATATAAATAAAAATGCCATAAAACTACCCCCTATTTTGCAACCGCTCTAACTTTTGCGCAAACCAATCAATAAACGCTTATTGCGATTTTTTTTTACGAAAAATATGTAGAAGAATACGTATCGGCCTTTTTTTTAAAATATTTTTGGGGGATATTTATTATAGCAAAAAGTAAAAAATATAATATTTTTTCAAAATTGTCGCTCTATTTTTGTTTATAGCGCAACAACTAAAAATCACAGAGGTGATCAAATACCACTAAATGAAAGCTCTATTTGTGGGAAAAAAACGTCACACGACCGTGCAATTGTCTTTTAAAGCAACGCAGTGCTGGATCGCAAAAAGTGCTGTAGTCTTTGACCAGCAATATAGGTTAAGTGGTTAAGGTATTATTAGTCCGAATTTATTAAAAAAAAAAATGTATTTACAAAATTTTGAATTAAATGAATTTACGAATTGCGATCACAACAAATGAACCCGAAAAGCGAAAAAACAAAACGAAAAAATTAATTAACCGCTTCCTTACTGGGCACTTATACCCCTTCCTGACCAGGTGAAATTTCAGCTTCTGGCACTGCGTCGCTTTAACTGACAATTGCGCGGTCGTGCGACGTGGCCCCCTAAACAAAATTGGCGTCCTTTTTTCTCCACAAATAGAGCCTCCTTTTGGTGGTATTTGATCATCTCTGCGTTTTTTATTTTTTGCGCTATAAACAAAAAAAGAGCGACAATTTTGAAAAAAAGTCAATATTTTTTACTTGTTACTATAATAAATAGCCCATTTTTTTTTTTTTTTTAAAACATTTTCTTTTCCTCAGTTTAGCCCGATACGTATTATTCTACATATTTTTGGTAAAAAAAAAAAAAAAAAATCGCAATAAGCGACTGGTTTGCGCAAAAGTTATAGCGCATACAAAATAGGGGACAGAATTATTATTAATTTTTATAATTATTTTTTTTACTAGTAATGGCGGCGATCTGCGATTTTTATTGGGACTGCAACGTTATGGTGGACACATCGGACACTTTTGAGACATTTTTGGTGCCATTCACACTTATACTGCGATCAGTGCTATAAAAATGCACCGATTACTGTATAAATGTGACTGGCAGTGAAGGGGTTAACACTAGGGGGGCATGGAGGGGGTTAAATGTATTTCCTGGGTGTGTTATAACTGTGTGGGGGGTGACTGGGGGAGGTGACCTATGCTGTGTCCCTATGTACAAGAGACACAGATCGGTCTCCTCTCTCCCCTGACAGGACATGGATCTCTGTGTTTACACAGAGATCCACGTCTTGTCCCTGTATCCTGCCGATTGTGAGTGCCTGGCGGACATCGCGGCCGCCAGGCACGCGCTTCGGTACCTCAGGAATGCAGCGGGCACGCGCGAGCGCCCTCTAGTGGCCATTAAGAGCACAGGATGCATATATGTGTCCTGTCAGAGATTCAGGACCGCCCGACAGGCGCATATATTCGTACGGCCGTCGGGAAGTGGTTAAATCAGTGCACATGTCTATCTACAAAGTTGATATTTTTGTTACATGAAAAAAAATAAAAGTTTTCCACATTTTGTATTCATACTTATGCAGGCCATACACGGTCAAATTTTGAACTAATTTTCTTTTCAAAATCAGAAAGTTCGTTTTTTTTGTGATCCGATGATGCCACCATTGATTTTCGAAATTCGGCCAACCAAAACGTTCATGTTTCCCGGGAATATTCTTTTCTCTCCGTAAATATTCGTTTGCACATTTTTTTTCTATTACATTTCTCGCACGATTCTCCCATCATTGATCAGTAAATCAACCGTTTTTCCAAAAATATCCAACATGTCGGATTTCTCAAATTTGTTTGCCACAGGAAAATCGGCTGTTGCTGCCGCCCACTAACGGTGCGAAATACGAACGAAAATTCTTTGATACGATTTTCGCAAGAAAATTATTTCGAAATTCGAACCGTGTATGGCCAGCTTTACAGTCCAAATACGGATAATGTCTTTTGTTTGTGAAAAGAGATTAAAAGACAGATTCTTACCTTTACAATGGCTTTAGTAAGGATAACGCCACTCTTCTTGGTGACCATTTGTTTGTTCTTCAGAAAATGGTCAATCAGCAAAGGAATGGTTGAGAAGCCTTCACCTTCCAGCCTGTACATGTTCTTAGAAATAAAAATAATAAAATATCAAACGTCATTGAGAGTTCTCTGTAGGGTTACACCTGTGGATTCTTATTTCAATGTGTTTCAGTAGTATTTCATTAGTAATAGTCCCAAAAGAGAAACAACCAGGATGCTGATAAAAGATAATATCCCTACATAATACTGTATGTAGAAGAACAGTATAATATTTCACACCGCTGTGGAATAATCAGCGACTCTCAGAATCTGATTGCAGATTTTTCCACAAATCTAAAATCACCTCTTATCTGACTATGACTGGAATACTCAGAACTTGGGATAATAAAATCCAGCCACCTTTCATAATCAGGGTTCCTCCAGAGATTGTTACGGGTTTCCTGAGCAATAAACCAGGGGTTTTCCAAAATTTCTAAACAAGGGGATCAGTTTATTGTCCTTCAGACTTTAGGGGGGTCAGAATGTGGACATTAAATTTATAAACTATCCTGGCATCAGTGGGAGTAAACAATGCCCCATCTTTGGTGTCAGTGAGAGGAATGGTGCTTCATCGTTACATAGTTACATAGTTAGTCAGTTTGAAAAAAGACCATCTAGTTCAACCATAAAAATAAAAAATATCATAAATCCCATATACCCAATTCTATACCCACAGGTGATCCAGAGGAAGGTGAAAAACCCCAGCAGAGCACGATCCAATTTGCTACAGCAGGGAAAAAATGTCACTACCCAGTTATATTCTGTACATTTAGAAAAGTATCCAGGTGCAATCTACTGAGCTGGCCAGAACCACCTTTGGAGGGAGTCTATTCCACATTTTCACAGCTCTTACTGTTAAGAAACCTTTCCGCATTTGGAGATTAAATCTTTTTTCCTCCAAACGTAAAGAGTGCCCCCTTGTCCCCTGTGTTGACCGTAAAGTGAATAACTCAACACCAAGTTCACTATATGGACCACTTATGTATTTATACACATTGATCATATCCCCCCTTAATCTCCTTCTCAAGAGTGAATAAATTCAGTTCCTCTAATCTTTCCTCATAGCTGAGCTCCTCCATGCCTCTTATCAGTTTGGTTGCCCTTCTCTGCACTTTCTCTAGTTTCCGATATCCTTTTTGAGAACTGGGGCCCAAAACTGAACTGCATATTCCAGATGAGTTGGTGTCATTGGGTGGGAATAATCATGCCCCATCGTTGGTGTCACTGGAAGAAACTGTGTCCCATTGTTGGTGTCATTAGGAGAAAATGTGCCCCTTCATTTGTGTCAGTGGGAGAAATTATGCCCCATTGAGGATCAAATATTGATGTATGGATAAAAGCAAAGGGCCGCAGTTTGGAGACCACTGCAATAAACAGTTTGTTCCTCTCCAGAAAGTCACCATTGACACCAATAATATTTTTAGCATGTAGATAGACATTCTTCCTATTGACCACCAATCTAAGAAGGCCCTTCCATGTTGACCACCCATACAAATATATTAGAAGGCTCTTCTACACTGACCACCGGCATTAGAGAGCATTTCACTGACTGCCAATCAAAGAAGTCTCTGCTCTTCTGACCCCCAGTGTAAGAAGGCTTGTTACTGACCACCAGGGGGAACCTTTTCCACTGACTGTTGAAGTGGTTGTAAACCCTTATACAGTCAGGGGCGGACTGACAACTCATGGGGCCCCCGGGCAATAGAAGATTATGGGGCCCCCGAGCTTACAGATGGCCACCATGCCAGGAGGCAGTGCAGAGGCAGGGCGGCTAAAATCTCGGGATTTTCACATCAAAAGCATGTTGGTTTTAGACATATCAGGGACCGATGTAAAAAAAAAAACACAGATTTTTACATACTGTCCCTGGTTTTACTGAGCCTGGGAACCCTGATGGGGCCCCCTAGTGGCACAGGGCCCTCGGACAGTGCCCGAGTGCCTCAATGGTCAGTCCGCCCCTGTATACAGTATATACCCTGTGAAGTGACTGGCCTCAGATGATGCACAGAAATGAAACAAATTGTCCTACGTAAGTTGTACCTACAGCCCTCCCTTCTCTACACCTGTGCAAAATGCTAAATTACAAAGCTTGTCTGAGGCTCCGTACACACGAGCAAATGAATCTGCTCAAATCGGTCTGACAGACCGATTCGATCAGATTTGTCTGCTGGCTGTTTTGGTTTAAACGCTGTACACACGATCAAACCAAAATCCCCACCGGCAGACAGCGCGGCGACGTGGCGGTGACGTTGACACCGCCACGTCACCGCACCAGGAAGTAAAACACTTCCGCGCATGCGTCAAATCCATTTGACGCATGTGCGGGCAGATATGTCTGCTGGTTAGCGTACTAACCAGCAGACATATCGGTCCGACGGGTTCCCAGCAGACAGATTTTAAAGCAGGCTTTAAAATCTGTCTGCTGGCCAAATCCGTTGGCTCGCCCGTACACACAATCGAATCTGTCAGACCGTTTTCAGCAGATAGATTTGATCGTGTGTACGCCTGAGAGTTCAGGAAAAGGAGGCGGAGAGCTGAAGTTACACTCTGCAGAGCTCAGTGAGGAGAGCTCTGAGAGCTGATTGGTAGTCCTCTAAACAGCACACAGGAACAGGGCTGAGGCTGTCAATCAGCTGGAGGTCCCTCCCTGTCACCTTTTTTCTTTTCTTCAGAGGAGTGGAGGAATTCAATGTATGTGATTTAAGCACATTACATCTATGCTCTGGTGAGTTTATGCTGTCCAAGGGGTGTGCTGAGGATCTCTCTCACTTTCTTTGTCTGGACCGCCATTGCATTTTTTTTATTTGGAGTGGAGCACCATGTGGTTTGATTTAATTATTCAAGCAGATCAGTGGCACTGTGTTAAAAAAATTTTTATGGATGGTGAAATGGACATTAGATTTATTTTATACTTTGATTTTGTCTCATATTTTTAAATTCACTTATTTGATGTTATTTATATTTACATTTTTATTGGTGTGTGTTTTTTTTTTTTTTTTTAGCACTGCCTGGGTATACATATTATCTCAATTCTGCACAAAAATATAGTTGCTTACATCTACACATTGAATGATGAAATGTCTTGGCTGTCCATCCCAAAGCACAGAGAGTACATATTCTTGCTTCCCTTGACTCTCTCGAACAAGGAAGTCCCCTTTGTGTACTAGAAGTCCCTGGACTTCAGTCCGTGGAATAGCACCATGGTACCAGGTCTGCTGAATGAGTGGCTTCTGGACATCGGGAATCAATGGTACAAGAGGAGGGAGCTGTACATAAAACATACAATGTATTAGCTAGCGCCATTTTATAGAGAGTAATTCATAATTAAACATGAAATAACAGTGATTTATAAAAACAGGCAGAATATGATGGTCTTGTTTTGCTGCTTTATTACTAGAGAACATTAGATAATAAAAACAAGAGTCAAGTTAATTTCTCTGCACCCCCAACTCAATAAAAAAAAAAACCATTATCCTTCATATCTATATTATAAAAATATAGACGATCAAATAAAAATTTACCAGCAAATCACAGAAAGGTTTCTAAACTGCATATCCAATCTAAAGCCTCGTACACAAAATCAGACTTTAAACAAACTTTTCCGTGGATTTTTGTCCGAAGGGAGTTGGCCGGGCACACCCATAGCATACACACACTCTGACTTTTCTGCAAACTTTCCTAAAACGTTCCCAACATCACATGGTTTTTCTGCTCTTTTCTGCTCTTTACCGCCACCCTTTGGTCAACTTTTGCTATTGTTGGTTGATTTTAACATTGGTTCTGGGCATGCGTATTCGTACTTTGGACAAAAGTCCGATGGATTCCTGTACACACGGTCGAACTTTGCACCATCAGACTTTTGTTGCCAAAAAGTTTGTCAGTTTGCAGAGCAAACTTTTGTCCGATGAAAACCCGAAAAGTTTCTTCGATGGAGCGTACACACGGTCAGATTTTTTGGAATACTTGCTCATTTTGAAGTTTGTTGGCAAAAAGTCAGACGGTGTGTATGGGCCTTAAGGCGTATTTTTACTTTGGTAATCAAATTTGAGAATTCCCATTCGCACAGAGTTACTCCTATTAGAACGGTTCCATTGTACAGAATGTCAGATGGCTAAGTCGCCTGACAGGTTGCCCCTGTGTGAACCGGGTCCTAGAAAAAGGTAATATTTTTTACCTAAAAGATGTTTCTCCAGACAAAGGGTCATGGCTGACTGCAAGGTTTCTTAAAGCGGAGTTCCATCCAAGATGTAACGTCCACTTTTCGGAACCCTCCTCCCCTCCGATGTTACATTTGGCACCTTTCAGAGAGGGGGGGGGAGTAGATACCTGTGTAATACAGGTATTTTGCTCCCACTTCCAGGGATAGATACCGGAGTCACCCGCAGGTATCGACGCCACTTCGACGCCTTCTTTGTCCCCCCTGCTGCCTTCTGGGAGACACACATGTCCCAGAAGACAGCAGGGACCAGTGGGATAGAGCGTCGCAACTCGCGCATGTGCAGTAGGGAACCAAAAAGTGAAGCCGCAAGGCTTCACTTCCTGTTTCCCTTACCAAAGATGGTGGCGACAGCACCCTAGAGCCGAGGGGGTGCCAACAACGCGGGTGCCCTAGGCAGGTAAGTGTCCTTATTTGAAAAATCAGTAGTTGCAGTATTTGTAGCTGAGGACTTTAAAAAAAAAATCCCCAGACCTCCACTTTACGTACAATGGAAAAAGCACAGTTTCTACACCTTTAACTCTTTGTTAGGACAGACAGCGTTCAAATCTAGTTACAACTAATAATGTAGAGCTACCTGCACAGTACAGACAGGGTTAATTATGGCCAACACAGCTGCCCGTCCCCCTCATACACAAAGAGAAGTACCTAGAATTTTTCCTTTTTAGAGGGTCCAGAAGAGAGCATCTAAAATATTTAAGCTGAATTTTTTTTTTTACGTTATGTATGTGAATAGGGACATGTAACAAATATAAAGTTGGTGTTATCGCAATTTGGCTGCAAAAGTGTAAATACACTTTAAGCCTTGAGTGTAACCTTAATATTAAGTATACCCTTCAGAAAATCAGGGAAAAAGGACTTGGGGACATGCTCTAATGTCAATGGACATGCAAAAGTAGCCTGAAGCAGCTTGATGCAAGGTTAGTTGTAATTAAGATTGAAATCAACTGCAAGTGAACGTTCTGATCTCTCAAGCATCTAAAGTGGATATGGACCCAAGATGCATTTACCCATGAACACAAAACCTAAACGTTCATTTTAAATCTACTAAATACATTCCAGGTGCATAGGAAAAGTGTGCAAAATGTTAAAGCAGTTTTCTTTGTAAAGCAGCCACAACCCATGTAGAAAAGCATTTTCATTGACAGCATACTGTAGAGTAGGACCATTGCTTTCTTTGTGGAAGGAGAGGTCTCTCTGCAAAAGCCCAGCATGCTCCTTTCTGATAGAGAACTAATGCTCTCCAATCACGGAGAACATGATTGCCAATCACAGGCATTTCCTGAAATCGTGACCGTGAAGCGTGGCTAATTCGCGGTAAAATTGTGCAACTTTGAAGTCGCACTAGTGTGAAAGGGTTTTCATATTCTTCCTTACCTGGACACAGCATCCTGATTTGAAGTGTCTTATAAGTTTCAGCATCTATATAACTATAAAGCTGGCCATTGGATTTTTCGTAGATCAGCCTGTGGGCTAATCACAAGAAATCAAAGAGATTTCTTAATCCATGCTATACAGCAGGGATGCCCAACCTTTTGAAGAGCGAGGGCCACTTAAATGACTTGGTAACCGATCATGGGTCACGATGAGTCTATCGGGCAGATGAAAGGTCTGTGTCCACTCTGCATACCAAGAGCAGACACAGCCCACTCTACTCTACAGGCCCTTCGATCCAATCCACCCTGGCGGAAGGGGATGGATCTTCTGGGTTTTTTTTGCGGATCGGATTGGAGGTAGGCGGTGCACCTGCTGATCAGTTTGAAAGCAGGTGCTATACAGGAAGCATAGGCTTATGCGGCTCTGCCTCGCAGCCGCTTGCTTTCTGTACTGCCGGATTAATTCACAACACTGATGCTCTGGGATGACGGATCGGCGATCCGTGATCTGGGCTTGTCAACCAGCAATCCCAGAGCAGAAGGTCGCAGGCCACATCAGAGGGCTCCGCGGGCCACTGGTTGGGCACCCCTGCTATACAGTGTGGATGGATCTCCTGCTGCAGCCATTGTATTCTGACAGCTGGCACCGCCGTGTGAGCAAGGTGCAGTGTGGTGTAAGGTAACACACAGAGTCCAAGTCAGGCAACAAAGTATATTGTAGAAAAAGGTCAAACACATCAAAGGTCGGCCACAGACGGTTGGAACCATGTATGCGCAGGCTGAATCTATTCAAATGGATCAATCAACCAACCAGGCTGCCGGATTTTACATTATAGCCACTAGCAACACTCACTGTCTTCTCCTAGCAGGGACAGCTTCCCCTGCCGGGAGAATACAATAGTTTGGTGGGATGGATTCCCATATCAATACTGTCCGTGGTTGCAGGAAAGAAATTTCTTACTGTATATGGCCTGCCTTATTCAGGCCTGGTGAGTAGGCATACTTATGAACAGTGACAGCAGTCCAAAGACTTGAAAATGCAGACAAGGAGAGGAACGTGGCTTGGCCGGTCCACACCCAAGCGGGAGGCTTCCTTGCAGTGAGGTAGACATAGTCCCTTTTCCTCTGGAAACTTTCCCTACCACTAAGCACTGTCCATGTCAGACAGGGATCTTGTCCCTACGCTAGCCACTTGTATAGAGCACTAAACCCCAGAGGCTAGAGTCTTAAATAGACTCAACCTGTCCCAAGATGGCCACGGGAGTCACATGGGGTGCCAGTGTCCAATCAGACAGCTATCTTCCTGTGATCGCAAAAAAAGTCATAGAGGAGTCAAGTTCCTCACAATTTCCTTCCCGTTATGCATTGCTGCTTCTGTCGAGGACCACTTGCAGTGGGGAGAACAGACTGCACCTGGCTAAGAGCAGCTGTCAGATTACCCAAACAACAGCTGAATCTGATTGAAAGCAGCCGTTTGTTCAAATATGTTCCCTCCAGCTCCTTTGATTGTTGAATCGAAGGTTGTTGGGTGGGAGGGTGGTGGCAGGGTCATCCATAAGGGCTGGGACAAGGGATGGGCAGGAGGGACGGCTGCCCTGGCTGCAATGGTTTAAAGCAGGGATGTGGGAGCCCTGACACTAAGACCCCTTTCACACTGAGGAGTTTTTCAGGCGGTACAGCGCTAAAAATAGCGCTGCTATACCGCCTGAAAAACTCCTGCACTGCATACTCAATGTGAAAGCCCGGGGCGATGCGCTGGCGGGAGAGAAAAAAAATCTCCTGCCAGCAGCATCTTAGGAGCGGTGAGAGGAGCGGCGTGTATATCGCTCCTTCACCGCTCCTTCCCATTTAAAACAATGGCAAACCGCGGCAATACCGCCCCCTGCAGAGTGTATTAACCCTTTATTGGCCGCTAGCGGGGGTTAATACCGCACCAATAGTGGCAAATCCGACGGTATAGCGTCTCTATTTGTAGCAGCACTATACTGCCACCACACCTCCCGTCCCAGTGTGAAAGGGGCCTAAGGGAAGGAGGGCGGGGGTGCAGTTTGGCATCTTTTGCCCTGGGCGCTGGATAACCTTGTCCCGGCCCTGCCATCCATGGAGTATTTTTGCCTGGTTTACCAGTAACTGGATGTAATTTGCATAGCATATGGTCAGCTTTATGCCCGAAACAGTGACTGACAGGGAAGTAAAAAACAAAAATGAAATTTACTGCCCCACTGAAAACTGCTTGTCTCTGGTATAATGATATGATTAATACGGCTTCTCAGCTTTCTGTTTAGACTAGCTGTTTTGCAGGAAAATGAAAGTTTGAAGACAGCTGCATTGACAGTTCTCTTTTCAGTGATGATGACATGCCATTTTTCTTACACAGCTATTTATATCCGTAATATGACTATTATCATGTCATTTATTTAGTAAGCTATGAATTATAATTTCTCCGGTGACAGAAAAAGAATCGTGAGAAGACGTGTAATGAGTCTTTTATGGGCGTCTGAATGTGATCTAAAAAAAAATCTCCCTAACATTTAGGAAAGCAGAATTCCTGTTCCCAAAATACACAATGACATTTACACATACAGTACACTTTTATATTGTTTTCTGTTGTGCTTTGTCCTTAGCTACGATATAAACACAAAAAGTACATTTCCATTTCATAAGCTGCTTGCAGAATGTTTTTTATCAGTGGCTGTTGGTGCTCAATTTTCTTGAGAGGCCCCCACCCAGCCAACCACCCCCAGGGATGGACTGGCAATTGGGACTACCGGGAGTTTCCCGGTAGGCGGATGGCTCAGTGGGCCGGCTTCAGTGACAGCAGACCGTCGCGCCCCTCTGCTCCTCTGGCTCTCCCTCCCTGCAGCTCTCACCTCCTCTCCCTCCCCCGCAGCATTCGCCTCCTCTCCCTCCCCCCGCAGCGCTCGCCTCCTCTCCCTCCCCTGCAGCGCTCACCTCCTCTCCCTCCCTGCAGCGCTCACCTCCTCTCCCTCCCTGCAGCGCTCACCTCCTCTCCCTCCCCGCAGCGCTCACCTCCTCTCCCTCCCCCGCAGCGTTCACCTCCTCTCCCTCCCTGCAGCGTTCACCTCCTCTCCCTCCCTGTAGCGCTCACCTCCTCTCCCTCCCTGTAGCGCTCACTTCCTCTCCCTCCCTCTAGCGCTCACCTCCTCTCCCTCCCTGCAGCGCTCACCTCCTCTCCCTCCCTGCAGCGCTCCCCTCCTCTCTGAAAAGCTCATCATACGATCCGGAAGGACGGCGGCCACACACAGCTGTGAAATAAGCTTCCTCGGTACTCGTTCCCCTGGTCTTTCCTTCCCCCGCTCTCCAACCTGTCTGCTGCCGTGGAGAATCTATATGGAGAGCGGGGGAAGGAAAGACCAGGAGAATGAGTGCAGAGGAAGCTCATGTCACAGCTGTGTGTGGCCGCCGTCCTTCCGGTTTGTCCGACCACCATGGGAGAGACCCATCAAAGTGGGCCAGTTTGGATGAAGTCCAGGGACAAATTTTTTGTCCCAATCCAGCCCTGACCACCCCCCCCATGAGATTGATTTACTAAAACTAGAGAGTGCAAAATCTGGTGCAGCTGTGCATGGAGTCCAATCAGCTTCTAACTTCAGCTTCTCCAATTAACCACATGCTTTCCAAGCCTGACACTTCTACAAGCAGAAATCATTATTTTTCCTGCTAGAAAACTACTTAGAAAGTATTTTTAATTAGAGGCACTGGAGATAAAATGGAGGAAGTTGCATATTTTTATGTCACACGATATTTGCGAAGCAGATATTCAAACCCATTTTTTGGGGGGGGGGGGGGGGGGAATAAAATGTAATGAGTTTTTTTGTGCAAAAACAAAATTGTTTGGTAAAATATAAAAGTTGATGTTACACCAAGTAAATAGATACCAAACATGTTAACCCGTTGGTCCCCGCTGCTGCCAACCTTTTAAGGGGTTTGATATGCCGGGAGGTGTGTTTTAAAGGCGACGTGGCCGTCGTGATGGCTGTCAAGTGATTGGAAAAGTCCTGATGGCAAATGGCAATCGGGAACTTTCCCTGAGCTGCTGGTCACTTACGGCGCTATTGCATGCAAATATGCAGCCACTTGGCGTCAAGGCCCAGCCACATATTTGTGTGCGCTCAGCCCCAAGAGGTTAAAATACGTTCATGGAATAGCGCCAAACTACAGTACCTCAAAATCTTCATAGACGACGCGTTAAAAGTCTTTATAGGTTACCAGTTTAGAGTTACACAGGCAGAGATGTATTATGGCCTAGGCCGACAAGGCCCAGGCCTAGGGCGGCACTTTGCGGGGGGGCGGCAAAAAAGCACACCCTGCCCCCCTGTGCTCATCCCACCCTGTCCCCCTGTGCTCATCCCACCCTGTCCCCCTGTGCTCATCCCACCCTGTCCCCCTGTGCTCATCCCACCCTGTCTCCCTGTCCTCATCCCACCCTGTCCCTCTGTCCTCATCCCACTCTGTCCTCATCCCACCCTGTCCCTCTGTCCTCATCCCTCCCTGTCCCTCTGTCCTCATTCCACCCTGTCCCTCTGTCCTTATCCCACCCTGTCCTTATCCCACCCCGTCCCCCTGTCCTCATGACAGGACGGGTCTTAAAAGGGAAGGGGTGCGTCATATATAAAGTAGGGGGTGCGTGAGTTTCACCAGGCCTAGGGCAGCACAAAACCTAAATACACCCCTGTATACAGGAGGTCTGGTGCTAGAGTGGTGTGAACAGTGTTAACATATGAGTGCATGACGTATGTATGTGTTTGCCTTTGCGAGTATGGGGGGGGGGGGGTTGCGAGTACTGTGCTTTAATTTTTTTTAATTATTACTATTTATTTTATTTAAACGTTTTTTTTTTTAACCCTTGGTTTTAACATGAATTTTTAGACAGGGTAATTCCATTTGTTGAAGGCTGGCTGGTAAGTGAGCTGGGATTTTTTTTTTTAATTAACTTTATTGCTATCACAAGGGATGAACAACATCCCTTGTGAGAGCAGGGGCGTGACAGATCCTTTTTATAAAAAAATCTGGGGTTAATTAAACCCTCTGGCCTCAAAAGCAGCCAGTCAGACACAGATTCAGATTGGCTGCATTACTAGCAGGTAGCTCAAAAAATAAAAACAAAGAAGTGGACATCCACCGGCATTCACTAACATGCAAAAGTATGCCCCCTACCTAGAGTTGCCACCTCATCTCTTTAAAACCAAACACATATTAATTACACAGGTTCTGTGGCTAAGTTAGGGTGGTAATTTAACTCACTTGGTGCCTTATCTGTGTTAGGGTTTAAAGGCATTAGGCAGCAACCCTACCCCTGCCCCTCCCCCATCAGGGGGGCATATTTTGCATTTTACTGAATGCCCGATAGATGTATTTAGGGCACACTTACTTTATGAGATTGGAAGAGTTGAGCCCATATCCACTTCTTTGTTTTCATTTTTCAGTTATGGGTCTTATGCCGCGTACACACGATCATTTTTTGTGATGAAAAAAAACGACGTTTTCTGTGAAGTAAAAAACGAAGTTTTTGAAACTTCACTTTTCAAAGACGATGTTGCATACACACCATCGTTTTTTTCACAAAAAGCGAGGTTACGTTCACCACTCTTTTCCATTGAAGCTCGCTTCATAACTAGCTTCTGGGCATGCGCGGGTTGAAAAACGTCGTTTTAAACGACGTTTTTGCTACACACGGTGACTTTTTGTGAAACAAAAAACGACATTTTGAAAAACGACACAAAAAATTCAAGCATGTTGGAATTTTTTTTTGGCCACACACGATCAATTTAAATGACGTTTTAAAAAACAACGTTGTTTTTCATCGCAAAAAACGACCGTGTGTACGCGGCATAAGTTGCTGCCCCACCCGAATATAGATCCAAGTGTTTTTTTGTGCTTTACTAACAGGTAACCAGTCAGTAAAAACAAAACCAACACCGAAACTGACAAAATATTAGTTGCTTCTGTTTTTTTAGACCATAGAGATGATCAGGACGATTAAGTTCTCGATCATCTCTATGGTCAGGCTAAACCGCCAGCTGCAATCCCGTGTCCCCAGGTGGGATGGGAGAGACCAGGAAGGCAGCGGGAGGGACCCATTCGCGCTGCCTGTAAAAGCAATCCAGCAGCTTAGCTTTTCCAAAAAGAGCATCACCAGATAAAAAAAAGTTACCAAGTTGCAGGCATCATCCTGGTATAACCACTGCAACTCAAGGATGTACAGCAAGTGATTAAGCTTTGACCAAAAAAAAAATGGAAGTTGATTGATTTCTTTGCAGAGCTGCACCAGATTCTTCACTCTCCAGTTTTAGTAAATCAACCCTAATGACTTATTTCCTATGATCGACAACTCCATATTTTTTTGATACACTCTACTCTATATGAAGAATAACATTTTATCTGGAATAACATTAAAGTCATACTGTAGCTGCTGACTTTTGACAAAAGAACACTTACCTGTCCAGGGATTTAGCACGGTCTTCATCTGGGTGGAGTCTTTAGGTTCCTGGTGCCGGGATGTTTACAGTGGGAAGCCGGCTGTGACTATACAGCCTGCTTCCATTGCATGTGTGTGAGCTTTGCCCTGTGAACGGTCCCCCAGCCCTCTGGGACTAATGACTTGTTCCAGAAGGCTGTGGTCAAAGTGAGGGGGGAGGAACTTCTGCTCAGATCACCTACCACTCCGAGGGGGAGTGGGAAACTGTCAATACTAGGTAGGTACCCAATCCCCCCCCAAAAAAATTCTAAATGTGGTAGAGGAAGGGGGAGAAGGACATAAAGTGGGTGAAGTTAGGGTGAAGTCCAGCTTTAATATTGTTGTATATTTATTTTCTTTTACACCTTGGTGGTTGAAAAAGTACCGAGAAGACTGCATGTACTAAAAAGATCCCTGGAGGAGGGAGCTGTGGTGGCTCAACGTGATTGGCACTGCACTGACAAGCCATTCACCTCTGCAGCCAAGGGTTCGGATCCCGGTCTCAGCTACATGTGAATTGAGTTTGGTGGTCTCAGCCCGGCTCCCGGTGGGTGTGCTATGCAAGGTACGCCTGTGCTTAGTACGCCCACCCCCCCCCCCACAAAAACCACCACACTTGCACGCACACGAAATTGGTTTAAAACACACGCACTTTGGCCATGCGGTCTCCTAAAATAAAAAAGAGAGGCGAAGGACCTACGGGGCTGGCTGGGTGGGCTAGGCCCCCTCACTCCCTCATAGTGGGAGTCCCTCTGCCCCATTGGGGTCCCGTTGGGCCCCAGTTGGGCTCCCAAGAGGAGCAGGTAGGGCGGGGTGACTGGGAGGCCCCCCTTCACACCCGCCATTGCCACCAGGGGCATGGAGAAGGATGGCGATTGCCTCCGGGGGGAGGGTCTGCCTACTCCCAACTCCTGCAGTCCGGCTCCTCTCTCTCGAGTTCACGCACAAAAATACACTTTAAAAAAAATAAAAAAAAATAAATAAATAAAAAAAAAAAGATCCCTGGAGAACATTTCTATTCATTATAAGTTTAGATTTTTATATATTTTTTCACCTTAAAATGTAAAGTGTATATAAAGGCAATTTTGGACATGGCAGTGAATGATTAAGACCCCTGTCTTTTTTTTTCATGCTGTCTGTCTATAAAATTTAATTTCACTTTGTTTCTCAGAGCCACAGCAGGAAGTAAGAAAAGCAGATATTACCGAAGACCAGGATAGTTACATTGATACTTGTCAACAATGTTGAATTTACTTATGTATGTGTTTTTTCACTCAGAGGTATAATGCATTTGTAGGTGGACTATATCAGGGCCTTTAGCCTGTCCAGCACCATTCTTCACTTTACATTTTTATTGATTTTTGCAGTAACGTAGCACAGAAGGCAAATACTGTATACACTTGAGTATAAGTTGACCCGAATATAAGCCGAGGCACCTATTTTTACCACAAAAAAATGGGAAAACTTAATAAATAGAGTATAAGCCTAGGGTGTCCATCTGCATGCCTCACTGTGCCTCACTGTGTCCATGCCCATGCCTCACTGTGCCCATGCCTCATTTTGCCCATGACTAGACAGATGTTTAACATGGGAGTCTATGGAAGGGTTCCCCAGCTTTGAAAAACCGGTGCTTCCCAGCCGTAAGGTCCCCCAGACAAAACACTTTGCACACTTGTAGAGAAGAAATGGGGCTACATGTGTGCCAAGTTCTGGCTTCAGGGGACCTACGACCGTCCGATACCGGGTCTATGGAAGGGGTGCCCTGCTTTGAAAAATCGATGCTCCCCCGGACAACAAACTTTGCACACTTGTAGAGGCAGAGTGTGGCTATGGCCGGCTGGTACCGGTTCCCCAAAGTCCGGGAGATCAGGCGCAAAAAGGTGACTCGAGTATAAGCCGAGGGGGGCATTTTCAGCACAAAAAAATGTGCTAAAAAACTCGGCTTATACTCGAGTATATACGGTAAGCCATGGGATGATATAGCAGTTATAGCACTGAAACAATCGTGCAAGGAACAAAGGTAATTAGATGAACACATTATGGGTATAAAGTTATTATCCGGCATCAGATTGTTCTACAACATGCAAGAATAAAATACAGGAGAAACTGTAGATACACAGTGGCTTAATAAACAACATCTCAATATAGGTAGCAGTCAGGCAGTGGGAATTACCAAATAGAAGACCAATCAGTATCAGAAGAAAATAAAAACGAAAGAAGCAGAAAAGTAGAAAGGTGACGGTCTCGTCCTACATAGATGCCAAGCAGACTACAATCCATTCCAGCTGGGAGAAAATGTGTGAACCTTGGATACCACACAGCTGAATATTTTCACACTGTATCAGGAACCACCCTGTTCCTGACTGTTTGATATGCTGGTACTTGAGAGCACCCCAGGGATGTATGCAGTGGATTATAGAGCCTTGGAAGAGTGATCAGATCTCACAGGAGTAGGCTTTGAATAGCTGGTGGTTTAGCAATCCAGTAATTGGCAAAACCATTAAACTTAGTTATAAGGTTGACATAGAGGAGGGGTTGTAAACAGCTAGATACCATTGAGCTCAGATGTTTGCATGCCCTTGGAGAATTGGTAATATACAGTATGTACCATTTTTGAAGGGATTCCTATTAACCACTTCAGCCCCAGAAGAATTGGCTGCCCAATGACCAGTCCATTTTTTGCGATTCGGCACTGCGTCGCTTTAACTGACAATTGTGCGGCCGTGCAACGATGTACCCAAACAAAATTGATGTCCCTTTTTCCCACAAATAGAGCTTTCTTTTGGTGGCATTTGATCACCTCTGCGGTTTTTATTTTTTGTGCTATAAACAAAAAAAATGAGCGACAATTTAAAAAAAACAAAAAAAAAACACAATATTTTGTACTTTTTGCTATAATAAATATCCCATTTTTTTTTCAAAATATTTTTTTTCCTTCGTTTAGGCCAAAATGTATTCTTCTACATATTTTCAGTAAAAAAAATAATCACAATAAGCATATATTGATTGGTTTGCACAAAAGTTATAGGGCCAGATTCTCAGCGGCGCTACGACGGAGTATCTCAGATACCCCGTCGTATCGCCGTTTTTTTTGCCTTGTATCTATGCGAGTGATTCCTTGAATCACTTTGGCATAGATATGCCTGAAGATCCGAGAAGTGTAATACCATTACACTTGCGGATCGTAGTTGTAATGACAACTCCGGCCACTAGGTGACCTTTACGTTGTTTTCTCATTTGCCTATGCAAATGAGGCTACTACGCCGATTCCCGATCGCTTTTACACAGCCCCGTCGTCGCGTATGTCATTTTCGTCCGCGTAAGGTTACCCCTGCTAATATAAGGGTTAACCTTACGCAGTACCGTCGGATGCCGTCGGGTGCTGTCGGATGCCATGTTAAGTATGGCGTTGGGTCAGCGTCGGCTTTTTCCATCGCTTACGTCATTTTACTAACTCGTTCGCAAATAGGGCATTGCGTAGTGACGATCACGTCGTTTTGACATCAGTTTCAACGACGCTTTCTGACGTGAGCTGGAGCATGCGCACTGGGCTTTTTCCCCGGCCGGCGCATGCGCAGTTCGTTTGACGCGGGGGAGCGCTTAATTTAAATAAAAGCCGCCCCCTTTGAATTATGCGGGCTTACGCTGGGCGATTTACTCTATGCCTCCGCAAACTACGGAGCAAGTGCATGGAGGATACGGCACTTGCTCTGTTACGTTGCGGCGGCGTAGTGTAAATAGCTTACGCTACGCCAGTGAATTTGTATGAGAATCTGGCTAATAATGTCTACAAAAGAGGGGATAGTTTTATGTCTTTTTTTTTTTTTTTTTTTTACTAGTAATGGCGGCGATCTGCGATTTTTATCGGGATTGCGCCATTTTTTTTTTTTAAAAGGTGTTTATTTAGATTTAGTGTTTTTTAACAAACCAAAAAGAAAAAAACACACATCAGCACAATAAGCTGTTGCAAAATCAGGCAATTATCAAACTCTAGACAGATAAACATCCTCTGTCTACAGGGACTGCAACATTATGGCAGACACATCAGACACTTTTGACTCATTTTTGGGACCATTGACATTTATACAGCGATCAGTGCTATAAAAATGGCATTGGCAGGGAAGGGGTTGACACTAGGGGGCGATCAAGGGGTTAAATGTGTTTCCTAATGTGTGTTCTAACTGTAGGGGGGATGGGACTGACTAGGGGAAGAGACTGATCAGTGTTCATACATAGTATGAACACTCGATCGGTCTCCTTGCCCCTGAGAGAACTGGGATGTGTGTGTGTTTACACACACTCATTCCCGTTCTTGCTCTGTAATGAGCAATCGCGGGCGCCCGGTGGTCATCATGACCGCCGGGCACTCGCATCAAGTCCGGGGACACGGTTCGGGCACGCGCCGTCGAGGCGCCTTAAAGACCGACGTACAGCAACGATGGCTCGTGCAGGGGGGGCAGCCTGCCGGCAGCTGGTCCGGAAGCCGTTAACTGTAGGTGATATCAGAATGGCACAATCATAAATCAAAACATGGCAACAAGCAAACAAATAAAATGACCCCTGTTCCAAAGTCTGCATCCAGTACCGATCCTGACCTCCCTGGGGCCCTAAGCAAAATGACATGGCACATTAAAAATGAGAAGCGGGGGGCGCTGACGACAGTGACGTGTCACATTCAAGAAAGTTGAAAAGCGGGGGGAGGGGGTGCTCTGCTGTCTGAAATGACATCTTACATTAAATTGAGAAGCGGGGGGGTGCTGACTTCTTACCTCTTCTCCCATGCAGCCAGCGAGTTGAGAAGCGGGGTAAGGGGGCGAAAATGACTTCTTACCAGGCGGGGCCTCTAGTAATTTGGGGGACCCTTCGCAGCTTTGTGGGGCCCTAAGCAGCTTGCATAGTGAGCCTATAGGGCGGATCGGCCCTGTCTGCATCTCCTTCGTTCTTAATACTGTGTATTGCCCCCTTTAGCATCAATGACAGGATACAGTCTTTTGTAATAGTTGTCTAGGAGGCCTCTAATTTTTGCATGTGACATAGCTGCCCAATCGTCTTGGCAAAATCCCTCCAGGTCATGTAAAGTCTTTGATCATCTTGCATGAATCGCATGTTTGAGATCCCCCCAGAGTGGCTCAATGATATTAAGGTCAGGAGACTGTAATGGCCATCGAGAACCTTCACCTTTTTTTGCTGTAACCACTGGAGGGTAAACTTGGCCTTGTGCTTAGGGCAGTGTTTCACAACTTCAGTCCTCAACGCGCCCCGACAGGTCATGTTTTCGGGCTTTCCATTATTTTGGACCAGCTCATGTGATAGACAGAACACTGCCTCTATCACACAAGCTGGTCTAGGAGGAGGTCGGGACTTTTATCACAGCGCGCCCAAACTTTTCACGGTGAGCTCCATGACACAGCAGTCTCCCGCTGTGTGTTACAACCGGCGCTACCCCTGCACCCACTGCCCCCCGAGGCCTAGCCTCTGTAGCCTTGTCAGGAATCCGGCCCTGTGAATGCACAAGGATGGCACAAATATCCTTTCCGTTTGATTTTCTGATTCAGAAGGGAGTCAGTTCATGGAACCCTGCTGATTGGAAAGGAGAATGGCTGTCTACGACTTCACAGTTATCTAAAGACTCGCCTAAAATAAATGTGGTTTTGTAAAACATTGAAGTGATACAATTAGCAGGGTGTAAAAAACAGGAGTGGTAGGGGTGTTATTTATAAAACATTTGCTCTGTGAATGTCACACAGTTGTCACAAATAATCCCTATCATTTGCTAAATACATTTATTTCCTATGGCTGTCAGCTCCATCTAGTGGACAAAATGCAGTATATTACCAATTGAAGCACTTCGGGAAAATACTGCACTAAAGCCAATAAACAGAGCTGGCGATTATTGGAAATTCAATCTATTAATCACATTTTGGTGATGTTTATGAAGTTACAGTGAATTTTTTTATAAAAAGAGCCCTTGGTATATAGTTGTAAAAAAGGGGATGCTTCATTTTATGAAGATGACAAACACTTCTGTAGATCAATAGCTTGAGATGAGTTTGCAGTATCCCCAACATCGGTGATGTCACCTAACATGAATAATGCAGTCATTTATATAAAAAGGGTAGGGAGGTAAATAGAGCTTAATAATGAGCTAATGAAGGAAATAGGTGTAGGCAGTAGTGCGGTAAATAAATATAATTATGCTGTGAACCACAGTGTCACGTATTATAACTGTGTATGCTTTGCTTTACAGTTTATGCCTGGAAATTAAAAAGCACCTGGTAAGCTGGCTTTATGAATACTGTGTATTTTACAAGTACTGGTTAACAGGTATAAGTGATGCATGGTTTTATGGCGCACATTGTTAAATAACCCTTGATAAAGTTATCCGTAGCAACAGTCTGTACTTTCAGAAAAAAAATACTGACTGCACCATCCAGGCAGTGGCGGCTGGTGCTCAACATTTTTGGGGGGGGCGCAAACGAAAGAAAAAATGAAAAGAAAAAAATTGCAGCCTCACTGTGCCCATCAAATGCAGCCACTGTGCCATCAATTGTCACCACTGTGCCATGCCATTTAAATGCAGTCACTATGCCATGCCATCAAACACAGCCACTGTGCCATCAATTGTCACCACTGTGCCATGCCATCAAACACAGCCACTGTGCCATCAATTGTCACCACTGTGCCATGCCATCAAACACAGCCACTGTGCCATCAATTGTCACCACTGTGACATGCCATCAAAAGCAATCACTATGCCATGCCATCAAACGCAGCCACTGTGCCATCAATTCATACCACTGTGCAATGCCATCAAATGCAGTCACTATGCAATGCCATCAAATGCAGCCACTGTGCCATGCCATCAAACACAGCCACTGTGCCATCAATTGTCACCACTGTGCAATGCCAAACGCAGTCACTGTGCCATCAAACACAGCCACTGTGCCATCAATTGTCACCACTGTGCCATGCCATCAAATGCAGTCACTGTGCAATGCCATCAAATGCAGCCACTGTGCCATGCCATCAAACGCAGCCACCGTGCCATGCCATCAAACGCAGCCACTGTGCCATCAATTGTCACCACTGTGCCATGCCAAATGCAGTCACTGTGCCATCAAACACAGCCACTGTGCCATCAATTGTCACCACTGTGCCATGCCATCAAACGCAGCCACTGTGCCATCAATTCGCACCACTGTGACATGCCATCAAACACAGTCACTGTGCAATGCCATCAAATGCACCCACTGTGCCATGCCATTAAACGCAGCCACTGTGCCATCAATTGTCACCACTATGCCATGCCATCAAACACAGTCACTGTGCCATCAAACACAGCCACTGTGCCATCAATTGTCACCACTGTACCATGCCATCAAACACAGCCACTGTGCCCCTCAATTGTTGCCACTGTGCCAATTGTCACCACTGTGCCACTGTGCCCTTTAATTGTCGCCACTGTGCCCATTAATGTCACTGTGCCCTTTAATTGTTGCCACTGTGCCCATTGTCACCAATGTGCCCATTGATGCTGTAACGGTTACCACCGCTTACAACCTTCCATCCATCCACGACAAGCTTATCCGACACACCAACAACCAGGCAGACATGATCCATTCCATTTCCCAGAATAAACGAGACAGCGCTCCGTTCTCTAGTTTCCAAAATGTATGAATATCTTTATTGGTTCTTAGCTTGCTTATATCCAGTACAACATAATGCAGTTAATCACAGGACAATGTAATCTCCACCCCCCTATTCACTCACTGAGGATAATTCTTTAATTGGTAGCTAGACATGACGGCACCGTATTATCAATAGGGTTCAATTAACCTTGAATAGTAACACAGACATCTAGTTGAATAAGTTCTCTATACAGCTTTGTCACACAATGGCAGTGAGAGTGGGTGTCTTTACATTGAATAGCCAACACCTTAGGATATTTCAATAGCCTATTATACAAAAGGTATGACTCACTGGCTGACCTGGTCATGTCATCATGACTCCTTGTGATATCTCAGTCCTGCAATATGAAGTATTATTAATGTCCCATCTCATGTAATATGAATTATGATTCACTATTAGCCACCCTATACCCAAAAGGGCACAGGGTGGATTTCGACCCAAGAGTTTTTGGTGCTGCTGGCACAAGAGTATCTCTCATCCTTCCAACGTCTCTGGGTGTCACGGGCCATTCTGTTACATCTCTCCCCCTTCGGTGGGAGACGGACACAGGAGGGAACCCCAAACGGGTTGACTCCGAAGTCCGTCAGTAGTTCCCGTCCTCCAATGCGGTATCCATACTGTACCCCAAATAAATGGCTCCAAACTGAGCATTACTGCCCCCGCCAACCTCTGCCTCTCTCAGAGAACACGCCTGCCGCTGGGGAGAAGGCAGGGTAGCTGGGCTCAGTCCATCATGCTGTTGGGGGTCTGGGCCAACTGCCCCCCCTTCCTGGGGTATACCAGTGGAGACTGAAGTGCCATCCACTGGTGCTTGGTGCTTGCAAAGCAAAGCCGACATCCTCCTGACCCAGTCCTGTACCATTTTCTGGGGTTGTGCCAGTGGAGACTGAAGTCCCATCCACTACCCCAGGAACCCCCTCTTCTGTTAGTGAGGAGCAGAGGCCTATGACACTCTGCTCTGTTGCCAGCTCTTCCGCTGTGTTGCTGTGAGTGGAGACCACAGTCCCATCCACTACCACAGGGTCCCCCTCTTCTGCTAGTAGGGAGTAGAGGCTTGGGGTACCCTGCTCTGTTGCCAGTGATTCAGCTGGGTGTAAAAGCTTTACCACCTCAGCTTGTTGCTGGAGAGGGGGGCCAACCGCCCCGGCTCCCTGGAACTCCACACCATCCTCTTCGGCTTTAGGGATGAAAATCTCCATATTTTCCACTGCCGATTCATCAGCCAGGAGTTCACAGTTGTCATCTGAACTTTCCTCATAGTCCCAGGAAATGGGAGCCCCACCCTGCTGCTGAGCCGAGTCTAGCAGCTGTCTGTAGGCGACCTCCAGCTCCCATTCCCGAATGGCCAGAAATTCCAAATCTTCCTGTGACCAGTGGCCTCCCGAGATATTTAATTTCTCCTCTCTGTGCTCCATTATGTCCTCCAAGCGCCACTCCCGATCATCCCCAAAGTCGGGATCACTGGACATCCTCCAATATAATAATCCCAGGCCATCATAGTCATAGCCTTCTGTGGGGCTGTCATCTGCTGGCCACGGGCACTCTTGGGCTACATACCACCGGAGGGCTCTGTAGCTCTCATCCAGCTGCATCTCTGCCTGGATCAGCCTGCTTAACTCCGCTATCCACTCCTGCTTCGGTTGTTTCCCCAACAACGGCATTCGTACGTCATACTGCGGCCAGTACCTTGCATAGATGGAGGGCAGGACCTTTCCTTGGTGTTGCTGCTCTTGAGCTAACGCTTCCTTCCAGAGTTGGCACCGAATAACATCCGACCATCCCAACAGGACCTCCTCTGATACTGGTCCTCTATGCTGTATCCGCATGTCTTGTAACCTTGAATAGTAACACAGACATCTAGTTGAATAAGTTCTCTATACAGCTTTGTCACACAATGGCAGTGAGAGTGGGTGTCTTTACATTGAATAGCCAACACCTTAGGATATTATACAAAAGGTATGACTCACTGGCTGACCTGGTCATGTCATCATGACTCCTTGTGATATCTCAGTCCTGCAATATGAAGTATTATTAATGTCCAATCTCATGTAATATGAATTATGATTCACTATTAGCCACCCTATACCCAAAAGGGCACAGGGTGGATTTCGACCCAAGAGTTTTTGGTGCTGCTGGCACAAGAGTATCTCTCATCCTTCCAACGTCTCTGGGTGTCACGGGCCATTCTGTTACAGATGCCACTCAGCCCTTTGTCACCACTGTACCCATTGATGCCACTGTGCCCTTTGTCGTCACTGTGCCCTTTGTCACCCCTGTACCCATTGTTGCCTTTGTGCCCATTGTCTCCGCTGTGCCCTGTAAAATGCCCCTTCCCCTCCCCCACTTACCGTTCTCCTTTCATGTCCCTCGATGTCTTCTCCCGCCCTCAAAGATGCTTCAGCCAATCAGGTTACCGATAACCAGAACTGGTGAACCTGATTGGCTGAGACGGCCGTCATTCTTATCCAAGGAACGCACCCCCTGTACGTTCTCTGGATAAGCATAAGCCTTTGGCTCTGATAGACACTTCCGCACAGCCACCAGCTGCCGTTATTCAGGTGGTCGGCGTTCACCGTCCGGCCATCTGAATAGTTGCGGCAGCGGTCGGCAACAATAACACAGATTCATGCAATGCTTATTCAGTGGCGGTACGAGAGCCAGAGGGGGCGGCTCCTAGCGCCCTCTATAGACGCACTGCCACTGCATCCAGGACTCAACTTCTAACAATCTTTGAAAAAAAAAAATGTAATCTGATAGGCACTGCATTTGTGACCTTCCCATCCAACTATTTTGAGACAACTTTACATACAGTTGTTTACTCTTTTTCAATCATAATGGCAACAGGAACTAGCCAAATGACCCTGATCAAAAGTTTACATACCCCAATTCTTAATACGATGTATTGCCCCCTTTAACATCAATGACAGCTTGAAGTCTTTTGTGGTATTTGTGGATGAGGCTCTTTATCTTCTCGGATGGTAAAGCTGCCCATTCCTCTTGGCACAAAGCCTCCAGTTCCTGTAAATTCTTGGGCTGTCTTGTATGAACGGCATGTTTGAGATCTCCCCAGAGTGGCTCAATGATATTGAGGTCAGAAGACTGAGATGGCCACTCTAGAACCTTCAATTTATTCTGCTGTAGCCAATGACAGGTCGACTTGGCCTTGTGTTTTGAATCATTGTCATGTTGGAATGTCAAAGTATGTTTCATGCGCAGCTTCCTGGCTGATGAATGCAAATGTTCCTCCAGTATTTTTTTTATAACATACTGCATTCACCTTGTCATCAATTTCCTGTGCCTTTGTAGCTCACACAGCCCCAAAACATCAGCGATCCACCTCCGTGTTTCACAGTAGTAATGGTGTACCTTTCATCATATGCCTTGTTGACTCCTCTCCAAATGCAGTGTTTATGGTTGTGACCAAAAAGCTAAATTTTGGCCTCATCACTCCAAATGACTTTGTGCCAGAAGGTTTGAGGCTTGTCTCTGTGCTGTTTGGCGTATTGTAAGCGGGATATTTTGTGTCATTTGCGTAGTAATGGCTTTCTTCTGGCGACTCGACCATGCAGCCCATCTTTCTTCATGCAATTCCTTATTGTGCATCTTGAAACAGCCATACCACGTGTTTTCAGAGTGATGTATTTCACGTGAAGTTATTTGTGGGTTTTTCTTTGCATCCCGAACAATTTTCCTGGCAGTTGTGGCTGAAATTTTAGTTGGACTACCTGACCGTGGTTTGGTTTCAACAGAACCCTAATTTTCCACTTCTTGATTAGAGTTTGAACACTGCTGATTGGCATTCTCAATTCCTTGGATATCTTTCTGCCCATCTAGCTGCCCAGGGGCCCCAAGTACATGGGGGTCCCACGATAATTCCATTACACCAGATTTTGCAACTGTCCCAGATTTTCCAGGACAGTCACGTTTTTTTTTACTAAGTTGTCCTAGAATGACCATGTTTAAGGCAGCCTCCCGGTACCTGTACTGTGCTGTCCTGATTCCAGTATTGTGCCCTCATAACCCCCCCCCCCTTTTATTGAAAGTACTAACCCCCCCTCTTTTATTTAAAGTACTACTAATAATATATGTTTAATTCTATTAGCTATTTATACTTTAATTCTTGAGAGTAGGTGTGCAAATTGGGGCAGGCTGGTAGGGGTCCCAGAGCATTACTTTGCCCAGGGCTCATGATGATGTTAAGACAGCCCTGACCCCAGTGGCGAGCTCTGCACACCATGCACAGCTCCATATTTGTAAGCATTTTTGGCCGATTTGATAGTGGCAGTATTCTAGACAGCTGATCTATAAAGGAGGCATCAGAAAAGAGATAAAGCACAGATGTGAGTGTCAGAAATGCTCTGTTTCACCTTCTGAGATTTGATAATAGAAAAGGGAATGATCCTTTCATCCTGTATGGGTTGTATTTGTATATTACAATCATAGAAGGACCCAGAAACAGAAAATGTTTTCGGCGTTTAATCTGCCCATGTATGACAGCTTTCAGAGAAGTTTTTTTTTTTGTAACTGTACACACACCAAGTTCAGACAGATGATCCAACCATCAAACAATCCTTTTTCAGAACAATGATTACACGCCAAGCACACACTTCTGTATCTGTCTTTGTCTGAATGCCGTTAGCCAGATCAAGCAAAGATCACATCCTGCCTATGAGACTCTATTGATCGAGATCATCTTTACAGATTATTCCTATTATCTTGTATAGTCAAATCATACTAATAAAGAACAATGGGCAGGTGATCAGCTCGAAATATAGATGCACATTGTTTCCTCTACTTCTGCTTTGTAATTTGTTCTTGTAAATCGAAAACCCTGCTGGAAGGATACAAGACCATGCAGGAGATAGAAAATGAGGAAACTGTCCTGTGGAGCTCGATGAATCATTCGGCAAATCGGTTTCCTGGAAGATACAAGTATTTAAATGTATTCAATGGGGAACTGTGCATGGAGGGTTATCATGGGGATTTCCCAGGACAAAGAATTTAAGATATTTTCTGTGTAGGTAAATATAAAACCGCACCTGCAATGCACAAAGAATTTACCCCGAGGAATAGAATATTATACTATAGGCAGGGGCGGACTGGGCCAGGTGGAAAAATGGAGATTGCCCCCCAGGCCGCTCACATTATATTTAAAACGTCCGCGGTCCGCAGCGCTGTTTTTTTTTTTTTTTTCTAAAACTCTGCAGCGGCGGCCGCCGATTGGTTGGCTGCTGCCGCGCTGCATTGTGGGAGTTGTAGGAACTAGGAAGGTCATGTGGCACGTGGCACGTCATGCTATGCAAGAATCTATCCACTGCATATAGTGGGTGGCAACCGGGCCTGCTAAGTTGAGACAGACCCTGATACCCCCAGCTGACCCCCACATGCCATGGGCAATGATTAGGCTGCATTGATGGGTACTGATCATGCTGCACTGATGGGCATTGCACTGGTGTGGCTGCATTGATGGGCACTGATCAGGATGTATAAACGGGCACTGTCTGCACTGATCAGGCTGCGTTGATGGGCACTGCACTGGTGTGGCTGCATTGATGGGCACTGATCAGGATGCATTAACGGGCACTGTCTGCACTGATCAGGCTGCACTGATTGGAACTGCACTGCATTAATGGACAATGATCAGGCTGCACTGATGGGCACTGATCAGGATGCATTAACAGGCACTATCTGCACTTTTTTAATTACTACATTGTATCATATTTGTCTTGCTTCATAACATCAATCATCCGTTATAAAACCATGTGGACATGGATGGCGAGCTGATTTGTGGTTCAGTGGGCCACTTGACTGGACTTGCCCCCCAGGCCTAAGGCTGCCAGTCCTCCCCTGACTATAGGTATGTGTACATACATCTACTTGTGGCTGAGGTATAACAATAGCCACCGATATTGAACTACATAGCACAGATAAGCACCAATAACATTCAGCAAATACTTTATGATGAATATTTATTTATTGTAGGGCTGTGCAAATTAACTTTTAATCGATCGATTAATCTTTAATTTTTTTGATCGATCAAAATCTTTTTGATCGATTAAAAAATTCTTATGACTGGTACTCACCTCTCCGCCAGCTTCTGGGCCTTCAGGGAGTTCTGTCAGAGATCCGGTGACATCATGGACACCGGCGGGGCTTGCCGTGTCCATCTGAAGGGCTCCTTTGCTGTGCCTTCATATCTGCATGCCGGCGGGACCTTACTATCTGCCACACGCAAGCCAGGGCCGTTTTAATAGCATCTTGGGCCCCTGGGCAAAGAAATGCTCTGGGGCCCCTACAATAATGACAGTGCAGGTAAACAGACATCAAGTAGGTAGAAGGCAGACTGCCTCTCCTGTGTATCTATCACTCTCAGTGCCATCATGGGGCCCCCAATTTCGGGGCAGCGTAGGCTCAAGGACCAGCTGCTTTGGGCAAATTGCAGGGGCCCCCAATGCAGCTGGGGCCCCTGGGCAGTGCCCAGGTGTGCCCTCTCATTTAAGACAGCCCTGACGCAAGCGCTGTTACACTTCCCTCTATTACTTCCCTCTGTCAACCTGGGATTCTACAACCATCCACTGGGAGTTGTGATAGTTCCCTTCATGGGACATCTAAATGCCGATGGACTGATGTTAACCCCTCCTCATCTGGATTCAGCAGTGGCATCGTTGTACACATTTTTATACCAGTATCATACTTAGCTATAGGTTTTTATGACTGCTTTTGGTACCATTTGGTATTACTCGCACCATTTTTACAGTTTATGTAGCTACATCGATTTTATCTCCAGTGCAATATTTATTTTGTTACCTACTTGAAGACTATAAAAGTTTTAATGCTCTTCCCATCAAGCGCTGCCTTTGTGTGTTTTTTGTATCCTGCTATCCATTTTTCCAGTGGTTGGTAGCTGCACTGGGAATCAGCCTGCAAGGAGATCAGCTAAAAGTAGATCTGTATGTGCGTTATAATTAATCGAAATTAGTCGATTAATCGATTAAAAAAAAAAACGATTAATCGAACACAAAAATTTTGATCATTCACAGCCCTAATTTATTGGTTTCGTAATATAGTATACACTATATTGTGCACCGGTCCAAATCATTTGGTGGAGGGGGGATTATGGTGTGGGGTTGGTTTTCAGGGGTTGAGCTTGGCCCCTTAGTCCCAGTGAAGGGAACTCCTAAAACGTCAGCATATCAATACATTTTGGACAATTTCATGCTCCCAACTTGATGACAACAGTTTGGGGACGGCCCCTTCCTGTTCCAACATGACTGCATAGTGCACACCAGTGCACAAAGCAAGGTCCATAAAGACATGGATGAGTGAGTTTGGGGTGGAGAAAATTGACTGGCCTACACAGAGTCCTAAACTCAACCCAATAGAACACCTTTGGGATAAATTAAAGCGGAGACTGGGAGCCAGGCCTTCTCGTCCACATAAGTGCCTGACCTCCCAAATGCACCTCTAGTCAAACATTCCCACACACTCTTAAAGAGGAAGTAAACCATGATGGGTGTTACTTCCTCTTTGTTTGTCTGTAAAGGTAAAGCATAATGGGCTACTATGCATCGCATAGTAGCCCATTATGTGACAATTACCTGCAGGAGAAGCCCACAATGTCCCCGTCATCCTCGCGAGCAGCGAGTGGCCATCCTTCACCCCTCTTCCTTCCGCGTCTGTGAACTCGGCTCTGTGAGTTGCCAGAGTCGTGTGACATCCAGTGGCGGGGGGGGGGGGGGGGGGGCGCAAAGGAAAAAAAAATTGCAGTCTCACTGTGCCCAAACGCAGCCACTGTTCCATGCCATCAAACGCAGCCACTGTGCCATCAATTCGCACCACTGTGCCATGCCATTAAACGCAGTCACTGTGCCATCCATTGTCACCACTGTGCCATGCCATTAAACACAGTCACCGTGCCATCCATTGTCACCACTGTGCCATGTCATTAAACGCAGCCACTGTGCCATTAATTGTCACCACTGTGCCATGCCATTAAACGCAGCCACTGTGCCATCAATTGTCACCACTGTGCCATCCTATTAAACGCAGCCACTGTGCCATCAATTGTCACCACTGTGCCATGCCATTAAACGCAGCCACTGTGCCATCAATTGTCACCACTGTGCCCTTTAATGGTCGCCGCTGTGCCAATGGTCGCCGCTGTGCCAATTGTCCCCACTGTGCCCTGTAAATTGCTTCCCCCGCCCGGCACTTACCTTTACTGGAGTCAGGCATCCACGTCCCACGATTTCTTTTCCCGCCCTCGATGACTGACAGGCGTATCAGCCAATCAGGTTACCGGTAGCCAGAACCGGCCAACCTGATTGGCTGAGATGCCTGTCATCTTATCCAAGGGGCGTACAGTCTGTGCCCTCAGAGAATAAGCTTCCGGGACCCGAGGGCTGTATTGGGAAAGCCTATCAGAGCTGTTGGCTTTGATAGACATTTCCGTACAGCCAACCAGCTGGCGTTATTCAGATGGCCAGACATGAGTGCCGACCATTTGAATAACAGCGGCAGCGGCGATAATAACATAGATTCGTGCAATGCATGAATCTATGTTATTAGACTCAATGGCGGTGAGAGCCAGAGGGGGCAGCGCTCCAGCGCCCTCTATGGACGAACCGCCACTGGTGATATCACTCCTACGCATGTGCGCGGGAGCCTCCACTCTAGGCATGACTCGAGTTAGAAAGGGCACAGCGTACACTTTCTAACTCTAGCGCATGTGCAGAACAAATTTGCCGTACGGCGGTTTCAAATATCTCCTAGACCGTGCAGGTCTGTGAGATATTTCAAGCACCTACAGGTAAGCCTTAATCTAGGCTTACCTGTAGATTAAAGTGGTTGTAAAGGGTTTACAACCACTTTAAACTGTAGACAGCCTTCCCAGAAGAGTTGAAGCTGGTATAGTTGCAAAGGGTGGGCCAACTCAATAGTAAACCCTAAGTTCTAAGACTGGGGTGCCATTAAAGTTCATGTGCGTGTAAAGGTAGGTGTCTCAATACTTTTGCAATATAGTGTATATTATATATGCTACATTTTTGATGCATTCCCCCCGGATGGTTTCAATTGAACAGGATTCTTTAAAATGGCAATGTAATGTATATGAGCACCTCTGTAATATGCATTCCCATATGCTTTATAGTGAGAAATAACCCTAAAACCACATTTTGCCGGAAACAATTATTTTAGTTCTTCTCTTTTACATTGACTATATTTAGCTGATTGCTTCTAGCTGGTATAGCTGAAAATGGTGGGCCAACTAATATTGAATGTGGAGAACAGTGGCGCTCATCCGAGTTCTCCACATTATGGGCCAGATTCAGGTAGAGTTACTCTGGAGTATCAGTGATACGCCAGCATAACTCTCACTTTGAGCCGGCGTTTCTGTTTTCAGTAAGCAGAAAACAAGAAACGCCGGGTTGGAGTTCCTATACGAGCGGCGTAATTGTATTTTTGCCGTCGTATCGGAACTGCAATCTTAAAAATGGCGCTCGGGGCGTTCCCGCTGATTAACGCCGAGAATATGGTAATCAGCGAGAATCGGCAATTCACGATCGTACTCGGGCCCGACGCAGTGACTTTCCGACGTTTCTGTAAGCGATACGCGGCGTAAAGAAAAACCAGCCCCCTAGTGGAGTATCCTACGTTAAGTATGGCCGTCGTCATCGCGTCGAATTTAAAAATGTTCGCGTCGTTTGCGTAAAACGTCCGTGAATGGGGATCGACGTCATTGACGTTCACTGACAGAATTTGGAGCATGCGCACTGACAGTCGACGCATGCGCAGTACGTTCGCCGCTGGATCGCGCCTAGTTTAAATCATACACGCCCCCTACCCGCCCAATTTGAATTCCGCCGGCTCATTTTCGCTACGCCGCCGCAACTTTAGGAGCAAGTACTATGTGAATAACAGTACTTGCTCCTAAAGTTTCGGCGGAGTAACGTAAATGAGAAACATTACTCCAACATAAAGATTCGCTCTCCTACCTGAATCTGGCCCTATATATCTACAGAGAGCTGCTTCCTCTTCCATAGCTGGCTGCACCTCTGGAGTGCTAGAAACATCTTTAACCACTTCCCGCCCGGCCAATAGCAGATTTATGGCCGGGAAGTGGTTATGAAATCGTGACTAGACGTTCTCAAACGTCTAGCACGATTTCAATGCCGCGCGCGCCCGTGGGGGCGCGCAGCGCGGCGATCGTTGATGCGGGGTGTCAGTCTGACACCCTGCATCACCGATCTCGGTAACGAGTCTCCGGCGGAGGCTCGCTACCACGTGATCAGCCGTGTCCAATCACGGCTGATCACGATGTAAACAGGAAGAGCCGTTGATGGCTCTTCCTCACTCGCGTCTGACAGACGCGAGTAGAGGAGAGCCGATCGGCGGCTCTCCTGACAGGGGGGTTCACGCTGATTGTTTATCAGCGCAGCCCCCCCCTCGTATGCCCACACTGGACCACCAGGGAGTGCCCACACTGGCAGGGCAAAAAAATAAAATAAACGTAAGAAAAAAAAAAAAAAACACAAGATAAAAAAAAAAAAAAATACAGGTTAAAAAAAAAAAAAAGATGCCAGTCAGTGCCCACACATGGGCACTGACTGGCAACATATACATCAGTGCCACCCCTCAAAGTCCATCAGTGCCACCCCACAGTGTGCTTCAGTGCCACCCCTCCGTGCCAATACATGCCCAGTGCCCACCTATCAGTGCCCATCTGTGCCACCCATAAGTACCCATCTGTGCCACCCATAAGTACCCATCAGTGCCACCCATGAGTGCCATTCTGTGCCGCCTATGAGTTACCAGTGCTGCCTATCAGTGCCGCCTATGAGTGCCCATCAGTGCCGCCTATGAGTGCCCATCAGTGCCGCCCATGAGTGCCCATCAGTACCGCCTATGAGTGCCCATCAGTGCCACCTATGAGTGCTCATCAGTGCCACCTATAAGTGCCCATCAGTGCCGCATACCAGCGCCGCCTATCAGTGCCCATCAATGCCACCTCATCGGTGCCCATCAGTACTACCTCATAAGTGCCCATCAGTGCCGCCATATAAGTGCCCGTAATTGAAAGATAAAACATACTGATTTACAAAAAAGTTAACAGAAAAAAATAAAAATGTATTTATTTTTTCTAAATTTTCAGTCTTTTATTAGTTGTTGCGCAAAAAATAAAAACCGCAGAGGTGATCAAATACCACCAAAAGAAAGCTCTATTTGTGGGGAAAAAAGGACGCAAATTTTGTTTGGGTGCAGTGTAGCATGACCGCGCAATTGTCATTCAAAGTGCGACAGTGCTGAAAGCTGAAAATTGGCTTGGGCGGGAAGGTGCGTAAGTGCCCGGTATGGAAGTGGTTAACCCATTGAACTTGTTCCTAACCCACCCATTCAAGCCTGAACTGAACTTTCCAGAGTCCAAGCTACCCCCAAACACTGGATTTTATTATCATAATCATCTTTACCTATACAGTAAAACCTTGGTTTGCGAGTATAATTCATTCCAGAAACATGCTTGTAATCCAAAGCACTTGTATATCAAAGCAGTTTTTTTTTTTTACAGGGTATAAAAGAGAAGAGAGGCGCCTCTGCCCTGGACACACGATCGGTTCGTCTGATGAAAATGAACCGGTGGATTTTTTCATCAGATATCCGATGAAGCTGACTTTCATCAGTCTTGCCTACACACCATCGGTCAAAAATCCGATCGTGTCCAACGCGGTGACGTAAAACACAACGACGTGCTGAGAAAAATTAAGTTCAATGCTTCCGAGCATGCGCCGACTTGATTCTGAGCATGCGTGGATTTTTGACCGATGGATTTCTCCACAGACGATCGTTTTTTTCTATCGTTTTTTTAACAATCAGAAAAATTTAAAACAGGTTCTATTTTTTTTCACCGATGGGAAAAAAACCTGATGGGGTCCCCCACACGACCGGTTCTTCCGATGAAAATGGTCGATCGGTCCGTTTTCATCAGGCGAACCGATCATGTTTACAGGGCATTAGTGTAGCAATAAGTTGTACCGTAATTAAATGTAACCATATTGCTACACTTAGAGGCTCCTCTGTTTTTTTTATACTTAGTTGTGACATGACGCTACTCTTATATCAAGACATCGCTTGTATATCAAGGCAAAATTTATTAAAACATTTTGCATGTCTTGCAAAACGTTCTCAAACCAAGTTACTCTCGAACCAAGGTTTTACTGTAGTTTTGTTTCCCACCCATCCGTCTCTCCAAATGCCACTCTACTCCCCCTCTTTTCTTGTCAACTTAAAGGATCACTAAAGGAAATATATTTTTTTAGCTAAATTGCTTCCTTTACCTTACTGCAGTACTGGTTCCATGTCCTCATTGTTCGTTTTTGCTTTGAAGTTGCTGTAATCCTGCTCTGTTCTCCACACTTCCTGCTTGTCTGTTTCCTTATAACCACAGTACTGGGAGCTTTCTCACGGTGGTCTAAGCTGCCATTACTGTGTGTCTAAAACTTCCCAGAACCAATCAGATTCATTTTAAAAACAAAACACTGCCCTGGATTTGTTTGCTTTTGTTCTGTGTGTCTATTTCTACTTCACAGAAACATGAAGCCAGTTCAAAAGTGAAACTAACCTGCAGGCACATTATATGATTGATTTTTATCTATTTGTAATCATTTTGAAAAGGAATCAGTTAACTTTTATGTCTCTATACCCTGTAAACAGTCATTTCAGCAAAAAACATTTTTTCCTTTAGTGACCCTTTAATATTGAACCCTATGGACTAAGACTGGGATGCCATTAATTTTCATGTTGGACAAACAACGATGATGATGATCAATCGCTATTGTTACACAAGTGGGTGTGCTCTGGGCGCAGTACTATGTGCCCTGAGCTCACCCTTTTTTAAGCCAATTAGAACTGCTGGCTTTAATCACGTGTTTAAAAAAACCACCCCTTCCATTGGAATGCATGTGTCTGGCACCCTGCATGTAGATTAGGGGGTCAGACGCATGGATGTGGGGGGAGGGAAGGGCCACCACTGAGTGTATTCATGGTTCAGGCACACACAGCAGATTATAGAAAAGCTCTCAATGCTGCATTATTAGTTACTTTTATAGCATGGAACACACTTCATTAGTGGGACTGGTGGGGTTTGGAGAGCCAGGGGCCCTGAAATGTTTTGTAATGGGCTCTGTTAATTGTTTTAACATCCCAGATTTGTAGGCATTCTGTTCACAAAATAAACTACTTCATAAGTCAAATACAGTAAAGTGATAATAAACCCTCAATATTTTTAGCCCAACACATGGAGCACAATAAAATAAACATCCCCCGATTAGTTTGTTAAAATTCTTGACGCAGTACTTGCATTTTTACAGCTTTAAACACTGATGGTTCATGCTCTATCTTAGTGCTGCTTCCCTGAACATCCAGACTTCACCAGGGCCAGATTTATAAGGGGGGAAAAGGGACAATTGCCCCAGGTCCCCCGCTATACATAAATTATATAAAACAATATAAAAAAAATATATATAAAAGAAAAAAATATATAATAAAAGAATATTAAATGTATAATATTTTTTTTTTCTTTTATTAACCACTTCAATACCAGGCACGTACACCCCCTCCCTGCCCAAGCCAATTTTCATTTTTTAGTACTGTCGCAGTTTAAATGACAATTGCCCGGTCATGCTACACTGTACCCAAACAGAATTTTTATAATTTTGATCCCACAAATAGAGCTTTCTTTTGGTGGTATTTTATCACCTATGCGGTTTTTATTTTTTGATAAACAAATAAAAAAAGACACAAAAAGTTTGATAAAAATTATGTTTTTCTTCTGTTTTTGTTATAAATTTTGTGAATAAGCTGGTTTTCTCCTTCGCTGATGGGCACTGATAAGGAGGCACTGACAGGCACTGATAAGGTGGCACCAATGAGGTGGCACTGAAGATGGGCACTAATAGGCGGCACAGATGGGTGGCCTTGATATGCAGCACTGATGGGCATTGATAGGCAGCACTCATGAGTGGCACTGGTGGGCACTGATAGGCGACACTGATGGGCACTGAAAGGCTGCACTGATGGGTACTTATGGGTGGCACTAATAGGCGGCACTGCTGGGCACTGATAGATGGCACTGATAGGCATCATTGATGGCACTGGCAGGCATTGGGGATGACTGCCTGGGCATTAATTGGTGTTTCCCTGGTTGTCTAGGGTGGCATACCTGGTGGTCCAGTGTAGTTGCCATCCCTGGTGGTTCTAGCTGCATCCTGGTGGTCCTGGGCGGACATCCGAGGGGGGGCTGCGCAGATAAACAATCAGCACAAACCCCCCTGTCAGAAGAGCAGCCGATCGGCTCTCCTCTACTCGCGTCTGTCAGACGTGAGTGAGGAAAAGCCGATCAATGGCTTTTCCTGTTTACATTGTGATCAGCTGTGATTGGACAAGGCTGATCATGTGGTAAAGAGCCTCCGTCAGAGGCTCTTCACTGAGATCGGTGTAGCGGTAGACTGACATGCTGCACCACTGATCGCCGCGATGCGAGCCCCCATGGGGGCGCGATGACTGTTATCCTGCTGGACGTCATATGACGCCCAGTCAGGATAACTAAACCAGCGACCGTCATTCTGCTGTGGTTAATTTAATTTCTGCTGTGGTGATTTATCTTGGGAAGTAAAAATTTGCCAGCCATGATCTGTAAAACTCTGGACCTGTTTGGTTTTGCAAAAAATTATATTGGCTTAAAGATATAAAAGCTGTTTACTTGGTAAGTAATTCAATCAGCTGCTGAAAATTCTTAAAAACAGGTTTATTATCACTTTAAGGGAGCTGTAACACCCCATTAACACTAACAGCAATATCCTCATGTGATTAAAGAAGAATTACATTTCACTGAACTTAGAAGCAACATCCGTGGCTACAGGTCTACAATATAAAACGCCAAATTTCTATTGACAGCCTGTTCGATTATGTTGTGCACATTAAATAGCACTGTTTTGTGGTGTAAATGGCCTTTAACCGCTTGCCGACCGCTGCACGACTATATACGTCGGCAGAATGGCTCGGCTGCACATATGGACATACCCATATGTCCCCTTTTAGACACGGCATTGCAGGCACGCACTCGCCCACTGCACGCAGACACGGCATTGCAGGCACGCACTCGCCCACTGCACGCTCCGTGAGTGTGACCGTGGGTTCCGTGGACTCAATGTCCACTGGGCGCCTGCGATCGTGTCACAGAGCGGCAGAAAGGGGGGGATGCCAATGTAAACAAGGCATCTTCCTGTTCTGCCTAGTGACAGGACACTGATCGTCTGCTCCCTCTCATCAGGAGCAGTGATCAGTGTCGTGTCACATGTAGCCCCACCCCCACACTGTTAGAATCACTCCCTAGGACACACTTAACCCTCTTCACTGAGAGTGTTATTTACACAGTAATCAGTGCATTTTTAGAGCACCGATCGTAGTATATATGACAATGGTCCCAAAATAGCGTCAAAAGTGTCCATTGTGTCCTCCATAATGTCACAGTCATGATAAAAATCGCTGATCGCCACCATCACTAATAAAAAAAATTATAATAAAAAGCCATAAAACTATCCCCTATTTTGTAGAAGCTATGCACCAGATTCAGGTACAATTGCCCTGGCTCATGGTATCAGAGATACACTACGCCGCTGTATTTTACCTGGCTCTAAGACGAATTCAGGTAGATTTTGGCCCGTAAGGTACGGCGGCGTAGTGTATTTCTCGCGGCGGAATCGAAATACGCGATTAGGGGGCGTGAAGCATTTAAATTAGGCGCGTCCCCGCGGCGATCGAACTGCGCATGCTCCGTTCAGAAATTTCCCACCGTGCATTGCGCGAAATTACGTCGTTACGTCAGTTTTATTTTGAGTAGCGTCGTTTACGTACATTCCTATTCCTGGACGACTTACGCAAAAACAAAAAAAAAAAATTGAAATTCGACGCGGGAACGACGGCCATACTTAACATGGGCTGTCTAACTATAGACCAGATTTTTGCTTCCCTAACTTAACGCAGCAAAAAGATGACTACAGATGCCGTAAGAGAATGCGATAGACGATCGTAACTTCATGGATCGCCGGAAAAAGCTAATTTGCATACCCGACGCGGAAAACGACGCAAACTCCACCCAGCGGGCGGAAAAAGATTGCAGCGTAGATCCGACGGCGTACGAAGATGTAAGCCTGTCGGATCGAAGCCGAAGCCATCGTATCATGGTTTGAGGATTCAAACTAATGATACGACGCGCGTAATTTGAAATTACTCTGGTCTATCAGGAGATAGACCGGAATAATGGCTCTGTGAATCTGGCCCTATAACTTTTGCGCAAACCAATCACTATACGCTTATTGCAAATTATTTTACCAAAAATATGTAGAAGAATACATATAGGCTTAAACTGAGGGAAAAAATAATAATTTTGGGGATATTTATTATAGTAAGCAATATAAAATATAGTTTTTTTTTCCAAAATTGGCGGGTTTTTTTTTATAGCGCAAAAATTTTTAACTGCAGAGGTTATAAAATACCACCAAAAGAAAGCTTTATTTGTGGGGGAAAAAGGACGTCAATTTTGTTTGTGAGCCACATTGCACGACCGCGCAATTGTCAGTTAAATTGACGCAGTGCCGAACCGCAAAAAATGGCTCGGTCATTGGGCAGCCAAATCCTCTGGGGCTGAAGTGGTTAAACAGAAACATAGAGGGTCTCTTGTAAACTTTCCACTATAGTAGGGTGACCAGACGTCACCATTTTCAGGGGACAGTCCCCTGATTGAGGACACTGTCCCCGGGCCAAGTCTGTCGCCGGTTTTGTCCCCTGATTGGATTTGAACAGGGACTGGGGCAATTTCAAAGACAGTCAGTGCAGAATTAAAAAAAATACAATTCTGAATAATAGCCGCTCCTACTAGCTTAGGGGGGTGTATTTTTTTTCCATTATCTGTGCCCCTTTTTGATGATCATGTGCTGGTCGGAGCGGAGGGAATATTTCTTCAGTTTCGGGTGCATGACCATCCAGCTCCACTCGCATGTTCTTCTGCCTTGGCTCAAGTCCGGGACAGCCACCTGCCTTCCTATCTCCTTGCCTTCCCTGGCAGAGTGTTCTTCCTCCGCTCCCCACCAATTAGTAGCCGGGGCCCAGAGAGTAAGACTTGACAGGCTGTGAGGCGGGTGGCGACGGACAGAGAGTCGCTGATTGCCGCCATTATTAGTAAAAAAAAGATGTCCCCGGATTTCATTTAAAAAATCTGGTCACCTTACACTATAGCCAAATGCCTTGGGCTGGAATAATGCACATGATTGGTGAATGTGGTGACCTGAAGATACAACCCATAGAACACTAATAACTAGGGTGACCACATTTCCAAACTACCATTCAGTGACACCCTCCCTTCCCAAAAATCAGCTTGTGCTGTAGCGAATCAGGCCGCGTACACACGTACGAGAACCTCGTCGGGCTAAACCCATCGTTCCGCCGACGAGGTTCTCGGCCAGCCGTCGAGTTCGTCGACCAGGCTGTCGAAAAATTAGTCCCGATGGCCCGTCGAGGAAATAGAGAACCTGCTCTCTATTTTGGCTCGACGCCTCGCTCGTCAGTTTGCTCGGCGAAAACGTACACACGATCGAGCTTCTCGGCAGAATATGGATCCCAGCGAGCTTCTCGCTGGATTCTGCCGAGAAGCTCGGTCGTGTGTACGGGGCCTCACAGCACAGTGATTGGACATAAGAGGAGGGATTTATGATTTCTCCAATCACAAGCAGGGGGCGGGGATGGTGCTCCTTCAGGCATTCCCGGCCAGGACAAGTATTGTCAGTGAGTAAAGCGGTGATGTGGCGGCCTTTTTTGGGGGCATCAGATTGGCCCGGGTGGGGGGGGGGGGGGGTTGGTGGCTGTGTTAGTTTCATTCCGGGACACTGTATTGTCCTGGAATAAATGTGCCCGGGACAGACCTGCAAAATGCGGGCAATCCGGGACACGTGGTCACCCTGCTAATAACATTCAGCAGGCAGTTTACAGTAACAGCACAAGATCATTATTTATACTCAGGGCACATCGTCCTCATATAAATGCAATAATCGTCTTTCCCATACTGCAGAGGATTATCCTCAGTGTAACCAGATGACATAAGTACTATAAGATTTGTATGTATGTGCCCCATCTGTTAAGCCATGTGGACTTTAAAAACAGCACAAGATGCCTACCGATAACATCTCACAGTCAGGCACAGATGTCTCCAGGAGTTCTTACTTCTCAAGAAATGTATTACAGACAGACAAATGGAACCACGTGGAAAACACAAACTATATTCTTCCAAGAAAAAAAGCTCTTGATCTGTTTTAAGAGAAATAGCCACAGGTGCTGCAGATGTTATCATCCATGGCTTGCATTTGGAATAGAAGTATTAACATAAAAAGATTAGATTTGTTGGAGCGCATTCATTACAGGGCATTGGTGCTAACAACATGCATAGTTTTCTTGGATTTGTACTGTAGATATTCATAGATATTCCATCACAGTTTATAGGTGAATCAGGCAGTGATTTCGGATGTATGCTGGCCAAATGGCCACCCATTGTTAGGCAATTGCTCATGTGGATTATTTAAGAAAGGCAAATCCACTTTGGCCAAGGGTGGCAGCAGTCAGGTCAAAGTGTTTTGGGTGTTCCCCTTCAACAGCCAATCAGAGGGAGTTGATCATCCCGCTGTGCATGCTGGGGATGAGTACTTAAAGTGGAGTTCCACCCATTTTTTTATGTTTGTCTGTGCTGCATGCCCTAATCTCAGTGTTCAGAATGGACAATTTTTATTTATTTTGTTGCTTGTAAATACCTTTATTTTGTAGTCCTTCATTACTTCCTCCTTCTTATTAGCCTAGGCCTTGCAAATAGCCTTGTGACTTAATATCCTAGGCCAGTGATGGCGAACCTTGGCACCCAAGATGTTTTGGAACTACATTTCCCATGATACTCAGTTAGACTTCAGAGTGCATGAGCATCATGGGAAATGTAGTTCCAAAACATCTGGGGTGCCAAGGTTCGCCATCACTGGCCTAGGCTATTAAGTCACAAGGCTATTTGCAAGGGTTTCTGGGATAGGCATCATGCTTCCCAGCAGCACTGAACATGTGCGAGATATGCAAAGCTGAAATCCAGGAAGTCATACAGTCTGGCTTCATGATGCCCACACTTAAGATGACCACCGTCTATTTCTAGATTATAAACTATCTATATGCTGTAACAACCTAACAAAACGGATCTTAGTTTACAGACTAACTTTACTAGAATACATTAAGCTTGTGTATAACAGGGGTATTTATATTTAAAAAGTGACATTTTGGGTGGAACTCCCCTTTAAGGGACAGACGTCATTAGTTCGAGGTTGTCGTCGCTGATCGTGGCCTGTCGTCCCACCACCCCCTGTGTGTGGCCCTCCTAGCCGGGGGTGCATTTTCAAGTGTTCCTGGCTCCGGGACCACGTTGGTCCGGGGTTGTGATCAGGCCCGTCGCTACAGGACAAGCAAGGCAAACAATTACTTGGGGCCCTGAGCTGGCCGGGGCCCCCAACTTCCCCTGCTGTAGCATGGCCGAGCTCCTCCTGTCAGTCCTGCCGAGTACCACGCGGTACAGTAGATTCAGTGTCCTGTTCCCGGCCAGACTGACAGGAAGTGCTCACAGTGTCATACTAAGGGGGGGCGGGCCACACACTGGGGGGTGTCAGGTTGGCGCCCCCCCCTTCCGTGACTGAAGCAGCTGCAGGGAGACTCAAAGGCAGCTATTGTGATACCGCGATACAAAGGAGGGGATGCGTGGTGACACCCTCTCCTCTCATGGCCGCCGGCTGTCTGAGCGTCCCGGTCAGCGGTGTTCGTTGATCCACAGCATCTGAGCCTGAGGTACTGAATTGGGGAGGGGGGTCTCTGCACTGGGAGGGTCTTGCACTGGGGGAGGGTCTCTGCACTGGGGGGTCTCTGCACTACGTGGGTCTCTGCACTGGAGGGGGGTGTCTCTGCACTGGAGGGGGGTATCTCTGCACTGGAGGGGGGTGTCTCTGCACTGGAGGGTCTCTGCACTGAGGGGGTTTGCACTGAAGGGGGTCTCTGCACTGAGGGGGGGTGTGAACTGAAGGGGGTCTGCACTGAAAAGAGTCTGTGTAACATACAATACAGACGGTCCAGAGCTATGGGGGCTGTGTAATGTAAGGGGGTCCTGAGGTGCAAGATGTTGTGTAATGTAAAGGGGTCCAGAGGTGTCTCTGCACTGGGGGGGGGGGCTCTATGTTCATTTTGCTTGGGGCCCCCTAATTCCTTCAAACGGCCCTGGTTGTGATCTACTAAGTAGGCCTGGTAGTCAGACTGGGTCTACGTTTGCAGAGTGGTCCTGTGCTGTCCGATCGGAGGGAGGAAGCCACTCGATGAAGAACCTGTCTTGGAGAGCACCGAGCACGGGGCTGGTATCTCAGGAGAGGCCTTGAACTTCCTCGAAGGACGCACTATTACTGAGAGGCTGAGTGATGGTCGCCTGTCAGTTCTAAGTTTACCAGAATTTATTCAAGAGAGATCCGGGTGCTTAATCCTGTGCTGGAAGAATTCTGGACCGAGTACATCTCCATCTTTGGGAAGGTTTGTGATAGAGACTTTACTAAAATTTCCGTGTGACCCTGGCTGCTAGGTTAGTGAGAGAGGCCTATCCAGGTGCACAGTACCCATTCTGGCTGTGTGGCGACGAAAGCTACGTTGCTGGAAGCAGGAATGTTTCCGGACACAAGTTATACACCTGAACCTATTCCCTTTTACCTTTCCACCTCTTCAACTACTACTTTTTTTCTTTTACCACGTTGGGTAAATAAAGCACAGAAAAAGAAGCCTAAAGTGTGGACATTGACATTTTTCTCAACTCTCATCCAGGGCCGGTGCAAGGATTTCTGCCTACACAAGCGAAGCTCCATTTTGACGCCCCCCCCCCCCCCCCCAACGGCCACCCACCTCCCTTGCAAAAAATGTTTCTTTCAATAATTTTTTTTATATAAATTACATGCCAGACTATGCCACTACATGCCAGACGGTGCCCCATTACATGCCAGACGATGCCCCATTACATGCCAGACGATGCCCCATTACATGCCAGACGGTGCCCCATTACATGCCAGACGGTGCCCCATTACATGACCAGACTGTGCCCCATTACATGACCAGACCTGCCCCATTACATGACCAGACCTGCCCCATTACATGACCAGACCGTGCCCTTACCTTATCCCATGCGAATCGCGGCCGTGTAACCTAACAGCTTACCTTACCAGAATCACGGCTGTACGATTTTTCAAAAGCCGTGCCTCCGACGTCTTCTGTTCCGTGATAGGCGGAACATTCAGCTTTCCATGAGGCACTGTGTTCAGTGTTCGCTTATCACGGAGGCCCTCTCGTCCGAGGACGAGAGGGCCTCCGTGATAGGCGGACACCAAACACAGGACGAGAGGGCCTCCGTGATAGGCGGACACCAAACACAGGACGAGAGGGCCTCCGTGATAGGCGGACACCAAACACAGGACGAGAGGGCCTCCGTGATAGGCGGACACCAAACACAGGACGAGAGGGCCTCCGTGATAGGCGGACACCAAACACAGGACGAGAGGGCCTCCGTGATAGGCGGACACCAAACACAGGACGAGAGGGCCTCCGTGATAGACGGACACTGAACACAGTGCCTCCTGGGAAGCTGATTGTTTCCGCCTATCACGGAACAGAAGACGTCGAAGGCGCGGCTTTTGAAAAATCGTATGGCAGCGATTCTGGTAAGGTAAGCTGTTAGGTTACCGGCGTATAAGACGACCCCCGACTTTTAAGAAGATTTTAAGGGGCTAGAAAGTAGTCTTATACGCCGGAAAATACGGTATTAAAAAAATAAATAAAAATTTGGTCCGCCTGGTGGTTGCGCCGGCAAGAGAATATCTCCTAAACTGTACAGGTTTAGGAGATATTCTTTATACCTACAGGTAAGCCTTATTATAGGCTTAACTGTAGGTAAAAGTGGTAGCAAAGACTTTACTACCACTTTAAATAGCTGAGAACTATTTTTATTCTAAAGACCACTGAACAGAGGCCACCACTGTCCACATACTAGACTCATGAAGCTACAAAAAAACGCCGGTGTCTCCCCAGGGGATTGAGTGACCTTTATATTACCAATTACATTAGTTCAATTAGTATTTATTATGTAGACATAAAAACTTACAGAAAACTTTGGCCGAAAAATCCCAGAAATGTGGTTTTTAATTATTTCAAGGGTTTGATTTTTTCCACTTTCCTTTTCCTGCAAAGAAAAAAAAACACATTTGTCAGTCAGGCTACCTGATCATCAAGGACTCAATCATACCATCCACATCCCATGTATTTCTGGAGTGTTCTGTATCCATGTAAAATGTGTGGATCAATAAAATTCCAATGTTTCCTACAGGACTACTTCCCACAGTGCAATAGGAAAAGTTGTCCTGCATTTTCAGACTCTATGGGCCAGATTCAGGTAGCTTAGCGCATCTTTAGGCGGGCGTAGCGCATCGAATACACGCTACGCCACCGCAACTTAGAGAGGCAAGTGCTGTATTCTCAAAGCACTTGCTCCATAAGTTGCGGCGGCGTAGCGTAAATTGGCCGGCGTAAGCCCGCCTAATTCAAAGTAGGAAGGAGGTGGGCGTCATCTATTTAAATTAAGCGTGACCCCATGTAAATGAATAGGCGGTCGAACTGGGCATGCGCGCGCATGCTCAGAATTACGTCGCATAAACTTCCTAAGATACGTCGGCCTAAATGCCTATGACGTGAACGTAACTTATGCACAGCCCTATTCACGTAGTACTATGTAAACGGCGTATGCGTCGTAAAATTCAACGGCATCGTTCCCTGGCACATACCTTTGCATCAGCTGCGCTTGCTATAGCAGGGGTAACTTTACGGCGTACATAAGCCTTACGCAAATCGCGTATATGATGCGGCCGGGCGCATCTACGTTCGTGAATCGGCGTATCTTACTCATTTGCATATTTATAATGGGAACGGCGAATGCGTCCAGCGTAACTATGCGCCCACGATACGCCGGCGTAGGCAAGTTACGTCGGACGGCTGAAGCCATGTTTTTCGGCGTATCTTGCTTTGTGAATCGGCGCAAAGATGTGCTGGCGCACATTTGAAATTACGGCAGCGTATCTGGAGATACGCCGGCGTACATCTTTTTTGAATCTGGCCCTATGGGGTTGATTTACTAAAGGTAAAGTTGCTCCAGAGCTTAGTAAATGAGCAGAAGCTTTGATGACTTCCCTTATCCAAGCATGTGCAAGCAAGAATGCCGTTTTTTTTATTTATTTTCCTTGTACATGATTGGGTATTCTTTGCAAAGTGAAGCTTTACCTCATTTACTAAGCTCTGGCCTTTAATAAATCAACCCTTATGAGTGGGCCTTTAAACGTTTACCTATAAACATGTAAATATGGAGTTGCCATTCACTACTTGTATTTAAAGGTGTAGGTTTTAAGGCGGTTAGCTTAATTCTTGTGCATCTAAAGCAGGGGTCTCCAAACTTTTGAAACTTAGGCCGCGTACACACGATCAATTCTATCTGCTGGAAACGGTCGGCCCGATCATCCCAGCAGACAGATTCAATCGTGTGTACGGGCGAGCCGACGGATTTGGCTAGCAGACAGATTTGAAAGCATGCTTTCAAATCTGTCGGCTGGGAACCCGTCCGCCCGACGTGTCTGCTGGTTAGTACGCTAACCAGCAGACATGTCTTCTCGCACACGCGCCAAATGGTTTCGACGCATGCGCGGAAGTGTTTTACTTCACTTTACTTTACTTTACTTCCTGGTGCGGTGACGTGGCGGCGTCAACGTCACCGCTACGTTACCGCGCCGTCTGCAGGCGGGATATATATTAACCCCTTAAGGACCGCCGCATGTACATTTACGTCGGCAGAATGGCACAGGCAGGCACATCAACGTATATATACGTTGCTGCCTTGACATGGGTCGGGGGTCTGATCGGGACCCCCCCCGGTACATGCGGCGGTCCCCGCGGCTGTACGAGCGATCCGGGACGAGGGGGCGGATATTCGTTTTTGTCCGCCCCCTCCGGATCGCTCCCAGCCAATGCGTGCACCCCCCCCCCCCCCGCTCTGCACTTCTTCCTCCTGTGTAAACACAGGAAGGGGGAAGTGATGTGATCTCTCCCTCTGCGGTTTTTTCAACCACCGCTGAGGAGAGATCACATCTCACAGTAAGTCTGCACTAACACTACACTGACACCAGGACACACAGGCACACTTAACCCCTTGCGATCACCCCCCCTCCCCCCTGTCACAGTGTCACTGAATGCAGTAATCATATATGTATGATTACTGTATTTAGTGTCAGTGTGACAGGCAGTTAGTGTTAGGTCCAGGGTAGCCCCCGTACCCCCCTAATAAAGTTTTAACCCCTTGATCACCGCCCTAGTTAACCCTTTCACCCCCTATTGCCAGTGTCACTAAGCGATCATTTTTCTGATCGCTGTATTAGTGTCGCTGTTCCCGCTAGGTAGCTATTTTTTTTTTATTGCAATTTCTTTTTTACTAAAGACATGTGACTAAATACATTTTGGCCTAAATGTTTGACTAAAATTTAGTTTATTTAATTTTTCTTATAACAAAAAGTAAAAAAGATACATTTTTGTATCTGAATCTGGCCCCTAGTTTGTACTTGTAGTGAATTTGCCTTTTGTAAAGAACCCCCTCTGTTTTTTTTTTAGCCAGGTTTTGTTAAATTATTACAGTAAAAATAAAAAGTGGTGAAGTACTCGGAATATGCTACTGCTTTATGTAGAATTCCAACACTCTCTCCGCCCCTTGTGGAAATTACTGTCTTTAGGTAAAAAGCTGAGCACATTTATTGTACTAAATAATACTATTTTATGTGCTCACATGTTTTGCACCTCAGGGAGGTCTTTGCATTCATGCTCTCAGACAGTCCTTTTGAAAATACCGGTACATATTTTTTTTCCTGAAAAATGATACACCTGCTGTATAATGTTAGTAATGTATTTATGCAAAATTTTGCGTTTGAGTATAGATTAATTTTAATATATGACTTTATTTTTAAAACTTAGCTTTGGGGTTAAAATCCTCCCTTGCAGTTGGGCTGAACTGCGGAGGCGCATTGCGGGCGGCTTTAACCCTTTCTCGGCCACTAGTGGCAGAATACCCCTACAAAATTAGCAGGAAAGTGGTGCTAAAAATAGCGCCGCTTTACCGCCACCGCACCTCCTGCCCCGGTGTGAAAGGGGCCTTATGCCGCGTACACACGATCGTTTTTCGGGTTGTAAAAAATGAATTTTTTTTTATGTCATTAAAAACGATCGTGTGTGGGCTCCAGAGCATTTTTCATTATGTAAAAAATTACTATTTACAAATTCGAACATGCTATCTTTTTTCACTACATTTTTAACGTTGTAAAAAATTAACGTTGTAAAATTTAACGACGTGAAAAAACGTGCATGCTCAGAGTCAAGTTATGAGACGGGAGCGCTTGTTCTGATAAAACTAGCATTCGTAATGGAGTAAGCACATTCATCACGCTGTAACAGACAGAAAAGCGTGAAACGTCTTTTACCAACACAAAATCAGCAAAAGCAGCCCAAAGGGTGGCGCCATCTGAATGGAACTTCCCCTTTATAGTGCCGTCGTACGTGTTGTACGTCACCGCTAGGGATGAGCTTCGCGTTCGATACGAACGTATGTTCGACTCGAACATTGTCTGTTCGTACGTTCGACGAAATTCGAACAAAAGCGGTCGTTCGCGCCAAATTCGAGTAACGCAAAACGGCCCATAATTCACTGCGGCATTGCGCGCTGATGATTGGCCAAGCATGCTGTATGTCCCGCATGCTTGGCCAATCACAGCGCGCAAAAAACGAAGAGCCATAATTGGCCAAAGCCTGGGTGGCTTTGGCCAATTATGACTCAGGACTTTAGCACACGCCCCACACTATACAAGGCCGCCTGCTGGGCAGCCTCATGTAGTGTGTTCCGGCTTGTTCATGAAAGCAGTCAGAGAGACAGAGAGATTGTCTTTTTATATAGCTAGATAGGGCAGGCAGGCTAGTCAGTTTAGCTTCAATTACAGTGTGTAGAGAATATATATACATCCCTAGGAGTTGTACATATATTTATACACTGTATAGCTTAGCTAGATCAGTTCTTCCTAATTTACTGGCAGGCAGGTGATTGTGCTATTTAAAGATGTTATCACAGGTATAGACACACAGCAGGTACAATATTTAAAGGAATTTTTATTTTTATTTTTTTATTTAAGCATCAATAAAATCACTGCTCCTGGAGCAGTGATTTTAATGATGCTTAACTTAAAAAAAAAAAATGAAAAATTCCTTAACCACTTAAGACCCGGACCAAAATGCAGGTAAAGGACCTTGCCCCTTTTTGCGATTCGGCACTGCGTCGTTTTAACTGACAATTGAGCGGTCGTGCGACGTGGCTCCCAAACAAAATTGGCGTCCTTTTTTCCCCACAAATAGAGCTTTCTTTTGGTGGTATTTGATCACCTCTGCGGTTTTTATTTTTTGCGCTATAAACAAAAATAGAGCGACAATTTTAAAAAAAATGCAATATTTTTTACTTTTTGCTATAATAAATATCCCCCAAAAATATATAAAAAAAACATTTTTTTTCCTCAGTTTAGGCCGATACGTATTCTTCTACGTATTTTTGGTAAAAAAAAATCGCAATAAGTGTTTATCGGTTGGTTTTCGCAAAATTTATACCGTTTACAAAATAAGGGATAGTTTTATTGCATTTTTATTATTATTATTTTTTTTTACTACTAATAGCGGCGATCAGCGATTTTTTTTGTGACTGCGACAATATGGCGGACACTTCGGACAATTTTGACACATTTTTGGGACAATTGTCATTTTCACAGCAAAAAATGCATTTAAATTGCATTGTTTACTGTGGAAATGACAGTTTCAGTTTGGGAGTTAACCACAGGTGGCGCTGTAGAGGATGTGTGACCTATGTGTTGTGTTTACAACTGTAGGGGGGTGTGGCTGTAGGTGTGACGTCATCGATCGCGTCCCCCTATTACAGGGATGACGCGATCGATGCTACGGCCACAGAGAAGCACGGGGAAGCCGTGTGTACACACGGCTCTCCCCGTTCTTCCGCTCCAGGGACGGATCGCCGCACTCCAGCGGCGATCGGGTCCGCGAATCTCGCGGTCCCAGTCCTGGAGCTTCGGACCGGGTCGCGGGTGCGCCCCCACGACCCACGGCTGGGTACTAAAATCAACGTATATATACGTTGATGTGCCCAGCCGTGCCATTCTGCCGACGTAAATGTGCAGTAGGCGGTCCTTAAGTGGTTAAATATTGTACCTGCTGGGTCTCTATAGTTTGCCCGTGAAAACGTCTTTGAGAACCTGGGTCTTGCCCGAGGGAACATGTATCAATGGAAAAAAAAGTTTTAAAAACGGTCATTTTTTCAGGACCGTTTTTTAAACTTTTTTCCAGTAAATTGAATATTGGTCTTTAAAATAAGCGTTTTTGAATTTGAACGTTCGAGTCTCATAGACTTTAATGGGGTTCTAAATGTTCGCGCGAACAGTCGATCTGTTCGACGGTTCTGGTGCGAACCGAACACGGGGGTGTTCGGCTCATCCCTAGTCACCGCGCTTTGCTAGAGCATTTTCCTTTCACGATCGTGTGCAGGCAAGGCCGTTTTTAACGATCGGGTTGAAAAAAACGTTGTTTTTTCTAGACCATTAAAAATTTCATTTTTTACAACCCGAAAAACGCTTGTGTGTACGCGGCATTAGACTTTAAAGGGCCTTCCTCAGACACACTGCTGCCTGTAAATTGTGCATACAGTTATCACCGTATTGCCGTATTGTTCATCATTTATTCTCTAAAAACAGAAATGGCAGAAGTCGTCTCCTCTGGCTTTCAGGTTTTCTTAGTAAAGATTGTGAACTCACAACAGAGGAGATGGACAGGCCGTCATCCTGCAAAGGAAGTGCCGGGGGAGGATCTCGTGATCCCAACTCATTCATCTTCTTCTTCACCATGTCTCTCTGGCCTTGAAGCTTCGTCTTGCTACACACAGACATCTGATAGTGCACAATGGCATCCTGAAGAGACTGACATTTGGCCAGCAGACTAAACCTGTAAAATATAAAAAGAACATCATGTTACTTGGGAAATCCCAACGTATGACACTGTTACTGTGGTTGTCATAAGTCTTATCTACTAAAACCAATTCATCTTCAGTTTTGCATAGATTCAATGCAGTAATAGACAAGCAAAAAAACAAAACAAAAAACAGGGTCAAAGTCACTACAATCAGGGGAGGGCTGGGACGGGGGGGGGGGGGGGGGGGGGCAGGGTGACAGTTGCCTCCCAGGCTGCCCTGATTTATGTTTAAAATGCATGCTACCATTTTATTTTTTATTCTGGTCGACCACTAGCTGTTGCATTCCAGGAGTTGCATTCCACGCTCAAGCTTCTGGTGGGTGAAAAACAGAGTAGCGCAGAGGGAACTACAACTCCCTGGGACTGGATTCTTGAAAGCAGGCAGAGGCAGGGCATGCCAGGGTGTCGGAACGCAGGGCTGCAGGACTGGGTGCTGGCTGCAACTTGACTCCAGGAACAGCAGAATTACCTCCCCAGGAGGCAGTGGTTGTGCAAGGACCTGCTGAGCTGAAATCACTGAGGTAAGAGACCCTGACACCCCTACTTGACCCCCATCTCCCCACATACACTCCATGTAACCTGTCCCAGTGATCAGGCTGCATTGCTAGGCACTGGAGTTGGCTGCACTGATGGGCACTGGTGAGGCTGCATTGAAAAACCAGATGGGCCATGGATGGTGAGCTGGTTCGGCATTTAAAGGGGCCACTTGACTTACCACCCAGGCCTAAACCTGACTACAATACTGCAGAATGAATCTTTAACTAAGTTATGTTGTACTGAAAAACTAACTGCTTTACATTATTGCTGAAATGCTTATACACATTTTGCCTCCCCTGGTACCTCCCCCCCCCCCCCCAACAACAAACTAATGGCATTTTGCATATATTAAGCACCCTTTAGTTTAGACAGGGTTGTTCCTCACAAATTTACTTGCCAGGAGTAGTTATCCTGGTTGATTGTTAGCGATCTATTGATTTCTCCCTAAGTTTGGCCTTGTTGCAGTTTTCTTTTCTACCACTAGATGGCCAGGTATTCTAGATAAGAGAATACCAACCCAAGGTCAGGTTATGGGTATATGGGGTATCTCAGCCAATAGGCAGGGGTTTTCTTAAATCCCATGGCCTGCTGGGAGCACCTATATAATCAGGTGGAGTCAGGTGATCTGTGTTCTGTACCACCTGGACGGCTGTCTGGGTGGATGTGTGTTGTATTGCAATAAGGCTACCTGGAGATGTTCTGTACACAGAATGTATACAGAACGCCCCCCCAGAAACATAATTTCCTGCTTGTCTGATTGGCTCACTGATTTTCCCAGAAGTCTGGACTAAGATACAAATCAGATTTCAGACATCCCCTGCAACAAAAATGTCACTCTTGGTGAAAAACTCCAAATAGGAGATCACGTCTAAAAGGGATGCAAACCCAGCAATTTTCCCTGCACATGCAGCAGCTGATTTATAATTATTTATAATTATGAAACCACTCCTATTAGATACACTTTCCACATGGATAGAGAGAAACACAAAAGAATTTCTTCAGAATAACAAAAGTTGGGAATCTACAACAAAGTTTAATCCTTGCAATGTACATAGATCACCCAGAGGGGAATGTTTTTTTTCTCAACAAAAGTGGAGTTACTCTTTAACCACTTAAGCCCCGGACCATTAATCAACTAAAAGACCAGGCCCCTTTTTGCGATTCGGCACTGTGTCGCTTTAGCTGAAATTTGCGTGGTCCTGCGAAGTGGCTCCCAAACAAAATTGGCATCCTTTTTCTCCCACAAATAGAGCTTTCTTTTGGTGGTATTTGATCACCTCTGCTGTTTTTTTTTTTTTGCGCTATAAACAAAAATAGAGCGACAATTTTGAAGAAATTTTTTTGAAATTTTTCTATAATAAATATCCCCAAAAAAGATATATAAAAACATTTTTTTCCCTCAGTTTGGGGCGATACGTAATCTTCTACATATTTTTGGTAAACATTTTTTTTTTAAGGTTTTTTTTTGTGACTGCGACATTATGGCGGACACATCGGACACTTTTGACGCTATTTTGGGACCATTGTCATTTTTACAGCGAACAGTGCTATAAAAATGCACTGATTACTGTAAAAATGCCGCTGGCAGTGAAGGGGTTAACCGGGAGGGGGCGCTGTAGGGGTTAAGTGTGCCCTAAGGGAGTGATTCTTACTGTGGGGGGGGGCGTGGCTGGACGTGTGACGTCACTGATCGTCATTCCCTATGACAGTGATGTGATCAGCAAACTCCACTCCCTTGGCCTTCGTGATTCTGCTTTATCCTGGTCCACCTCCTAACTATCTCTGTGACCGGATCGCGGGACACCAGCTGTGATCGGGACTGCTGTTCCCGCGGGGACGGTCACAGAGAAGAGGACCGGGTCGCGAGCTGGGATCTTAAAGGGGACATATATGTACGCCCTTGTGCCCAGCCATGCCATTTTGTAGTCGTATATCATCATGTGGCGGTCCTCAAGCGGTTAAAGCTGAAGTTTAGATATGGACTGCTTTGTATAGTTATGATGGTCCAGCTAAGACCAAGGTAAGTATGTATGTGCCACACCTGTGGGATCCCCGTGCTAGCTTTCGGGGCCCCATGCCGAGAGACTACCCTGCTGCTTAGTGAACATTGGCAACCGTGCTAAGCAAGCATTCTCCTATCAGAAAACCCTTTGCATTTCCTCAAGGAATGCAAAGTGTTCTATGTGTAGCGCTACCCCCTCAGGGGCCACTGGTTGTTTTTGGGATCTACTCTCTTTTAGTTTAGCTCACCCCTCTTTAACTTGCTTGAACCCTCCCTTGACACATCAGAAGTCTGGTGGGTGTATTGTGACCCCTGCTGGGCTGGGGGCACAATGACAGGCATACAATATTCAATAACAATGTGATAGTAGTATTACCTGAATCTTTGAATGGTCCCTCCAGACAAGAAGAATACGCTTCACACAGCAATATATTTAAATCAAAAGAGTGAGTTTACTTCATAAGCACTCAAAGAAACAAACATAAGTTCAGATCATTAAATGAATGGTTGTTATGTAGCAACACAGTATGATCTCGCAAGGGCCCTTGCAGAAATCAGCAAATGACATTTATGAACGAAACAGACCTTATACTAAAGAATGGTACCATTCAACTAAACTAAAGTGAACAGTCCATGCATGCGAGCTCCCTCTAGTGAGCGGTCCTGAAAACAGCAACAGTCCACATAGCGGCCGGGTGGTGCACGTTAGATTTGTAATCCACAAGTAATAAATGATAAAAAGGAAACTAATCAGATAAGGTATCCTTAACAGCAACGTTGGTGAGCTGATCGCTGGCCAGCGTCAGTCACTTCTGCATAACCACTGTAAACAGTAAAGGGCCTCTAAGTTTAAGCTGGAGGCCAAACGCGTGTGGGTGGCCTGTGAGGTGGCAGTATAGTGTCTGTCTAAGGGGAGAATTAAGAGCTGAGCATGTGCCCTTTCACGCGACAGGCCGATCCGCCTAAATTCCTCTCAGAAAGTGCGTTGGTGAATCACTGCTCCACAGCACAAGGATCCCGGACGAGGGTGTTCCACTGGTTCAGTTGTCAGCTGGATTTCCTCTCCGATCCCCAGGTACACAGGCTGGATGCTGGAGTCTTGCTTCCTTCCAGGTGACTGGTCCCTCGGTGGATTTAGGCCCAGGCTTCTGGCCTAACGGCATGGCTGTATCTGTCTTCAGCTGCTCCGCAGAGGAGAAGATGCTGGTCCCGAGAGAGAGAAAAGGCGCCACACCCTCCCCTTAAGTAACCTCCCCACAAGTCTGTGCGGAGGTGTCACATGCTCCAATAACGCAAGGCATTGTGGGAAGTGTAGTCTGTTTCCCCTAAGAGTCAATAGAGTCCATATCTCCCGCTACTTGTAGTCCCACAATACACAACTTCTTAAAGGTATCATACATATTTACAAGCGTGAATAAAGTTCCAGCGGGGATGGCCTGTCATCAGACTTCGCCAGGATGACCCCACTACATATGATTGGATGAATTGAAGATCACAATGTCACCAACCAAGCCTCTCCACCTCATCCAGTCAGGCGGCGTACACACGACAGAGGTTCTCGCTGGAAACCAGCGAGAATCTCGCTGGGAGCTGCATTCCAGCGAGAACCTCGGCCGTGTGTACGCTCCTGGCTTGCCCCACCCGTCGGGAATCCCGTCGAGCGAATAGGGAGCAGGCTCTCTATTTGCTCGACGGCCCGCCTGGATGAATGGCTGGTTGCCATTCCCGACGGGCGGGTCGCCGATTTCGACGGCCGGCAGAGAACCTCGACAGGCGGAACGATGTTTTCTGCCCGTCGAGGTTCTCTGCCGTGTGTACGCGGCTTTAGAGAATGCATATCAAGTGCAATGTGTTCTTTGAATGGCGTCTGTGCTAGACATGTGCACCACCGAAAAATGTGTTCATTTTAGTTTTATTTGTTTTTTAGCTTTTTTCGGAAATTCAGAAATACGAAAATTTGGAATTCGGAAATATTAAATTCGAAATTCGGAAATATCGAAAATTCGGAATTTCAGAAATCTGAAAATTCGAAAATGGAAACAATCGGAAATTCAGGAATTTTCGAAATAACGAATTTGTTAAGATTTGTTAAAAAAAAACGAATTCGGAACTAAACGAATTGCACATGTCTAGTCTGTGCAGAGTAAGCAACCTCCTGTGCTCAGTAAGCAGCAGGACAGCTGATCGGAACGGGACCCAGAAGCCAGCAGCAATCACTAGCAAACTACTGTATTTATTGGCGTATAACACTTACTTTTTTACCGATAGAGAGAAAGGAGTCACCGCTCCAGGTGGGATCACTAAATGGTTACAGGTAGTGCAGGATACCGAGGGTGCTGGATAGCCGCACTCCGAAACCTGATGGGTGGTCTTTTATTCAATAGACAGCATGTACAAAAATAGGGTCACAGCAGTGGAAACAAGGAACAGCTGAAGCGTTTCGCACTGGATCAGTGCTTATTCATGGCTAAGCCATGAATAAGCACTGATCCAGTGCGAAACGCGTCGGCTGTTCCTTGTTTCCACTTCTGTGACCCTATTTTTGTACATGCTGTCTATTGAATAAAAGACCACCCATCAGGTTTCGGAGTGCGGCTATCCATTTTTCTTTGTCTTCACTTACTTTTTTACACTGAAAATGGACGGTAAATTGCGCCTGCGTGTTATACGCAGGGGGCTGTGTAAAGTTTTTTTCCTATAACTTCCCTCTTAAAGTTAGGGTGCGTGTTATACGCCTGTGCGCGTTATACGCCGATAAATACGGTATATAAAATAGTCCATACCTAAACTTAAACCTAACATTTTTAATTGAATTAATTCAATATTACTAAATCTTACTGGTCTCCGTAACGCTTCTCCTCGTTGGTTACATCAATCTGAAGCAGTTTCATGGCTTCTTGCTTACTCATAACGTCTTCTGAGACTTCAGTGAGTTCTTCTTCCAGAAAAGTCAATCTGCATAATGAAAGTGACAGAGCATTAAAACAACATATTATGATAATGTATTCAGAAATTCACACTTTTTAGGCAAGGACAAAACCGGTAGGGGAAAAGCAGCCTCGAAAGCGCACAAAAAAAAACCCCTCATGCGCGTAAAAGCGTAACTAGAATCCTCAGGGCCCGGTGCAGGAAACCATGAAGGGCCCCACTGATGCAAGCCTGGAGCCCTTCCCACTGATTCCAGAGGCCCTGTATAGAGTTCCCCCTAACATCAGAGTCTACAGAGTTTCCCTTTACAGTACATTAGAGTCGGCAGAGTCCCCCCTTACAGTGCAAGGGGAAACTCTGCAGACCCTGACATTAAGGGTAACTCTAGGGACCCTGATGTAAAGGGGAACAATGGGGACCGTGATGTAAGAGGGATTGAGGTGGACTTCGGTGTAAAGGGGAACCTGTGGTGGGGATGCTTTTTTCAGCTGGGACAGGAAAGCTGGTCAGAGTTGATGGATGGTGCCAAATACAGGGCAATCTTAGAGGAAAACCTGTTCGGCCTCGTACACACGACCGTTTTCCTCGTCAGAATCCATCAAGAAACTTGCTGGCAGAGCTTTTTTGCCGGGGAAACCGGTCGTGTGTATGTTTTTCATTGAGAAAACTGAAGTGGAACTCGACGAGGAAAAAAGAGAACAAGTCTCTTTTTCCTCATCGGGAGTCTCAATTTCCTCGTCAGGCTGGTTTTCGACGAGAAACACGTTGGTGTGTATGCTTAGAAACCCGCGCATGCTCAGAATAAAGTATGAGACGGGAGCGCACCTTCGGTAAAAGTAGTTTTCGGAATGGAGATATCGCATCCGTCAAGCTGTAACAGACTGAAAAGTGCAAATCGTCTCTCACAAAACTTTTACTAACACGCAGTAACATGAGATTAGCAAAAGCAGCCCCAAGGGTTGTGCCAGTGGAATCGAACTTCCCCTGCCGTAGTATGTGTTGTACGTCACTGCGTTTGAGAACGAGGAGATTTGGTCTTGACAGTGTGTACGCAAAGAAAGCTTGTCAAGTTTCTCCACAAGCCTGACAAGGAACTCGTCGAGGAAACCGATGAGTCTTTTCCGACGAGTTCCTCGGTCGTATGTACAAGGCCTTAGAGTCTGCAAAAGACCTGAGGTGGAGGTTCACGTTCCAACAGGGCAAAGACCCTAAACATACAGCCAGAGCTACAATGGAATGGTTTAGATCAGGGGTCTCCAAACTTTCTGAATTAAGGGCCAGTTTACTGTCCTTCAAGACCTTAAGGGGGCCGGACTGTAGCCATTGTAATAGGACAATGCCCTGGCGTCAATGGGAGTAAAGAATGCCCTATCACTGGTGATAGTGGGAGGAATATTGCCCCATTGTTGGTATTAGGGGAAGAAATAGTGCTCCATTATTGGTGTCATTTGAAGGAATAGGGCCCTGCAGTTGGTGTCAGTGGAAGGAATAGTGCCCCATTCTTGGGGTCAGTGGTAGGAATAGTAGTACCCCATTGTTGGTATCAATTATGGCAATAATGCCCCATTGTTAGTATAGGGGAAATACTGTCTCATATCTGCAAAAAGAATAGTGTCCCAAGGGCCTAAAAAAGGTAAGCAAAGGGCCACATCCGGCCCCCAGGCAGCAGTTTGGAGACCTCCGGTTTAGATCAAAGCATTTCATGTGTTAGAATTGACCAGTCAAAGTCCAGACCTAAATTCAATTGCGACTCTGTGGCAAGACTTGAAGATTGCTATTCACAGACGCTCTCCATTCAATCTGACAAAGCTTGAGCTATTTTGCAAAGAAGAATGGGCAAGCTGGTAGAGACATCCCCAGACAGACTTGTAGCTGTAATTGCAGTGAAAGGAGGTTCTACAAAGTATTAAATATAAATGCACACCTCACTTTTCACATATTTATTGGTAAAAAGATTTGAAAACTATTTATAATTTTACTTCCACTTTACAATTATGTAGCACTTTGTGTTGGTCTATCAAATAAAATCCCAATAAAATACATTTTTGGTTGTAACATGACAAAATTTGGAAAATTTTAAAGGGTATAAATACTTTTTCAAGGCACTGTGATTACCATGAAATGTACAGTTTTACTAACACATGTCACAGTTGCAAAACTGTTTTTAGGCATTAAAGTGGAGTTCCACCCATTTTTTTAGGTTTGTCTGTGCTGCATGCCCTAATCTCATAGGGCCAGATTCTGGTAGAATCCGCGGCGGCGTAACATAAGCCATTTACACTACGCCGCCGCAACTTACTGGAGCAAGTGCCGTATTCTCCAAGCACTTGCTCCGTAGTTTGCGGCGGCGTAGTGTAAATGGCCCGGCGTATCCCCGCGTAATTCAAAGGGGGCGGCTTGTATTTAAATTAAGCACGCCCCCGCGTCGATCGAACTGCGCATGCGCCGGCCAGGAAAAAAGCCCAGTGTGCATGCTCCAGCTAACGTCGGAAAAACGTCGTTGAAACCGACATGAAAACTACGTGATCGTCACTTACGCAATGCCCTATTCGCGAACGACTTTGTAAAACGACGTAACCGATGGAAAAAGACGACGCTGACCCGACGCCATACTTAACATGAGATACGACGGAACTTCGCCGTATCTATGCGTAAGTGATTCTAGGAATCACACGCATAGATACCCGGACAAAAAAACAGTGATACGACAGTGTTTCTTGAGATACACCGTCGTATCTCTTTTGAGAATCTGGCCCATAGTGTTCAGAATGGACAATTTTTTTTTATTTTGTTGCTTGTAAATACCTTTATTTTGTAGTCCTTCATTACTTCCTCCTCCTTATTAGCCTAGGCTATTAAGTCACAAGGCTATTTGCAAGGGTTTCTGGGATAGGCATCATGTTTCCCAGTAGTCCTTGCAAACCTGACTGAAACCTATTACATTGCTTGTGCAGCACTGAGCATGTGCGAGATATGCAAAGCTGAAATCCAGGAAGTCATACAGTCTGGCTTCATGATGCCCACACTTAAGATGGCCACGGTCTATTTCTAGATTATAATCTAAATGTTGTAACAACCTAACAAAACGGACCTTAGTTTACAGACTAACTTTACTAGAATACATTAAGCTTGTGTATTACAGGGGTATTTATATTTAAAAAGTGAAATTGTGGGTGGAACTCCCCTTTAACCACTTCCCGCCCGGCCAATAGCAGATTTACGGCTGGGAAGTGGTTATGAAATCGTGACTAGACGTTCTCAAACGTCTAGCACGATTTCAATGCCGCGCGCGCCCGTGGGGGCATGCAGCGCGGCGATCGTTGATGCGGGGTGTCAGTCTGACACCCTGCATCACCGATCTCGGTAACGAGTCTCCGGCGGAGGCTCGCTACCCCGTGATCAGCCGTGTCCAATCACGGCTGATCACGATGTAAACAGGAAGAGCCGTTGATGGCTCTTGCTCACTCGCGTCTGACAGACGCGAGTAGAGGAGAGCCGATCGGCGGCTCTCCTGACAGGGGGGGGGTTCACGCTGATTGTTTATCAGCGCAGCCCCCCCTCGTATGCCCACACTGGACCACCAAGGAGTGCCCACACTGGCAGGGCAAAATAAATAAATAAACGTAAATAAAAAAAAAAAAACACAAGATAAAAAAAAAAGAAAAATACAGGTAAAAAAAAAAAAAAAGATGCCAGTCAGTGCCCACACATGGGCACTCACTGGCAACATATACATCAGTGCCACCCCTCAAAGTCCATCAGTGCCACCCCACAGTGTGCTTCAGTGCCACCCCTCCGTGCCAATACATGCCCAGTGCCCACCTATCAGTGCCCATCTGTGCCACCCATAAGTACCCATCAGTGCCACCCATAAGTACCCATCAGTGCCACCCATAAGTGCCACCCATGAGTGCCATTCTGTGCCGCCTATGAGTGCCCATCAGTGCCGCCTATGAGTGCCCATCAGTGCCGCCTATGAGTGCCCATCAGTGCCGCCTATAAGTGCCCATCAGTGCCGCCTATAAGTGCCCATCAGTGCCGCCTATAAAGTCCCATCAGTGCCGCCTATAAGTGCCCATCAGTGCCGCCTATAAGTGCCCATCAGTGCCGCCTATGAGTGCTCATCAGTGCCACCTATAAGTGCCCATCAGTGCCGCATACCAGCGCCGCCTATCAGTGCCCATCAATGCCACTTCATCGGTGCCCATCAGTACTACCTCATAAGTGCCCATCAGTGCCCGTAATTGAAAGATAAAACATACTGATTTACAAAAAAGTTAACAGAAAAAAATAAAAATGTATTTTTTTTTCTAAATTCAGTTTTTATTAGTTGTTGCGCAAAAAATAAAAACCGCAGAGGTGATCAAATACCACCAAAAGAAAGCTCTATTTGTGGGGGAAAAAAGGACGCAAATTTTGTTTGGGTGCAGTGTAGCATGACCGCGCAATTGTCATTCAAAGTGCGACAGTGCTGAAAGCTGAAAATTGGATTGGGCGGGAAGGTGCATAAGTGCCTGGTATGGAAGTGGTTAATATTTGTTTTACCTGTGTCATGAAGGGGTTAATATGTTTATTTCCTATAATCGTCGGCTCCAACTAGTGGCCATCATGCAGTATTTACTGACAGAGGTATTTTTAAGAAAATACCACATTTTGGTCGCATATTAGACACATTACAGGAATTATTTGTGACACCTGTGCAAATTTAATGACATACAGAGATTTTTTTTATAAATCAACCTCTAACTGAATAGAAGCATTTATCAATAGAATACACAGAACAGTTTTCTGCATTTCTCTACTTGGGATGTGTTGATATAGGAAAAGTTAAGACAATGTCTGAAGCTGAAACATGAACCATTTACAAAGCCGATATCATAATCCAGATGCCACAGTAATAGTAACACATCTGCTTTTTGCCTCCTACCAGCATCTGTTTTCTGTGTTTTCAACATTTTAATAAGGAAAGTGGAAAAACCATTCGGCGGCGAGCAGTACATAGGCAGATGTGGAGGGCTTTATTGGGAAGAGTAAATGTCAGATTTATTGAAGGAACAATGGTCGCCTGGCTTGAAAACAGAGCTGGCCTGTCATGCTAGGATTATTTCTGCTAAAAAAAAAATATTTAAATGCATAAGGCATTAATCAGTACTGGTAATGTTTCATCCTATGGATTGGCGATTCCACGCGGTGACGTTAGGATTACTTGGTTGGTGTCATTTTTTTTATATTTCTTAATAAAAGTCTATGGGCCAGATACAGCAATAGTTACGACGGCGTATCTCAAGATACGCCGCGTAACTCCTAAAATGCACCGGCGTATCTTTTTTCTGTATTCAGAAAACAAGATACGCCGGGTTTGAGCTAAGATACGAGCGGCGTAATTGTATTACGCCGTCGTATCTTAACTGCATATTAACGCTGGCCGCTAGGGGCGTGTACGCTGATTTACGCCTAGAATATGTAAATCAGCGAGATACGCCTATTCACGAACGTACGCCGGCTGTCGCAGTACAGATACGCCGTTTACGTAAGGCGTTTTCAGGCGTAAAGTTATTCCAACAAAAAGATGGCGCAGCCAATGTTAAGTATGGACGTCGGAACCGCGTCTAATTTTTAAATTTTTCCGTCGTTTGCATAACTCGTCCGTGAATGGGGATGGACGTAAATTATGTTCACGTCGTTTTCAATGACTGTTTTCGACGTCATTTGGAGCATGCGCACTGGGATACGTTCACGGCCCGCGAATGCGCAGTTTAAAAAAAAATTCATTTACGTGGGGTCACACTTGATTTAACTAAAACACTCCCATATGAAAAACATTTGAATTAGGCAGGCTTACGCCGGCCCATTTACGCCACGCCACCGTAACTTAAAGGATTACTAAAGGACAATTTTTTTAGCTAAATAGCTTCCTTTACCTTACTGCAGTACTGGTTTCATGTCCTCATTGTTCGTTTTTGCTTTGAAGTAGCTGTAATCCTGCTCTGATCTCCACACTTCCTGCTTGTCTGTTTCCTTATAACCACAGTACTGGGAGCTTTCTCACGGTGGTCTAAGCTGTCATTACTGTGTGTCTAAAACTTCCCAGAACCAATCAGATTCATTTTAAAACAAAACACTGCCCTGGATTTGTTTGTTTTTGTTCTGTGTGTCTATTTCTACTTCACAGAAACATGAAGCCAGTTCAAAAGTGAAACTAACCTGCAGGCACATTATATGACTGATTTTTATCTATTTTTAATCATTTTTAAAAGGAATCAGTTAACTTTTATGTCTCTATACCCTGTAAACAGTCATTTCAGCAAAAACATTTTTTTTCCTTTAGTGACCCTTTAAGGAGCAAGTGATTTGTGAATACAGCACTTGCCTCTCTAATTTACGGTGGCGTAGCGTATCTGAGATACGCTACGCCAGCACAACTTTACGCCGCACTACGTGAATCTGGCCCTATAGTTATATAATCAGCTTGGAAGATATATGCCCACAAAGATAAAAAAAAAAAAAAAGGATTACATCCAACGCAAAAAGCCTTATAATGAATGGGCCCAAAAAACATAATTTTTTTTCTCAGTTTAGGCCGATACGTATTCTTCTACATATTTTTGGTAAAAAAAAAAAAATCGCAATAAGCGTTTATCGATTGGTTTGCGCACAATTTATAGCGTTTACAAAATAGGGGATAGTTTTATGGCATTTTTATGAATATATATTTTTTTACTACTAATGGCGTGACTGCGACACTATGGCGGACACATCGGACAATTTTGACAAATTTTTTGACCATTGTCATTTTCACAACGAAAAGTGCTATGAAAATGACAATTGCAGTTTAAGAGTTAACCACTCTGAAGGGGTTATGTGTGACCTCATGTGTGTTTCTAACTCTAAGGGGGCGGGGCTGGACGTGTGACGTCAGTGATAGTCGTTCCCTATATTAGGGAACAGACGATCACTGACATTGCCACAGTGAAAAACAGGGAAGGTGTGTTTACACACACCTCTCCCCATTTTTCAGCTCCTGTTACCGATCGAGGGACACCAGCGGTGATCGGGGCCTCGGTCAAGGAGCTTTCGGACCGGGTCGCGTGTGCGCTCAGGCGGCTGGGCTCTTAAAGGCGACGTACCTGTACGTGCCTGTGCCCAGCCATGCCATTCTGCCAACGTATAACACTTCATGGAGAAGAGGACTCGGAGCCGAGCCGATGCACCATGCTGCACCAAGCTAGGTTTACAACCACTTTAAACTTCAACTAGAAAAGGTGTGCCAGCTGGCCCCTGGGGCCCTTTCTATAGCAGTTGAGATGGCACCATCTGCACAGCTCCCAGCCAATCCTCAGAACTTTTTTACGTAGTGAGCTCCACCGGGCCACACCATGAGCCACGGGTGCGGGGGGTTTGTAGGTTGCAGTCGGGGGATGAGGAGCAGAGAGACAGGACTACAGGTTAGGAAAATGATGGACTGTGAGTTGCCCCTACCTGCACTCCCTGCTGCCCTGATAGGGCCCAGGGTTGGTACATGAGGGCTGACTGTGAGCTCTTATTAACGGCCCTGGGCATAGCCATCCGCTAGACTTTTTTTCAGGGGGGGGGGGCATAATATTAAGATCATCCATGCCCGGTCCCTTTTTGACAATGTCATATGTGTGTGTAACAGTGTGTTTGGCACTGCTGCTGTTACCTGTGGTTCTTCTTGGTTCTTCTGATCGATCATAGGCCCAGGGCACCCGTGGGAGGAACTGGCGCCGCGGCGGCCAGATCGGCATAGGCATAGCAAGTGAAACTTACATTTACACAGGCAAGCAGGCTGAGGCAGCCAATCACGGAACAGAACAGGGATGTTAAGCAGAGACCTGAGCGGCAGAGCCAATCCGATGCTCGGGCCGGTGGTGAGGAGGGAGGGACGGATGTGTCTGTACGTATCGCGGTGAATACGTTTGAACAAGACTGAGCCAGGCCAGCAGCAGACTTGGAAAAAAAAGGTCCACGGCTGCCACGGCGGCCATTGCAACACAGGGGGCAAGTTAAGTGTCTTCTCTTACGATTCCGGGGGGGGGGGGGGGGCAATTGCCTCCCCTTGCCCTATGGAGTGGACGCCCATGGCCCTGGGTAAAACATTTGTGTATAATTTACTAATACTAAATAGTTATTTCCAGAAATATGTATAATTACAAAAGTACTCCACACCCCCTGCCACACCTATACAAATTCACGTATACGTACGTATGCTGCACACTCTCTATCGTCAGGTCATTCAGCTGAAGTTCCTCTTCCTCGAGGTTGTCGGACTCTTCCAGTAAACTTGTATCAAAGCTCACTACAGGTGGCAGGCTCACTGTTGACCTGAATAAAATAATTGATAAATACGATGATAAATAGAGAGTTTAGTGTATTTCCCCAATGACATGTCCTGTTCCCAGTCTGGTCTTGTTTTATGGGGAAATTAGTTACAGATTAAAAAAAAAATACCCTTTATAGTATTTCCCCTTAGGTTTTCTCTCGCCTGCTACATGAAGGTAATGTAGGGAGGTGAGGGAAGGGTGGAAGAGTTTGGCTAGCAAATACAATAATTTGATTCCTCCATGGAAGGAGAGGACTTTGACATACAATCAGGGCTGCTGTTAGTAATCACGGGGCCCCATACAGCCTACCTGACAGTGCCCCCTGCCGAAAGTGACTGAGGACATAGATTTATCAGTCCTTTTCTCTGTATATTCTGTATAGTAAGCGCTCTGAGGATTCCTGTTCATTCACAACCGAAGCATGGTAAACAATGTTTATCATGCTTCAACCGAAGCATGGTAAACAATGTTTACCATGCTTCGGTGGGCAAATGTACACAGGAGTGATTGGTGCTGATGGCTCACTGTGTTCATTCAGGAATGGAAGGGGCCAGTAAATTGCATATTTACTGGCCCCTTCACCACTCTCCATTCTGAAATATCCCCCTGTGTGCCCGCAGAAACTTCTGGCAGGAGAGGAGGGAAGCCGCAGTGGCGGCTCTAGGCTTTGTGAGGTCTTAAGAAAAACTTAGACACGGGGACCCCACTCATGCCCATAATGGGTACCAAAATTCAAGCAAATAAAAATGGCTGCAGAAAGATGCACGGATCCAGCGCTCAGTAAATGAGCAGAGACAAATTAGGCAGCTGCAAGGTCCCTGTGAGTGCGAGGCCTTAGGTGACAGCCTAATTTGCCTAATTAAAGAGCCGCCTCTGGGAAGCCGGAAAGCACTACGGGGCAAAGGGGTACACTGGGGGGGGGGGGGCCCAGACAGCAGAAGCAAGGGGCGCTTTGCTGGAACCAGAGGCGACTCTAGGCTTTGTGAGGCCTTAGGCAAAACATAGATATGAGGCCCCACTCACGCCCATAATGGGAAAAATTATTCAGGCAAGAAAAATGGCAAATTAGGCGGCCGCGAGGCCCCTGTGAATGCGAGGCCTTAGGCGACCGCCTAATTTGCCTAATTCGAGAGCCGCCTCTGGCTGGAACCAATCCCCCTTCAGTACAGCCGGAGGGAGAATAAAGAGGAGAGGATGGCAGCGCTGTGAGGGGACACAGAAGAAGATTGGTGTCTGCAATAAGACAGTACAGCCGGAACTTCTGCTCAGCAGGTGCCCGGGACCCATTTTTGAAATGATGGGGTCTGGGCCCAGGTTGAAGGAAGTTGTGCTAGGGAATCAAAGCTGGCCATACACTGCTGACAATTTACCTGACATTCATAGGCCTTGTACACACAATCGTTTTCCTCCACAGAATCCATCAAGAAACTTGGTGGCAGAGTTTTTTTGCCGAGGAAACTGTCGTGTGTACGCTTTTCATTGAGAAAACTGTCGTGGAACTCGATGAGAAAAAAAGAGAGCAAGTTCTCTTTTTCCTTGTCGGGAGTCTCCATTTCCTCGTCAGGCTGGTTTTCGACGAGAAACACGTTCGTGTGTATGCTTAGAAACCCGCGCATGCTCAGAAGGGTGGCACTAGTGGAATCAAACTTCCCCTTTATAGTGCCTTTGTACGTGTTTTACGTCACCGCGTTTGAGAACGACGAGATTTGGTCTTGACAGTGTGTACGCAAAGAAAGCTTGTCAAGCCAGACAAGGAACTCGTCGAGGAAAACGATGTTTCATTTACGACGACTTCCTCGGTTGTGTGTATGAGGCCTTAGATTAAAAAACTTGAGGAGTCGGGCAGAAAATTGGCAGCTAAGCAGCAGCTGCATTCCATGAATTGCAGCTGCCAGGCCCGTCGCTACAGGACAGGCAAGGCAAACAATTGCTTGGGGCCCCCGAGCTTGCCGGGGGCCCCCAACTTCCCCTTCCCATGCTGTAGCGTGGCCAAGCTCCTCCTATCGGTCCAGCCGAGTACTGCGCGGTACAGGAGATTCAGTGTCCTGTTCCCGGCCAGACTGACAGGAGGTGCTCACTTCCTGTCAGTCCGGCCTGGAACAGGACACTGAATCTCCTGTACCGCTCGGGACCCGGCCGACAGTGTCTTACCGTGACTGAAGCAGCTGCAGGGAGACTCGAGGAAGCTATTGTGATTCCTCTCACGGCCGCCGGCTGTCTGAGGTACTGAATTGGGGAGGGGGTGTCTCTGCACTGGGGGGGGGGGGGGTCTCTGCACTGGGGGGGTCTCTGCACTGGGGGGGTCTCTGCACTGGGGGGGTCTCTGCACTGAGGGAGGTTTGCAATGAAGGGGTTCTTTGCACTGAGGGTGGGGGTCTCTGCACTTGGGGGGTTAGCACTGAGGAGGGTCTCTGCACTGAGGGGGTTTGCACTGAAGTGGGTCTCTACACTGAGGGGGGGTGTGTGAACTGGAGGTTGTCTGCACTGAAAAGAGTCTGTGTAACATGCAGAGGGTCCAGAGCTATGGGGGGCTGTGTAATGTAAACGGACCCAGAGGTGCAGGGTGCTGTGTAATGTAAAGGGGCCCAGAGGTTCAGGGTGCTGTGTAATGTAAAGGGGCCCAGAGGTGCAAGGTGCTGTGTAATGTAAAGGGTTCTAGAGGTGCAAGGTGCTGTGTAATGTAAAGGGGTCTAGTGGTGCAAGGTGCTGTGTAATGTAAAGGGGCCCAGAGGTGCAGGGTGCTGTGTAATGTAAAGGGGCCCAGAGGTGCAGGGTGCTGTGTAATGTAAAGGGGCCCAGAGGTGCAAGGTGCTGTGTAATGTAAAGGGGCCCAGAGGTGCAGGGTGCTGTGTAATGTAAAGGGGTCTAGAGGTGCAGGGTGCTGTGTAATGTAAAGGGGCCCAGAGGTGCAGGGTGCTGTGTAATGTAAAGGGGCCCTGTGGTGCAGGGTGCTGTGTAATGTAAGGGGCCCAGATGTGCAGGGTGCTGTGTAATGTAAAGGGGTCTAGAGGTGCAAGGTGCTGTGTAATGTAAAGGGGTCTAGAGGTGCAGGGGTGTCTCTGCACTGGGGGGGTTTGCATTGAGGGGGGTTTCTGCGGGGGGGCCTCCATGTTCATTTTGCTTGGGGCCCCCATTCCTTCAAACGGCCCTGGCAGCTGCTGTTCGTGTTTTCTGACAGCTGCTGGTGTGGACTGTCAGAATACAATAGCCACAGTGGGAGTGTCCCCCCCCCCCACCAAAAAATGGAGCAACAACCGTCACTGAGTTCCCTTATAAACAAGTTTCTTACTTATAGAACTTTGAAACCGCTACTGGTAGCTACATCAGGTCTCCTATGCTTTCCCTTGTTCCAGGGTTTGTAACCTGACCCAATGCATAGCTCCCAACTGTCCCTGATTCCAAGGAACTGTCCCTGATTTGGAGCAATGTCCCTCTGTCCCTCATTCCTCCTGATTTGTCCCTCATTTTGGTCTGATCCATATAGTTGTATATAAAATGCACTTTTTATCTTTCAAAAAGTGTTTCCCAGCGCTAAACCTTTCATCCAAATTCTAAATTGCTGCATTTGTAAATTTTAAAAGCCAATATAAAGGAATAGTAGTGGTAAAAAAAGTCCCTGTGGATTTAATTACGGTAACCTTTTTTTTGGTTAATTCTCCTTTTAAGGGGGTGTGGCAGGGGGCATGTCCTATGCCTACATACATTTGCAAGTAGGTGTCCCTCATTCCCATCTGACATTGTTGGGAGGTATGCCAATGGCACAGGTATGTTATGCAAAGTCGGTATTTCTTCACAGTCTGAACTAGAAATAATAGTATGCAATTTTCATTTTGTTGCTTGGTAGTCATTAAATAATTACATAGGCATTACTTAGTGTGACATTCTGCCGCTGTGTACCTGTTCATCTGGATGAAGTCTTCATATTCTTTCGTAGGGTTAATACTTGAAATGGCATTAATTATTTCCCGGTGAACGGCTGCTATTTCCTCTTGCACCAGACTAGTTATTTCGTAGTATTCTTGCATAATAGTTTTGCTGCAGAAAAACAGACAAAGGAAGTGAGACAACTCCTGCTTTTTTTTTTACCACTTTGCATATATAATTCAGGATATCTTTTACATCCAGACAAAACTAAAGTGCACCTGTGCCCAGACTGTGGATACTAAACTATGTAGGCGGCATTCGGTCGGGTGACTAGCACCGGTGTGAATGACAGCGGCAGGAATCTACTGATTCGACTGTTTCTGCCACCTGTGAGTGGTTAGCTGTAGCCGCTGACCCCAAAGTGCGTCTAGCAAGGATTACCGCAGGCAATTCGGATGGCAACTCATAACTGCATGTCCTGGTGGCCGCAGATATCAAGTGACTATCTGAACAGCCTGCGATTACCTGCAGCGATCCATGTAAGGTTGCCACCTGTCTAGGATTCACCCAGACAGTCTGGGTTTTAAATCATGTGTCTGGGTTTCAAACTGCCTGAAACCCAGACACATTATTCACACTGGACTGCGGCTTACTGTCCCTGGCAGGAGGAACACTCTACAACCAGTCTCTTCTGCCATTAAAAGAAAAAAACAACTACATGTCAGCTTTAGCAAGTAGGACATAAGATCAACCACTTGCCGCCCGCCAATGACAGATTGATGGCGGCAAAGTGGTTGCTTAATCCTGACTGGACGTCATATGACGTCCTCAGGATATTGATCCGGGGGGGCGCATCGCGGCGATCGTTGGTGCAGGGTGTCAGTCTGACATCCCGCAACACCGATCTAGGTAAAGTGTCTCTGACGGAGACAATTTACCACGTGATCAGCCGTGTCCAATCACGGCTGATCGCGATGTAAACAGGAAAAGCCGGTTATCGGCTTTTCCCCACTCGCGTCTGTCAGACGCGAGTAGAGGAGAGACGATCGGCTGCTCCTCTGACAGGGGGGGTTTGTGCTGATTGATTATCAGCACAGCCCCCCCCGAGGATGCCCACTGGACCACCAGGGATGCCCACTGGACCACCAGGGATTCCACTAGATCACCAGGGATTTAAAACAAAGGTATGCCAACCTAGACCACCAGGGATGACACAATGGATGCCAATCAGTGCCACAATGGATGCCAATCAGTGCCCACAATGGGCATCACTGATTGGCAGGCATTGTTTGGCACTGATTGGCATCCATTAGTACAACACATTAGTTAGTGCCCATCTATGCCCATCCATGCCGCCAACAGTGCCCATCCATGCCGCCTATCAGTGCCCATACGTGTTGCCTATCCCTGCCCATCTGTGCCGCCTATCTGTGCCCATCCGTGCCACCTATCCATGCCCCCCATCAGTGCCGCATATTGGTGCCCATCATCAATGCCACCACATCAGTGCCACCTCATCGGTGCCCATCAGTGCCACCTTATCAGTGCCAGTCAGTGCAGTACCATTAGTGAAGGAGAAAACGTACTTATTTACAATGTTTTATAACGGAAAAATGATAAAAATTTAGTTTGGGTACAGTGTAGCAGGACCGCGCAATTGTAATTTAAAGTGCAACAGCACTGAAAGCTAAAAATTGGTCTGGGCGGGAAGGTGTATAAGTGCCCAGTAAGTGGTTAAAAAAAGGCCATCCCAGGCCTGATTATGTGCTTTTAATGTGAAGTCCTTCCTTCTTAAGGCGGAGGTTGACCCTAAAACAATTATATACCGTTACATCCAGCATACTGCTGACATCTACAGTATGCTGGGTGTTTTTTTCCGCTGCACATACCTTCTTATAGTTCTTTTCACCCGGCTTCCGGGTTCTCACTGCCCCGGGGAGTAGGCATTCCTATGAAGATACGTAGATGATTGACGTGCGGGTAAGGAGCGTCACACGTTCCCAAAATAGACAAACTGGGACTCGGCTTTATATGGCGCCTGCACAGTCAGCTCTACACGGCAGGCACAGGCGCCATATAGAGCCGAGTCCCAGTTTGGCTATTTTCGGAACGCATTACGCGCCTTACCCGCACATCAATCATCTACGCCTCTTCATAGGAACGCCTACTCCCCGCGGGCAGTGAGAACCCGGAAGCCGGGTGAAAAGAACTATAAGAAGGTATGTACAGCGAAAAAAAAAAATACCAGCATACTGCAGATGTCAGCAGTATGCTGGATGTAATGGTATATAGATGATTTTTAGGGTGAACCTCCTTTAAAGTGGAACTTCACTCTCAATCAACATGACTATTTTTAATCCTTATACTTTTATCCATATCCAATAATTAATTTTTTAAAAACAATCAAATTTCTTTAAAAAATTTGGCCAAAATGTATTTTGCTACATGTCTTTTTACAAGACGCTTACCCCGACTTGTTCATTCCCCGACTTAGTTGGGGTAGGCAGTACACTTTGGTGGGGGGTGGGTCAGCCATGCCCTGTGACCTTTGACCTCTGGGAACCCGCTTTCTGACCTTTAACCTCTGGGGGAATGTCCCTGTTCCAATTCCTGAGTCCTACCCATATTTTTCAATGGGAAACCCTAAACCCTAACCCTACAAAAAAATCCAAATAAGTGTATATTAATTGGTTTGCGTGAAATTTATACCATCTATAAGCTAACGTGTACATATATATATTTTTGTAAATATTTTATTCTATCTTTTCATGTGACAACACTGAAGAAACGACACTTTGCTACAATGTAAAGTAGTGAGTGTGCAGCTTGTATTGCTATCCCCTCAAAATAACTCAAAACACAGCCATTATTATCTAAACCACTGACAACAAAAGTGAGTACACCCCTAAGTGAAAATGTCCAAATTGGGCCAAATTAGCCATTTTCCCTCCTCGGTGTTACAAGGTCTCAGGCGGCGTACACACGACCGAGGTTCTCGCTAGAAACCAGCGAGAACCTCGCTGGAAGCTGCATTCCAGCGAGAACCTCGGCCGTGTGTACGCTCTCGGCGAGCATCCCGTCGGGAATGCCGTCGAGCAGAAATAGAGAGCATGTTCTCTATTTGCTCGACGGCCCGCCTGGATGAATGGCTGGTTGCCATTCCTGACGGGCGGGTCGCCGAATCTGACGGCCGGCAGAGAACCTCGACGGGCGGAACAATGTGTTCTGCCTGTCGAGGTTCTCTGCCGTGTGTACGCGGCTTCAGGTGTTAATGGGGAGAAGGTATGTAAAATGTGGTGTTATCGCTCTCACTCTCACTCTCACATACTGGTCAGTGGAAGTTCAACATGGCACCTCATGGCAAAAAACTCTGAGAATTTGAAAAAACAATTGTTGTTCTACATCAGTGTTTCTCAACTCCAGTCCTCAAGCCCCCCCCAACAGGTCATGTTTTCAGGATTTCCTTTAAGATGAAAAGGCTGTGGGAATTACTAAGGCAGTGAAACTGATCAAATCACGTGTGCAAAATGATGGAAATCCTGAAAACCTGACCTGTTGGGGGGCCTTGAGGACTGGAGTTGAGAAACACTGCTCTACATAAAGATGAACTAGGTTATAAGAAGATTAAGAAGATTGCCAAGACCCTGAAACTGAGCTGCAGCATGGTGGCCAAAACCATACAGCAGATTAACAGGTCAGTTTTCACTCAGAACAGGTTTTGCCATGGTTGACCAATGAAGTGTGCATGTGCTCAGCGTCATATCCAGAGGTTGTCTTCGGGAAATAGACGTATGAGTGCTGCCAGCACCTGTTTTCCCTGCAATACTTATATATAAACGAATAAAATAATATTTATTCAAAAATGTGAGGGGTGTACTCACTTTTGTAAAACAGTGTTTATTGGAATTTTTCTTATACTACTAATGGCGGCGTGATCTGAAACTTATAATGAGGCTGCGATAGTGCGGCGAACAATCTGACACTGACTGACAGTGAGCATATGACTAACTGCCACTGACATCACCAGTGACACTAATACAATGATCAGTGATACAACTATATACTATCACTGTACTAATGACACTGGCTGGGAAGGGGCTAACATCTAGGTTGATCAAGGGGTTAAATATATGCCTAACAATGTGTAATGTGTGTTGCTTTTAAAAAAAAATCTCTTTGTTTCATATCCCTGCTTTTTAGGGGTAAGAAACAAAGGGATTGTTCCCTCTGTACAGAGTCCTGTGTTTATTGTCAACAAAGGGCTCTGAGCTGGACAGACTGATTGTATACAGCAGGTGTCAGTGGGAAGGGGGCGCGCGTTGTGTGTGTCCTTAACCCGGAAGCAGGCAGCGGTGTACCAGTACGTCGTTTTGCTTGCACGGGCTGCCCATCCACAGTACATTGCTGGCAGGCAGTCCTTAAGTGGTTAAAGGGCTTTAACTGCTTATTCAAAATATGGAAATACTTTATTGTGCATGATCTGGACACGGGTATTCTATAACTGAAGTCTATGCTAATGTACACATATTTTTCCTAACCATGATTGCTAGAGCTGAGTGAATTGATTTTCAGATGATTCTGATTCTTTCAAGAAGAACCTCAATTCTCTTATTATTATTCCTGGATGTGTGATTGTTTTCACTAAGCTTCAAAGAATTGATTCACACATTTCTGCTGATTACTTTTGCTTAGATCATCAACCATAATAGGGGCTGGTAATGTATCAAGTGCTCAAAGTTGTCTGTGAACAGAAACTCGTGAGATGTTTAAGAAAAATTTGCGAAAATTGTTTGCTTGCGTTTGACATGCGGTGACACGTTTTAACATGTAAGACACAGGTCAGCAGAATACCATAGACTTCAGTGGAATAATATAGATGACAATTCAAAGGCTGTGCTTGACCCGAGTTCAGTGGCGGCTGGTGCTCAAAATGTTTGGGGGGGGGCACAAACAAACGAAAAAAAAAAAAACATCAATTGCAGCCTCACTATGCTCATTAATTGCCACCACTGTGCCCATCATTCGCCGCCACTGTGCCCATCAAACGCAGCCATTGTGCCCATCATTCGCAGCCACTGTGCCCATCAAACGCAGCCACTGTGCCCATCAAACGCAGCCACTGTGCCCATCAAACGCAGCCACTGTGCCATAAAATTGTCGCCACTGTGCCATAAAATTGTCGCCACTGTGCCATGCCATCAAACATAGCCACTGTGCCATGCCATCAAACGCAGCCACTGTGCCATCAATTGTCGCCATTGTGCCCATCAATTGCCGCCACTGTGCCATGTCATCAATTGTCGCCACTGTGCCATGCCATTGTCGCCACTGTGCCCATCAATTGTTGCCACTGTGCCCATCAATTGTTGCCACTGTGCCCATCAATTGCCGCCACTGTGCCCATCAATTGCCGCCACTGTGCCCATCAATTGCCGCCACTGTGCCCATCAATTTCTGCCACTGTGCCCATCAATTTCTGCCACTGTGCCCATCAATTGCCACCACTGTGCCATGTCATCAATTGTCACCACTGTCCCATGCCATTGTCGCCACTGTGCCCATAAATTGTTGCCACTGTGCCCATAAAATGTCGTCACTGTTCCCCTCAATTGCCGCCACTATACCATGTCATCAATTGTCGCCACTGTGCCATGCCATTGTGCCCATCAATTGTTTACACTGTGCCATGCCAAACACAGCCACTGTGCCATGCCACTGTGCCCATCAATTGTTGCCACTGTGCCATGCCAAACTCAGCCACTGTGCCATGCTATTGCCGCCACTGTGCCCATCAATTGCCAACAGTTTGCCCCTAAAATGCCGCCAGATTGACCCAAAATACTGCCAGATTCCCCCCCCCCCCCGCATGGCACTTTCTCAGTCAGTCATCCTCCACAATCCCTCAATGTCTTCTTCCGCCCTCGAAGTCGCTTAAGCCAGTCAGGTTACCGGTAACCAGATCCGGTGAACCTGATTGGCTGAGACACCTGTCAGTGTTAACCAGGGAACGCACACCCCATGTGTCCCCTGGTTACCTATTTGAAAGCCGATTACAGCTCTGAAGCCACGTACACACGGCAGAGAACCTCGACGGGCAGAACACATCGTTCTGCCCGTCGAGGTTCTCTGCCGGCAGTCAGATTCGGCGACCCGCCCGTCAGGAATGGCAACCAGCCATTCATCCCGACGGGCCGTCGAGCAAATAGAGAACATGCTCTCTATTTCGGCTCGACGGCATTCCCGACGGGATGCTCGCCGAGAGCGTACACACGGCCGAGGTTCTCGGCAGAATGCGGCTCCCAGCGAGGTTCTCTCTGGTTTCTGCCGAGAACCTCGGCCGTGTGTACGCCTCCTCAGGCTGTAATCAGAAAGCCTTCCACAGCCCACCAACTGCCATTATTGAGATGGCCGGCGCTCGCCAGGGGGTAGAATACAAGTTTAGTGTGGGGTGTAGCAAGATGGCGACGACTGCATCGAATGTGACGAGCGTCGGCTTGTCGTAGTCGATGATGTCACCGCGTTCTTGCCATTTAAAAGAACAGCAGTTCTTTTGAATTGCCGTCTGTATGAAGGGCTTTGCAAGACAAGTTTCCCAGAAGTCCCGTCAGGAAAACCAACGTTTTTTTCCTGACGGGATTCCCGGCCGTGTGTACAGGGTCTCAAAGTTGTTGTAAAGCTTTTTTTTGTAATTAACAAAACATGTCCAACAGCCCCGATCCACATGTTCTGGGGTCCCCACTAGGGTTGTCACCTTTTCTTCAAGCCAAACTCAAACACTTGGCAATTTTAAATGTATTTTTTTTGTTGCTGTAAACACTATAGGATTCTAAAAGACCTGGGATACATTTGGGCGCGCCTTGGCACACAGTGGGCGTAGCCAAATTTCTCTTGCTGACATTATCACCCCATCCTTCAGTTAAACCTTCCCCCCAAACAGCTGCCCGCAGCTCCCGTATGGCAACAGATTTATGTATGACTAATGGTCTGAATAATGTGTCTGGGTTTCGGATGGATAGAGACCTGGACACATAATTCAAAACCCAAACTGTCCAGGTGAATCCTGGACAGGTGGCAACCCTATCCCCTGCCAGCGCTCCAAGCTGCTTTTCATGGGGGCACCAGTGTGGTCTTTCTCCCAGAGTCCCGCTATTGTGTCCATTGACACAGACAGCAGGACTCGGCCCTGCCCCCCATGTCACTGGTTTTGATTGACAGCAGTGGAAGCCAATGGCTCCTGCTGCTAGCAATCTATCCAATGAGGAGAGAGATAGCGGCTGGAGCCACTGCGCTCATGCATGTCTTGCAGTGCACTTGTAGTGCAAAGTGGATTTGCCTTTCGTGAATAACCCCCATTTTGTTTTTTTCCAAAATTGTCGCTGTTCTTTTGTTTATAGCGCAAACAATAAAAATTGAAGAGGTGATCAAATACAACCAAAAGAAAGCTCTATTTGTGGGAAAAAAAAGGACGAAAATTCTGATTGGGCACAACATCGCACGACTGCGGAACTGTCAGTTAAAGCGACGCAGTGCCAAATTGTAAAAGGTGCTCTGGTCAGGAAGGGGGTAAAATCTTCCGGGGCTGAAGCAGTTAAAAAAAAAAAAAAAGCCTATAATATCATTTCAATCAGACCTGATAACAGACATATTTCTCCACGGGTTTCTTTTGTACCTAGGAAATGCGCATTAAATATATACAATTTTTCCCAAACAAAAGCCACATTCATACATGGAATTTTGTTCCTTTAAGAAATCATTTCCATTATTCTCCTTCTCATTTTCTTGTCACTACATTTGAAAAGAATTGTCGATTTGATCCCACTAACCACAAGAAAATTGATTAAATGTTTAGAAAAGGAATATATTCTAATGAAATGCTACTAGTGTAAGGGCTCTTTTACACGGAGCACCCGTTCAGGTCCGCCTGCCAGTTTTTTTTGCTGACCTGAACGGGCACTCCATGCTCCTTTATGGAGCCGCGGATGTCAGCGGTGACATGCCCGCTGACATTCGACCTGCTCTGGTCCGCCAAAGTATGATGGAGGAAAAACTTACTTTTCCATCAGTCTGGCGGATCGGATGAACACGGACAGACGGTCCGTGTTCATCCGATTCCCCCATAGGGGAGAGCGGAGTAAAGACAGGGCGGTTCGCCCTGTCATCTGTCGGCTCAGCGGGGATCAACGGAGCGATCCCCGCTAAGCAAATGGAGGTGCACGGCGCGGATCATGACTGATCCGCCCCGTGTGAAAGAGCCCTAAGGCCGCGTACATACGATCGGTCCAACCCGATGAGAATGGTCCGACGGACCGTTTTCATCGGGTCACCGCTGAAGTGGCCTGATGGTTTGATGTGCGTACACACCATGAGTTCAAAAACCGATCGTGTCAGAACGCGGTGACGTAAAACACAACGACCTGCTGAAAAAAAATAAGTTCAATGTTTCCAAGCATGCGTCGACTTGATTCTGAGCATGCTCGGGTTTTTGAATCGATGCTTTTGCGTATTAACCACCGGTTTGGACCGATGGTCAGGCGTCCATCAGTTCGATTTTAAAGCACGTTTTAAAACTTTAGTCCGAAGGACGGACAGACCGATGGGCCGTACACACGATCGGTTTAGACCGATGAAACTATACTTCAGTCCATTTTCATTGGTTTGGAACGATCGTGTGTACGCGGCCTAAGGCCAGCTTTACATTGACACTGAAGCACAAATACAAAACTCAAAACACAAAATTCAAAAAATTAAAGGGACACTAAAGTCAGGTTTTTTTGTTTTTTTTTAAATAACAAACATGTTCTACTTACCTCCACTGTGCAGTTCGTTTTGCACAGGGTGGCCCGGAAAGCTGTCTTCTGGGGTCCCTCGGCGGCTGTCTGGGCTCCTCCTCGCAAAAGCTTTCCATCTTCATGCGAGGGCGCTCGCACGGTGGAAAGCTTTTGCGAGCGCGCTCCCGTGATACAGCGGCGGTCATAGCCGATGCTGTGAGAAGTTTTTTTACCTTAATGCATAGGATGCATAGAATGCATTAAGGTAAAAAAACTTTTACCTTTACAACCCCTTTAAGGTTAAAGGGGTTGTAAAGGTTTGTTTTTTATTTTCTAAATAGGTTCCTTTAAGCCAGTGCCTTGTTGGTTCACTTACCTTCTCCTTCCATTTCCCTTCTAAATGTTTTTTTTCTTTGTTTTCTTTGTCTGAATTTCTCACTTCCTGTTCCTCCTCAGTAAGGTGTTCTAAATGACTTTCCACCGCTCAGATGATGGTGGAAAGCTTACTGAGAAGAAACAGGAAGTGAGAAATTCAAACAAAGAAAAAAAACATTAAGGGCCAGATTCAGGTAGACTTACGGCGGCGCATTAGTAGATACGCCATCGTAACTCAGAATCTGCGCCGTCGTATCTTTAAGCGTATGCTCAATGTGAGATACGCTTAAAGCGGAATTTCACCCTAAATATAAGCCCTCCCATGTGATCCAGCATACTGGCGTCAGCGCCAGTATGCTGTTTTTTTTTTTTTAAATCCATGTACTTACTGTCTTATGCAGAATTTTATTTTTTTTTACCCCGCGGTGGACGGCGCCAGTATAGCGCGTCACATCTTACGAAAGTACCCGAAAAGGACTCGGGTAATCTCGGCGAAAATGGAGGCGCCTGCGCACAGACCTAGGAGCTGACTGCGCAGGCGCCGTATTTCTCCGAGTCCTACGGCTATGGCGCGTCACGCCCTCCGAAAAACGCCGAAATAGGACTCGGAGAAATACGGCGCCTGCGCAGTCAGCTCCTAGGTCTGTGCGCAGGCGCCGCATTTTCACCGCGATTACCCGAGTCCTTTTCGGGTACTTTTGTAAGATGTGACGCGCTATACTGGCGCCGTCCACCGCGGGGTAAAAAAAATAAAATTCTGAATAAGACAGTAAGTACATGGATTTAAAAAAAAAAAAAACAGCATACTGGCGCTGACGCCAGTATGCTGGATCACATGGGAAGGACTTATATTTAGGGTGAAACTCCGCTTTAAATGTTGCTAAGATACGACCGGCGTCGTATCTTAGCTGCCTATTTATGCTGGCCGCTAGGGGCGTGTACGCTGATTTACGCCTAGAATATGTAAATCAGCGAGATATGCCTATTCACGAACGTACGCCCGGCCGTCGCAGTAAAGATACGCCGTTTACGTAAGCCGTTTTCAGGCGTAAAGATAAAGCAACAAAAAGATGGCACAGCCAATGTTAAGTATGGACGTCGGGTCCGCATTAAATTTTTCATGTTTTATGTCGTTTGCGTAACTCATCCGTGAATGGGGCTGGCCGTAAATTACGTTCACGTCGAAACTAATGAGTCTTAGCGGCGTAATTTGGAGCATGCGCACTGGTATACATTCACGGACGTCATTTATGTGGGGTCACACTTAATTTTAAATAAAACACGCCCACATCAAACACATTTGAATTAGGCGGGCTTACGCCGGCCCATTTACGCTACGCCGCCGTAACTTAGGGAGCAATTGCTTTGTCAATACTGCACTTGCCTCTCTAATGGAAGGGAAATGGAAGGAAAAGGTAAGTGAACCAACAATGTACTAGCTTAAAGGAACCTATTTAGAAAATAAAAGACAAACCTTTACAACCCCTTTAAATATATAATGCAAAAAAAGAACAACTTGTGCATCTAGTATGTCTTGCTGAACTGCAATCCCCGACATTCACGCCTTTATAAATTGATAGCATTGCTTAAAGCTGATCTGTGCATGCCAAAGGTATGATCAGAAAACACGAGGGTTGCCCTACATTCCGGAGACAGAAGAAGAATAACATTGTCTGCACAGCCTTAAGATACAAATCAGTGTAGCTGTACGGAAATGCTTTGGGTTAGTTTTGTCTTGGTTTCTACGTACAGAATCATCACCATCTTTTCATGGAGGTATTGCAAGGACTCATGCAGGCTGGGCAGGCTCAGGGTGTAGTGCTGCTCATGGTGGAGTCTGGCTGCCTTGACCGCCAAGATATACTGATTGTGGAGTGTGTGCAGCTTCCACGTGTTCTTCACATATTTCTCCTTTGCTTTATCACGATCCTTGTCTGAAAAAGACCAAATTATATTTACAGCGTGTCCTTTTTTTAACAGAACAAAAAACGATGATTTTCAAATCACAGTAACCAATCAGAATTCAAGTTGCTATAATCAGACCAAAGAAAATATTGGCCAAGATTCACGTAGGATGGCGTAACTATGAGCGGGCGTAGCGTATCGTATTTACGTTACGCCACCGCAACTTAGAACGCAAGTGCAGTATTCTCAAAGCACTTGCATCCTAAGTTACGGCGGCGTAGCGTAAACGCTCCTAATTCAAATGGGGAAGAGGTGGGCGTGTTTTATGCAAAATAATCGTGACCCCACGTAATTGACGCTTTTAACGAACAGCGCATGCGCCGCTCGTGGACGTATCCCAGTGCGCATGCGTCGGATAGAATGCCTAAGATATGACGCACACTGCATACGACATGAACGTAACTTACGCACAGCCCTATTCGCGTACGACTTACGCAAACAACGTAAAAAGATACGCTTGTTCCGACGTCCATACCTTGTATGGGCTGTGCCATATAGAGAGCAGCTTTATCTTTACGCCGGCGTATGTTTTACGTAAACGGTGTAACTAATTGCGACGGGCGCACGTACGTTCGAGAATCGGCGTATCTAGCTCATTTGCATATTTCAAGCGGAAATCAACGGAAGCGCCACTTAGCGGCCAGCGTAAATATGCACCCAAGATAAGACAGGGGAAGGAGACTTACGTCGCTCGTATCTTGGCCGAATTTATGCGTAACTGATTCAGAGAATCAGGCGCGCATATACGACGGCGCAGATTCGGACTTACGACAGCGTACGTGGAGATACGCCGGCGTAAGTCTTTGAGAATCTGGCCCATCGAATTTATGCATTACTTTGCTTTAACTACCTAGGCCAATTCTGACACTTCACTTCTACATGTAAAAATCATACGTTTTTTGCTAGAAAATCACACAGAACCCCCAAACATTATATATATAATGGTGCACAATGAAAACATGTGATTTTGTGCAACCAAAAGGCAGGCTTGATCCACCAGCTGGCTTGTTTACAATTTTGGGGCAATTTTTTGGCATTTTGCCAAGGCACCCCTGGGGAAACCAGAAGACACACAAGGGTGCCTGGATATCTCGATTAAAACAAACTGATGTAGAGCTGTGTTGTGAATAGACAAGTTGTGTGCTGAGCTCCCTCCCCCCATCACCATTTTATCTCTGGTGTCAGGACAACTTCTCAGAAGTGGCTTATGCTGATAATAGAGAAACAAAGCACCAGAGAGAAACAACACTTAGAGCTTTGAAGAGGGATAAGTAAACACTACAGAAATACAGAGGGGAAAATAATTATTAGATCCCTGCGGTTTTTGTAAGTTTGCCCACTTACAAAGAAATGAAGGGTCTATAATTTTTATCATATGTGTATTTTAAAATGATAGAGACAGAAAATCAACCAAAAATCCTAAAAAAAACACATGATACAAATGTTATAAATTAAGTTGCAGTTCAGTGAGTAAAATAAGTTTTGATCCCTAAGTAAAACATGACATAGTACTTGGTGGAGAAACCCTTGTTGGCAAGCACAGAGGTGAGAAGTTTCTTGTAGTTGTTTACCAGGTTTGCACACATTTCAGAAGGGATTTTGGTCCACTGTTCTTTACAGATCTTTTTCTAGGCCTTTCCCCCTCCCTCTGTTTTCACCTGGTGTTACTGGCCAGGGGAGCCTAAAAAAAAGAAACCGAATGCAGCCACCAGATTTAAAGCGGATGTGCGGTCAAAAAAAAAAATATTAAAAGCCAGCAGCTACAAATACTGCAGCTGCTGACTTTTAATATTAGGACACTTACCTGTCCTGGATTCCAGCGCCGTCCGCAGCAGATCCCACGGTGAGGGAACCAGGAAGTGAAGCGCTCTGGCTTCACCACCCGGTTCCCTACGGCGCATTCGCGAGTCTCGCTGCGCCCGCCGATTGGCTCCCGCTACATGCTGGGAGCCGAGTTTTTCCAGCACACAACAGGGGGGGCGACGGGATGTGACGAAATGCCCGTATTCTGCCCGAGAATGCTGGGCCGGAAGTGGGTGCAAATACCTGTCTTTAGACAGGTATCTGCACCCCCTCCCCCCTGAAAGGTGTCAAATGTGACACCGGAGGGGGGGGAGGGTTCCGATCAGCGCAAGTTCACTTTAGGGTGGAGCTCCGCTTTAATGATTGGTAAGCTGCAATAAATTACATTTTTCGTTTTGGGTTTAATACTACTTTGAACACTAAACTCCCCCCACCCTAAACATTTTTAGTCCCTTCACACTTATGTCGGATGTCAGCGGACATGTCTCCGCTGACATCCGACGCACCATAGGGATGCATGGAGCTGAAAAAAACATAAACCTTTACAACCCCTTTAAGCCTTAAAATAGAGCCTAAGGCCCCTTTCACATGGACGGACCGTTCAGGTCCGCCTGTCAGTTTTGACGGCGGACCTGAACGGTCCGTCCATGTGAAAGAGGCCTTGGGCTCTATTTTAAGGCTAAAAGGGGTTGCAAAGGTTTATGTTTTTTCACCTTATTGCATTCTATGCATTATGGTGAAAAAACATCTGATGTTTGCTGGCCCCTCAGCCCCCCGTTTACTTACCTGAGCCCTCAAAAGTCCCACGTCGTGATTGAGCAGGCTTCTCTGGCTTTTCGGCTCATTGATTGGATGATTGATAGCAGCGCAGCCATTGGCTCCCGCTGCTGTCAATCAAACCAATGATGAAGTGCACCGGGAGGCCGGGGCTGAGTGATACAATCAGTGGCTATAGCCACCGGCTGTATCACGGAAGCCCGCCCACAAGCTAACCCCCTTGAGAGAGAGCTTCCCACGAAGAGGGTTAGCTGATGCAGGGAGGAGCCGAGACAGCTGCTGAGGGACCAAGAAGACGAGGACCGGGCCGCTCTGTGCAAAACGATCTGCACCGTTTAGGTAAGTATGACATGTTTGTTATTTTTTTTATATTTGAACCTTTACAATCCCTTTAAGGTAAGGTAAGCATGACATGTTTGTTACTTTTTTTTATACTTGAACCTTTACAATCCCTTTAAGGCGGAGCTCCAGCCTGTTACAGACATTTATTTTAACCCCCCCCCCCCCCCGATAGTTGCCAATTATGGATTTAAAATCGGCATATGCTACATCTGACAAAACTTTCTGTGTTAATGAAAGTATTGGTACTCACTGTACCCTCCAAATCCAGCAAGTGTCCATACAGTGTGGGCATCTGAAGCCTGCTCTTCAGGATATGGTGCTGCTGGCTACCCAGCAAGCACTTCCCGATCTTGTGCATGTGCAGTAGGAACTTATCACGGCCGTAGCAATGGAGCCTAGCATTGCATAATTTCCAGTTTAGAAATAACTCAATGCTGGCAGCGGAGGATGCCCATTGACTCCTAGGATTGATTAAACAGGTATCCCAGGTGCCAGTGCGAAAAAGGGTATGACTTACCTTGCTGCGGCAAGGATAGACGTAAGTGGAGCTTTTTAAACAAAAAAAGGTACTATATATATAAAAAGAAAAGACACTATCCAAAAAGGAATAGTGGAGCGATTGACAACACATGCGGACATGCATGCAAATTAGGGTGGAACTCCGCTTTAAAGGGGAGTTCCACCCACAATTTCACTTTTTAAATATAAATACCCCTGTAATACACAAGCTTAATGTATTCTAGTAAAGTTGGTTTGTAAACTAAGGTCCATTTTGTTAGGTTGTTACAGCATTTAGATTAGTTTATAATCTAGAAATAGACCGTGGCCATCTTAAGTGTGGGCATCATGAAGCCAGATTGTATGACTTCCTGGATTTCAGCTTTGCATATCTCGCACATGCTCAGTGCTGCACAAGCAATGTAATAGGTTTCAGTCAGGTTTGCAAGGACTACTGGGAAACATGATGCCTATCCCAGAAACCCTTGCAATTAGCCTTGTGACTTAAAATAAATTGAGGGGACTCAAGTCTTGTGACTTAAAAGCCTGGGCTAATAAGGAGGAGGAAGTAATGAAGGACTACAAAATAAAGGTATTTACAAGCAACAATATAAATAAAAATTGTCCATTCTGAACACTATGGGGCAGATTCACAAAACAATTACGCCTGTCTAACTGGGGTTAGACAGGAGTAATTTCAAATTTTGCGCGGCGTATCACTAGTTTGAATCCTCAAACCATGATACGCCGGCTTCGGGCTTCGATCCGAGAGGCTTACGTCTTCGTAAGCCTTCGGTTCTACGCTGCCATCTATTTGCGGCCGCTGGGAGGAGTTCGCGTCGTTTTGGTGCGTCGGGATATGCAAATGTGTTTTTACGGGGATTCACGAACATACGAGCGGGCGTCGCAATCGTTTTCGTCTATTTTTTTATACGTAATGTTAGACCAGCTTTTTGCTGCTCTAACTTTACGTAGCCCATGTTAAGTATGGCCGTCGTTCCCGCTTCGAATTTATTTAAAATTTTATTTTGTTTACGTAACTCGTCGGGACGTGGATCGCCCGTAAAGTACGCTACATAAACAACGAATGACGTCACGACGTGATTTCGCGCAATGCACGGCGGGAAATTTGCGAACGGAGCATGCGCAGATCGATCGCCGCGGGAACGCGCCTATTTTAAATGTTTCACGCCCCCTACTCGCGCAGATGGATTGCGACGGGAGAAATACACTACGCCGCCGTCGTTTACCGTAGAAAATCTACCTGAATTCCACGTAGAGCAAGGTAAAAAACGGCGGCGTAGTGTATTTCTGATACGCTACGCTAAGCAAAATGTCTGTGAATCTGCCCCAATGAGATTAGGGCATGCAGCACAGATAAACATAAAAAAATGGGTGGAACTCCATTTTAATACGTTGGGTATTTACTTGCTGCAACCTCAACATTTATATTTTACTAAAAAAATGGGTACATTTATACTGGACATTTTCACTTGATGGACCATTGCGCTAATATCATGTGACATGACATAAAAATTTGAATCCATCCTCATTTTATTCGCCACGGTCTCTGCTTTCAGCAATATCTAATGTTTGGGAATTTTAACTAATCTTCAGAATTAAAAAGATTTTTAGACACTTGAAAAAAATGCAAAATGGTTAAGGCAACAAAAGGGTTAATCATAGCCCAAGCGAATGACGGTGTTTGTGTTTAAACCACATTAGAGACATGATCGGAGGCTTTGCGCAGAATGGAAGATATCTGAATGTGGGGGGGGGGGGGGGTCTAGGAAGTATGTACTCAATTTGGGAGGAAACCACCACACAGTCTACGGGGGTTACAAGCAGTTCCTGTAATGTGCTGATGAAAGAGAAGAAATAGAACAGTGGTAACAGAATATTCAGCTCAGCATAGACTGTCCCACAATTACAAGTACTAGAGGAGTGCTTCCGCTAGAGCAGTGGTTTCCAAATGATAGAAAATCACCAGCTGAAAAAAAAAAAAAAACAATAGCGGGGTTATGGCATATTTCTGCAGCCATAACCCCGGTATTCAACTTCTAACCGAGGACGTCATTTGTCTATGGTCCGGTCAGCAAGTGAAGTTCCCAGGAATAGGGAAGGTGGATTTGGGGAGCTGTCTAATGGCGCGTACACACGGTCGGAAGTTCCGACAACAAATGTTCGATGTGAGATTTTGGTCGGATATTCCGACCGTGTGTAGGCTCCATCAGACATTTGCTGTCGGAATTTCCGCAAACAAATGTTTGAGAGCTGGTTCTCAATTTTTCCCACAACAAAAGTTCTTGACGGAAATTCCGATCGTCTTTAGTCAATTCCGACACACAAAAATCCATGCATGCTCGGAAACAATTCTACGAATCATTGAATCATTGAACCTCATTTTTTTCAGCTCATCGTAGTGTTGTACGTGATTGCGTTCTTGACGTTCGGAAATTCCGACAACATTTGTGTGACCATGTGTATGCAAGACAAGTTTGAGCCAACATTCCGTCGGAAAAAAATCCACGGTTTTGTTGTCGGAATGTCCGATCGTGTGTAGGCGGCTGGGGCCGCCATCAGGGGGGTACAGGCATTACACCTGTAAGGGGCCTGGCTGGCCCACCAACCATTTTTTTTTTTTGCATTACACCTGTAAGGCCGCGGACACACGAGGAGACATATCCGATGAAAACGGTACGACAGACCGTTTTCATCGGACATGTCTCCTGGGATGTTTTGGTTTGATGTGTGTACACACGATCAAACCAAAATCCCCGCTGACAGACAGCGCGGTGACGTGGCGGTGACCAGGAAGTAAAATGCTTCCACGCATGCGTCGAATCCATTTGACACATGCGGGAGATTTCGGTCCGACAGACTGCTTTCCAGCAGACAAGTCTTAAAGCATGCTTTAAAACTTTTGTCTGCTGGAAACCTGTCTGCTAGGCCGTACACACGATCGGATATGTCCGCTGGAACTGGTCTGCGGACCAGTTTCAGCAGATATGTTCGATCGTGTGTACGCGGCCTAAGGGGCCGATGGTCCCCTGGGGACTATTGGGCCCCTTACAGGTGTAATGCAAAAAATAAATAAATACAATTTAAGGCTGGACCCCCTCCCCTTTATTTTAAAATTAGTATTTATTTTTTGCATTACACCTGTAAGGGGCCCAATGGTCCCCAAGGCCCCTTACAGGCCCGGCCGGCCCCCATCCTGTTTTTTTTTCCGATGGTCCCCAGTGCCCCCCCACTTATTATCTTGCATCAGGAGAGAAGAGGGGGCCCTGCCTAAAGCTGTGCAAGGGGCCTCAAAATTTGTGATGGCTGCCCTGTACGCGGGCAGCAAAATGTCTCTTGTACTGTCTGCACCACGTGTATTGCAGATGTGCAGCAATGGTGGGGTGACACCACATTACATATTAATGTATAAAAAACAATTTACATTAATTTCTGCTTACTCATAAATAAAATAATGATTCACAAACTAAGCACATAACTTACTTATATAAAACTACCCAATACTATAAAAGTAACCGACACAACACTGGCAGAGGCAATGACTATAATGGCCTTTAACTCATGGCTTACTGAGATATGAAATGTAACAGCTGAAAGAGGTAAGACTAGATTGTTAGAACATATTCTGACTTCTGAAGAACTTTACTATTTGCATTACTATGGGTACGCACCATGGAGACAAGATAGGAAAACTGGAATTTTTAGCAAGCTTTCCTTATCCCCCAGTGAGTTCTCATTATTATTCCGTGCTGGTGTGTTCTTTAAAGATAATGTGCTGAGATTTTAATATGCAGGAATAGGCTCATACAAATCCTCATGTCTTCATTTATCTTATCTTTACATTTAAAGTGACACTAAATTCTGGTTTAAAAATAAATCTAGTAAAGTATATATTTTTAAAGTGGTATTAGACAAAAAAAAAAAAAGCTGACAGGTAGGGTTTTTTATGACTGAAGTGACCCTAATGGTCATAAATACTTCCCCATGCCTGTCAGCAGTAATGTACACAATGCCGGGCATGCACAGCTCAGATTGCATTTATGACACTTGCTGTGTGCCATGATGAATTGAGTCCCTTGGGCTTGCGCAAGAGTGATGTCATAGTGGCACGGCCATTCAAAAAGCAAAACAGCGCGAACCCGGAAAGAAGGCTAAGAGAAGAGGGTAGTGCCCAAACACTGACAGTGCAGCACTGGAGGGCTTCCTCTGACAAGTAATCTCTCATAACGTGCTAGTATGTGGTACATACAAGCACATTGTGGAATTTTCCTCCTGGGGGCCTGCTTAGAATTTTTTATTTTTTTTGCAGAGTTTAACCACTTGCTTACTGGGCACTTATACCCCCCTCCTGCCCAGGTGATATTTCAGCTTCCGGCACTGCGTTGCTTTAACTGACAATTGCGCGGTCGTGCGACGTGGCTCCCAAACAAAATTGACGTCCTTTTTTCCCCACAAGTAGAGCTTTCTTTTGGTGGTATTTGATCACCTCTGCGGTTTTTATTTTTTGCGCTATAAACAAAAAAGAGCGACAATTTTGAAAAAAATACAATATTTTTTACTTGTTGCTATAATAAATATCCCAATTAAAAAAAAATAATAATTATTTTTCTCAGTTTAGGGCGATGCGTATTTTTCTACATATTTTTGGTAAAAAAAAAAAAATCGCAATAAGCGTCTGGTTTGCGCAAAATTTATAGTGCCTACAAAATAGGGGACATAATTATTATTTTTTATTATTTTTTTTTTACTAGAAATGGCGGCGATCTGCGATTTTTATTGGGACTTCGACGTTATGGCGGACACATCGGACACTTTTGACACATTTTTGGCGTCATTCACATTTATACTGCGATCGGTGCTATAAAAATGCACTAATTACTGTATAAATGTGACTGGCATTGAAGGGGTTAACACTAGGGGGTGAGGAAGGGGTTAAATGTATTCCCTGCATAGTGTTCTAACTGTGGGGGGAGGGGGGGTGACTGGGGAGGTGACCGATCTGTGTCTCTATGTACAAGAGACACAGATCCGTCTCCTGCTCTCCAGAGACAGAACGCTGTCTCTATGTAAAACGGCAATGAGAGATGATCTATGAGATCATCTCTCATTGGCCGCACAGATCGCATCACAAACGGCCACTCTGATTGGCCGTTCGCGGCGATCTGTGATTGGCTGTGTCCAAGGGACACGGGCAACACAGTGTTTCCCCTACAGTAACTGCTGGTATGAAAGAAAAAAACACCTAAACAAATGGCCATTTTACTTAAAGTGATGCTAAATAGTGTTGCTCACGAATATTCGCATTGCGAATATTCGCTACGAATATTGCATATTCGAGTATTCGCGAATAACTCGAATATTGCGGCGAATATTCGCTATTTCGAATATTCGTATTTTTCAAGTTTCGCAATAAATTTCGCAGTAAATATCGAATATTCGTGATATTTTATAAAAAAAAAAATCGCGAAATTTTGCAATCATTCGCAATTTTTTTTTTTTTATAAAATATTCTTCGAAATATTCGCGAAATATCGCGAAATCGAATATGGCGTATTCCGCTCATCACTAATGCTAAAGTCTCTTTTTTTTCTTGAAAAATATCAAACATGTTATACTCACCTGCTCAGCCCGATCCTCCTCTTCTCGGTCACTCACCGGCTCTCTTGGCCCCTCCCTCCTGCCGAGTGCTCCCACAGCAAGCAGCTTGCTATGGGGCACCCAAGCTGAGACACAGAGCTTCGGTTTGGCCCTGCCCCCTCTCTCTCCTGATTTGCTAACTGACTTTGATTGACAGCAGCCAGAGCCAATCAGGAGGCAGAGTCCCGGGCTGCCAAAGCACTAGTGTACATTACTGGATAGAGATGGGGCTCAGGTAAATATTAGGGGGTGCTACACAGAATATTTTATATCTTAATGCATAGAATGCATTAAGATAAAAAAAAACTTCTGCCTTTACAACCCCTTTAAAGGATAACCCCCCCTTTTTTTTTCTTTTCTAAATTACAGCTTCTTTATGTTCCAATATACCATGTACCTCTGTTGCAGTAAAGAAAAAGCTTTCGCTAAATTCTAAAGCACATTTTACCTCAGTTTCCAGTCTCTTCCATAGAAAACTCCTGTTACTACCTGAAACCCTTCTCTTACAACATGAAAACCATTTGAAGGAAGTACTTTAGTAGCTGACCTCCTATACACACACCATGCACTTGCCCACCCCCTCCAGGGGATTGCTCCTGCCCACCCCAGCGCATGTACAGCTCATTTTGCATTCAATAGAAGACTATGAGCAGGCAGGTACATGCTTATTATTGCAGAGGAGACAGTGTGTGTGTCCTCTGCAATGAAAAGCTGCCAGCTCTCATTAATTTTATAGTTAAAGAGGAGTTCCACCCAATCTTATCTAATTCTTCCCCCCTCCAGTGCCACATTTGGAACCTTTCGAGGGGAGGGGGAGCGTTTACCTGATTTTTACAGGTACCCTGTCCCCAATTCCAGGAGACTGGGCCGCGCAAAGTACATCAGCAGCTCGGTCCCCCTCCTCTTCTGCTGGGCCAGTTAGAGAGCGCAGCAATGTAAACATCGGCTGTGGCGCTGACATCGCTGGACTCTAGGACAGGTAAGTGTCCTTATGTTAAAAGTTAGCAACTACAGTATGTGTAGCTTCTGACTTTTAATTTTTAAAGGGGCGGGCAGAACTCCTCTTTAAAGCGGAGGTCAGCCCCAAAAGAATAAAATAAAAACCAGCAGCTACACATACTGCAGCTGCTGTCTTTTAATAAATGGACACTTACCTGTCCTGGAGTCCAGCGATGTCGGCACCCGCAGCTGACGTTTCCATCAGCTGTCGGGTGCTTCCGTCGCCATTGTGGCAAGGGTACCTGGCTGTGTAGCCTTTCGGCTTCACGCCGGGAAACCTACTGCGCATGCGCGGGGCCCGCTCCTCTCTCCTACTGGCCCAATGGCCAGGGTAGGGAGAAGGAGGGAGCCCCGCGCTGACATCATGGGCTGAGTGAGTAAGTGAGTGAGTGAAAAACTTATATAGCGCAGCACATGCAAACTGAATCGCCTCTGGGCGCTGTGTCCTTTCTGTGAGTGAGACCCTATGACCTCAGAAGAGATGGGTTTTAACCCTTCTCCTGAAGGCCAAGTGGTCCAACTCCAATCGAGTGGTGGTTGGCAGCGAGTTCCATAGCCGGGGTCCCTGGACAGCAAACCTTTGATCTCCTTTGGACTTGTATCTTGCTTTGGTTATTTGGACAAGGTTTTGATTGGTGGATCGCAGAATACGATTGGGGTTGTGAGCTTTTATTTTTTCGCATAGATATTGGGGGGCGTTTCCGTGAATGCACTTATGCATTAGACAGAGTGCCTTGAAGGTGATTCTGTCTTTTACTGGCAGCCAATGGAGGGATCTCAGTGAAGGTGAGATTGATTCCCATGGTTTTTTGCCGGTCACTAATCGAGCGGCCGTGTTTTGAACGATTTGCAGATGTGCGATTTGGTATTTAGGGAGTCCGAGATAGAGGGCATTTGCATAGTCAAGTCTGGAATTAATAATTGTTCCGACCATGACTGCAATGTCCTCTTTCGGAATAAAGGGGGTGAGTCTGCGTAGTAGGCGCAGCAGATGGTGCGATCCACTGACTACTGACCCTATTTGTGCATCCATTGTCATGTTGGTATCAAAAATTACTCTTGACTTTGGTGCTGGGATGATAGTTTTTCCCAGAATGGGAGGGGGTGTCCATCTTATTGGGGGCAGATTTTTCCGGTTGGCGTGAAACAGGAGAAGTTCTGTTTTAGAGCCGTTTGAGATAACTCTTTGTCATCTAGTTTTCTATTAAGAAAAGGCATTTCTCTAGTCTAAAGCCGCGTACACACGGCAGAGAACCTCGACAGGCAGAACACATCGTTACACCCTTCGAGGTTCTTTGCCGGCCGTCGAAATCGGCGACCCGCCCGTCGGGAATGGCAACCAGCCATTCATCCAGGCGGGCCGTCGAGCAAAAAGAGAGCCTGCTCTCTTTTCGCTCGACGGGATTCCCGACGGGCGGGGCGAGCCAGGAGCGTACACGCGGCCGAGGTCCTCGCTGGAATGCAGCATCCAGCGAGGTTCTCGCTGGTTTCCAGCGAGAACCTCGGTCGTGTGTACGCCGCCTAAGAGAATGATCCCTTTTGTCGCATATGCGAAAATACAACTGTGTATCATCTGCATAAGAGTGGTACAGTAACTTCTGGTTACTGATGATTTCAAAAAGAGGGCGGAGATAAATATTGAACAGAACAGGCGACAAGGGGGGTCCTTGAGGGATAGATTGATAGCAGCATAGCCATTGGCTCCTGCTGCTGTCAATCAAATACAATGATGCGGGCACCGGGGGTGGGACCAAGTTTGGCATTCTGTGTCTATAGATGCAAATGCTGGACTTGCAAGCGCGCCCGCAAGGTAACCCCCATGGGGTTTTTCCGATGTGAGGAGGAGGTGCAAGGGCCCCCAGGGGACCCCAGAAGACGAGGTTCTGGGCCTCACTGTGCAAAACTAACTGCACAATGGAGGTAAGTATGATATATTTGTTTAAAAAAAAAACAAGGGTTTACAAACCCTTCCAGCCAGTGTCATTAGTACAGTGACAGTACATATTTTTAGCATTAATCACTGTATTAGTGTCACTGGTCCCCAAAAAGAGTCAATAATTTCAGTTAGTGTCCAATTTGTCTGTCGCAATACTGTAGTCCCACTATAAGTCGCTGATCCCCACCATTACTAGTAAAAAATAAATAAAAATTCCATAAATATATCCCATCGTTTGTAAACGCTATAACGCTTATTGGGATTTTTTTTTACCAAAAACACGTAGCAGAATACATATTGGCCTAATTTGATGAAGAAATTCGTTTTTTTTTTCTATTGGATATGTTTTATAGCAGAAAGCAAAAAATATTGTTATTTTTTTCAAAATGGTCGCTCTTTTTTTGTTTATAGCGCAAAAAATAAAAACCGCAGAGGTGATCAAATACCACCAAAAGACAGCTTTATTTGTGGGGGAAAAGGGACATACATTTTATTTGGGTACATCATCTCACACCCGCGCAATTGTCAGTTAAAATAAAGCAGTGCCGTATTGCAAAAAATTGCCTGGTCAAAGAAGTGGGGTAAATCTTCCAGAGGTCAAGTGGTTAAATAAAATGACAAACACTTTGGAGGTAAGCCAGTTCCGATACATGTGTTTCAACCATGTATTTATCTACTGACCTGGATTTCAACATTAATAATTAAAGAAGAAATGCTTGTGTCATTATGTTCTATAGCATACAAAAGCTATATAAAGCCTGGTATAAAAAATATGTCATATGGAGATTATCCCACAGGATATGAGAAATGTGAGAAGGCAATAAAGGAAAATCTCAGGTTAGGATAGTTCAAATGGAATATGTTGAGGAAGCTAAAGAAAAAATACAAAACAATTCTACAGTTTTGGACATCTGCACACAATGGAAGACATAAAAGTATGAGAGATAAAAGAAAAATATGGATTTGGAAAAATCCACCAACTGATATAATATAAATGTTCCAAGCTGTCATTTTTGGTGTCAATGACAATGTCCCCTGTACTGTACACCTTGAAATGTTTTTGTTGTTTTAAAGGGGAACTAAACGCTTTCAATTGACTATTTATATTCCTTGCTGTTAGCCGAAGTAAATATATAGGATGGTATATTATATTTACTTGTTTACACCTTTTTTTTTTCCCCCAGTGCCTTCCTGGTTTCTTGCCTAGGCCAAAATGATATCATACATCCCATGAGGATGAGGGTTTTTCTCAACTAAGCGCACCCTCCTGTCTGCATGCTTGACCTAAGGGCAGATGGATTCCAGGAAGTAAATGCTGCATAAATTATCTGCCCTTACTGAAGATGGCTGCAGCTAGAAATGCAAGTGGGGTGTTTTTCAAAACGAATTCTCAAGAAAATAAACCATGGAGGCATGAATGGATGGGGAGATTGTTTTAAATATAAAAATGTATTATATAGCATTTTCAGTTTGTGGTGCTCAGATACAGTTTAGCTTCACTGTAACTAGGTATTAGTGCAGTTATATTTGGTGTTGTCTGTTTGCCTTGTAATGATGAACTTGTGTGTTGTGGCTGAAGTTTGTAATGTGATGGCTGATTCATTCTCCTATGTCCATGTATTAATTTACCTAGCTTGTCCATATTTGCTATAGGGACAAATATTAGAAAAATAAAGAGGGGTTGGGACTTTGTATGAGGCATGTGGTATGCACCACCACAGGCCTCCATACCTGTAAGGGTGTAAAAAATGGAGGGTTGGGACTTTAAATGAGATGTGATTAGCGATATTTGCTATAGGGACAGGCAACTTATTGTTCCGGGTCAAACAGCATCCATTCCAAGCCTTGTGTCACAAATGTGAGAGTTCTAATGTGATGAAGGACTGCATGGTGATCTCTCTGTTAATTGCTCTGCCTGTTTGTGTTTGTGTCAGACGTAATTACTCTTTAGCTCTCACCTGCAGAGCATTAGACTGAAGACTTAGGCCGTGTACACACGGCAGGGAACCTCGACGGGCAGAACACATCGTTCCGCCCGTCGAGATCCCCGGCCGTCGAAATCGGCGACCCGCCCGTCGGGAATGGCAACCAGCCATTCTTCCAGGCGGGCCGTCAAGCAAATAGAGAGCGTGCTCTCTATTTCTGCTCGACGGGCTTCCCGACGGGAAGCTCGCCGAGACCGTACACACGGCCGAGGTCCTCGCTGGAATGCACATTCCAGCGAGGTTCTCGCTGGTTTTCAGCGAGAACCTCGGTCGTGTGTATGCCGCCTCAGGATTGTGGCATATATACAGTTGTGCACATAAGTATACATACCCTGCCAGAATTTATGATTTCTTGGCCATTCAGAGAAAATGAATATTAACACAAAAACTTCACTCATGGTTAGTGTTTGGCTGAAGCCATTTATTATCAATGAACTGTGTTTACTCTTTTTAATACAAAATTGCAACAGAATCTACCCAAATTACCCTGATCAAAAGTTTACATACCCTAGTTCTTAATACTGTGTATCTTTAACATCAATGACAGCTTGAAGTCTTTTATGGTATTTGTGGATGAGGCTCTTTCTCTTCTAAGATGGTAAAAAGCCTCCAGTTCCTGTAAATTCTTGGGCTGTCTTGCATGCAGGGCATGTTTGAGATCTCCCCAGAGTGGCTCAATGATATTGAGGTGAGGAGACTGAGATGACCACTCCAGAGCCTTCACTTTATTCTGCTGTAGCCAATTGCACCTCTGTGTTTCACAGTAGGAATGGTGAACCTTTCATCATAGGCCTTGTTGACTCCTCTAAAAATGCAGTGTTTATGGTTGTGGCCAAAACGCTCAATTTTGGTCTCATCACTCCAAATTACTTTGTACCAGAAGGTTTGAGGCTTGTCTCTGTGCTGTTTGGTGTATTGTAAGCGGGAGACTTTGTGGCATTTGCGTAGTAATGTCTTTATTCTGTCGACTCGACCATGCAGCCCATCTTTCTTCAAGTGCCTCCTTATTGTGCATCTTAAAAAGGCCACAACACATGTTTTCAGAGAGTCCTGTATTTCATCTGAAGTAATTTGTGTTTTTTTTATTTGCATCCTAAACCATTTTCTTGGCAGTTGGGGCTGAAATTTTAGTTGGTCTACCTGACCGTGGTTTGGTTTCAACAGAACCCATCATTTTCCACTTCTTGATTAGAGTTTGGCATTTTCAATTCCTTGAATATATTTTTATATCCCTTTCCTGTTTTATACAGTTCAACTACCTTTTCATGCAGATCCTTTGACAATTCTTTTGCTTTTCCCATGACTCAGAATCCAGAAAGATCAGTGCAGAACTGGATGAAAGATGCAAGGGTCTGTCAGGAGTGCAGAATCTCATTGACCTTTTATGCACACACTAATTACAAGCAAACAGATCACAGGTGAGGATGGTTACCTTTAATAGCCTTTTAAACCCCTTTGTGTCAACTTGTCAATCACCAGGGTATGTAAACTTTTAATCAGGGTCACTTGGGTAGTTTCTGCTGTCATTATGATATAAAAAGAGTAAACACAGTTGATTGATAATAAATGGCTTCAGCCAAACACTAACCATGAGTGGAAGAGACGTTTTTGTGTTATCATTCATATTCTCTGAAAAATGCCAAAAAATCACAAATTCTGCCTGGGTATGTAAAGCTTTGAGTACAAATGTAGTTTATTTACAGGAAGTGTCAGTTCTTAGACTACAGACAGGGCTTATGTATTAACAGTTGCAATGCAATGTCTTATGTCTAAACGCAAACGGAAACTATTGACCCTGGAATGTGAAAATTTACTCTACTATAGCCTGTGTATGGGGCAACAAATAACACCATGAAACTACATGATCAATACACATCATATGTAGGTAAAAAACTCAAGGTGCAGGTGGGAAGATTTACAATTGCCTTTAAATAAGTCAATCATAAATGTGACACTGGAAGAAAATACGTAAATGAGAAACTTAAACATAAAAGCAGTGGCCCAGATTCACAGAGCAATTACGCCTGTCTAACTGGTGTTAGACAGGAGTAATTTCAAATTTCACGCGCCGTATCACTAGTTTGAATCCTCAAACCATGATACGGCGGCTTCGGGCTTCGATCCGAGAGGCTTACGTCTTCGTAAGCCTTCGGATCTACGCTGCGATATTTTTGCGGCCGCTGGGAGGAGTTCGCGCCGTTTTCATGCGTCGGGATATGCAAATGTGTTTTTACGGCGATCCACGAAGATACGAGCGGTCTTTGCAATCGCTTACGTCTGTTTTTTTTTACGTACTGTTAGACCAGCTTTTTGCCCATGTTAAGCCCATGTTTAGCCCATGTTAAGTATGGCTGTCGTTCCCGCGTCGAATTTAAATTTTTTTTTTTTTTTTTGCGTAACTCGTTCGGGAATAGAAATGTCCGTAAACGACGCTACTCAAACAACGAATGACGTAACGACGTGATTTCGCGCAATGCACGGCGGGAAATTTGCGAACGGAGCATGCGCAGTTCGATCGCCGCGGGAACGCGCCTATTTTAAATCCTTCACGCCCCCTACTCGTCTAGATGGATTGCGACGGGAGAAATACACTACGCCGCTGTCGTTTACTGGACAAAATCTACCTGGATTCCACGTAGAGCCAGGTAAAAAACGGCGGCGTAGTGTATTTCTGATACGCTACGAGAATCCAATTCTCTCTGAATCTGGGCCAGTGTTCCCAAAAGGCACTTTACTCACCTTTACTTGCATCTAGGTACTTTCTTTTGGCTTGTAACGTATCTTTTACTTTAGTGCGGTATTGAGTCTTCAGATTTTCTATCTCCTGTTGTGTTGTCTAATGGGTAACAATAAAACAAGTTTTTACATTATAGACAGAAAATATTTTGTCTACCTGAGACAAAGTCATCTGGGAACATCATGGGCTCAATGCATAAGTACAATTACTGACACACTGCAAAAATCACATTTTAGATATTTGTTAGGTCCAAAAATGTAATGAGTCTGTCCAGGACTACTGAGAACTATTTACTTTATATTATTTGAAGCACAGCATCCTGTATATTGCTTTATAAGGCAGGAAAGCAAACTTCAGGCTATCAGCTAAACACACAAAGCAAATACTGTACATATACGAAATATTTGTAACCCTGTTCAGCCAGTCTTGTCATCCAGGCACCTCTGCCAGACTGCATAGCCTAGTTACTGACTGCTAGTGAAATTAAAGCAAGATAAAATTCCAAAACAAAAACATATATATTGCCACTTATCAATTCTTATGAAGAGACAGAGATTGCTGCTCCAGGCTGGTCTTGTTGGGTGCAAATCTTCTTCTCAGGAACTGAGGGTGCTAGCAATTAGTGATGAGCGGAATACGCCATATTCGATTTCGCGATATTTCGCGAATATTTTGAAGAATATTCGCGAATATTCGTTAATATCGAATATTCATGATATTTTATAAAAAAAAAAAAATGCGAATTTTCGCCAATGCGAATTTTCGCTAATGCCAAATTTCGCGTTTTTTTTTTTATAAAATATCACGAATATTCGATATTTACGAATATTCGGTATATTTTATAAAAAAAATAAACGAAATTTCACATATGCGGTCGCGAATATTCGTTAATATCGAATATTCGTGATATTTTATAAAAAAAAAAAAAAAAAAAAAAATTGCGAATTTTCGCCAATGCGAAATTTCGCTAATGCAAAATTTCGCGATTTTTTTTGGATAAAATATCACGAATATTCGATATTTACGAATATTCGCTATATTTTATAAAAAAAATAAACGACATTTCACATATGCGGTCGCGAATATTCGTTAATATCGAATATTCGTGATATTTTATAAAAAAAAAAAAAAAAAAAAAATTGCGAATTTTCGCCAATGCAAATTTTCGCCAATGCGAAATTTCGCTAATGCGATATTTACGAATATTCGCTATATTTTATAAAAAAAAAAAAAAAAAAGCGAAATTTCGCTATTGCGAAATTCGCGAATGCGAAATGTCGCGAATGCGAAATTTATTGCGAAATTTGAAAAATACGAATATTCGAAATAGCGAATATTCGCCGCTATATTCGAGATATTCGCGAATACTCGAATATGCAATATTCGTAGCGAATATTCGTGAGCAACACTAGAAATAAGGACAGTCAAAAGCAAAATTGAAAGAAGAGGTAAGTGAAGGAGGACTGCACTAAGGTAAAGGAAGCTATTTAGGGGAAACATTTTTTACCTTTACAACCCCTTTAATGTAAAAAAATTGAAAACAGGCACTACAAGTCACAGCAATGAAACCTAGGACAGCCGACGCATTTTAGGTCTCGTACACACGACCGGTTTCCTCTTCAGATTCCAGCAAGAAACTTTTTGGGAGATGTGTTTTGCCGAGGAAACCGGTCACGTGTACGTTTTTCATCGAGGAAACTGCTGAGGAACTCGACGAGCCAAAAAGAGAGCATGTTCTCTTTTTACTCGACAGGAATGGATAAAATTGGCTCGTCGAGTTCCTCGACAACCGAACAAGGAACTCGACGAGGAAAACGATGCGTTTCGCCCCCGACGAGTTCCTCGGTCATGTGTACGAGGCCTTACACTAACTTCAGTGTTTACGCATAGCCCACACTGAAGTTAGTGTGAAACGCGTCAGTTGTCCTAGGCTTCGTTGCTGTGACTTGTAGTGCCTGTTTCCAGTTTTTTACATTAAAGTTACGTTGGATTGGAGAGCGGCTGTCCTGATAATTTTTTGTTATCAATTCTTATGCCTAATTCTTATGCCTAGTACAAAAGACCGCTGTGAAAGCAAAGGGGAAAACCGGGAACCGACTCTGTCCCTTTTTCCTTGTACACGCGGCCGGTTTTAACGACAGGAAAACTGCCAGGAGAACTTTGGTCTGGAAAACCAGCCATGTGTTGTGAAGCCCCGTACACACGGCCGAGGTTCTCGGCAGAAACCAGCGAGAACCTCGCTGGCATCCTGATTCTGCCGAGAACCTCGGCCGTGTGTACGGATTTGGCGAGCATCCCGTCGGGAATGCCGTCGAGCCGAAATAGAGAGCATGTTCTCTATTTGCTCGACGGCCCGTCGGGATGAATGGCTCGTTGCCCTTCCCGACGGGCTGGTCGCCGAATCTGACGGCCGGGCGAGAACCTCGACGGGCGGAACGATGTGTTCCGCCCGTCAAATTTCTCTGCCGTGTGTACGCGGCCTTATGCTCCCTTGCAGTGTTTCCCATAGGAAAACTGTGGGGAAAAAACGCAGCGATTTGCTCATTGTTCTCATTTTTTAAACCGCAGTTTTTCTGCTAAGGAGCAAACACACCATGGGCATCCGCTGAAATTTTTTCAGAGGGGGGCGCTTCGGCAGCGGCGATACACATTCACATTTTACCCTTTTTCGACCGCTAGTGGGGGTTAAAAGCGCCCCCCCACGTTAAAATGTAAAAACACCCCACTGTGCCCCCTGCATCTTTCAATATCTTTGTCACTACTGTGTACCCCCTCTCCACAACTGCACCTCTGGACCCCTTTACATTACACAGCACCCTGCATCACTGGACCCCTTTACATTACACAGCACCCCACAGCTCTGGACCCCTTTACATTACACAGCACCCCACAGCTCTGGACCCCTTTACATTACACAGCATCTTTTTCCCTTGACTGAAACACTACACTATATGGACAGTATATTTATTTGAGGCCGTGTACACACGACCGAGGTTCTCGGTGGAAACCAGCGAGAACCTCGCTGGAAGCTGCATTCCAGCGAGGACCTCGGCCACGTGTACACTCTCGGCGAGCTTCCCGTCGGGAAGCCCGTCGAGCAGAAATAGAGAGCACGCTCTCTATTTGCTCGACGGCCCGCCTGGAAGAATGGCTGGTTGCAATTTTTTGCAATACGGCACTGCTTTATTTTAACTGACAATTGCGCGGGTGTGAGATGCTGTACCCAAATAAAATGTATGTCCCTTTTCCCCCACAAATAGAGCTTTCTTTTGGTGGTATTTGATCACCTCTGCGGTTTTTATTTTTTGCGCTATAAACAAAAAAAGAGCGTCAATTTTGAAAAAAAATAACAATATTTTTTGCTTTCTGCTATAAAACATATCCAATAGAAAAAAAAAACGAATTTCTTCATCAAATTAGGCCAATATGTATTCTGCTACGTGTTTTTGGTAAAAAAATATCCCAATAAGCGTTATAGCGTTTACAAACGATGGGATATATTTATGGAATTTTTATTTATTTTTTACTAGTAATGGTGGGGATCAGCGACTTATAGTGGGACTACAGTATTGCGACAGACAAATTGGACACTAACTGAAATTATTGACTCTTTTTGGGGACCAGTGACACTAATACAGTGATTAATGCTAAAAATATGTACTGTCACTGTACTAATGACACTGGCTGGAAGGGTTTGTAAACCCTTGTTTTTTTTTTAAACAAATATATCATACTTACCTCCATTGTGCCGTTAGTTTTGCACAGTGTGGCCCAGAACCTCGTCTTCTGGGGTCCCCTGGGGGCCCTTGCACCTCCTCCTCACATCGGAAAAACCCCATGGGGGTTACCTTGCGGGCGCGCTTGCAAGTCCAGCATTTGCATCTATAGACACAGAATGCCAAACTTGGTCCCACCCCCGGTGCCTGCATCATTGTATTTGATTGACAGCAGCAGGAGCCAATGGCTATGCTGCTATCAATCTATCCCTCAAGGACCCCCCTTGTCGCCTGTTCTGTTCAATATTTATCTCCGCCCTCTTTTTGAAATCATCAGTAACCAGAAGTTACTGTACCACTCTTATGCAGATGATACACAGTTGTATTTTCGCATATGCGACAAAAGGGATCATTCTCTTAGGCGGCGTACACACGACCGAGGTTCTCGCTGGAAACCAGCGAGAACCTCGCTGGATGCTGCATTCCAGCGAGGACCTCGGCCGCGTGTACGCTCCTGGCTCGCCCCGCCCGTCGGGAATCCCGTCGAGCAAAATGAGAGCAGGCTCTCTTTTTGCTCGACGGCCCGCCTGGATGAATGGCTGGTTGCCATTCCCGACGGGCGGGTCGCCGATTTCGACGGCCGGCAGGGAACCTCGACGGGCGGAACGATGTGTTCTGCCCGTCGAGGTTCTCTGCCGTGTGTACACGGCCTCAGGTCTAAAAGAGGAACAAATGGATTTGATTCCAGAAGAGGGACAGGCACTCTTAATAAGGGACAAATAGAGGGGAGCGCTGCAGTCACCGCTTAAATCGTCCCCAGGGCCAGTTCGGCCCTGCTCCTGGCTCTTCCTGGCAATTTCAGGGGGGGGGGGGCAAACGACCCCGTTTGTCCTATGGAGCGGACGCCCATGATACACACGTCCGTTTTTTCCGGCCAAAGGAAAACACCGCAGTTTTCCTGACGGTGTACTAGGCATCAGATTCATTTTTATTTCTTCCTTTATTTTCACCTGGAGATGCTGCCAGTAAGTCTGCTATTTTTCAAACCAGTGGTCAGCTTTTATTCTTTTATGTAAAACCTTTATCCCAAAAGAAACTGTTGTTGTAATTGCTAAAAGAGTTAGATTGGGTTTTGCTTTACTTTGTTTGTAAAATTCATCTAACTGTGCTAGTGCATTTAACACTATCCTCGCCACAGTCGGACAATGCTGCTGTGCTAAGGCAGTAGTCATCAACCCTGTCCTCAGGGCCCACTAACAGGCCAGGTTTGCAAGATAACTAAAATACACCACCAGGGATATAATTTGATGCTCAGTGATTGCAGTATTCTAGTCTGCATCTCCCCAAGGTAACACATAAAACCTGGCCTGTTAGTGGGCCCTAAAGGACAGGGCTGATGACCACTGTGCTAAGGTGTCTCCATTGCCCTTTTATCCAGAGTGGAGGTACCCTAAGTAGGGAAGCTGGATCGCCGGGTGAATAAAATAAATAATAAACATAAAAAAAAGAATGTAGCCACTGCAATTAATGATTATGAAGCTGCAATATATACATTTTTAGATTTTGGGTTTAATATCACTTAGGCCCCTTTCACACTGGGAAGTTTTTCGAGCTTAATTCGAGCGAAGCCTCATCTACAATACCAATGTGCTGGTAAAGCACCGCTAAGAGCCTAAGGTTTTAGGGCGTTTTTGCTGTGCCTCAGTGTGAAAGGGTAAGGCGTTTTTACAGCGCTTTCAATTCATTTCAAGGGGAGTTTTTGGAGCGCTTTTTTCAGCACCCAAAAGATGCCCCAAAGATGCTGCTTGCAGGACTCAGTGTGAAAGGGTCCATTGAGATGTATGGAGAGCGTTTTATGAGCGCTTTAATAGCGCTATTTATAACGCTAAAACACTGTAAAAACGCTTCAGAGTGAAAGGGGTCTTAAAGTGGTTGCAAAGGAAGAAGTTTTTTTTATCCTAATACATTCTATGCATTAAGAAAAAAACCTTCATTTTGTAGCAGCCCCCTGAATACTTACCTATCTCAGCCCCATCTCTATCCAGCGATGTTCACATGTGCCTCAGCAATGCGGGACTCTCCTTTCTGATTGGCTGAGACACAGCAATCAAACTCAGTTAGCCAATCAGGAGAGAGAGGGGGCAGGCCCGAACCGCAGCTCTTTGTCTGAATCGACAGACAAAGCTGAAGCTCATCTCAGGTCCCCCATAGCAAGTTGCTTGCTGTGGGACACTCACCAGGGGGAGAGGTCAGGAGAGCCAGTCGGACCCGAGAAGAGGAGGATCTGGGCTGCTCTGTACAAACCCATTTCACAGAGCAGGTAAGTATAACATGTTTGTTATTTTAATAGAAAAAAAACAAGACTTTACACAAGACCCATCCCCAATTTAGATAGTGAATGAACACATGGACATGGATGCTGTCACTCCTGTGCTCTTCTCTGTAAGTATGGCTACAATGTTGAATTTGACAAGTCAGTATGAGTGCTACTGAGAATGGGATTAAATGACACTATAAAGAAAAGAGAATTCAGATATCTATGCAAACTATATTTCAAAATATAAGAGGGTGAGTCAATAATCAAGAGCACATTTTTCAACATAGACCCCCTACTTTTGAATGCACTTGTTCCAGTCTTCCACAAGCTTGTATATACCCTCGGAAAAATGATTTTTGCTTTGTCTCTGAGCCACAGGCATATATTGAAGCTGGTAGGCCCCCGATACAAAAGTTGGCCTACCTACTAACACCCCCCACTTCCACCGCCTGCCAAGATACTCCAAGTGGCTAAAGAGCTAATTCAAATCTTTATTTACATAATGAGAGGGTAATTCAAAAGATTTTGGAGAAACATTTTGACATAGCTCTCCAATTCTTTTGAATACCCTGGGGCAGGGGGAGGCAACATTTGAGAAGTGGAGTTCAACCTAAACAACATAAAAGAGATCAAAGATCACCAAAGTTCTGCATCCGTTTTTTTGACAGTGTCAGTCAGTAGAGCTGTTGACAGTGAGTGGACGGTGTCAGTAAGGCAGTGGGTAGTGTTAGTAGGGCAGTGGACAGTGTCAGTAGGGCAGTGAACGGTGTCAGTAGGGCAGTGGACGGTGTCAGTAGGGCAGTGGACGGTGTCAGTAGGGCAGTGGACGGTGTCAGTAGGGCAGTGGACGGTGTCAGTAGGGCAGTGGACGGTGTCAGTAGGGCAGTGGACGGTGTCAGTAGGGCAGTGGACAGTGTCAGTAGGGCAGTGGACGGTGTCAGTAAAGTAGTGGACAAGTCAGTAGAGCAGTGATTGGTGTCAGCAGGGCAGTGGACAGTGTCAGTAATTTTAAATTTTTGTTGTTATTTAATTTTTTTTATTATTTTCTACCATTTTATTAAAACATTTTTTATTTTGTACATTTTATTATTATGTTTTATATTTATTTTTTTAGCAGCCCTTTCTTAGTGTCTTTGGTGAAATGTCGGCGGTCTAAACAGACCTCTAATATTTCTTTTTTGAGACAGAGAAATGTAAATGGGACCACAGCCCTCAATCTCCATCTCTGCAGCCTCGGCTGCACAGAATAAATGGACAGGAATAGCTCTGTACAGAGCTTCCCGTTCATTTACAAACCAAAGCATAGTAAGCACAATTTTTTTCATTCAGAAAAAGAAGGGGCCGGAAAATTACATATTTACCAGACCCTTCCTTGCTCTCCAACCTGAGGCATCCTCCGCTGCAGCCAGCGGGAGAGGAGAAGAGGGTTACCCGGAAAAAACACAGTCAACATGTCCAGCATTTTAGCAGAGGTGCGTCGTTCAACTGAGCGTTGATTTAAATTTGCCAGAATAATTGATTATTCTGGCCAAAGAAATGAATCAACTCCCAAGCACTTGATGCATCTAAAAGCATTTAGATGCATTTACACGCCTCAGGCGTTTTTTCTGCCAGAACCAGGGATTGACTGGCCATCGGGACTACCGAGACATTCCCGGTGGGCCGGTGGCTCAGTGGGCCAGTTAGAGATCTGCGGCGATCTACCTGTCAATCGCCGACAGCTGGCGCCTGACGGGTAGATCGAGATTTAGCCAGCATGCAGAGTATCGCAGGAAGTGTGTAATAAGTTCTCTCTCATGTCACACTGCGGCTGCTCCCCGGAGGCCCCTCCTCTCTTCTCATCCATCTCTATTTGCTTGTGACATCATCTGGGATGAGAAGAGAGGAGATGACGCCAGGGAGCAGCCACAGCGTGACATGAGAGAGAATTTATTACACACTCTTCCTGCGCTACTCTGCATGCTGGCTGGTAAACAATGTGCCCTGTGTCCTGATGTGTCCTGTACATGTTGTGCCCTGATGTGCTGGGCCTTGTACACTGATGTGCTGTGCCTTGTACCCTGAAGTGCTGTGCCCTGTACCCTGATGTGCACTGTATGTACCCTGATGTGCTGTACCCTGATGTGATGTGCCCTGTACCATGCCCTGATGTGCACTGTATGTACCCTGATGTGCTGTACCCTGATGTGCTGTGCACTGTACCGTGCCCTGATGTGCACAGTACCCCGATATGTTGTGCCCTGGGCCGGTCTGGATGAAGTCCAGGGCCACATTTTTGTCCCAGTCCAGCCCTGACAAAAGTGCTGCTGTAAGGAGGAAATGCATTTAGAAGAGCTGGGCAAACGCCATGGGCCAAATACAGTAAGAATTTACGTGACGTATCTCAAGATACGCCGCGTAACTTCTTAGATACGCCGGCGTATCTTTTTTCTGTATTCAGAAAACAAGATACGCCGGGATTGAGCTAAGATACGAGCGGCATTAGTGTATTACGCCGTCGTATCTTAGTTGCATATTTACCCTGGCCGCTAGGTGGCACTTCCGTCAATTTACGCATTGGATATGTAAATTAGCTAGATACGCCGATTCACAAACGTAGGCCCGGCCGTCGCAGTAAGATACGCCGTTTACGTAAGGCCTTTTTCAAGCGTAAAGATATTCCAACAAAAAGATGGCGCAGTCAATGTTAAGTATGGACGTCGGGATTGCGTTGAAATTTATACATTTTACGTCGTTTGTGTAAGCCGATTCAGAATGGGGCTGGGCGTAAGTTACGTTCACGTCGTTTTCATTGACTATTTGCGACATGATTTGGAGCATGCGCACTGGAATACGTCCACGGCCGGTGCATGCGCAGTTAATTTAAATACAACACGCCCCCTACCTGCCCAGTTTGAATTGAGCGCGGATACGCCGGTCCATTTACGCTACGCCGACGCAACTTACGGAGCAAGTACTTTGTGAATACGGCACTTGCCTGTAAAAGTTACAGAGGCGTAACGTAAATAGGATACGTTATGCCTGCACAAAGATACGCGCTCCTACGTGAATCTGGCCCCATATGTGTGCATTGATTTAAAGATTATTATAGCAAAAGTGTGAATAATTAAAGACTCACTCTCATATATTAATGATTAAATACAGTAAGTGAGTTCCATGTTTTTCTTTTGTCATAGGTGCCTGGATTTCAGCTTTAAGACCAATGGAATGCACTTTGTTATTTTCTAGATGGGAGCGGAGATGGTGCCAGCACAATACGCCTCATACCACACTTCTAATCATTCAGTGGAAAGTCAAGACTGCCATAAAACAATAATAATGACTGCAGTGAATCAACTTTCCAAGCACATGAAATTCATCACCTTCACATAATCCTGGTTGAGAAGTTGCCACTGTTCTCCATATGACTTTTTCAGCTGCTGTTTTTCCCGAATGAGGTCAGAGAGCTTCTTCAAGGGTCCGGAATTCAAAGTGTCTGAATGATTCCGTAACATGTGACTCAGGTTGTCTGTCTGAGTGACCATCGTGGACCAGGTCTAGGAATGAGAAAACAGAGGAAAAGCTGAGAAAATGGAGAAATGGAATTGAACGTAACATTAGGAATTAAAAGGGGAGATAAAGGGGAGTTCCAAACAGGATTAAAATTGCCAGCAAACGGGCACAATATTAGGTAACATTTTGTCAATGAGCTAAATACACAAATTGATACACATTGTAACTACATAATAACTGTCATATTATGCAGTCATATGAGTGAATTAATATGAAAGAGAAGCCCCCCCCCCCCCAAAAAAAAACGTTTTTTATTTAAAAAAGTCAGCAGCTACAAATACTCTAGCTGCTGACTTTTAATATAAGGACACTTACCTTTCCAGGGGATCTAGGCATGTCCTCACCCAAGCCAAGTCTTAAATTGGATTTGGGTGCAGGCGTTGGCATCTCAAGTATGAGAAACAGGCCTTCTACTGCGCATGAGCGCCTTGTGAATGGTCTTCTGGGACCTGTGACGTGTCACAGAAGACTGTGGGGGAAGAAGGGGTCAAACTTCTAGCTCAGGCCAGTGCAAAACCAGGTACCCGCTCCTCCCTCCCCTCCAAAAAATGCCAAATGTGGCAATAGAGGGAGGTAGAACTTCCCCTTTTGCTTAAAGTTATGCTTTAAACGCCAGATTTTGTTAATAATGTCATAAAAAAAAAAAAAAAAAGCTCTGGCTGTAGTACTCGCCTTCAAACCAGAGCTGCCCCCTGCAGTACCTTTTGTTCATTGAAAAAGTGAGGGATGACAAGCGCAATCAAATGCACTAAACAGTGAACAACAATAATAAACGCAAACAATGCGTGAAAGTGAGAAAATAAAGTAGATGGATTCCAAACGTGTATTGGAATTTACACCAAATGACAAAAAGAGCATCAAAATTGAAACAAAGTTTCAAAATTTCAATACAGTCCCATGTGTAAATAAATAAACAGTGAATTAATAAATATTCCCAATGCAATTCCAATCCAGAACAGCTGCCAAATGAAGGTAATCAGATGGTAACACAGATGTGTCTTCCTCAAAGGTGGGCTCACAGAGAGATTACCTCCCTCTTGTGGGAAAATCGCCTGAGATAGCTTCAAACCAGATGGATGTAAACTGTAACGTCCTAGGAGCTATATTGTGGATCCTGGTCCTTAAAAAGATGGAGGCTCACCGAGAAGTGCAGGCATTAACCAGAGAGAAACACAAACATGGAGGCTTCCTCTGATCCTCTGATGAAGTCACGTGCCATGACGTAACGCGTAATGAACGATAGCTGGACGTGACCGGAAGTGACGTTGTACCCCGTCCGACCGGGACTCTGTGCTATCCAACGTTTTGATATTTTATGCTTGTAAGCCTTTTAGTCTTTAATAAATTTCCCCCCTGTTTTGATATACTTCACGATGGAAGCCTCCATGTTTGTGTTTCTCTCTGGTTAATGCCTGCACTTCTCGGTGAGTCTCTATCTTTTTGAATTCATTTTCTCACTTTCACACATTGTTTGCATTTATTATTGTTGTTCACTGTTTAGTGCATTTGATTGCGCTCCTCATCCCTCACTTATTCAACCCATTATTTTGTTGTTAGCACATGTAGATTTGAGCAGCAGTTTGCTTATTGCACATTTTATGTCATTATTTTCACTATTGGCCAGCGCTTAGGGTATATTATTATTTTTTTTTTTTTTTGTATTCTTATCACCTTTTGTTCATTCTTTAGTATTCTGGGTTGAATGGTAGTCAGTGTCTTTGAAGAAGACTTTCAGGTATGTATATATTCTACAAAGCTATATTAGTCCAGCTTGGACCAATGTTACCATACCTGGCCAATGCCCCTGGAAGCCGGAAATCATTGAAGAAGAAACCACTACAATTGCGTTCTCCACTTGCTTCCAGGTCCTGTGCCCAGTGACTGCCTTCGTGCATTCTGAACACAGGAGGTGTCTGAATGAATGCAAAGTGTTCTCTAAATAAGACAAGGTGGAAAGGCAAGGCGGTTATGTCACATGTCGAGTGGCCCACCTCCCAAATGGAGTTAACTGGAGTAGTGGTGTCTACTCCAGTGATTTTCAGCTTCCAGGGGCATTGGTATTTATATGGTATTTACATAGTTACATGGGTCCACTTTTTATATTATTTAAATGCAAAATTGGTACTGTTTAATCTGCTATAAAAATGCAAATATTAAATGTTCTTATCCAGAGACTACCCATGAATTTTTTTTAAATTAATCTTATTTAACCACTTCCCGACGGCCGTACGAATATATGCGACCGCCGGGTGGTTCTGAATCTCTGACAGGACGCATATAATTGCGCCCTGCGCTCTTCTTGGCCACTATGCCCGCTGCATTCCTGAGATACCGATGCGCGTGCCTAGCGGCCGCGATGTCCTCCAGGCACTCGCAATCGGCGGTTACAGGGACAAGGACATGGATCTCTGTGTGTAAACACAGAGATCCATTTCCTGTGAGGGGAGAGAGGAGACCGATCTGTGTCCCTTGTACATAGGGACACAGCATCGGTCACCTCCCCCAGTCACCCCCCTCCCCCTACACAGTTAGAACACACCAGGGAATACATTTAACCCCTTCCTCACCCCCTAGTGTTAACCCCTTCACTGCCAGTCACATTTATATAGTAATCAGTGCATTTTTATAGCACTGATCGCAGTATAAATGTGAATGGCGCCAAAAATGTGTCAAAAGTGTCCGATGTGTCTGCCATAACGTTGCAGTCCCAATAAAAATCGCAGATCGCCGCCATTACTAGTAAAAAAATAATAATAATAACAATTAATAATTCTGTCCCCTATTTTGTAGGCGCTATAACTTTTGCGCAAACCAGTCGCTTATTGCGATTTTTTTTTATTTATTACCAAAAATATGTAGAATTATACGTATCTGCCTAAACTGAGAAAAAAATGTTTGTTTTTTTTTAAATGGGCTATTTATTATAGTAACAAGTAAAAAATATTCTTTTTTTTTTCAAAATTGACGCTCTATTTTTGTTTATAGTGCAAAAAATAAAGCAGAGATGATCAAATACCACCAAAAAAAAACTCTATTTGTGGGGGAAAAGGGACACCAATTTTGTTTGGGAGCCACGTCGCACGACCGCGCAATTGTCAGTTAAAGCGACGCAATGCCAGAAGCTGAAATTTCACCTGGTCAGGAAGGGGTATACGTGCCCAGTAAGGAAGTGGTTAACCTAATACTTAATTTGTGTGGGTAAAAAAAAAAAAAATGATGGCCCGGATTCACGACGGACTTCTGCCGACGTATCTAAAGATACGCCGTCGTAAGTACAAATGTGCGCAGTCGCATCTCTGCGCCGATTCACAAAGCTAGATACGTTGAAAAGCAAGGCTTCAGCCGCCCGACGTAACTTGCGTATCGTGGGCGCATAGTTACGCTGGACGCATTCGGCGTACCCATGTTAAATATGCAAATGAGTAAGATACGCCGATTTACGAACCTAGATGCGCCAGGCGGAAAAGATACGCGGTTTGCGTAAGGCTTACGTCCGGCGTAAAGTTATTCCACGTATAGATGGCACAACCCATTCAAAGGTATATACCAGGGAACAGCCGTCGTATGTTACGTTGTTTACGTAGTACTACGTGAATAGGGTTGTGTGTAGGTTACGTTCATGTCGTAAGCAGTGTATTGACGTATCTCAGGCAGCTATTTTGACGTGACTGTGAGCATGCGCAATGGGATGCGTGCAAGAGACGACGCATTCGCAGTTCGTTTTTTGAAGCTCAGCCCATAATTTGCATGGGGTCACGCTTCATTTTAATATAGCACGCCCACTTCCACCTACTTTGACGTACGTCGGCTTACGCCGACAACTATACGCTACGCCGGCGCAACGTTGAGCGCATATTCTTTGTGAATAGCATGCTTGCCTCTCAACGTTGCGCCGGCGTAGCGTAAAGACGATGCGCTACGCCGGCATTAGGTTACGCAGATCTACGTGAATCCGGCCCGATGTCTGTATTGCTACTGGAATATGCTGGTTCTTCTGCTTGGTTTATGTCCTTCTTTCTTAAAATAAAAATAGAGAATAAAAATAAAAAAAAAGAGATAGGAATATTTAAGAGCCTTGCCAAAATATGATTTTTGCTTCTTTTTCTCCAGATTTACATTTGTCAAGAAATTTTGACAGGTTGCAAATCTTAAATTTTATTCAGAAAAACATTTTTGCATGCAGTTTCCCCTATCTGTACCATCTTTCTCTTAAAAAAAAACCACATGTAGTTAAAAAATTGTAGCGGCCTGCTAAGTAGTGTTGCTCACGAATATTCGCATTGCGAATATTCGCTACGAATATTGCATATTCGAGTATTCGCGAATAACGCGAATATCGCGGCGAATATTCGCTATTTCGAATATTCAAATGTTTTCAATTTTTTTTTAGAACAGATCACATCCTAGAGATCCCCATCGACGTCTAAAAGCATTGCTGGTATGATTAGAGACCTTGGGCCGAGTAGCTGCAGCGCTCATTTTATATTGCCGAAAAATCGCAATGCGATTATTCGGCAATAGCGATATCGCGCGATTATTTTATATTGTAATATATCACGAATATTCTGAGCCAATCAGAGTACTCCATTCCGCATTTCTCGAAATTTTGAAATTATTTTGTATTGTAATATATCACGAATATTCTGAGCCAATGAGAGTGCTCCTTCCGCATTTCTCGAATATTCGCAATTATTGTGTATTGTAATATATCACGAATATTCTGAGCCAATCAGAGTGCTCCTTCCGCATTTGCCGAATATTCGCAATTATTGTGTATTGTAATATATCACGAATATTCTGAGCCAATCAGAGTGCTCCTTCCGCATTTCTCGAATATTCGCAATTATTTTATATTGTAATATATCACGAATATTCTGAGCCAATCAGAGTGCTCCATTCCGCATTTCTCGAATATTCGCATTCGCAATTCGCAATTCGCAATTCGCATTCGCGATAGCGAAAATTCGCAATCATTTCATTTCCAAAAAATATCACGAATATTCGTATTTAGCGAATATATGTCGAATATTCGACTATATATTCGAGATATATCGCGAATTCGAATATGGCATATTCTGCTCAACACTACTGCTAAGTTCATGGCTGGCACAGCCTTAAATTTGGAGGGTGGTCAGAGACTTGGTTACCTCTGACTGTGTTGGTTTGCCGGGTTTGGGCCTCTGTTCCAGCCATGGCTGTACTGTGAGTGACCACTATTACTGTCTGGGGTGTTGGTACCAAGCAGTTGAGTAGGGGTGTATTGGGTGTTTTTCCTCGGCAGCCAATCAGTGGGGATTGATCGCCTCACTGTGCATGCTGGGGGAGAGTACTTAAGGGACAGAAGTCATTAGTTCTGGGTCATCGATCGCTGCTCTGTCGTCCCACCACCCCCTGTGTGTGGCCCTCATGCAATCAACGCATGCTCAGAATCAAGTCGACGCATGCTCGGAAGCATTGAACTTCATTTTTCTCAGCACGTTGTTGTGTTTTACGTCACTGTGTTCTGACACGATTGTTTTTTTTTTTAACTGACGGTGTGTAGGCACAACTGATGAAAGTCAGCTTCATCGGATATCTGATGAAAAAATCCATCAGAACGTTTTCATCGGATGAACCGATCGTGTGTACAGAGCATAAGTGTAGCAATATGGTTACATTTAATGAAGGTACAGCATTTAGCAACTCACATTGTTGATGATTAAAAGAGGCACCTCTAATGCCTTGTTTCCACTGCACGGAACGGTTCGGGTCAGTAAATTTGGAGCGGTTAGAATAGGACCGGTCTATTCGCGTGAGTGTTTCCACTGCAAATCGGACTGTCAGGGACCATTCAGGTTTTAGCAAAAATTCCTAGCGCGTCCACCAATCAGTGAGATGTATTTGTAGGTCCGCCCTAATGGAACCGTTCCACTTTCTCTGGACCCACATGAGAAGCAGGACCCTTGCTGGTGCGGTACGGTTCGCTTTTATGGCACGGTTTCATAATGGAAACACCCAAAATAGCGTACCGTACCGAACCGTACCGAACCGATCCGCTCAGTGGAAACGAGGCATACGTATGCAGGCATCCGGGGTAAAGTGATCCACATAGACCGTCCTCCACACCGCTGGCTCTCACCGCTATCAGTTTGCTATTGTGACCGGGAAGACTACCCTGCAGTAGAGTGATCTGAAAGCGAAGTTTGAAGCGCAGCGTGGAAGGGATGATGTTGATGGTGGAGAGGATAATGGTCTATGTGGACATCTTTACCTTGGATGCCTGCATATTTAGATGGGCCATAAAATAAAATATCCGTATGCTGCAGCTACTCAGCACTACACATGACCCCAAATGCTGCTCTGAGTCAACATTCTGATAGTGGTTTGCTTTCTCTGACTTCATTATTGTGAGTAAAATATTGGTCATATAAAGAAATATGGGCTGGTGTGTTCTATAAGCCATAACTAATTGTTAGCCAAATGACTCCCATTGTTGGCTCAATTTCTAGCCATAAATCAGATCAACATAATTCCGCTTCCTGGTCTTCACCACAACATTGTTCAGTAAAAAGAATCTACAGTGTAGAATTCATTCACAGTCACATCCCAACTTCAGTTTCAAGGTTCCTTCTGCAAAAACCAAACCGTTCTCTTTTCACGCTTTAAACTCATACCAACACTTTGCGTCTATTCATGATACACCTCATTTTAAAAATGTTAAGAACACAATTTTTAGGTGCGTTTTACTTTTATTTTTTTCTGCCTCCTCGAGATAGACGCTGTTGGCACCCTTGGTCCACCACTCTACTGCTGCTTTGCTGTGACCACTTCTGAGCGCTCCCGGGTGACTTGCTTCCCCGCTGGGCCTGTTTTTTTTTTTTTTCTATCTGGACTTCTGTTATAATATATTCTTGTACTTGCACCTGGAATCTGTGGCCCAGATTCGATTTGGTTCGCTACTAGCGCCCAGAGGCGATTTGGTTCGCTACTAGCGCCCAGAGGCGATTTGGTTCGCATGTGCCGCGCTATATAAGTTTTTCATTCATTCATTCATTCATAAAGCAATTACGCCTGTCTAACTTGTGTTAGACAGGAGTCATTTCAAATTTCGCGCGCCGTATCACTAGTTTGAATCCTCAAACCATGATACGGCGGCTTCGGGCTTCGATCCGAGAGGCTTACATCTTCGTAAGCCTTCGGATCTACGCTGCGATATTTTTGCGGCCGCTGGGAGGAGTTCGCGTCATTTTCATGCGCCGGGATATGCAAATGTCTTTTTACGGCGATCCACGAAGATACGAGCGGTCTTCGCAATCGCTTACGTCTGGGTTTTTTTACGTACTGTTAGACCAGCTTTTTGCTGGTCTAACGGTGCGTAGCCCATGTTAAGTATGGCCGTCATTCCCGCGTCGAATTTAAATTATTATTTTTTTTTTTGCGTAACTCGTTCGGGAATAGAAATGTCCGTAAACGACGCTACTCAAACAACGAATGACGTAACGACGTGATTTCGCGCAATGCACGGCGGGAAATTTGCGAACGGAGCATGCGCAGTTCGATCGCTGCGGGAACGCGCCTATTTTAAATCCTTCATGCCCCCTACTCGTCTAGATGGATTGCGACGGGAGAAATACACTACGCCGCCGTCGTTTACTGGACAAAATCTACCTGGATTCCACGTAGAGCCAGGTAAAAAACGGCGGCGTAGTGTATTTCTGATACGCTACGAGAATCCAATTCTCTCTGAATCTGGGCCTGTGTGTTTTCTGCTGTCACATCACCTTCCCACTTCAGCCCAGGAAGAATTTACCCCCTTGCTTACCAGAGCACTTTTTGCAAATTCGGCACTGCGTCGCTTTAACTGACAATTGTGCGAGGTGGCACCCAAACAAAATTGACGTCCTTTTTTCCCCACAAACAGAGCTTTCTTTTGGTGGTATTTGACCACCTCTGCGGTTTTTATTTTTTGCGCTATAAACAAAAATAGAGCGACAAAAATGGGAGTGACAATTTTGAAAAGAAATCCAATTTTTTTACTTTTTGCTATAATAAATATCCCCCAAAAATTTATAAAAAAAAAAATGTCCTCAGTTTAGGCCAATGCGTATTCTTCTACATATTTTTGGTAAAAAAAAATAAAAAAACGCAATAAGTGTATATTGATTGGTTTGCGCAAAAGTTATAGGGCCAGATTCAGAAAGAATTAGATTCCCGCAGAGTATCAGAGATACTCTACGCTGCCGTACTTTACCTGGCTCTAGGAGGAGTTCAGAGAGATTTTGGCCCGCAAGGTACGGCGGCGTAGTGTATTTCTCCCGGCGGAATCAAACTACGCGAATAGGGGGCGTGAGGCATTTAAATTAAGCGCGTCCCCGCGGCGATCGAACTGCACATGCTCCGTTCAGAAATTTCCCGCCGTGCATTGCGCGAAATCACGTCGTTACGTCATTTTTTGAGTAGCGTCGTTTACGGACATTCCTATTCCCGGACGACTTACGCAAAATATAAAAAATAAATTGAAAGTCGACGTGGGAACGACGGCCATACTTAACATGGGCCGCGTAACGTTAGACCAGCTATTAGCTGGTTTAACTTTACGTAGCGAAAAAATGACGTACGCGATTGCGAACGACGCTCGTAACTTCGTGGATCGCCGTAAAAAGCTCATTTGCATACCCCGACGCTGAAAACGACGCGAACTCCACCCAGCGGCCGCAAAAAGATCGCATCGTAGATCCGAAGGCGTACAAAGACGTAAGCCTGTCAGATCGAAGCCCAACGCCGCCGTATCATGGTTTGAGGATTCAAACTAGTGATACGGCGTGTAATTTGAAAGTACTCCTGTCTAACATCAGTTAGACAGGCATAATTGCTCTCTGAATCTGGCCCATAGCGTCTACAAAATAGGGGATAGTTGTACTGCATTTTTTTTTTTTATTATTATTTTACTAGTAATGCACGACATGTAAAAAACGTTTTTCAGCATGTAGAAAAAACTATATTTTTCCCAACTTCATCATTAAAACTACGTTGCCCACACACAGTCGTTTAAAAAAAAAATGCTCTAGCAAAGAGCGGTGGTGTACAACACGTACGACGGCACTATAAAGGGGAAGTTGCATTTGGATGACGTCATCCTTTAGCTGATTCCTTGTTAGTAAAAGACGATTCGCACTTTTCTGTCTGTTACAGCGTGATGAATGTGCTTACTCCATTACGAACGATAGTTTTACCATAACAAGCGTTCCCGTCTCATAACTTGCTTCTGAGCATGCGCGGGTTTTTAACGTCGTTTTAGCCCACACACGATAGTTTTTTACAACCAAAAAAACGACATTAAAAAATGTAGCATGTTCGAATTTTTTTTTGTCGTTTTTTAGAACCCGAAAAATAATGTGAAGCCCACACACGATCGTTTTAAATTACATTTTTTAAAACATATTTTTTTACATGCCGAAAAATGATCGTGTGTACGTGGCATAATGGTGGCGATGACATTGCGGATGGACATATCGGACACTTTTGACGCATTTTTGGGACCATTCACATTTATACAGCGATTAATGCTATAAACTGCACTGATTACTGTATAAATGTAACTGGCAGGGAAGGGGTTAACACTAGGGGGTGCTGAAAGGGTTAAATGTATTACCTAATGTGTGATTCTAACTGTAGGGGGAGGGTCTGACAGGGTCTGACAGGACCGTGGATCTGTGTGTTTACACACACAGATCCACAGTCCTACCGTGATTGCAGGCAATCGCGGGTGCCCAGTGGACATCGCTGCCGCCGGGCATGTGCATGCCCCCCCCCCCCAGATGGCCGGGAAGCCCAGGAAGTCATATGAAGTCCACCCAGGATAGGAGATCCCATCTGTGGATGTCATATGACAATGGGCGGTAGGGAAGTGGTTAAAGAGGAACTAAACCCTCCTATCCTTTACAGCTTAGGAAGCTGCCATTTTGGCCTCTTTTGATCTGCGTTTGCCATGTTACTGCACTAGAGATCAGTTATGACTCCAGCTATTTAATGGTTTGACCGTTTGGTTAAGAACACAAGCAACTGTAAGGCCACGTACACACGACCAAGAAACTCGACGGGCGAAACACATAGTTTTCCCCCGTCGAGTTCCTTGTTCGGCTGTCAAAAAAATCATCGAGCCAAATTTTCCCATTGCCCGTCGAGGAAATAGAGAACATGCTCTCTTTTTGGCTCGACGAGTTCCTCGGCAGTTTTCTTGGCGAAAAGTGTACACACGACCGGTTTCCTCGCAGAATACGTCTCCCATCGAGTTTCTTGCTGAATTCTGCCGAGGAAACCGTTCGTGTGTACGTGGCCTGACAGTAATTATTCATGGCATGCCTTGAACTGAAAGCAGAACTTTACTGACCTCCAGTCTAGCGATGTGGTGTCCTACAGCTCCCCTTCAGCCGCTGACATCTTTGAAAGTTCGGCTTCCAGTTATCGATTCTCGCTCCCGTGCATGCGCAAGAGTCCAGTCAGTTACGGTGGTTTTAACCATTTTTTTGGCCACCAGCGGGGGTTAAAAGTGTCCCGGTACAGATGACGGTAAAGCGTTGCTAAAAACCGACATTGCCCGCGCCCCAGTGCAAAAAGATGGTGATTTTGCCAGGCTGACTCCAGATAAAAAAAGGACAGGCAAACTGATGGCTCCACATAAGATCCAGTGTAAATTGAGCTAAAAGTGACTGCTAACAAAAGTTGTTGAATGAATGAAAAGCTAAAATGCGCTTTAGGGAATATATCCCAGACAGATCCACTCTGGTTATAATGGACTCAGATACCCTTGGCTACCTTGATTCCACTCACAGTATCAGGGGGCATATATAATATAAAAACTCACAAGGGGTAATATACTAAAGGAAAATATACTTTACACTGCAAGGGGAAGCTCTGCTGATTTTGTCATCCAATCATGTGCAAGCTAAAATGCTGTTTTTTCTTTTCCTTGCATGTCAACCTCAGATCTACAGCGACTGCACTTTTCAAGTGCGCTTGCAGTACACTTGTAGTGCAAAGTGGATTTTCCTTTAGTAAATAACCTCCACAGTGCAGTATGTAATAATGAAGATGTATTAAAAGCACACTGATTACACCAGGGGTCTCAAACTCAAATTATCTGGGGGCCACTGGAGGTATAAGCTGGGTGAGGCTGGGCCGCATCAAGTATTGGACCAAAATGTCACAGATTGCGCCCCTGCCGCCCCTAATGTTCACTCTCCAGGACAGTCCCTATGACCCTGGCTGCAGTCACATACACACACTCACTCTTCTCCATTCTTCTTTCGGCACTGCCAGCCAATCACATAGATTAGCGCTCAGTCTATTAGGGCAGTGAGCCAATATTCGCTCAGCCCTGATAGGCTGAGCTCTTGTTCCACCCACAGAAATTTCCTATCAGGGCTGAGCGAATATGGTTTCACATACATATAATGCCCCCATCATGTGCCCCTCACATATAATGCCCCATCATGCGCCCCTCACCATCCACCAATAACACCCCCCACCAGCAGTAGCACCGCCATCATCCACCAGCAACACTCCCATTCCCCCTACCCCCCTGTGGTAATAGCATGAGCTGACAGATGTTGGGGGGTGCTACTGCTGAAGGGGGGTTTGGATGATTGAGATCCACCAGCAACACCCCCCCCCCCATCCACCTTACCCCCCTGTGGTAATAGAATGAGCTGACGGATGATGGGGGTACTACTGCTGGGGTAGGGGGGGTGTTGTTGGATGATTGGGATGCTATTGCCAGGGCAGTAGCACCCCCACCATCCACCAGAAACACCCCCAATCGCCCTACCCCCCTGTGGTAATAGCATGAGCTGACGGATGATGGGGGTGCTACTGCTGGGGGGGGGGGGTGTTGGATGATTGGGATGCTACTGCAAGGGCAGTAGCACCCTCATGTTATTACCACAGGGGGGGGGGCTGTTGCTGGTGAATGATTAGGGTGCTACTGTTCATCAACACCCCCCAACCCCCCAGCAGTAGCACCCCCATCATCCACAAGCAACACCCCCCATTCCCCCTACCACCCTGTGATAAAAGCATCAGCTGAAAGATTATGGGCACAGTGGCTGGGTTTTGATGGGCACAGTAGCTGCGTTTTGATGGGCACAGTAGCTGCATTTTGATGGGCACAGTAGCTGCGTTTTGATGGGCACAGTGGCTGCATTTTGATGGGTACAGTGGCTGCAGTTTGGACAGGCACAATGGCTGTGTTTTTATGGGCACAGTAGCTGCATTTTGATGGGCACAGTGGCTGCAGTTTGATGGGAACAGTGGCTGCAGTTTGACGGGGCACAGTGGCTACATTTGGACGGGCACAGTGGCTACATTTGAATGGGCAAAGTGGCTGGATTTTGATGGGCACAGTGGCTACATTTGGATGGGCACAGTGGCTGGATTTTGATTGGCATAGTGGCTGGATTTTGATGGGCACAGTGGCTGCGTTTGGATGGGCACAGTGGCTACATTTAGATGGGCAAAGTGGCTGCATTTTGATGGGCACAGTGGCTGCAGTTTGATGGGAACAGTGGCTGCAGTTTGACGGGGCACAGTGGCTACATTTGGACGGGCACAGTGGCTACATTTGAATGGGCAAAGTGGCTGGATTTTTATGGGCACAGTGGCTACATTTGGATGGACACAGTGGCTGGATTTTGATGGGCATAGTGGCTGGATTTTGATGGGCACAGTGGCTGCGTTTGGATGGGCACAGTGGCTACATTTAGATGGGCAAAGTGGCTGCAGTTTGATGGGCACAGTGGCTGCAGTTTGGACGGGCACAGTGGCTGGGTTTTGATGGGCACAGTAGCTGCGTTTTGATGGGCACAGTAGCTGCATTTTGATGGGCACAGTAGCTGCGTTTTGATGGGCACAGTGGCTGCATTTTGATGGGTACAGTGGCTGCAGTTTGGACAGGCACAATGGCTGTGTTTTTATGGGCACAGTAGCTGCATTTTGATGGGCACAGTGGCTGCAGTTTGATGGGAACAGTGGCTGCAGTTTGACGGGGCACAGTGGCTACATTTGGACGGGCACAGTGGCTACATTTGAATGGGCAAAGTGGCTGGATTTTGATGGGCACAGTGGCTACATTTGGATGGGCACAGTGGCTGGATTTTGATTGGCATAGTGGCTGGATTTTGATGGGCACAGTGGCTGCGTTTGGATGGGCACAGTGGCTACATTTAGATGGGCAAAGTGGCTGCATTTTGATGGGCACAGTGGCTGCAGTTTGATGGGAACAGTGGCTGCAGTTTGACGGGGCACAGTGGCTACATTTGGACGGGCACAGTGGCTACATTTGAATGGGCAAAGTGGCTGGATTTTTATGGGCACAGTGGCTACATTTGGATGGGCACAGTGGCTGGATTTTGATGGGCATAGTGGCTGGATTTTGATGGGCACAGTGGCTGCGTTTGGATGGGCACAGTGGCTACATTTAGATGGGCAAAGTGGCTGCAGTTTGATGGGCACAGTGGCTGCAGTTTGGACGGGCACAGTGGCTGCGTTTGGATGGGCACAGTGGCTGCGTTTGGACGGGCACAGTGGCTGCGTTTGGACGGGCACAGTGGCTACGTTTGGACGGGCACAGTGGCTACATTTGGATGGACACAGTGGTTGCATTTAATGGCACACAGTATGAATTACTACTTACACAGCCAGGTCAGATGTAGTAGTCAGCAAGGCAGGCACTGCAATAGGCAAATTACAATCATTCAGATTTAGACAGTGACTGTCTGTCAGACCACCAGGCAGAAGGCAAGGCACTAAGGCAGGCTCTATCAGGCGGCAGCTCGGCTCTGTAATACTGTGCTCGCTCCTCTCCCTCTTAGCCACGCTGCCTGTCTGAAGATGGCAGAGGTGGAGCCGAGCGAAGCTAAATCTCCAGCCGCAGAGGCGGCTCGCTGTGGATGCTGGGGCGGCCGTGGGCTGAGCTCAGTCTGACGTCATGACGTCACGTCGTCACTTGATCCCGCTCGCTCGGCTCTCAGCTTCTCAGATTGCTTCAGCGCCGGCGGCGGGTCGCTCCGTTTAAAAAAAAAAAAGGTTCAGCGGCGAGGCGCCTCTTCTCTGCCAGCGCCCACTGCACCCCGTATAGGATCGGCCCTGTGTCAATGGGCCGCAAAATCTCGGTCTGCGGGCCGCAACTGGCCCGCGGGCCGGGAGTTTGAGACCCCTGGATTACACTGACATTTCTCAAGATAAAAGCATGCGTTTCTGTATACAATAGCTGCAGCTAAACCAAAAGACTCGGCAACAAAGTCCCTACAGCTGGTGACCGCTGTACGTGGTGACGTTACATGGTATTGCACAGAGCAGTTCCTTACCACCCTTCTGGAGTTCCCCACCGACACTCTCTGTGCCTTCTTTTTCCAACTGCTGCAAAGGGGGCACTCCCCAGACAGGCTGTGTGCATCCACTGACACACACAGCGTGGCTCAGTCAAGCCCCTTGCTACCTCCTCACAGGATGTGATTGATAGTAGCAGGAGCCTATGGCTGTTGCCTGTGTCTCCTGTAACATCAGGAAGAAAAGGAGTGGTGCTGGAGCTGGGACACAGCTGGATCAGTAAGAGGAGTCAGGTAAGTGTTTAGGGAAAGTGGAAAATGTAGCTCTAAAAATACCAACATTGGGCAATGAACCTAATGTTATATGTAAATAATAAATTATATAAAAAAGCTATCACAGATAACATTAAATATGAAACAATAAAAACCAAAGTGGAAAAACGGCCCAAAGGTGAATTAATCCTGTGGTAAGTAAAGTCCACCATAAGAAGTTGTTGTTCCAAAGTGGGGTACAGTGGCCTTAACAGGCACGTGAAATCTCAGAGATGGTATATCCTAGGTCAGAAAAATGGGGGTTTTCTTGAAAACCGACTATCATCCATAAGATAAAAATATGTGATTACAGAATAAAAGCAATGTGGGAAGCAGAAAGCCAAACCCGACATGTTTCGTCCAAATGGATTTCAACTGGGGCATTTGTTAAGGGAAAGAGGGAGGGAAACAGGTAAAGTCTTCTTTAAGCCTATAATCAGGCTTACCTGTAGGTACAATGAATACCCCCTATATGTGCACCGTTTAGGAGCTATTCACATTTGTAGCAGCTGGCAACGTCACCTGTACATGCAGACTAAGTGTGTGCTGTCCATTCAAAGTGCTATGCCGCAATCGTAACTCCCATGAGCATGCATCTTCGTGGTCCGACCATTCAAAGGGCCAGAGTGCACAAACCAAGATGGAAAACCAGGCGAAGATGGAAGCTTTGTCAGTGGTGACAGCTCACCAATGGAGAGATACGCTTTACAGCCAAGTCTGTCATAATGTGCTGGTATATGGTGTATACTAGCACATTACAGGGGAACCTTTTTTTTTTTTTTTTACAGCAAAGTTTACTACAGCTTTAAGTAAAACAATACATAATGTTCTGTCCATAAGCAAATATAAAAATGAAAGCCAGTGATGACTCTACATTGAATCACTCTGAATTCTCTTGGCTCAGAGGCCATGAGTCAGAAATCACTGGCACTGCAATGACTGTATTCCCCCAAACAATACTTTGTGAAAGTCGTGACACAGATGAGATTGCTAATGGTCCACTTCTGGCCAGTCAGACATATGAAGAATGAAATACGTTCACATCTCCGTGATCACACGATTGTTTGCTGCTTACAATACAAGAGACGTGCAGTTCAGTGGTAAAGGTCAAGCGGAAAAAAGGAATCAGCAAAAGTTTGAAAAATGGGATTTTAATATGGTTCAAAAGAAAAAAAAAAGAGAGAATAAGAATCACACAAAAAAATTGGCTGAAATGAAATCCAATAGTTACATTAATACACAGACTATTACTTTATTGAATGAATAATACAACTAATGTTACAACTAATATTAAGCAGATGTTGTAGGAGAAAGTTTCTTAAGAAAACATGAATGTGCTGTGATAAATTATTGGCTGACCTTGGCTGACAAACCAGGAGTAACATAGAGAGATGAAACATTTATTTGCCATTTCCATGTTTTTACATCTATAGTTAAAGGGGAACTAAACTCTTTTCTTCAACATTACTAGGGATGCACCGAAACCATTTTTTTTTTACAAGTGTAGCGCCCCCTTGCTTTTTGCATGGGCGCTGTGTTTAAAACTAGTTGGACTGGGAGAGCTAGGTTGCTCCCAGTTGTGATTTGTTTAGGTTATTGACCTATGTCATTCCGGAAAGGTCCATTGGCTCGGACTGCATTCTGGGGATGTTGTTTCATCCCTGGCCGGCAGTGGGAGCCGGTGGGATTTCTGGCAGATGGAGTCTTCCTCAGCAGCCAATTGGAGAGTTTTCTCCTCGCTGGGCATGCTGGGGAGGGGTATATCTGGGACCTGGGTCAGTGCTTCGGGGTTCTTCTTCTTCACGTGTGCGGGGTCTCGGACTTGGGGTGCGGCATCCACCTTCAGTGTGTGCGCGCCCATGGACCCCACCGGCACGGCCCGCCTGGGTAGGTTCCTGGGCCTTCCTGAGTCTCAGTCGGAGACAAGAATCAAGGGGCCCCAGCGAGTTACTGGGTCTCCGAAGCTTAAGAGAATCCCAGACGGGGATTCGGTGACCGGGATGCTGGCAGGTATGCTCTACTGCCGCCCCGGTGACCTACGCGGAAAAACTACTGGGAGGATTCTCTCTGTTCGCACATTTAGTCTATCCAAATTAACTGGCCTGTGGCAGAGGCCTAGAGCCGGGCCTGTGAGAGAGACCCGTTCCTCCCAACCAAGATTCGAGGTGGCGCCTCGGCTGTCAGGTCTGTGTGAGAGACACCTGTCCGGGGACACCTTACCCACTCAGTCTCATAGAAGTGGCGACGTGTGAAAGTTTGTGCTACTAAGGGCTGATCTGCCTTGTGTATATCCAGGCCTGACATCGAAAGTTTCTCTTCTCTCATCAACCTATTCTTCCTTCACCAAAGTTGATGTTGGCTAATGTTGGCCTGGAATTAAAGCATTGAGAAAATCTTTATTGACTGTGTGGACCTCCGTTTACTGCTAGATCCTTCTGGTGCATTCCTAGACCAAGCTGGGGTAACTTAATTTGCCGATCCCAAATCCAACCAGCGGCTCCTTCGGGGGTAAGCGCTACAAAAGTACTGGTACTAGTACTGATACTTTTAAAAAAAACCATTGCCGATACCAATTACTGATACCTACCGCAACTGTTTTGTTTACACTTCAGTTGTCAGCAATGGTACAAAGCATTGAAAAGTTATTTACAAATTAAATTCATTATTTTTTTACATTTTGTGCATTTTTCAATGTGAAACGCGTAAATATATATTAAAGGTTTAAAAAAAATTAACAAACAAAGCAAACAAAAAAAGTTTTAATTATTAATAGTTTAGAAAAATCATCATAAAAATAATAACTAAATGGAGAAGGAGAATAAGGAGTTAATGAAGCCGATTAGAGTAAATTAAGGCTTAATAAGTGGTTAAACAAATGAACATTTATTAATAATAATATACATATATATATATATATATATATATATATATATATATATATATATACACACACATATATATATTATATATATTTTTTAACTTGACAGTTTGCTTTAAACTGACTTCATCTGCAGATCGAAGTTCATCCCTTTGATCTGTAGATGAATAAACAGAAAGATACAAAAAGAAACAATGTGGTAGATTTACTTAAAGCGGAACTTCAGTAATTTTTTTCATCTTTCTATCTTTTAAATCTTCTGCCCTTGTTGTTGTTTTAACTTTGGCTAGCAAAACATTTTTTTTCTGCCAGTAAATACCTTATACAGCCCACTTCCTGTTTCTTGTCTGGTAAAAAGCCTAAGCTTATGACATCATGCACAGCTCTCTCTCTTTCACTCTCGTGGGAGTTTGCCAGGAAGAGAGGGGAGATGGAGGTGTGCCTATGAGTGTCTGTGTAAATCCAGGAATGAACAGGCAGCAGCTTCAGCTGCCCAAAGTTAAAATGGATGTAGCCAGACTCAGTGGAGGGAGATTTCTGCAGCATATTTGCAAGTACAGAATCACAGTATATATATATAAAATAATATGCAATATGGTCAATGCTGCAAGGATGTGTGTTCCAGTGCACTGGTGGTCGACATCCCTGCCTTCAGTGACAGAATGGATTCAGCAAATCAACCGTGTGGCAGAGATGGAGGAGCTGACCTATATCACAAGGTGCTTTGGGGTGGGGGGGGGGGGGTGGGGGGCAGGGCTAATATACCATAAATAAAGTGTATGTATATATTAAAACATAGAGGGTAAAATAAGGTAAATATATTTCTAAAGGTCTTATTGACATTGAAATTTGTACCACATGTCAGTAACAAATCATACAATCCATACATACAAAGAAACCAAAACAAATAAATTCAGAAATTAAGTTATGTGTAATAAAATGGAATGATCCAGGGGAAATGCACGCTAAGGCCTCTTTCACACTGAGGCGTATTTTAGGCGGTTTAGCGCATAAATAACGCCTTAAATAATCCAGCATTCTCAATGTGAAAGGCATAGGGCTTTCACACTGAGGTGATGCGCTGGCAGGAGGAAAAAAAATCTCCTGCAAGCAGCATCTTTAGAGCTGTGAGAGGAGCGGTGTGTATACCGCTCCTTCCCATTGAAATCAATGGGAAACCGCGGTAATATCGCACATTGTGGGCGGTATTAGCCCTTTTTCGGCTGCTAGCGGGGGTTAAAAACGGCACCGCTAGCGGCCGAATATCGCGTTAAATACGATGGTATAGCGGCGCTTAAAATCACAACGCTATACCGCCACCACACCTCACATGCCCAGTGTGAAAGGGGCTTAACTGAAATGTATTTAGTATGTTGTACAAATCCTTTTGTTGGTAATGACAGCTCCTGTGTGGAGAAACTAGTTGCATGCGGTGCTCATGTGGCATTTTGGGCCATTCTTTCACACGTCTTCAAATTTTGAAGGTTCCGTGAGCCTCTTCTATGAATTCCAATCTTTAATTCTTTCCATAGATTTTCTATTGGATTCAGGTCAGGTGATTGGCTGGGTCATTCCAGAAGCTTTTTTTTCTTTCTTTGAAACCAATTGAGAGTTTCCTTGGCTTTGTGTTTGGAATCATTGTCTTTCTGAAATGTCCTCCCTCGTTTCATCTTCATCATTCTGGTAGATGGCAGCAGATTTTTATCAAGAATATCTTGGTAAGCTTTTCCATTTATCTTTCCTTTAATGATATGAAATTTGCCACTACCGTATGCTGAAAAACAGCCCCACACCATGATGTTCCCACCTCCAAACTTCACTGCGGGTATGGGGGTGTTTTGGGTTGATATGCAATTTGGCCTCCAAACATGGTGTGTATTATGGCATCTAAAGAGTTAAGCCCCGTACACACGGCCGAGAACCTCGACGGGCGGAACACATCGTTCCGCCCGTCGAGGTTCTCGGCCGGCCGTCAGATTCGGCGACCAGCCCGTCGGGAAAGGCAACCAGCCATTCATCCCGACGGGCCATCGAGCAAATAGAGAACCTGCTCTCTATTTGCTCGACGGGTTTCCCGACGGGCTGGGCTCGCCGAATCCGTACACACGGCTGAGGTTCTCGGCAGAATGAGGATCCCAGCGAGGTTCTCGCTGGTTTCTGCCGAGAACCTCGGCCGTGTGTACGGGGCCTTACATTTTGGTCTCATCTGACCAGACTATATTCTCCCATTATTTTACAGGCTTGTCTAAATGTTTTGCAGCAAACTTTAAATTAGCTTTTACATGCTTTTTCTTCAGCAATGAAGTCTTGAGTGGTGAGCGTGCACACAGGCCATGCCGGGTGAGTGCATTACTTGTTATTTAAAACAATTGTACCTGCTAATTCCAGTTCTTTCTGAAGCTCTCCACAAGTGGCCCTTGGCTCTTGGCAAACTCTTCTGATAATTCTTTTCATTCCTTTGTCAGAATCTTGCGAGGAGCACCTGGTCGTGGCCTGTTTATGGTGAAATGGTGTTCTTTCCACTTCTGGATTATGGCCCCAACAGTGCTTACTGGAATATTCAGAAGTTTAGAAAATCTTCTGTAACCAATGCCATCAGTAAGTTTTGCAACAATAAGGTTGCGAAGGTCTTAAGAGAGCTCTTTGCTTTCACCCATCGTGAGATGTTCTTGTGTGACACCTTGGTAATGAAACAATTTTATAAACCATCAACTGAGACTGAATCAGCTGATATTAATTTGCACTAATAAGGGGCAGGATTGCTTTCTAATTACTGACAGATTTTAGCTGGTGTCTTGGTTTTTCATGCCTTTTTGCACCTCCCTTTTCTTCAGGTGTTCAATACTTTTTCTCTGTGTCATTCCATTTTATTACACATAACTTAAAGGGGTTGTAAAGGTAATTTTCTTTTCCCTAAATAGCTTCATTTACCTTAGTGCAGTCCTCCTTCACTTGCCTCATCCTTATATTTTGCTTTTAAATGTCTTTATTTCTTCTGAGAAATCCTCACTTCCTGTTCTTCTGTCTGTAACTACACACCGTAATGTGAGGCTTTCTCCCTGGTGTGGAGAAAGCCTCTTGAGGGGGGAGGAGGCGAGCAGGAAGTGTCAGGACACTCTCTACTTTGCAGATAGAGAAATGAGCTGTGTGTTAGTGGGCGTCCTGACACTCCTGCTCGCCCCCTCCCCCCTCAAGAGGCTTTCTTCAAACCAGCGAGAAAGTCTTGCATTACTGTGTGGAGTTACAGACAGAAGAACAGGAAGTGAGGATTTCTCAGAAGAAATAAGGACATTTAAAAGCAAAATGGAAGGATGAGGTAAGTGAAGGAGGAAAATAAGGTAAAGGAAGCTATTTAGGGATTTTTTTTTACCTTTACAACCCCTTTAATTTCTGAATAGATTTGTTTTGTTTTCTTTGTATGTTTGGATTCCATTGCTTGTTACCAACATGTGGTGAAAATGTCATGTCAATAGCAACTTTAGAGATATATTTACCTAGAAAAATATTGATGTGTTCAATACTTATTTTACCTGCTATATATATATATACACACACACCGTATACTATTTGTCTTCTCCCTTAGTTTCGCTCCTTCACACAGCAAATGTGACCCCAGAACTGTTGGAGAGAGGGACAGAGTAGCAAATACACCAAGCAAATACAGCATGCAGGCACCCAATGTCCTCCTTATCAATTGATGACATCATCGGTTGTTAGGACGCCAGTGACTGGCCCACATGGTGCCCAAGGTTGTAATGCTGCACAATAAAAACCTGGCTTTGTTGGCAATTTTTATGCATTTTTTTCATTGCACCCCTGAAAAACCAAGTTGGTTTCCCAGGGTGCCTCTGGTTAAAAATGTCTTATGTAGGTAGAGGAACGTAGGCATCCAGCAAATCCAGGAGTTTCAGGAGGCAGAGTCAGTACAGGAATCACTGCCTGCAGGCAGCAAGGTACCATGGGATATGTAGTCCCTAGATATATTATCATTATCATTGGCTCCGGTGAAATATCTAGGGTGAACGATGCATGTAATAGCAGTAAAGGAATGTCCACAAGTAGGAAGTCTCTTTTATATGTCCTCTTTATTACCCAGCCGGGTAAAAACAGTTAACAAGTGACGGAAAGGATAGATAAAGGTTGGAAGGAGAACAGCAGATTCAGGTCTTGGATATAGAAACAGTCCTGTTTCCATCAACCGTTAGATTTACTTTCGCCACTCCAGCCTGAGTGGGTATAGCGTACCTGGACAGGTCTCTCTCACCGACCTGGCAGCCAGAGTATCACTCGGAACTTGAGAAGGAGTATCTCTCACAGACCCTTGCAGGGGAACTTCAGGAAAAGCACCTCTGCCACAGGCCTTCTCCGAGTGTAGATATGGAGGAGTAAAGTAAAGTAAAGTTTTGCCTGAACCTTCCTTCAACGTCGCCCAGGTACCCACTGAGAGAGGAATCAATCCCTCAGTGTCCAGTACCTTGATCCCCGATGGTTCGTCTCAATACTGTTGGACCGCCAGCCTTTCAATGGCGCTCCTCAAGTGGACTCCCCACCGAACAGCCAAACTTGCTTGGGATCTTTAAAAGTGATCACTGGGTTCCCGCCCCTGCTTGGATGTTCCAGGCCCCACATGGCCAAGAAACCAGTAACACCACGTAGCACACACGCCCTGGCCAGGTAGGCCATAACGCTAGGGGCGCGGTGATGTGGTCACCCTAAATGTGGGTGCAACACTCGAGAGAGAACCATCCAAAAATGGCGTCTGTCTCATAAGTACCCTCTCCCAGCATGCCCAGCGAAGCCCAGGCCTCCTGATTGGTCGCTTGGAGAGAACACCCGAACCTTAGCTTCCACTGCTGCCACCTGTCGTCCTGGGGTGAAACAAAACCCCAGGCACAACAGAATGAGCCCACAGCACAACCGAGCTGAAACAGAGAGCTTTACAATAATTGGAATTGAGATCAGAGTCACTTACACTCTGATCATCCCCTTAAATTTACTAGCACCTGTACTTGGAAGTACATGGGCGCTACACAAGAATCAAACTTTTTCTGTATCAGTAACAACTGCTGATCAAACAGAAGGACATCACATATGCATAACAGATGCATTGTAGGTGAACGTACAACACATTACAAATGCATCTTAAACACTAGGGTTGTCCCGATACCGATACCAGTATCGGTATCGGGACCGATTCCGAGTATTTGCGGGAGTACTTGTACTCCCGCAAATACCCCCGATACCGAAATAGAATACTCCCCCCCCCCCTGCCGCCAACGAAAACTTGTAATGCTCGATGTGTTGCACCGGGATTAACCCAGCAGCAGCGGCGGCGGTATAATCAGAGGAGCCGGAGGTATGGGGGACATGACATGGCTGCAATATGTGGGGGACATGACATGGCTGCAATATGTGGGGGACATGACATGGCTGCAATATGTGGGGGACATGACATGGCTGCAATATGTGGGGGACATGACATGGCTGCAATATGTGGGGGACATGACATGGCTGCAATATGTGGGGGACATGACATGGCTGCAATATGTGGGGGACATGACATGGCTGCAATATGTGGGGGACATGACATGGCTGCAATATGTGGGGGACATGACATGGCTGCAATATGTGGGGGACATGACATGGCTGCAATATGTGGGGGACATGACATGGCTGCAATATGTGAGGGACATGACATGACTGCAATATGTAGGGGACATGACATGGCTGCAATATGTGGGGAACATGACATGGCTGCAATATGTGGGGGACATGACATGGCTGCAATATGTGGGGGACATGACATGGCTGCAATATGTGGGGGACATGACATGGCTGCAATATGTGGGGGACATGACATGGCTGCAATATGTGGGGGACATGACATGGCTGCAATATGTGGGGGACATGACATGGCTGCAATATGTGGGGGACATGACATGGCTGCAATATGTGGGGGACATGACATGGCTGCAATATGTGGGGGACATGACATGGCTGCAATATGTGGGGGACATGACATGGCTGCAATATGTGGGGGACATGACATGGCTGCAATATGTGGGGGACATGACATGGCTGCAATATGTGGGGGACATGACATGGCTGCAATATGTGGGGGACATGACATGGCTGCAATATGTGAGGGACATGACATGGCTGCAATATGTAGGGGACATGACATGGCTGCAATATGTGGGGAACATGACATGGCTGCAATATGTGGGGGACATGACATGGCTGCAATATGTGGGGGACATGACATGGCTACAATATGTGGGGGACATGACATGGCTGCAATATGTGGGGGACATGACATGGCTGCAATATGTGGGGGACATGACATGGCTGCAATATGTGGGGGACATGACATGGCTGCAATATGTGGAGGACATGACATGGCTGCAATATGTGGGGGACATGACATGGCTGCAATATGTGGGGGACATGACATGGCTGCAATATGTGGGGGACATGACATGGCTGCAATATGCGGGGGACATGACATGGCTGCAATATGTGGGGAACATGACATGGCTGCAATATGTGGGGGACATGACATGGCTGCAATATGTGGGGGACATGACATGGCTGCAATATGTGAGGGACATGACATGACTGCAATATGTAGGGGACATGACATGGCTGCAATATGTGGGGGACATGACATGGCTGCAATATGTGGGGGACATGACATGGCTGCAATATGTGGGGGACATGACATGGCTGCAATATGTGGGGGACATGACATGGCTGCAATATGTGGGGGACATGACATGGCTGCAATATGTGGGGGACATGACATGGCTGCAATATGTGGGGGACATGACATGGCTGCAATATGTGGGGGACATGACATGGCTGCAATATGTGGGGGACATGACATGGCTGCAATATGTGGGGGACATGACATGGCTGCAATATGTGGGGGACATGACATGGCTGCAATATGTGGGGGACATGACATGGCTGCAATATGTGGGGGACATGACATGGCTGCAATATGTGAGGGACATGACATGACTGCAATATGTAGGGGACATGACATGGCTGCAATATGTGGGGAACATGACATGGCTGCAATATGTGGGGAACATGACATGGCTGCAATATGTGGGGGACATGACATGGCTGCAATATGTGGGGGACATGACATGGCTGCAATATGTGGGGGACATGACATGGCTGCAATATGTGGGGGACATGACATGGCTGCAATATGTGGGGGACATGACATGGCTGCAATATGTGGGGGACATGACATGGCTGCAATATGTGGGGGACATGACATGGCTGCAATATGTGGGGGGACATGACATGGCTGCAATATGTGGGGGGACATGGCTGCATTTGGGGACACGTTTAAAAAAAGTATCGGTATTCGGTATCGGCGACTACTTGAAAAAAAGTATCGGTACTTGTACTCGGTCCTACAAAAGTGGTATCGGGACAACCCTATTAAACACAATTCCCGGTTTCCTGAAAGCACCTAAAAAGTGTGCGTGTTTGTAATTTTAAAATGTGCTTGAATGGTTGTGGTCACAAGCCCTAATATGGTAAAACCCAAACTAGTATGGAAAATACCCTCGGTCAAAATGAACTGGAGTCTCTTGCTGAATAGAAGGTTTACAAATATAGAGGAACTGCACAGTAACCTCAGCCGTGAGAACAATGAGGAAATAAGAATTGGGAAATGCCACCGTCCGTCTATACCAATTTCTAGTCACCACACTACAGTGTGAATATACAGTAACAGATGCTTAAAGTAGAACTATAGGCAAACCTAATTTTTTCATTTTGGATGAAGCAAGGGAGAGCTATAACCCTGCTCAGACTTTTTTGTTTTCGTCATCTGTGCCCCATTGCAGAGATTTCCCTTCACATCCTGTCCCATAGCCAAACAGGAAGTGAGAGGAAATACCTAGAAATTAGGTCACCAGAACTAGTAAGCCCATTGGAAGATTTCCCCTCTATTACTTTTCTGGGGACAACCCAAAATGTTACTTTCACTTTCAATGATAATGGTAAACAGGACAAATAGAGAGGGGAATCCCCCAATGGGGGCACAGGCAGCAATTAAAACTGACAAGTGTTCTGATCCCTCTCCACTCTATTCAATGTGGAGTTTGTTTGCATTTGGACAGCTCAGATGTGCGAACATAAGGTGGTTTGCAACTTAAATACCGCCTCGTTCTTTTGGTGTCATATTTTTGGATATGATCCAGTGGTCCTTGTATATCACGAAGGGCAATTAACACAGATAATTTGTGGTTCCCACTTTAGCTGAAGGAGTGCTCTCACTAAGAATGTCTAAATAATAAGTGGTGTAAATCCCTGAAAAAGATTTTGCTTATATATTTCGAAACACGTTGGTTATCCCTATCTACCAATAACCATTGGCATCTGCATATCAATGGTGGAACAGCAAGTAGTTGGGGAATACCACTTCAGGACTATCAAACCTTGTATAATTGTACAATATAATGTAAAGTGATGGAGACAGCTTTGGTATACTATGTTTACATTGGCGACAGTTTTTTATTCTAATCAATGCAATTTTTATTAAATATGAAAATAAATATTTATTTTAAATAATAAAGTTCTTCTTTGAAATTGGCTTAAAAATCACAATTTAGAGATCAAAACACAATCAAAAAGGCAAACTTATCCTTTAACCACTTCAGATCCACTCTATAGGCGAAAGAAGGCTACACTCTTACCACGTTGTCAGCCAATGACAGCTGATCATGTGATGTAAACAGAGACGCTAATCGGCTATTTTTTCTCCTCACAATGATAGTGTGAGGAGAAAAAAAATAGCCAATCACCGGTGGCTGTCAGAGGGACATCGGTCCCGATGAAGGAGAGGAGCCACTTAAATAACAGTGCTGCCTACCAATCACCACCAGCGCCACCTATCAGTGTCCACAGTGCCACCCATCAGTGCCCACAGTTCCGCCTACAGTGCCCACAGTGCCACCCATCAGAGCCCAAAGTGTCGCCTACCAGTGCCGCCAATCAGTGTCACCTCCCAGTGCCGCCAGTGTCACCTACCAGTGCCGCCCATCAGTGTCCACTACCAGTGCTCATCAGTGTCACCTATCAGTGCCCCCCATCAGTGCCACCCATCAGTGACCATCAGTGCATCTTATCTGTGCCCATCAGTGCCGCCTTATCTGTGCCCATCAGTGCCGCCTTATCTGTGACTATCGGTGCCCACTAGTGCTGCCTCATCCGTGCATATTAATGAAGGTGAACAATTACCTATGCAACATGTTTTTTTTTCAAAATTTTCAATGTTTATTTGTTTGTTTAGCAAAAAATAAAAACCCTGCCACCAAAAGAAAGCTTTATTCGTGTGAAATAAATAACAATTTATTTTGGGTACAGCGTTGTATAACCGTGTAATTGTCATTCAAAGTGTGTCAGCGCTGAAAGCTGAAAAAAATTGGTCTGGGCAGGAGGGGGGTTTAAGTGCCCAGTAAGGAAGTGGTTTGGTATGAATGCAAATAGTCTTCATATTTGGTATTCATGTGATTGTAGTAGTTAGTAGTAGTAGTAGTAGTAGTAACAAAAGCAAATTGTTTACCTGGCTCAGCTGACTTGAATACTCTGCTAGGCCAGGAATGGGGGCCTGGTCCAGTTTCTCTATCATGGTGAACATCTGATGAAGCTGAGTTGCATATTCCTTGTCACTCTTCACTCTTTGTATCATCCACTTTCTCAGTGATTCCATCAGCTTCAACTCAGAATCTTGCAGGCGTAGCAATGAATTGTGCCCATTAGGACAAATTAAATCAGTTGCAAACCCCATAATTATAGAGGTTCAGGTCACTTCGGGGGTCACCTTCTGGGATTATCTGTAACTGAGAAGAACAAATTATGTTATTAAATTGTTTTTTAAAATAGTACATTATACCTAATAGCCAAAGTACCCTAAGCCGCCAGGGAGACAGAGGAACGCTGCTCCATGTATTTTGATCATGTCATTAACCCACTTTTGGGCAACAGTCAGAGACATTACCCAAAAATTCACGGAACACAAGATTTCTGGTGATCCAGCTTTTTTTTCTGTTGCACGTCTTTACCGTCTCAGTCTAATGCACACGATCGGAAATTCTGACAAGAAAAACGTGGATTTTTTTTCAGACGGAATTTTGGCTCAAACTTGAGTTGCGTAAACACCGTCACACAAAATTCTGACTGTCAAGAACGCCGTACATACAATACTACAACGAGCCCAGAAAATTAAGTTCAATGATTCTGAGAATGCGTTAAATTGATTCCAAGCATGCGTGTTTTTTTTGTGCGTCGGAATTGCATACAGACAATTCGGAATTTCCAACAAGAACTTTTCCCATCAGAAAATTGGAGAACCAGCTCTCAAACTTTTGTTGTTGAAAATTCCAACAGAAAAAGTCAGATGGAGCCTAAACACGGTCAGAATTTCCGACCAAAAGCTCACATCGAACTTTTCTTGTCGGGAATTGCTACCGTGTGAATGCAGCAAAACTCTATAAAAAATAAGTAAGACCTGTATCCCACTTCATTGGAAGAATAAACTTCTGCCCACTATTGCTAACTGGCTTCACAAGGTGGAAGATAATAAAATGGAGGATTTCGTTCTCACTGCGCAACACCAACAAGAAAAATATTTTACAAATTGGGGGCTTTGGAATCAGTTTGTCCTTTCTTCAGAGGGTACAGCTCTTTTTGGAACATAATGTCTTGGTTGAGTTCCATGGACTGCTCTTGGTTATCCCGAGCCAACGACAACCTTCCCCTTTCTCCTCATCCTTCTAGTTTCTCCTCTTATCTTAGCTTCTAATCACTCTTTTGTTCCTTGTGTTTCTCTTTTTCTTATCTTCTTTTTCTCTGATTAATAAACAAGAGAAAAAGGGTATAGGCGAACTCGGATACTACTACCCCATTGTAAATTTTTCATGATTTCTGACCGATAGCTAACAATAAATATAATTGGATTTCTCCTTCTTACCATTATCCATAGAGGTTTTCTTTAGAATAATTACACTATACTATTTTGATTGATTTCTATTCTTCATATATATTTATTGTCTGATGTTGTACCTGATTTCACACAATAGATGTAGTGACCTGTTCTTGCCCGGTGTGAGTTTCAATAAATATTAGATTTTTTTTTTTTAAAAGTACCCTAAACTTACAGAATGCCTTGAATTTATTATGGTTAAAAAGGGTTTCATCTTCATAATTATTGGACTGGCTTCTATGAGTTCTGTTACAAATGGTACAAATTTATGACCTTCTCAAAATCTGGATCCAAAATAATTTTTCCCACATAAAATAGTTTTTTTTTTGATGGACTGGATGGTCTGCATGGTTTGTGTTGGGGCGGGGGGGGGGCGTAGGTGCATGAACTGGACAGCGAAGACTGGAAAGACATGTGGGACTACCCACTTCAGCCACTGGTTGCAACTAGGGACAAACTGATCCAATTCAAAATCCTACACAGGATCTACTACATGCCCCAACACCTTCACCGCATATACCCAGCCTCAACAGCCGGCTGCTGGGAATGCTTTGGTACAGGGCTCAAGTCCTGCGGGAACGTGTGGGAACGAAGTCCCTGCACTTTTTTCACATCAGGAAAGCAGTTCCCTTTGCCGGATTAGAGCAACCGAGCCGCCCGAGACAATCCTTCACTAAGTGGTGATGTCCAGCTCGAGTCACTGTCAGGGGCAGCCGAACCTTAGTAATCCTAAATTATTCCTAAAACCCGCGATAACTCGCAGCTGACCTCCGCAATGTCTCCTGGGAACAAGGACAAAGGCTCCCAGGAGACATTGAGGCATCGAGGAAGTGACGAAATACCCACACACTACCCAATGAATCTATATACAGGAAGCGGCCAGTAACATAAAAAATTAAGTGGATCGAAGAAAAAAAAAAAACATATGGTTTAGTAATTATGCATATGAGTGTATCATTTTTTTTTGGTGGGGGAGTGGATCTTGGGTGGGAGTTCCCACGCTTTTTTCCCCAGGACTTGACCCCTGCTTTGGTACTCCTGCAGGCTTCACACATATATTCTGGGATTGCCCACAGATCCGGGATTATTGGCATGTGGTAACTCAATTTATTCATGGTTCAACCAAGATTCCTATCCCTCTGACAATTAGCGTCTGCCTCTTTGGCATAGTGGAACAACTATTGCTAGCTAAAGCAATGCACGCCCTCATAAGTATCCTTTTTTATGCGAGAAAAACCAAAGTGGAAGTCACCTCACCCTGTCATAATGGGAGCATCTAGTTAACACAATGATACCCCTCTAAAAAGCAACATATCTGTCCCGAGGATGCCCCAAAAAGTACGAAAAAGTCTGCCATCTGTGGACGGACTCAGAGACCACAACTGATGATCAGCCCTCAGGGGATTTAAGTGGTTGTAAACCTTTTACAACCACTTTAGCCTACTGGTAAGCCTAGATTAAGGCTTGCCTGTAAGTGCTTGAAATATCTCCTGCACGGTCTATGAGATATTTGCAAATCGCCGTACAGTGATTTCTCCTGGGCATGTGCGCCGGAGTTAGAAAGGGCACGCTGTGCCGATTCTAACTCGGATCATGCAGTTAAAGGCGGCTCCCGCGCGCATTCATGGGAGTGACGTCACGCGACTCAGGCCAGTCCCAGTGCCGGAGTTCGCGGCCCCGGAAAGGAATAGGGGTGAAGAATGGCCGCTCACCACTAGCGAGAAAGACGGGGACATCACAGGCTTCTCCTGCAGGTAAGTGTCACATAATGGGCTACTATGCGATACATAGTAGCCCATTATGTTTTACCTTTACAGGGAAACAAAGAGGAAGTATCACCCATCGGGGTTTACTTCCTCTTTAACCCAGATAGACTTCCTCTGTATCTACCAGGCTCCGCTAAGAGCTGCAATCCAGAACCCAGATAGGCAATCGGAGGTGTTAGCGTAGAATTCAAAATAACCACACTTATTATTAAATATCCCAATACATTAAAGGCCGATAACTAAAAGAGAGATGTGGTAGTTCAAGAAACAATATCTCCTATTGCAATTCTAATGTGTGCAACCTGGGCGACGACTTTGTTGTGTTTAGTTAGGAATGTATAGTTTTTAAGGTTAACTGTTAGTTGTACTTTGTTATTGCCATTTGCACCGGATGGCCGGGGTATGCCCCAAAGGCCCTGTTTTGTACCTCAACAGCACAACATTTTCAATAAAAAGAATTTTCAAAAAAATAAATAAAAGAGTGTTTCTACATTGATTTAAAAAATATAAAACAGAAATAATTTTGTAAAAGATGCAGTATAAAAGGTTTGGAATTTGTCATGTTTTTATTGAAGTTTTGTTTTATGAAGTAGGAACTCACTTTTCCCTATTTATAAATTAAAGCAGAATTTAATCCCAAAAACGAAAATGATAATATGTTGCAGTTTGCCAATTATTTCATGATCACACACACACACTGTATATATTTTTCCTTTTCTGGCCCTTTGCCCTGAGACCAGGTTACTTTTTAAGAATGTATCATTTTTATAAAACAAATACATTCTTTTCCTCCATTGACATCACACTGTAGCCTTCCTCCTATTTTACTTTTATAAATAAAAACATTACAAACTCACAAAAAAAACATTAAAACACTACGTTTAATATAAAAATCTGGAGGTAAATAGGAGTGACCCCACCATGGGTCACTTAACGCTACCTTCTCCTCTTTAGCCTATTCTTTTGAGTCCTGTTTCCAGTGATACCCCTCTACCTGATTTTCAAAACTATCTAGAACTCCAAAGCCACAGTGGTAAGACTTGAACATTTGGCTTGTTAGCATTCACCCCTAGTGCAATCCAACAATTAGGGCTCATGCACACTGCAGCTCCAAAAAAAAAGCGTAATTTGAGCTTTCATTTCTCTGCCAGAAGCTTGGGCTTTTTTGTGTTCTTTTGCACGTTTTTATTGAGCTTCTTTGAGCTTTTGTGAGAGTAATGCTGCATACACACGATCACTTTTCGGCATGAAAAAAAACGTTGTTTTTCAGCATGTAGAAAAAACGAAGTTTTTCCAACTTAATCATTAAAAAAACGATGTTGCCCACACACCATCGTTTTAAAAAAATGATGAGCAAAGCGCAGTGACGTACAACACGTACGACAGCACTCTAAAGGGGAAGTTCCGTTTTTAACATAGTTTTAGCCCACACACGATCATTTTTTACAACCCAAAAACATTTTTTAAAACAACGTTAAAAAATGCAGCAAGCTCGAATTTTTTTTTTTTGTTTTTCAGAAGATGAAAAACGATGTGAAGCCCACACACGATCATTTTAAATTACATTTTTAAAAACGTTGTTTTTTTTTTATGCCGAAAATTGATCGTGTGTACGCGGCATTAGTGTTTTTTTTTTTCCACAAATCATCCCCTCAGCTAATTTTATATTTTTTGTGCATTTTCAAGTTTCTTTGAGCCTTTTTGCGCTTTTCACACAATTTTTTTTTGGCACTTTTTTTGGCACTTTTTTCTGCCTGTATGAGCATATGCCTGTAAACTCCTGAAAAAGCCATAGGCCCGGATTCACAAAGCACTTACGCCAACGTACAGTATCTCCAGATACGCTGCGTAAGTACAAATATGTGCCATCGTATCTGTGCGCCGAACCCACAAACTTAGATACGCCTAAAAACAGACTTAATACACATGATCAGGCTTTTGCCTGGCCAAAATCGACGTAACTTGCCTACGCTGGCCCAGAGTGGGCCCATATTTACGCTGAACGTATGTGGCTTTCCCATTGATTTGATATTCAAATATGCAAATGAGGGAGATGCACTGATTCACGAACGTACTTGCACCCGGCGCATGATTTAAGCAGTTTGCGTAAGTTTTACGTTCGGCGTAAAGTTATTCCCCATAGATGAGGTGCAACCCATGCAAAGGTATGGACCAGGGAACAAAAGCCTACGTATTTTATGTTGGACGTCTGTGAATATGGGCCGACGTGGGTTTGGCTGGGCGTAGGTTAGTTTCACGGCGTACACAGTGATCTGGCGTATCTTAGGCAGTTGTTCCGACGTGGTTGTGCGCATGCGCACGGGAAAGTGTCCATGTCCTGACACATGCACAGTTCATTTTAAGTATTGTCTGGTGCCCGGCCCATCATTTGCATGGGGTCACGCTTTTATTAACATGGATCACGCCCACTTCCAGCCCACTTCCACCTACTTCCACTTACGCCTATGAAATATACGCTATGCCGGCGCAGAGTTGGGAGCATTTGCTTTGAGAATTCCATGCTTGCCTCTCTGATCTGCGCCAGCGTAGCGTAAAAGAGATACGCTACAACAGCATAAAGATGCGCCGATGTATGTGAATCCGGGCCCATAGTGTGCATGGACACATTGGCTAACATGGAGGGGAGTTTCCAGGCAGAAAGATTGAAAGCTCAAAAAAGCTCAAAAGCTTGTAGGAGCAGCTTCTCTCAGCTTCTTTAAGATACAGTGCGCATGAGGCGTTAGGATAATAAATAAATTGATATAAAAATAAAAGCTCCTGCTATTGCCAAAAGCCAATTAGGAGCAGAGGCGGCTCTCTAATTAGGCAAATAAGGTGGTCGCCTAAGGCCTCGCACTCACATGGGCCTCGCGACTGCCTAATTGAAGAGCCACCTCTGCTGACAACAATGCAGCTGTGGTGTTAAGCTCCAGCCAGTAGTGGTTTAACATTTCCTGTGTGAGAGCACTGACACCAGCACTGAGATAGAGAGCACTGACACCAGTGCTTGAATTATTGTTCCCATTATGGACGTGAGTGGGGCCTCATGTCTAGGTTTTGCCTAAGGCCTCACCAAGCCTAAAGCCGCCTCTGATTAGGAGTGTGAGTTCCCAGAGAGGCAAACCTCTCGTGGACATCGCTAGATCAAGAGGGGGCTCAGGTTAGTGTTAGAGGGGCTGCTGTATTCAGAATGTTATTTTACCTTCATGCATAGATGCATGAAGTAAAACAAAAAAAACTTGAACCTTTGGACCCACTTTAAGGACCTTCTGCCTCTAATCTAAGGTCTGTCTCATTTTTTGGGGAGGACCCCTGCAAGAGCCTTCTGTCACCATCTTGGATCCAAGCTACAATACCCAAAATAGTCAAACTCTACAAAGTCTTGACCAATGGCAGTAGGAATGCCTTTATTACCCTACATAGGTAGCACCATAACTAGCAATGATCATCTTGAAATTGCACACTTTCTTCAGGCAGCACTGGGCAAGCCTGGCCCAGGTACCACTCACAGGGAGGGTTGTTTTAAGATGGTCAACGAGTAGAAAGACCTCATGGTCAACTAGGTGTCTAAGATGGACCAGTGGCTGGAGCTTGGTGCATGTGACCGACAAATGTATCTGCCTGTCCATAGGCAATAGGGTGACTACCTGAATTAGGCTTAAAGTCTTCCACATCTCCAGGCAGCTTAGACCAATTAGCTTCTGCATGCAGTCAAGGCTCTTCGTGCCAACCTAACTAATTTGTGGCATAACCTCCTATTAACACACCACTCTCTCCTAACCCCCCCCCCCCCCAGTCAAAATCTTCTGCCTGACCTTGCAGGCTTGTCAGTGCTGTCGTATATATGTGGTAATACAGCTGACTCTGGAGTTCATTTCTGCTTTTAGCTTGCTACTGTATCCTTACAACCACTAAAGAAAACAGCCTTTTTGCCTACTGACCACGCTGACCAAGTACATGATTTTTGGGAAGGAGACCAATGCATTGTTTATGCAGGGTTAATAATGCTTGCTTAAAGGGTCACTAAAGGAAAACATTTTTTTTGCTAAAATGACTGTTTACAGGGTATAGAGACATAAAAGTTAACTGATTCCTTTTCAAAATGATTAAAAATAGAAAAAAATCAATCATATAATGTGCCTGCAGGTTAGTTTCACTTTTGAACTGGCTTCATGTTTCTGTGAAGTAGAAATAGACACACAGAACAAAAACAAACAAATCCAGGGCAGTGTTTTGTTTTTAAAATGAATCTGATTGGTTCTGGGAAGTTTTAGACACACAGTAATGACAGCTTAAACCATCGTGAGAAAGCTCCCAGCACTGTGGTTATAAGGAAACAGACAAGCAGGAAGTGTGGAGAACAGAGCAGGATTACAGCAACTTCAAAGCAAAAACGAACAATAAGGACATGAAACCGGTACTGCAGTAAGGTAAAGGAAGCTATTTAGCTAAAAAAATGTTTTCCTTTAGTGACCCTTTAACTGACACCAGTTGAGGCTACAGAAAAGTCTTTTTTGGGGGAGGTTGCATATTTTTTTTACAACGATAGTAAAAAAAAGTTGATATATAGCGCAAAATATGCACTGGCAGTGTACAGTGTCACCGTGGGGGGGGGGGGGGGGGCACAGAAATTACCCTTAGTGATTCTGTGTACAGCAATAGAGGACCCCACACATTTGCGAATGGAAGGATATGCATCTTTCTTATGTAGCAAGTCTCTGGCCTTGTCCAGTCCAAGGAGGACCTCCAAGGCCAAAGATACCTGACATCCTTCAATATGTAGTGGGCTGTGAGGCATAGTGGGTGCAAAGATGGTGAAAGTCTGAGCGCTTAGGTTGCCCTCAAAGCCACATAAAATGCCAACTACCCCCACCACTGTACACATCCCCCCGTTTTTAAAAGCAACATGTTTCTCAGACATTTGGTGGCCTTCCTATGCCATTTAGTTGAGTTTGGCTGCTGTAGTTCTTCTCTAGAGGCCCAAAAGGAAACACCAGAATGTTTAGACTCTATTGACTGAATGAGCAGAGCAGAATCTCTCCAAAAAGATGTCAATCTTCTCACACAGTTGTCACCAGAACTAGAAGATTTCCCCTTTATTCCTCTCCTGGTGGCAGCTCAATATTTTAGATTTTCCCTCACTTTCAGTCCAAGTGACAATTACCAAAAGCACAAATAGTGAGGGTGAATCTGTCTAGCAGGGACACCGACAGTAATAAAAATCTCACTGGGGTTTAACCCTTATGCCCCGTACACACGATTGGGCTTTCCCCAGGCCAAACTCACATCGGAATTCCATCGGAGTAAAAGAGAACATGTTCTCTATCTAAACTCCGATGGATTTCCTCGAAAAAAAAAGTCTGATGGGGCATACACACGGTCGGAATTTCCAATGGAAAAAGTCAGTCAGACTTTTTTCATCAGTAATTCCGATCGTGTGTACGGGGCTTTACTGTCAAGGAATTCCTGTGTGGGCATATGCGCATGCACAAAATGGTGATAAAGCATGTGCGCAAGTATGCATGCTTGCTCAGGCTCGTGTGCATATGCACAATTCCCATTGGCACCAGACAGGCTATTTAAAGGATGCTGAAGACCATGTTCTGTGCTGACTGGTCATTGGCTGTTCCCGTGTTCTGTTTATAACCTGTGTTTTACCTCTGCTTGCTACTGACCTGATCTTGGAGCCCGATTGCTCTTCTGCCTACCCGTTCCTGACATAGGCGCTAATTTTGACTACACTTCTGCCTATGCCCCTGTACTGCATTGCCTGCCTGCTGCAGACCTTGGCTAGACCTTTGACTTTACTTCGGTTTCTGATTTGCCTCCACGTTACCTCCGAGTACCTGCTAATATTCTCACCCATATCAGCTTCAATCATTACAGCATGTTCCTGTCTTCCAGTCTACTGGAAGCTCTGACCGGCCTCATGCTTGGAGCCTGCAGTGTATGCAAAGTGCTCTTTTAACCTTAGGTGGCTCATCCTGTAAGTTTGCAGTTCCTGGCCTGATGTCCAGCCAGACTGTTCCAGCCTGTATCTCCTACTGCAAGTGCTACACCTGCTGGAACTCACCTTCAGTAGGCCCAGGGCTGGAGATACAAGAGAGGCCAACTATGTCATCTCAGCCTCCGATAAAGTACATGACCAGTGGCGGTGCGGCTATAGTGGGCGCAGGAGCGCCGCCCCCCTCCAGGGCTGTCTTAATGAGAGGGCACATCTGGGCACTGCCCAGGGGCCCTAGCTGCATGGGGGGCCCCTGCACTTTGCCCAAAGCAGCTGGTCCTTGAGCCCACGCTGCCCCGTAATTGGGGGCCCCATGATGGCACTGAGAGTAATAGATACACAGGGGAGGCAGTCTGCCTTCTACCTACTTGATTTCTGTTTACCATCACCGTCATCATTGTAGGGGCCCCAGAGCATTACTTTTCCCAGGGGTCCATGATGCTATTAAGACGGCCCTCTCTCTTGCACCAGTCAATCAACAATAGATTGATTCATGCAATGCATGAATCTATCTAATTGTCGTCACTGCTGCCCACTATTCAGGTGTCTGGCCTCTTGTCGAGGGCCGGCTATCTGAATTACAGCGGTGGGGGTGTTTTGGAAGTGCCCGATTAGAGCTGTCGGCTCTAATAGCCTTCCTGATTAGAGCCTGTGGGTTCTAAACCCGCGTACACACGATCGGTTCAAACCAGATGAAAACGGACTGAAGTTCGTTTTCATCGGTCCAAACCGATTGTGTGTAGGCCCCATCGGTCCGTTATCCTTCGGTCCAAAAACAGAGGGCTTGCTTTAAAATTGAACCGATAGACGGCTAACCGATAGGTCAAAACCGATCGTTAGTACGCATGAGCATCGGTTAAAAATCCATGCATGCTCATAATCAAGTCGACACATGCTTGGAAGCATTCAACTTAGTTTTTTTCATCACGTCGTTGTGTTTTACGTCACAGCGTTCTGACATGATCGGTTCATGAACCGATGGTGTGTAGGCACATCAGTCCATCAGTCAGCTTCATCGGTGAACCGATGAAAACGGTCCGTCAGATGGACTGATCGTGTGTACAGGGCTTAATAGGCTTTCAAATTGTTAAGCAGCAGGCGCACTGCTATGCGTTTGCTAATTATGTAGTGCTGTGTTTGGGAATCGCTTCCCTAACACTGACCCGCCTCTCAGCCAATCAGGTGCACCGGGTCTGGTTACTGGTCACCTGATTGGCTGAAGCACCATGAAGAGGATGGAAGAAGACATCGAGGACTCGGAGGGAGCGTGGAGGACAGCGCTGACCCGAGAACGGTAGGTGGGGGGGGGGGCAAACTGGCTGCATTTGATGGGGCAAACTGGCATAATTTTATGGGGCAAACTGGCAGCATTTGATGGGGCAAACTGGTGGCATTTGGGGCAAACTGGCATCATTTGATGGGGCAAACTGGCGGCAATTGATGGGCACAGTGGCATCATTTGATGGGCACAGTGGCGGCAATTGATGGGCACAGTGGCAGCAATTGATGGGCACAGTGGCTGCAATTTATGTTTGTTTGTTTTTCAGTTTGTTTGCCCCCCCAAAAAATATTAAGCACCAGCCGCCACTGTACATGACACTTACACACTCTGAATATTAAGGTGCAAAATTGTAAATTGTTACAACACCTTCTTTATTCAACCTATTGCCCACTTTCTTTTTGTTCTCTCCAGTACTAACTTAGTCTGCTAGGATTACCAGAAACAAACTCTGGATGACAGGTTCTCAGAGACTCTAAAGAGAATGCTGTGCAACCTGTTTGGGAGGATTTCTTGACATCTAAATGTAGCATCTAACCCACATAGATGTTCCAAGGGTGGTGGAAATCGTTGTGTCAAGTTCATTACAAGAATTTAGTATTAATTGTTGAGGCAACGTAGAAGAATTTACAGTTCATTTATCTTCATGGTTTTATTTTTTGCTAGGCAGGGCCTTCATTTTTTAAGACTAGGCACCACGCTATGATACGCACAGGAACCAGTAATAGCAAAAATGATATGCATCAACACAGTGATGCTGCGTACACACGACCATTTTTCGGGATGTAAACAATTACATTTTTAATTGTCTAGAAAAAACAACGTTTTTTTCAACCCGATTATTGTTAAACCGGCCTTGCCTACACACGACCGTGAAAAAAAATGCTCTAGCAAAGCGCGGTGATGTACAACACGTATGATGGCACTATAAAAGGGAAGATCCATGTGGATGTCGCCACCCTTGGGGCTGCTTTTGCCGATTTTGTGTTAGTAAAAGACAATTTGCGCTTTTCTGTCTGTTACAGCGTGATGAATGCTTACTCCTTTACAAATGGTAGTTTTACAAGAATGTGCGCTCCCGTCTCATAACTTGCTTCTGAGCATGCGTGGTTTTTTTTGCGTCGTTAACCACTTAAGACCCGGACCAAAATGCAGGTAAAGGACCTTGAATGAATGAATGAATGAATGAAAACTTATACAGCGCGGCACATGCGAACTAAATCCCCTCTGGGCGCTCGTTGTTCCTGTCTCCTTTGGTATCAAAAGAGATGAGTCTTGATCTTTCTCCTGAATGCTAAGTGGTTCTCCTCCAACCGAATGCTGGTTGGTAAAGCGTTCCATAGTCTGGGACCTTGGACCGCGAATCTTCTTTCTCCTTTTGACTTGTATCTGGCTTTCGGTATCTGGAGCAGATTTTGGTTGGTGGATCGCAGAATGCGATTGGGATTGTGAGCTTTTATTTTTTCGCATAGATATTGGGGGGCATTCCCATGAATACATCTATGCGTTAGACAGAGTGCTTTAAAAGTGATTCTGTCTTTTACTGGTAACCAGTGAAGGGTTCTCAGCGAAGGTGAGATTGATTCCCAGGGTTTTTTCCCAGTCACAAGTCTAGCGGCCATATTTTGAACGACTTGTAGACGAGCGATTTGGTACTTGGGGAGTCCGAGGTAAAGGGCATTTGCATAGTCCAATCTGGAGTTTACAATTGCTCCCACCACGACCGCTATGTGTTCTCTGGGGATAAAAGGAATAAGTCTGCGTAGTAGGCGCAGCAGATGATGAGATCCACTGACTACTGACCCTATTTGTGCGTCCATTGTCATGTAGGAGTCAAAGATGACGCCGAGACTTTTGACTTTGGCGCTAGGGGTGATGATTTTGCCCAGAATGGGCGGGGTGTCCGGGTTGCTGCAGGTTGATTCATACGCTTGGCGTGAAACAGGAGAAGTTCTGTTTTCGCTCCGTTGAGTTTAAGATAACTCTTTGTCATCCAGTCCTCTATCAAAGAGAGACATGTCTCTAGATTGAGGTGGTGGTCCTTTTTTATTGCAGATGCGGAAATACAGTTGCATGTCGTCTGCATATGAGTGATAGAGCAGTTTTTGGCTGCTGATGATTTCAAAAAGCGGACGAAGATAGATGTTGAATAACACCGGCGAGAGAGGGGATCCTTGAGGGACTCTGCACGATAATGTGCGTTTTTCAGAAATGAAAGGTCCTAACTTCACTATTTGCGATCGGTTTTCCAAAAAAGAGGAGAACCAAGATAAATTGCCTTCTGCGACTTTGGCTACTTCAGCTAGCCGAGTCAATAGAAGCTTGTGGTCTACTGTATCGAAGGCTGCGCTTAGGTCCAACAGAACCAGAAGACAAGATTCTCCTTCGTCTGCGGCCTAAAGAGCGTCGTCCCATATTCTGAGCAACGTGGTTTTAGTCCCGTGTCCGGGCCGGAATCCCGATTGAAATGGATCAAGTAGGTTGTGGGTATCTAGATGCTGTTGCAGCTGTTGTACCACTACATTTTCCATTACTTTTGAGAGTACATTTAGGCCTGTTATGGGATGGCGGTGGATTGGGTCCTTGGGGTCCAGAGTGGGTTTCTTCAAGATGGGTCGAATTATGCCCTCTTTCAACTGGGAGGGCACTATGCCTTCCCTGAAGGATTGGTTGATAAGCTGCATGATAGGAGGTGCCAGGATGTCGGCGCATTCCTTCAGCAGTTTAGTGGGGATGATATCATTCGGCGCAGTGCTGTTACGCAGAGTACCGATGATATTTTCAGTGACATGGATAGAGATGGGTTCCAGCGTGAATTCCCCAGGTTGTGGTGAATTACTGCAGGTGTTGTTTAAATAATTACGGGGGGGGGCTACGGGGGGAATTGTTTTGCTGAATGCTTTGCCGGATTCCCTCGATTTTATTAATGAAGTAATCCGACAGTTCATTGCAAAATTCTTGTGAGTCCGAATTGGGGGCTTCAAGACATCCTGGATTCGTGGTCTGAGTGACCAGCTTGAAGAGTTCGCGGGGGTGGTTCAGGGCGCTGTTGATGGCCTCAGAAAAATAGTTTTTCTTGGCTTTGAAGATTCCTTTGTGGTATTTTCTTGTTATTGCCTTGTAGATGGAGAGATTCTCATCTGAGGAGCTTCTTTTCCAGGCAGCTTCCGCCCTTCTGCGCTCTTGCTTTAGTAACGCCAGTTGGTTGTTGAACCAGCTGGAGTTATTTTTCCGAATGTGGGTTTTACGTTTCGGCGCTATTAAGTCAGCTGACTGTAATAGGGCTGTGTTTATGGCCTCCAGTGTTTCTTCAGCCGTTTGATGCGGCTGAATTGTTTTTATTTTTTTCCTTAACGTGGCTTTGAAGAGTTCCGAGTGGAGCTTCTTCTGACATCTAGTCCAGTGTGTTCTCACTGGATTTGATGTTTTTGTTAAGGGGGGAATTCGGAAATAATGAATTTGATTGCATGGTGATCTGTCCATGGCAACGGTTCATTATCCAAGATTTTTATTTCCAGATCTTGTCTGAAAATAAGATCGAGTGTGTGACCTGAAGCATGTGTGGGCCCACCTACTAGTTGTTGTAGCCCTAGTCCTTCTAGGTGGTCGATGCAAGCGTCGGCAACAGGGTCGTGCGGGGAGTTGGCCCAGAGGTTGAAATCCCTGAGCAGCAAAAGGTGTTTGCTGTTAAGGGTATAGGTGGAGATGAAGTCCGTCAGTGATGAGAGAAGCTGCGATTTTGGGCCAGGTGGCCTATAGAAGAGTAGAATCCGGACGGTCTCCTGGGAGTTTGCTTGGAGTTGCAGAGTAAGGGTTTCCATGAATGGAAGAGGGTTTTGAAGGACTGGTTTGGTGATTGCAAGATGAGTCTTGCAAATCACTGCCAGGCCTCCTCCTCTTTGTCCTATTCTGTTTTCCGTTATAATACGGTAGTTTTCTGGCACCAGTTCTCCTAGAATGGTGTTACAGTCGGCTGTGAGCCAGCTCTCTGTAATGAAGAGGCAGTCTAGATCGTGTTGTAGGATGAAATCATGGATTTCAAGTCAGTGTTTTACTGCCGATCTTGTGTTGATCAAAGCACATGAAATGTGCTTAGGCTGGGGTAAACGGCTGAAATTTTTGAGAGTCGATCGGCGATCGACTCTCAAAAGTTGCTCAATTCTTAGGGCCTTTTTGGTGATGGCTGGCAGTATTGCGGCGAATCGCCTCAGACCCCAAATGGTTTCTGCAGAGTACCGCAGATTAGCCACGGTCGCCAGTCACCGGGGGGAAAATAATTTTTTAGTGGCGATGGAGAGAGGATTCAGTGAATCCTCCCAGCTTGGTCCAGAGGAAGGCAAAAAAAAACCTTAGCCGTGCTATGCCAATTTGCTTTGGTAGGGGAAAAAAATTCCTTCCTGATCCCTGAAAGGCGATCGGGCGAACCCCTGGATCAAATACTATTAGATTGTGAAAAAGGAGGGGGGGGAAGCTGTCCCTGTAGCTGGGGTGTACCAAGATGGCCGCCGACCAGAAGCAGGACATGGGACCCAGGCTGGTGGCTGGCTTGCCGCCTTTTAAAATTCGGCACTGCGTCGTTTTAACTGACAATTGCGCGGTCGTGCGACGTAGCTCCCAAACAAAATTGGCGTCCTTTTTTCCCCACAAATAGAGCTTTCTTTTGGTGGTATTTGATCACCTCTGCGGTTTTTATTTTTTGCGCTTTAAACAAAAATAGAGCGACAATTTAAAAAAAATGCAATCTTTTTTACTTTTTGCTATAATAAATATCCCCCAAAAATATATAAAAAAACATTTTTTTCCTCAGTTTAGGCCGATACGTATTCTTCTACCTATTTTTGGTAAAAAAAATCGCAATAAGCATTTATCGGTTAGTTTTCGCAAAATTTATAGCGTTTACAAAATAAGGGATAGTTTTATTGCATTTTTATAATTTTTTTTTTTTTTTTACTACCAATAGGGGCGATCAGCGATTTTTTTCGTGACTGCGACATAATGGCGGACACTTCGGACAATTTTGACACATTTTTGGGACATCTGTCATTTTCACAGCAAAAAATGCATTTAAATTGCATTGTTTACTGTGAAAATGACAGTTGCAGTTTGGGAGTTAATCACAAGGGGGCGCTTTAGGATTTGAGTGTTCCCTGTGTGTGTTTACAACTGTAGGGGGGTGTAGCTGTAGGTGTGATGTCATCGATCACGTCCCTCTATAACAGGGATGACGTGATCGATGTTGCGGCCACAGTGAAGCACGGGGAAGCCGTGTTTACACACGGCTCTCCCCGTTCTTCAGCTCCAGGGACGGATCGCCGCACTGCAGCGGCGATCGGGTCCGCGAGTCCCGCGGTCCCGGAGCTTCGGACCGGGTCACGGGAGCGCGCGGCGGGCGCGCGCCCGTGACCCACGGCTGGGTACTAGAACCAACGTATATATGCGTTGATGTGCCCAGCCGTGCCATTCTGCTGACGTAAATGTACAGTAGGCGGTCCTTAAGTGGTTAAAGCCCAGACACGACCATTTTTTACGACGTTAAAAACGACAACGTTAAAAACGACGTGAAAAATTAGAGCATGTTCTAAATTTTTTATGGCCATTTTTTACGTCGTAAAAAATGCTCTGGAGCCCCCAAATGCTCTGGAGCCCCCACAAACGGTCGTGTGTACGCGGCATGAAAGTTGTTTTTGTGGTTTAGTCCACTAAACACATTGGGCCAGATTTTCAAAAGAGATACGCCGGCGTTTCGTAGGAAACACCATCGTATCTCTGTTTTTTTTCTGAGTATCTATGCGTGTGATTCCTAGACTCACTTACGCATAGATACAGTGAAGAACCGACAGGTGTAAAACAATTACACCGTCGGATGGTAGATGTAATGACATCGCTGGCCGCTAGGTGGCCTTTACGATGATTTCTCATTTGCCTATGCAAATGAGCCTAATCCGACGATTCCCGAACGTTTTTTCGCCGCCCCGTTGTCGTTTACGTCGTTTCCGTACGCATAAGGTTACCCCTGCTATATGAGGGGTAGGTTTACGAAGTTCCGTCGTTGCCATGTTAAGTATGGCGTCGGGTCAGTGTTGTCTTTTTCCGTCGGTTACGTTGTTCTACTAAGTCGTTCGCGAATAGGGATTTACGTAAATGACGCTCACGTCGGCTTCATTCATTTTTTCCGACGTGAGCTGGAGCATGCGTACTGGGCTATTTTTGAGGCCGGCGCATGCGCAGTTCGATCGACGCGGGGGCGCGCTTAATTTAAATACAAGCCGCCCCCTTTGAATTACGCGGGGATACGCAGAGCCATTTACACTACGCCGACGCAACTTAGGGAGCAAGTGCTTTGGGAATAGGGCACTTGCTCTGTTAAATTGCGGCGGCGTAGTGTAAATGGCTTACGCTACGCCAGCGGCAATTGTACGAGAATCTGGCCCATTCTTTTTATGTTAATAAATAAATACACTTTGTCTAACGCAATTATTGTTACTATAAACAGATAAAATTAAAAGTCCAATGCTTTTCAGATATCATTGCCCTCTACATTATGACTCATACAGGCAATGATAATATGGGTTATCATATCTGTATAGAATATACACAGAATATTTGCAATACAATTTCTCTAGAAATGAGGGCATATTTTCAATGTTGGTGGATGCAGGATAATATTCATACTTGAGAAAACTTGTTATTATAGGCACCATCTGGGCACAGAGCAGGCAGCAGTTTATTCTTCTTGAGTACTCCAAGTTGCAGGCCCACAGGGGTTCTTGGGCTATTCTGTCTTGTCACAGTGACAGATGAGGGACAGGAAGTGAGGTAAAATCTCCCCAACAGGGACACATTCAGTAAAATATGAGAGAGGTTCTAATCTAACCTTTCACGACATGTCCAAAATGAAAACTATTCCTGTTACACTTGTCTTCCACTGTCTGTATAATTCCGTGAACACCGGATGTATTTCTACTTTGATGAAACCATCAGATTTAGAATTTTAATTTCTTTCTTTCTACTCACTACAAAGCAATAGGAAATCTCTCTGTAATAAAGCCTTTTAGTCAATGCAACTTTAATATGTGCATCACCCAACAATGCATAATAACTATAAACACCCACGTACCACGCTTACTTCTGGAATCCAATAAAGTCTCATCACAATGGCCCAGTGTTTCATGGAAAGGGGCCGTCATTTGTGTGAGATAGCATACTGAACTGTATAGAGCTTGAATGGGACTAGCTGTATGGGTGGCAAATGGGTTTCCTGAAATCCTGGCCTTTCATCTGAAACAATGATGAATCACACATTCACTGGAAGTCAAATGTGTTCCTTTAGGCCCTGTACACATGATCAGACCGGTCTGATGAGACTTGTGTGATGGACCGTTTTCATCAGACAACTCTGAACTTGTCTGATGGTCTGATGTGCGTACACACCATCGGACTAAAATCCGGTCAGACCAGAAGGCTGTGACGTAGAACACAGCGACGTGATGAAAAAACAAAGTTCAATGCTTCCAAGCATGCGTCGACTTGATTCTGAGCATGCGCGGGCTTTTGGTACTAAGCTTTTATGTACTACCCATCGAACCTGTCCAACGGACAGGTTTTAAAGCAACAACGGTCCGATAGGCTGTACACACCATGGAACTGGTTCGATGGTGTGTACGCGGCCTTAAGACATTTTAGAATATTCTCAAATCAATAAACTACCCTCATAAGACCACATTCAGAAAAGTATGCTTACAGTTAAAGTTAAAGTATGCTTACAGTTTTTGTATAGCCAAAACTTTAAGCTTCACACTATGAAGAGCATGTGAATTGCAAAAGAACTGCACAACACATTTTGAATGGGCTCAAGTCGCTCCACATTTTTGACAATATAGACAAAAAAATACATTCAACACTTTCGAAATTAGGTTTTGTAACGGTCTTAACCACTTGATAACCGCCGCACGAACATTTACGTCGGTAGAATGGCACAGCTGCGCAAAGGGACTTGCCAGTACGCCCCTTTGAATTTGCGCATGAGCTCCATGACCATATCCCCAGGACTCAATGTCTGCCGCTGGCTTACGATGGTGTCATGGAGCTGCAGAACAAGGAGATGCCAGTGTAAACAAGGTATTTCCCTTTTCTGCCTTGTGACAGGACAGTGATCTACTACTCCCTGTCATCGGAAGCAGTGATCACTGTCGTGCCACTGGTAGCCCAGCCCCCACACACTTAGAATCACTCCCTAGGACGCACTTAACCCCTTCCTCGCCCCTGCTAGTGTAATTTACACAGTAATCCGTCCATTTTTATAGCACTGATCGCTTTTTAAATGACAATGGTCCCAAAATAGCATTAAAAGTGTCCGATGTGTCTGCCATAATGTCGCAGTCAGGATAAAAATTGCAGATCGCCGCCATTACTAGTAAAAAAATAAAATAAAATTGCAATAAATCTATTCCTTATTGTGTAGAGGCTATACCTTTTGCGCAAACCAATCAATATACGCTTATTGCAATTTTTTTTTACAAAAATATGTAGAAGAATTCATATCGATCTAAACTGAGGAAAAAATATATTTTTTATATATTTTTGAGGATATTTTTACAGCATAAAGTAAAAAATATTGTTTCTTTTTCTAAATTGTCGCTCTTTTTTTGTTTATAGCGCAAAAAATAAAAACTGCAGAGGTGATCATATACCACCAAAAGAAAGCTCTATTTGTGGGAAATAGAGAACGTAAATTTTGTTTGGGAGCCACGTCGCTATATCAGGGAACAGACGATCACTGACACTGCCACAGAGAAGAGCGGGGAAGGTTTGTTTACACACACCTCTCCCCGTTTTTCAGCTCCTGTGAGGCCGCGTACACACGTACGAGAACCTCGACGGGCCAAAACACATCGTTCCGGCCGTCGAAATCGTCGACCAAGCCGTCGGGAAAGGCGTTGAGCCATGGTTCTCGATGGGCCATCGAGCAAATAGAGAACCTGCTCTCTATTTTGGCTCGACGGCTTTCCCGACGGGATGCTCGCCGAAACCATACACACGGCCGAGGTTCTCGGCAGAATGAGGATCCCAGCGAGCTTCTCGCGTTTCGACAACAGCCTGAGCCATAGCATGTTGAATATAAAAATGTCAATATATTTATATTCATATAAGCTCCGCCCCAAAATCTATTTGCATGGTAAAATTAAGCAATTAACTCAGCAATAAAGAGGTTAATATCAAAGTGCAGAAATGCAATAAAAGGATTGAGACAAAAGATATACTTTGCACGACATGTTTCAAAATATAGAAATTTATGTGCAATACCATACATACATACAATACTTAATCATCCTACACTCACACGTGAGTCACAATAAACAAATCAATGATAAATCATAAAAGAAAAAATAATCAGTATGCTGGTGCATGTAGGCCACGTGTAAGGGTCCATATGGCATCATGTTAAACCACTATATACAAGACAAGAGAGACAAAAAACCTCATACAACATGTTTCAACAAAAGTCAAAAATACTACTGTAGGTAAGTAAGTGACTGTGGTAGTTGTTAACATGTTTCACACCTATGCTACAGCTTTTTCACATGAATAACACCAGCATACGTGTGAAATGAATGTGTTAAAGAATATATAAAGCTTTACCACAGTCCATTCAAATTGAAATAGAAATGCAAGGCAAAAATGTTGTGTTATATATATATATATATATACACACACATACACATATACAGTGGGGAGAACAAGTATTCGATACACTGCCGATTTTGCAGGTTTTCCGACTTATAAAGCATGTAGAGGTCTGTAATTTTTATCATAGGTACTCTTCAACTGTGAGAGACAAAATCTAAAACAAAAATCCAGAAAATCACATTGTATGATTTTTAAGTAATTAATTAGCATTTTATTTCATGACATAAGTATTTGATACATCAGAAAAGCAGAACTTAATATTTGGTACAGAAACCTTTGTTTGCAATTACAGAGATCACACGTTTCCTGTAGTTCTTGACCAGGGTTGCACACACTGCAGCGGGGATTTTGGCCCACTCCTCCATACAGAGCTTCTCCAGATCCTTCAGGTTTCAGGACTGTCACTGGGAAAAACTGACTTTTAGCTACCTCCAAAGATTTTCTATTGGGTTCAGGTCTGAAGACTGGCTAGGCCACTTCAGGACCTTGAGATGCTTTTTACGGAGCCACTCCTTAGTTGACCTGGCTGTGTGTTTTGGGTCATTGTCATGCTGGAAAACCAAGCCACGATCTTTAATGCTCTTACTGAGGGAAGAAGGTTGTTGGCCAAGATCTTGCGATACATGGCCCCATCCATTCTCCCCTCAAACCGGTGCAGTCATCCTGTCCCTTTTGCAGAAAAGCATTCCCAAAGGATTTTTCCACCTCCATGCTTCATGGTTGGGGTGTGTTCTTGGGATTGTACTCATCCTCCCTCTTCCTCCAAACACGGTGGAGTGGAGTTTAGACCAAAAAGCTTTATTTTTGTCTCATCGGACCACATGACCTTCTCCCATTCCTCTTCTGGATCATCCAGATGGTCATTGGCAAACTTGAGCAGGGGGACTTTGCGTGTGCTGCAGAATTTGAATCCGTGACGGCATTGTGTGTTACTATGGTTTTCTTTGAGACTGTGGTCCCAGCTCTCTTTGGGTCATTGACCAGGTCCTGCCGTGTAGTTCTGGGCTGATCCCTCACCTTCCTCATGATCATTGATGCCCCACAAGTGAGATCTTGCATGAAGCCCCAGACTGAGGGAGTTTGACCGTCATCTTGAACTTCTATCATTTTTTTATAATTACGCCAACAATTGTTGCCTTCTCACCAAGCTGCTTGCATATTGTGCTGTAGCCCATCCCAGCCTTGTGCAGGTCCACAATTGTATTACTGATGTCCTCACACAGCTCTCTGTCCCTGGCCATTGTGGAGAGGTTGGAGTCTCTTTGAGTGTATGGACAGGTGTCTTTTATACAGGTAACGAGTTCAAACAGGTGCAGTTACCCAGAGAGCAACTGTACAATCCCAGAATGCTTTGCTCACCGCAGAGCCTGCTGGGGGAGGTAATTTAAGGGAGAGGGCGTGTTTGGCATGCTCTCTCTGGACCACCTCTTCAACTCAGGAGGACACCTGTATGGAAGTCTAGGCCAGAACCGTGGTCTATCTACACCCCGGCGGAGCGCCATTGACGAAGAGAGACAGAACCTCTGACGGAGTGATCGGACGATGTCCCAGTTCAGCAGCGACCTGTCTGAGAACCAGAGACTGTCACCCTGAGAGACTGTGATTGGAGATTGTGGACAGAGTGTTTCGGGAGTACAAGGCCTGAACTGATTGGGTGAGACGGGCACCTGCCCAAAACCTACTGCCTGTGTTGTTGGAGGGTGGATCGCTCATATTAACCATTGTGTTTTGACTATTCGGGCCTCATCCACCAGTTTTATTTGTTCCCTATTGGATTACAAATTACGCCTTGCACGCCATGGCATGCCAATGCATCAGTGCACGAACTTTGTGGGATAATTTGAACTGAGGTTTGGTCTGATCAACCAAACCACGTTAGTTAGGTATACTATCTAAAGACTGCCTGTTTAGTTATTGCAGACTGTTGATTTCTATCTTCTTACTCTTTAACTGAGTAATTGGTTCCACTAAACTGTGTAGTATTGTTTATAGAGAGAGCTGGGTGAGGCTTGGCAAGGAGGTGTTTCAGTGTGGATGTCTTATTGGGGGAACCCCCTTGCTGCGTGCTTACACAGGTCTGCATAGCGGTTATAATTTAACCTGTATTTATTTGTTATCACTGATTCTGACTCTTGCAGGGCTCTGCAAAAAGTATTTTACCATTTTACCCATGTTACCTTTGCTTTTATCTTATTAAAGGGGTGGTTCACCCAAAAACCTTTTTTTTTAACATTGATTGAGGCTCGTTTTGTCAAGGCGAAGCGGGTGTTTTTTTTTTTAGAATCAAAGCAGTACTTACCGTTTTAGAGATGCATCTTCTCCGTCGCTTCCGGGTATGGTCTTCGGGAATGGGCGTTCCTATTTGATTGATAGGCTTCCGACAGGCTTCTGACGGTCGGATACCTCACGTCACGATTTTCCGAAAGTAGCCGAACGGTGCGCAGGCGCAGTATAGAGCCGCACCGGTCGGATACCTCGCGTCACGATTTTCCGAAAGTAGCCGAACGGTGCGCAGGCGCAGTATAGAGCCGCACCGGCGCTCGGCTTCTTTCGGCTACTCGTGACGCGATGTATGCGACCGTCGAAAGCCTGTCAATCAAATAGGAACGCCCAGACCAGAAGACCATACCCGGAAGCAACGGAGACGATGCATCTCTAAAACGGTAAGTACTGCTTCGATTAAAAAAAAAACCCACCCGATTCCCCTTGACAAAACGAGCCTCAATCAATGTTAAAAAAAGGTTTTTGGGTGAACCACCCCTTTAAGTAAAGAGTTACATTGGTTAAGCTGAAATTTGTGTACAGTCTATCTGTCATCCTGCGGGATCAATACAACTCATGGTAACCATTATTTTACATAATTTACTGTAGTGTGACAGGAAATAGTGCTCTCCAACATTTATTGGGGTCCACAATCCCAATTAATACCAGTTGTGCCAAGGGAGGGTTCGAGCCACTTTCAGGGGTTGACTGCCAGATCGTAGACCCAAAACAAACCAGCAGCTCCTTCAGGGGTAGTGCTACATTATGTCACGCAATAAAATGAAAATTAATTATTTAAAAATCATACAATGTGATTTTCAAGATTTGTGTTATATATTCAGTCTCTCACAGTTGAAGAGTACCTATGATAAACATTACAGACCTCAACATGCTTTATAAGTAGAAAAACCTGCAAAATCGGCAGTGTATCAAATACTTGTTCTCCCTACTGTATATCATTTTTTTTTTTAAGTGATATCATTCCTTTTTTTTAAGTGATCACATGACATGACTTCTGCTCTCAGCTGCATAAGGATATTAGAGAGCTGGGGGTGAAGACTGGAGGGAGGCGTGTCAGCAGGAGGCATAGAAACAGCAGCACACTGACCTTTGCAGTGATTATCTGTGCAGGGGTCTAAATGATGGAGTACAGGCAGATTTTGCACCTGAGCAGAATGCAAAGAAGAAAATTGGAAGCATTTTGGTGGCTGTGCTTCCATGATCTGCCCTCTGGTCAGTTTGAAACAGCAAAGCCAGGGGGACTGGCAGGATCACCCTTTGTGGTAAGACCACACTGTATTAAAGGGTTTGTAAAGGTATTTTCTTCCCCCTAAATAGCTTCCTTTGCCTTAGTGCAGTCCTCCTTCACTTACCTCATCCTTCCATTTTGCTTTTAAATTTCCTTATTTCTTCTGAGAAATCCTCACTTCCTGTTCTTCTGTTTGTAACTCCACACAGTAATGTGAGGCTTTCTCCCTGGTGTGGAGAAAGCATCTTGAGGGGGGAGGGGGCGAGCAGGAGTGTCAGGACGCCCACCAACACAGCTCCTTTCTCTATTTGCAAAGTAGAGAGTGTCCTGACTTGCCTGCTCGCCCCCTCCCCCCTCAAGAGGCCTTATCCACACCATGGAGAAAGCCTTGCATTACTGTTTGTAATCTGACGGCACTTGTCCCTCCCAGTCCCCTCTGAGGCTGCAGATGGGCATCGATTAGGCTGCACTGATAGCAATGGTAAGGCTGCATTCATGGCAATGGTGAGGCTGCATTCAAGGCAATGGTAAGGCTGCATTTATGGCAATGGTAAGTCTGTACGTGTTATACGCTGATAAATACGGTATATCCAAATAACATGCCCAAGCTCAACCTTAGTCCTGAGCAGCACTCAGGGCCCCAAAAGAGATATATACAGTATATCCAAATAATACGCCTGAGCTCATCTCTTCACCACACACAGCTACAAAGGCAAGGGAATTCTTGTTGGGAAGTGTATTAGTGCTCGGGCAAACACACTTAGATCAAATTTTAATGGTTCAAAGAATGTCAGGCAAAATGGTCGGCCCTCGAGCATGTTCTCTTCATCAAATGTGGCCCTCTTTGAAAAAAGTTTGGACACCCCTGACATAGGTGTTGCATTAGGGCAGGCGTGTCCAAACTTTTTTCAAAGAGGGCCAGATTTGATGAGGTGAACATGCGTGAGGGCTGACCATTTTTCCTGACATTCTTTGAACCAATAAAATGCAGTCTAAGGCCGTGTACACACGGCAGAGAACCCGAGGCAGAGAGCCTGAGGCGGCGTACACACGACCGAGGTTCTCGCTGGAAACCAGCGAGAACCTCGCTGGAAGCTGCATTCCAGCGAGGACCTCGGCCGTGTGTACGCTCTCGGCGAGCATCCCGTCGGGAATGCCGTCGAGCAGAAATAGAGAGCATGTTCTCTATTTGCTCGACGGCCCGCCTGGATGAATGGCTGGTTGCCATTCCCGACGGACGGGTCGCCGATTTCGACGGCCGGCAGAGAACCTCGACGGGCGGAACGATGTGTTCTGCCCGTCGAGGTTCTCTGCCGTGTGTACACGGCCTAAGTGTGTGCGTCGGAGCACTAATACACTGCCCAACAAGAATCCTCTTGCCTTTGTGGCTGTGTGTGGTGAAGAGATTAGCTCAGGTGTGTTATTTATATATACTGTATTTATCGGCGTATAACACGCACCTTTACTTTAAAAATGAAGTTTCAGGAAAAATTAAATATTTTAGATAAAAGGACTGTGAAGCAAAATAAGGGTCAGTGCCCATCTGCAGCCGCACTATTGCCATGAATGCAGCCTCACCATTGCCATCAGTGCAACCTGATTGATGCCCATCTGCAGCCTCGGAAGGGACTGGCAGGGTGTCGGGACGACCGCCGACAGATTACATACAGGAGAATCTCCTGTTTACATGGAGGCCTCTTTAATACAAAGTCCTGCCTCCTATGATAGACAGAACAGTCATCCAATGGCAGCACAGGAGACAGGACTTCCAATTACAGCCGTAATCTGACGCTCGTTCCGCCCCCTCCCTGTCCCCACCCCCCCAAGGCAGCGTTGATAAATACAGTATCTATCTTTTGTGGCCCTGGGGGCCACAAAAGATATGTATATCCAAATTACCAAGGGGGCCACATTAAACCAAGATGTGGACCGCAATTGGCCCGCGGGCCGGACTTTGGACATGCCTGACCTATGTTGACCACGCAATGCATGAGAGCAAATTCATCTCAGTGTGGTCAGTTTTCTGACTGTGCTTCACCCCTAGCTCTCTAAGCTCCTTAAGCCCTGTGCACACGATCGGTTTGTCCGATGAAAACAGACCGATGGACTGGTTTCATCGGACAAACCGATCATGTGTGGGACCCATCGGTTTGTTTTCCATCTGTGAAAAAAAATAGAACATGTTTTAAATTTTTCCTATGGATAAAAAAACAAAAAACGATCGTCTGTGTGGAAGTCCATTGGTCAAAAATCCATGCATGCTCAGAATCAAGTTGACGCATGCTCGGAAGCATTGAACTTTTTTTCAGCACGTCATTGTGTTTTACGTCACCGCGTTGGACACGGTCGGATTTTTGACTGATGGTGTGTAGGCAAGACTAATGAAAGTCAGCTTCATCGGATATCCGCCGAAAAAATCCATCGGATTTTTGGGTTGTTTTAGGACGCGTACACACGACCAAATACATCTGTTCAAATCGGTCTGGCAGACTGATTTGAACAGATTTGTCTGCTGGGATGTATTGGTTGTACACACGATCAAACCAAAATCCCCGCCGGCAGACAGCGCGGTGACGTGGCGGTGACGTTGACGCCGCCACGTCACAGCACCATAAAGTAAAACACTTCCGCGCATGCGTCGAATCCATTCGACGCATTTGCGAGCAGATATGTCTGCTGGTTAGCGTACTAACCAGCAGACATATCGGACGGACGGATTCCCAGCAGACAGATTTTAACTGGTTAAGGACCGCCACATGTACATTTACGTCGGCAGAATGGCACCGACAGGCACATCAACGTATATATACGTTGGTGCCTTGAAGGGGTTCGGGGGTCCGATCGGACCCCCCCATACATACGGCGGTCCCTGTAGCTGGCCGAGCGATCCGGGATGAGGGGGTGGCTATTCGTTTTTGTCGGCCCCCTCCGGATCGCTCTCAGCCAATCCGCACGCCCCCCGCCCTGTCACTTCCTCCTCCTGTGTAAACACAGGAAGGAGGAAGCGATGTGATCACTCCCTCTGCGTTTTTTTTAACCACCGCTGAGGAGAGATCACATCGCACAGTAAGTCTGCACTAACACTACACTGACACCAGTACACATAGGCACATTAACCCCCCAAAGACATGTGGCTAAATACATTTTGGCCTAAATGATTGACTAAAATTTCGTTTATTTGATTTTTCTTATAACAAAAAGTAAAAAATATTGTTTTTTTTTCAAAAATGTCGCTCTATTTTTGTATATAGCGCAAAAAATAAAAATCGCAGAGGCGATCAAATAACACCAAAAGAAAGCTCTATTTGTGGGAAGAAAAGGACGCCAATTTTGTTCGGGAGCCACGTCGCACGACCGCGCAATTGTCAGTTAAAGCGATGCAGTGCCGAATCACAAAAAGGGGCAGGGTCCATAACCTGCATTTTGGTCCGGGTCTTAAGTGGTTAAAGCAGGCTTTAAAATCTGTCGGCTGGCCAAATCTGTCTGTCCGCCCGTACACACGATCGAATCTGTCTGCTGAAACGGTCTGGCAGACCGTTTCCAGCAGACAGATTTGATCGTGTGTACGCGGCCTTAAGGGTTCACTTTACATATACTTTAAGGCCTCATGCATACTAGATGTCAAAATAACATTATAAAAATGGCAATAGCTTTGCAGTGAGTTTTTTTAACTTTTTTCGATGTATTTGCATTTTTTTGCGTTTATTAGCGTTTTTAGTGGTTTTCCGTGTTTGTTTTTGTTATTAGAAGACTTTTTTTTTTATGGATAAAAAACATTAAAAACCGCTGGTGATCGGCTTTTTTGAGCGTTTCTCATCGTTAGAGCGTTTTTACACTCGTTTTTTTTTTTGTTTTTAACTGCTTAAAAAAGCCACTGCCCAAAAATGCTGATAACAGCCTCTGCGTGCATGGACACATAGGATAAAATGATGGAGAGTTTAAGGACTGTAGAGAAAAAATTTCTACAGCCAAAAACAACTGCTGTAAAAACATCAAAAAACCTCCAGTGTGCATGAGGCCTTATGATTTATGACGACTAGAACAGAGAAAACATGACGATGAAGTGGTCTTTCTGTTTCATAGTGAAAGAAAAAGTTATCCTCTTGGACTGAGTTGCCCACCCACCCACATGCAGGAAAAATATAACAAAAGAGCAATACAAACAGAAGAAGGTCTACAGTGAGGACACACAGGGCCGTCTTAATAGCATCATGGGCAAAGTAATGCTCTGGGGCCCCTACAATGATGACAGTGCAGATAAACAGACATTAAAGCGGAGGTTCACCCTAAAATATACCCTCTCCCATGTGATCCAGCATACTGGCGTCAGCGCCAGTATGCTGTTTTTTTTTTTTAATCCCCCACTTACTGTGAAATCTTTAATCTTTATTTGTTTCCCCCGCGGTGGCTGGCGCCTATACAGCTTGTCAAAGCTTCCGAAAATACCCGATTTAGGACTCGGGTATTTCCGGCGCAATGCGGCGCCTGCGCACAGACCTAGGAGCTGACTGCGCAGGCGCCGTATTTCTCCGAGTCCTATTTCGGCTTTTTAGCCATAGGACTCGGAGAAATACGGCGCCTGCGCAGTCAGCTCCTAGGTCTGTGTACAGGCGCCGCATTGCGCCGGAAATACCCGAGTCCTAAATCGGTTATTTTCGTAAGATGTGACGCGCTATACAAGCGCCATCCACCACGGGGGGAAAGAAATTAAAATGAAAGATTTCACAGTAAGTGGGGGATTAAAAAAAAAAAAACAGCATACTGGCGCTGACGCCAGTATGCTGGATCGCATGGGGGAGAGAATATTTAGGGTGAACCACCTCTTTAAGTAGGTAGGAGGCAGACTGCCTTCCCTGTGTATCTATCACTCTCAGTGCCATCATGGGGCACCCAATTTGGAGGCAGCGTGGGCTCAAGGGCCAGCTTCTTTAGGGGAAAGTGCAGGGCCCCCCCCCATGCAGCTGGGGCCCCTGGGCAGTGCCCAGGTGTGCCCTCTCATTAAGACAGCCCTGAGGACACAGCATTCATTATCAGAACATTGTAAAAAGGATTGGATGCCAACAGCGTGAAAAACAGAAAACCTCATTAACTAAGTATCAAAAACTATTACACTGATACCAGCAAAAAAGGTCATTGCTTTAATTAAAAAAATGCAAGCTGTGCAGAAAGAATGCAAAATAGCATGCCGAGTAAAAACAAGTGCAAACCAGAAAGGTGCTGAGAGATGGTTAGTTCTGATCTGAGTACAAAAAACAATCTTTGTTACAAATTCATTGACCATACAAAACTATGCACACATTTTATCTGATGTAGGGGTCTAATTATTGAAAGCTGTGCTAGGAATCTAACACGAATGTAGAAGATCTCTTTGAAAATATATAAGTCCTGAGATATACAATAAAACCTTGGTTTGAGAGCGTTTTGCAAGACAAGCAACATTTTTAAATTAATTTTGACTTGATATACAAGCGATGTCTTGATATAAGAGTAGCCTCATGTCACAACTGATTATAAAATAGAAGAGGCACCTCTAAGTGTAGCAATATGGTTACATTTAATGAAGGTACAACTTTTAGCAACTCACATGGTCGATGAACAAAACAGGCCCATCTTAGTATGCAGGCATCTGGGGTAAAGCTTTCGGATCACTCTACTGCAGGGTAGTCTTCCCAGTCATGAAAGCAGAATGAGAGCTGGTGAGTGCCGGTGGTGAGGATGACCGTCTATGTGGATCGCTTTACCCCGGATGCCTGCATACTTGGGTGTGCCGCTTTTAATCATCAACCATGTGAGTTGCTAAATGTTGTACCTTCATTAAATGTAACCATATTGCTACACTTAGGCCTTGTACACACGAGTGAATAAATCCGCTGAACATGGTCCGACGGACCATTTCAGCCGAAAAATCCGCTCGTGTGTAGGGGCTAACGGACCGTTCTGGCCGGATTCCTCCGGCGGAAAATTTCCAAAGCATGCTTTGGAATTTTTCCGCCAGAGAGCTGTCCGTCAGATATGTCCGCTGGTTAGTACGGCAAACCAGCGGACATATCTGCCCGTGCATGCGTCGTATACTGTGAATGGATCCGACGCATGCGCGCGGAAGTGTTTACTTCCTGGTGCGGTGACGTGGCGGTCACGTGGCGGCGTCAACGTCACCGCCGCGTCACCGCGCTGTCCGCCGGCGGGGAATTTGATCCGATGGTGTGTACAGCCATCGGATCAAAGCAATCCGGCGGACAGATCCGAATGGTAACGGTACGTCGGACCGTTCCCATCGGATCTATTCCCTCGTGTGTACAAGGCCTTAGAGGCGCCTCTCTTCTCTTTTATACTCTGTAGCTCCTGCTGGATTTTCCTTCTAATCCCCTCGTGGAGACTTCAAGGTGTGGATGGACATTTTATAGTTACACAACCCATCAAGGCAGGAACAAAAAGTGTTTCTGGACAGCCGCACCTTAAACAAATTGTAGCCTTTATTAAAAGAAGGACAGCACTACAAGTCACAGCAAAAATATAAATAAAACCTGGCTGCTGACGCGTTTTGCACTGGAACTAGTGCTTAGTCACATTGCTATAATCTTTTTATATGGACTACAAACTGAAGGACTGATGAATAAATGGTTGTGGAACAAATCATCTGAGTTTCCATTATTTCTTATGGGAAAATTCACTTTGATATACAAGTGCTTTGGATTACAAGCATGCTTCTGGAACGAATTATGCTCACAATTCAAAGTTTTACTGTAATGCATTTGCAGTGAGACCCCTATAGTATTTATTGGTAGTAATGAAATCATCTGCATAGAAAAGAATCAGTTTCTGCCATAAATCACTGCGAGAGTTAAAGGGGTTGTAAAGTTACATTTTTTTTCCCCCTATATAGCTTCCTTTACCTTAGTGCAGTCCTCCTTCACTTACCTCATCCTTCCATTTTGCTTTTAAATGTCCTTATTTCTTCTGAGAAATCCTCACTTCCTGTTCTTCTGTCTGTAGTCCAAGGGAGGGGGCGAGGGGAGGGGGCGAGCACGACACTCCACACCAGGGAGAAAGCCTCGCATTACTGTGTGGAGTTACAGACAGAAGAACAGGAAGTGAGGATTTCTCAGAAGAAATAAGGACATTTAAAAGCAAAATGGAAGGATGAGGTAAGTGAAGGAGGACTGCACTAAGGTAAAGGAAGCTATTTAGGGGGAAAAAAAAAATCCTTTACAACCCCTTTAAGCCTGGTACACATGATCAGAAAATGGTTTGAAAAATACTGCTTTTGAAGCGATTGTACGATAATCTGATCGTTAGTACACAGCTTTCAAGAGCCGATCACAAAATACATTTCAATTATTCGAAGGGACAAACTCGAACATTTTTCTTGTACGACACATCGTACGATTTTTGTTTAACCGCTTGCCGACCAGCTGCAGCGGCAGGTTGGCTCGGCTGCACGAATCGTCATAGCCGTACGTTGGCTCATACACGGCGATCTGGGGGAGGTGTGCACAGATTGGCCAGCGGGTGAGCCAATCAGCGGGTCCGGCGGACTCGATGTCCGGTGGCCGCCCAAAATCATTCCCCGCAGTGACAGAACGGGGATCTGCTAAAGTAAACAAGGTGAATCTTTCTATTTTGTAAACGCTATGGCCCAGATTCAAAAAACACTTACGCCGACGTAAGTGCAAATATGCGCCCGTAAGTGCAAATTTGCGCCGGCGTATCTGTACGCCGGACCTACAAACCAACATACGTCTAAAAACTGCCCACCCTACGCAGCTTACTTACCCCGGCGTAGCGTGGGCGTACTTTTCGTCTGGACACATGTTGCTGCTCCCATTGATTAGGCATTCAAATATGCAAATGAGGAAAATATGGCGATTCACGAACCTACGTGCGCCCGACGCATGCTACGCAAGGTGCGCGTAAATTGTACGTCTGGTGTAAAGTTATTCCCCATAGATGAGGCGCAACCCGGCAACAGACATGCAAAGGTCTGCCCCACAGAACACAGCCGGCGTATTCGGCGTACATTACGTTCACGGCGTACGTGGTGATCCGGCGTAGCTTAGGCAGTTGTGCCAGCATAGTTGTGAGCATGCGCATAAGTTTGCAGCTTCATGCGTCCACGTCACGGCTGTGTCACGGCGCATGCGCAGTTTGTGATACGCCGGGCGTAAAACACTGCACCATGCTCGGACTATCATTTGCATTGGGTCACGCCCACTTCCACCTACGCCGGCCTGCGCCTTCGAAAAATACGCCACGCCGACGCAGCGTTGGGAGCAATAGCTTGCTGAATACAGTGCATGCCTCTCCGCTTGCTTTGGCGTAGCGTACTGTGTGTGCGCTACGCCGGCGTTAATGTGCCCCCACTCTCTGTGACTCTGGGCCTATAACTTTTGCACAGACCAATCAAAAAAAGGTTTTGGGGATTTTTTTTTCCCCCAAAAATATGTAGCAGAATACAAATGATACAGTTTGCTGGAGAGCTTGTTCTGTTAAAAAACAACAGACTTACTGTCTGGACCACTAGATGAAAATAGAAGAAATAAAGCCTAAGAAAAGAAAACTAACGCAGCCATCACATCTAAGAATTGGTAAGCCACAATCTAATAAATGGGTTTAATATTACGGAGAGCCTACAAGGCATTTTCCTTGATTGGCGTTGTTTCCTGAGAAGTCTCTCGGCTCTGGGGCAATCATTCATTTCACTCGCTGCCTCCTCTGGGTCCATCAATTCATCAGCTGAGATGATTGCAGCCTGGAAGCCACATGTACCGGGTTGTACCTCATTCAGCATGTGTGTCTAGGAGGCCTTTGTGGCTTCAAAAGCTCACTATATAAAAAGAATCTCCAGCTTTCCCTTCCAATATCCTTCTGTACTGGTCAGCAAATGTTGTAGAAAAGGGACTTTTCCAGAGCTGGAATTGCCACGCAACAGATCATTAGACCTTGGTATCCAAAATAGTGACTACAGCTATAGGAGCCCAGGGGCCTGAGATGGGGCACACTTAATTTTGGTTGGATTCACACTTAACCACTTGCTTACTGGGCACATTTACCCCTTCCTGCCCAGGCCACTTTTCAGCTTTTAGTGCTGTCACACTTTGAATTGGTGGTCATGCAACACTGTACCCAAATTACATTTTAATTTTTTTTAACCTCCCTGGTGGTATTCCGGCTCGGGGTGAAATTTCAGTACCAAAAGCAGTAACCCCCGAGCCAGACTTGGCATCGCATCGGATAGCCATAGCCGCCGACTGTATCACTCGCCCCGGCCCTCCGGCGCGCCACGCCATTGGATGTGATTGACAGCAGCGCGAGCCTATGGCTGCGCTGCTTTCAATTCATCCAGAGTAGCCAATCAACGGCCAGGCTGAGCAGCGAAAAGGATGTTGGGGGCGAGCGCGGGACTTTCGAGGGGTTAGGTAAGTATAACGGGGGCTCGGGGAGGTCGGTATTGTTGGACGTTTTTTCACCTTAATGCATAGGATGCATTAAGGTGAAAAAACATTTACCTTTGCAAACCCTTTAGGCCCCTTTCACATGGGGCAGTGGACAGGCCCTGATTTACTCCCTTTGCCGCCCCAAGGCCAGGTCCTTCAATGCTGCCCCTGCCTGCACAGTACAGGTGGGACATTAACCTGCCGGGGGACTTTTTCGGCAGGACACTGAGAAGCGGGGGGGGGGGGGGGGGGCGGCGGGAATTTTGCTGCCAAAAATGACATTGAGCATTGGGGGTTGCTGCTGCCGAAAATGACAAAAGGACATTGAGAACCCGGAGGGGGGTTGTGCTGCTGCCAAGAACTATCTCACCTCCTCTTCCCTCTGTTTTTTCTCCTCTCACCATCCGCATGACAGGGGGGAACTCCCGATATGAAAGTAAAAGTGTCCTCTCCTCTCAGCCGCAGTGCCGTCCCTGCACCCACTGCCGCCCGAGGCCTGGCCTTGTTGGCCTTGTCTGGAATCCCTGGCAGTGGAGGTGCGCTGGCGGTATTGCGCCACTAAAAATAGCGGCGCTTTCACATTGAGGTTGCTGGGCAGGAGTTTTTCAGGCGGTATAGCAGCGCTATTTTTAGCGCTGTACCGCCTGAAAAACTCCTCAATGTGAAAGGGGTCTTAAAGTTCTCTTTTGCAGTGCATTAATGCACATTACCTCCAGGCAACTCATTCAACACACCTCAACAGATGAGAAATTGCACATTAACTTTTTTTTAGCAACACAGCATACCACAAAGCACAAACCACTGTGGTGTGATGTTTCTCTCTACTGTACTGTGGGATTCACAATAAGGCTAGGTTTACAAAGCAGCAGTCTCCACCCAGGGCCAGATTAAGAACATCATGGGCCTGGTGCTGAGGATTTTGGTGGGGCCTTTTATAAATAATAAATAAATGCGTGAGAATCACAGCGCAGCAATGGAGGGCCCAGTCTGAAAATGTAAGTGTACCCTAATGTGCTAATATGCTGTGCATTTGTACATTGTGGCATAACCTACCCCAGGGCCTCTAAAAAGTAGTAATGTCAGGAAAGTTTACTACCGCTTTAATATCACAGGATCCCAGAAAACTCTCATGGGGCCCCCTACTGACCCAGTGGCCTTCGGGCAGTGCATAAGTGCATAGTTGCCAACATTTAAAAAATATTTTCAGGGCCACTTTTTTCACAAGTGCTATATTTAGAGTAGCTAACATCCCCTATGTTCCTCTGTACATCACAGTAGTAATCACAAAATTAAATAAGTTCTAATAATGGAACAGAACAAATATGAGAACTGAGATTTCCTGAAGTGTGTCCATTGTAGAGCTGGTAACATTGAGGGTATTCAGTATCATTTTAAAGAACTGTTTTTGCGGGTAAGCGACAAAGGGGAGGAGTACAGATGACAGATGGTATATACGTGGGAAGTATGAGCAGGTGAGTGAGAGGAATGTGGAGGGTCTAACATTGGGCACTATGTACAGGAGAAGAGTGCAAAGGGTACGGCAAAAGGCACAATGTACAGGAGAGGAGTGTGGAGGGTATGACAGTGGGCAGTATGTACAGGAGAGGAATGTGGATGGTATGATAGTGGGCACTATGTATAGGAGAGGAGTGTGGAGGGTATGACAGTGAGCAGTATGTACAGGAGAGAAGTGTGGAGGGGATTACAGTGAGCAGTATGTACAGGAGAGAAGTGTGGAGGGTATGACAGTGGGCGGTATGTACAGGAGAGAAGTGTATGACAGCAGGTACTATGTACAGGAGAGGAGTGTGAAGGGTATGACAGTGGGCAGTTTGTACAGGAGAGGAGTGTGGGGGTATGACAGCGGGTAGTATGTACCAGAGAGAAGTGTGGAGGGTATGATGGGGCAGTATGTACAGGAGAGAAGTGTGGAGGGTATGACAGTGGGCAGTATGTACAGGAGAGGAATGGGGACAGTATGATAGTGGGCACTATGTATAGGAGAGGAGTGTGGAGGGTGCGACAGTGGGCACTATGTACAGGAGAGAAGTGTATGACAGCAGGCACATGTACAAGAGAGGAGTGTGGGGGTTATGACAGTGGGTGCTCTGTACAGGAGAGGAGTGTGGAGGGTATGATAGTGGGCACTATGTACAGGAGAGGAGTGTGGATAGTATGACAGTGGTCACTATGTACAGGAGAGGAGTGTGGAGGGTATGACAGTGGGCACTATGTATAGGAGAGGAGTGTGGAGGGTATGATAGTGGGCACTATGTTACGTACAGGAGAGGAGTGTGGATAGTATGACAGTGGTCACTATGTACAGGAGAGGAGTGTGGAGGGTATGACAGTGGGCACTATGTATAGGAGTGGAAGGATGTTTAGGGACTGCGTAGTGGTTAAGCGGGTCATACATGGATTGGAATTACACCAATTATGCAGAGACCAGCCATAGTCGATCTATGTATGAGCTAGCTGGTTTTACACAAGTCAATCTATTAATCGACTTGAGTACAACCAGCCTGTTTTTCCCAAAACAATCAGTGCTGCCAGCTATAGATAGCAACAGTGATCATTGTACTCACTGGCAGAACACAACAACACTACAGGAGTGATTCCCCCATCTACAGGTCAGCAGGTGAGAGGGTGTGTGGGGACAGGCTGGGGAGAGATACCAGTCAGTGGCTGGGTAGGCACTGGCTAGTATCAGAGCCAGATACACACAGGTTACATACGTCGTGATCGTTAGAGCGAGAGCAATAATTCTAGCACTAGACCTCCTCTGTAACTCTAAACATGTAACCTAAAAAGTTTTTAAAGCATCGCTTAGGATAGCAAAAAAAATTGTGCCAACTTTAGTGTTTTTTTTTTAATGAATGAGACAGTTTATTTCCAAAAAAAACATGTTTGAAAAATTGCTGCGCAAATACAGTACCGTGCTAGAGCTGCACAATTAATCGTTAAAAAATTGTGATCTTGATTCAACCTCCCTGACATCTCCAATGCAGAGTTTGCTGATTCTTTCATATAACAAGTGGAGAGACTTTCAGCTGTCAAAAGAAAATAGCTGGGCAGTCTGCCAAGTTCTTATCAGGAAACATTGTAACTAACGCTTTCTTCATGTAAAGAAAATATCCGGGCAGTCTGCCAAGTTTGTAAACAACATGAAACATTGTAACCAACTTCCTTTTAGATCAAACTTTTGTGTGTAAATGCAAGAAATGTAACCACTTAAAGTCCAACACTTGTTAAAAAGTTAAAAAGCAATATTTTTTGCTAGAAAATTACTTGGAACCGCCAAACATTATATATATTTTAACAGAGACAAAAATGGCGATTGCTGCAATATTTAATGTCACACTTTATTTGCCCACTTCAATGAATGATAAAAACCATAAAAACAAAACAGTAAAGTTAGCCCATTTTTTTTTCATTTTAATGTGAAAGATGATGAGAGAATCGCGATCTATCTTCTAAGCAAAAAAATTGCAGTTGTCATTTTAGCCAGAATCGTGCAGCTCTATACTGTGCAACATAAAAAGTTACAAAGACCACCATAGAGTCATTTCCTAGCAAAAAACAAATGATGATTTTTTTCTCAGTCTGCTGCAGTGTGTCAGCTTGTATTTATAATGGCCGCTCTGTAAGTAGCTTCTGACAGGCTGTGCAAGCAGGCCCGTATCTCCGGAACCATAAATGATAGCCATCCCATATTTTGACCGGTTGTGGGGTAGGTCTTCAACTGCCTACCCCCCAAATGTGGGGTTTCTGTAACCTCTGGTCATCGAGCTACATCCCCCGAAGTCGATCTTTTCTTCTTTTTTTTGTTTAGATTTTTTTTGGGGCAAATGGGCCTATCTTGAGAAAGGGGCCTGGAGCTGCAGCTCCAACAGCCCCTATGTTAATCCGGCCCTGTCTCCACCATCTTTCTGTAAAGCGATCCATGGTAAAACACTTTTATGAGGGTGGTAGAGCAGTCGCTTCCACGCATTTAGGAGGGGATACAACCATTTGCAGAACGGCAATTTTACAGGAAATGTACATACCACATGCATTTGGCTCATGGTTGTTGCATGATCCCATTGACTTTAATGGGTGAGTTTGGCAGGTGGTGCTGCCTGTCAAACTTGACAAGCCGAGTTCAATTTGCCATGGTCCAGAGCAAAGCATAGCGGCTGCGCCGTGTGTATAGTCCCTTTCAGCTGCCTTGTTAAGCAGCCCATAGATCAGTCAGTTTTTTCATTCAACCTGAGGGTTGAATCAAAATAAAAAAACAAGCTGACTCAAGTACCCCATCCACACATTTAGTGTGTATGGGGGAATCCTCCTCACTTGAGCTTTAGCGGGGAGATTTTCCTGCATCGAGTGGTGAAAATCCATCAGGTACAGAAGTTGATCGGTAGATTAACTTCTGTACAATCTCAGTGCCCATAAATGGATCAAAATTCGTCCTGCTGGTTTTAGACAGTAAAAACATTGCCAAATTGCCCACTTCTGCTGCCTGTTTGAACAAGGTCTAAATCAGTGGTTCTCAACCTGGGGGTCGGGACCCCCTAGGGGGTCGAATGACGATGTGCCAGGGGTCACCAAATCCTGGGCTGTTTCTGAAGCCTGTGCTGCTCTCCCAACCTTTTTGTGGCCTCCCAGCTGCGCTGTTCCTGGATTTCGCGGCCGCCCAGCTGCGCTCTTCCTGGAGCCTGTGGCCGCCCAGCTGCGCTGTTCCTGGAGCCTGTGGCCGCCCAGCTGCGCTGTTCCTGGAGCCTGTGGCCACCCAGCTGCGCTGTTCCTGGAGCCCGTGCTGCTCTCCCAGCATTTTTGCGGCTGCCAAGCTGCGCTGTTACTGGAGCCTGTGGCCGCCCAGCTGCGCTGTTCCTGGAGCCTGTGGCCACCCAGCTGCGCTGTTCCTGGAGCCTGTGGCCACCCAGCTGTGCTGTTCCTGGAGCCTATGGCCACCCAGCTGCGCTGTTCCTGGAGCCTGTGGTCGCCCAGATGCGCTGTTCCTGAAGCCTGTGGCCGCCCAGATGTGCTGTTCCTGGAGCCTGTGCTGCCCAGCTGGGCTGTTCCTGGAGTCCGTGTTGCTCTCCCAACCTTTTCGCGGCCGCCAGCTGGGCTGTCCCTGGAGCCTGTGGCCACCTAGCTGGGCTCTTCCTGGAGCCCGCAGCCGCCCACAGAGACTAGAGGTCAGTTGACTGGTGAGGAATGTGAAGTGGGAAGGACTGGAGGAGACCCTATCTCCTGATTATGGCATAGGTGTCACTGCTACGAGAACCCACAAAGTCAGAGACACAGTAAGACTGGAGACAAAGTGAGTAACACTACCTGTGATTGTAGTAGTCATTAAAAGTCTCTACTACTGTGTAACGGCTACCCAAGTAGTGAGAGGGTATCAGCCGTTGGAGACGTCCTTTTCCCTGGCAAGTTGCTGTATGCAAGGAACGCCGGTATAATCCCATCCGCGAGATCCAGAGAGAGAGTCAGGTTCAGTTGTAAAAAGAGCAGAATAATAATCCCATCGAATGTCCTTTCAAGAACGAGATGGGGCTACGTTTTGAAGGGTCAAGTAGACAGCTTTAATGGTACATCTCTAGGTTTATATCTAGTTACAAGCTTGTGAGTAATCAAAGGGAACAATGGAACTCTCCACCCCCTCCTTACACAGGGGGGCTTCAAGGTAGACACTTTGGCACCAGGCTACAGAAGCCACATTCCTTTATCAATAGAATTCAATTAGCCTTTAGAGTATTACTCCATCACAGATAATCTTATCAGTAGCTAAACATTTCGGCACCTCAAAGCTTGACAAGTTCTTCTGAACATAATTGACATGCTAATTCAATACACCTGACAGGAGACTGCTAATTTGTAATACAATACACAAAAGAGAGTCAATTAGCTGGAGAAGAAGACATTAGAATTTAGCAGTGAAGGAGTCACTCTACAATTAACCCTTTGAGCTCAGAATTAACAAACTTAAAATAGCCCTACAGATATCTTAGAATATAATGTGGATAATCCATATCTAACAATCCTATCTCAGGTAGTTTAGGATATCATTCATCCTATTGTAACACGTCATTTGGTTCTTTGTATGTCCCACTGCATGATTATTATAGGTGTACAGGCAGAATACATATTTCCGTTACATACAGTTCTCAAAAATGAAAATAATTTTACTGTTAGGGGTCCCCACAACTTGGGCAATGTTATCAAGGGGTCACAGCACAAGAAAGGTTGAGAACCACTGCTCTAGACCAACCTTTCCCAATCTTTTCAATGCAGAGGAACCCTTGAAATAACATTCTGGTCTCAGGGATCCTTTCCTAAAAATGACTATATCTACAATTCATGAAACATTAGTGTGATGGCCGGTGGGAAGAATGCTCCTTACCCCTTGTGTTCATTGGAAAGAATTACCTCCTTACAGATAGCTACAAAAAAACAATGGTGTCAGTGGAAACGTATGTAGCCCGTGGGTTGCTACTAAAGTTTTTATGTTGAGTAGTTTATTGTTTCTTAAAGGGGTTGTAAAGGATTTTTTTTCCCCTAAATAGCTTCTTTGATCTTAGTGCAGTCCTTCTTCACTTACCTCATCCTTGCATTTTGCTTTTAAATGTCCTTATTTCTTCTGAGAAATCCTCACTTCCTGTTCTTCTGTCTGTAACTACACACCGTAATGCAAGGCTTTCTTCCTGGTGTGGAGAAAGCCTCTTGAGGGGGGAGAGGGCGAGCAGGAGTGTCAGGACACCCACTAACACACACCTCCTTTCTCTATCTGCAAAGTTGAGAGTGTCCTGACTTGCCTGCCTGTGCCTCCCCCTCAAGAGGCTTTCTCCACACCAGGGATTTCCTTTACAACCCCTTCAAGTAAGGGTTTGGCTCCCTCTAGTGATCACTGAACTCTGTCAGGATTTTTTCTTCTGTTCAAGAAGCAAAACAGCTATGCATTGTGGGATATGTAGTTTGGAGGAGAAAGTGACTCATGTTGTTTAAATCAGTTCGGAACTACAAGACCCACGATGCCTAGTCACAGAATAGCCAGCTGGGAATAGAGATAAAAGGATAGGCGTGGCCTGCTTTTGGCCTCTTTAGATGCCATTCAACTGCCAGAAGGAGGTCTATGTGTATGACCAGGAGTGAGAGACTGCGGCCTACAGCGGAGATCCGGTACGCCCGCCCCAAAGGGATCTTTGTGGACGGCCCTGCTAATCGAGCAGGTGGATCGGCTTGTGCTTCAGAGCATTTTAAGCTATCTGCTTCCCTGCCAATCGGGAGTAGCAGCACGGCACGGTGGCGCCATCTTCACTGATGGAAGCACCAGAAGGAGATTCCGGACGAGTCTGCCAGCCAGCTGGGATCCACAGTGGTGAGAGGGCACCTGACCATCCAAGTAGTGACTACAGTAGTGAGTTTCCTTTCTACAGACTGCTGGTGAGACTTGTAGTTCCACGGCCGTGGATCTGCTGCACCTGGGCATCTTACAACCAGACTTTGGGGCCTTGCTTTTCTCCCCTGTGCTGTAAGGTTAGTACTGTATTACTTACACATAAGAAGGAATTAATAAGTGGGAACAGTTCTTCAGCTAATTAACCAATAGCATCTTATTCTACATTTTATGCCTTTTTGTTTCTCTTGGATTACAAATACATACACAAGTCAACACTGCAGTATAATATCAGGCTAGCTGAAGACAAACCGGAAATTGAGGAACATTTACCACTTTATTCCTTTAGAAAGCTTAACTGCTCTACATTGGAGAATTGCTCTGAACTGCAACCTAGGGGGAGCCATTTAATGAGATCTAGTTAGAACTTGCATTGCATTACAATATTCACTGTTTGTGCTGAGGCCTCAGTGGGAAGGTATTTAATACATGTGTTAAAAGTATTGAATATCTATCTCCCTATGCACCTGTTCACATATATCCACATCAGATTGTTATTTTGTACAAGTGTTTGATATAACTGCACTGAACAATATCTCTGTCAATCACAACCTGTGTTCATTCATTGTTTAATCGTATCATTTTTTTTGTTTTATTCTTTACCATAGTAAACATTCTTGAGTGGTTCAGTGATTTTGTCTGAGTTTCTCATTATTAACATGGTATTTTACAATTGAACCCAAGGTGTCAGAGGTAAGAGAGAGTGTGCAGAGTCAGGGTGGCCAGTGGGGTATAGAGTCAATCAGCAGCCCCCATGGGGGTAGCGCTACACTTATTTGTGGGACAAACATTGCTAGTTGCTCAAGGAACCCCTAGCAACCTCTGAAGGAACCCTAGGTGAGAAACCCTGGTCTTGACATCCATGTGCATGAGGCCTTATCCATTATTTAACTTCATTAGAAGAGCAGTTTGTAGGATGTAACAAATGCTGTTACAATCAATGTAATCAACGTGCGTATTGTCATATAAACATTCTGGCAGATTCACAATTCTTTTAGTTTTTTTTGATGAACTCTCTCCTATGCATGTACCGTATATACTTGAGTATAAGCCAAGTTTTTCAGCCTTTTTTTTAAAGCTGAAAATACCCCCCTCGGCTTATACTCAAGTCAGTGTACCTGAAATTGAGAGGCTGTGGGCGTCCAGTTTAGAAGTCGCAGTCTCCTCCCTCTTCCGTGATAGGCGTTTCTCAGCAGACGTAGTTCGAACATTCTCTCATCCTCGGACTCAGTTTCCCCGCAGACACTGTGTTCAGTATTCCGCCAATCACAGATGTCTTTTCATCCTCAGACAAGAGGACGTCCATGATTGGCGGAACACTGAACACTGAGAGAATGTCCTTGATAGGCCGAACTGTGTCTGCTGAGAAACACCTATCGCGGAAGGGGGGAGGAGACTGCGACTTTTAAACTGGACGCCCACAGCCTCTCAATTTCAGGTACACTGACTCGAGTATAAGCCGAGGGGGGTATTTTCAGCCTTAAAAAAAGGTCTGAAAAACTTGGCTTATACTCAAGTATATACGATACCTGTATAGGAGAGAGTTCATCAAAAAAAAAACGAAAAGAATTGTGAATCTGCCAGAATGTTTATATGACAATACGCATGTTGATTACATTGTAACAGCATTTGTTACATCCTACAAACTGCTCTTCTAATGAAGTTAAAAGGCTAAAACGCCTATCACGGAAGGGACAGGAGGAGACTGCGACTTTTAAATAATGAATGGATGCCCGCATCCTGTCAATTTCAGGTACACTGACTCGGGCACAGTGAGGCTGCAATGGGCACAGTCAGGATGGGCACAGTCAGGATAGGCACAGTGAGGTTGCAATGGACACAGTGAGGTTGGCACAGTGAGGTTGCAATGCGAACAGTGAGGTTGGCACAGTGAGGTTGAGCATGGTGAGGTTGGGAACAGTGAGGTTGACACAGTGAGGTTGGGCACAGTGAGGTTGCAATGGGCACAGTAAGGTTGCAATGGGCACAATTGACCCTCTTTTCCGCTTACATTAGCCACTGAATTCTCACCCTAGGCTTATACTTGAGTCAATAAGTTTTCCCAGTTTTTTGTGGTAAAATTAGGTACATCGGCTTATATTCGGGTTGGCTTATACTTGAGTATATACAGTACTGTAGTTTGTGTCTCAATAGTAAGTTCCTCGGTCCTGTTACACAACCAGGAAACACACATCGTGCTGTGTTGAAATTTTTTCTGAGTATATTGCTTTGTCAGACAAGACAATGAACATTACTTCCGATCTTTATCCTATGTTGTCCTCAGTACTGGGAAACAAGGCTTCATATAGATTTCCATGTCCTCATCGTGCATTGCAGTCTATCACACTATCACATGCTATGAAATCTACAAAGTAAAGTGATGAAATCTACTTCTCGGTTTGTGGCCAGATTGCTAAATTCAGCTAAATGCACTTGTTTGTCTGGTTTTCACACACTGAGTAAGGTGTAACAGTGCATACTGTATATACAACCGCTGCTGCCTGGATATGGCATTTTCTGTAGTTATGATGACCATTATTGGTGTAGGTGGCATCAACATCTTCTACTATGTACAAAACACCCAACAACAGGTCTATAACATTACAACACAGACAATGCAATGTGAGAACTCTTCCTAAAAAAGCTAACATTCCAAAAGGGAAAAGAGACAAGAGGTAATGGATGTCTGTCAGTAGTAGAAATATTGTAAAATGCATATTGTAAAGTAATGAGAGAAGATGGTGCAGGATTGCTTCATGGTGATTCGTTTCCTTAGCATGATCTAGTTTTTTTAAAGCGATAGTAAACTCTATGGGCCAGATCCACAAAGATCGGCGTATCTTTGTGCGGTCGTAGCGTATCTTCTTTATGCTACGCCGCCGCAACTTAGAGAGGCAAGTGCTGTATTCACAAAGCAATTGCGTTCTAAGTTACGGCGTCGTAGCGTAAATGGGCCGGCATAAGCCCGTGTATTTCGAAGTAGGCAGGTTGTGGGCGTGTAGTATTATAATGAGGCTTGACCCCATGTAGATGCATGTCCGTAGGAACGGTGCATGCGCCGTCCGTGGACGTAACCCAGTGCGCATGCTCCGACTCATGTCCGATCGAATTCCTAAGATACGTCGAAAAATGCTATACGCAGCCGCAACTTAGAGAGGCAAGTGCCGTATTCACAAAGCACTTGCGGCCTAAGTTATGGCGGCGTAGCGTAAATGGACCGGCGTAAGCCCGCCTAATTCAAATGTGTTTGATGTGGGCGTGTTTTATTTAAATCAAGTGTGACCCCACGTAAATCATGGCACCGTCCATGAACGTATTCCAGTGCGCATGCTCCAAATTACGCTGCTGAGTCTCATTGGTTTTCGACGTCAACGTAATTTACGGCCAGCCCCATTCACGGACGAGTTACGCAAACGACGTAAAACATGAAAAATTAGACGCTGTCCTGACGTCCATACTTAACATTGCGTACGCCTCTATATAGCAGGGGTAACTTTACGCCGGACATACGCTTACGCAAGCGACGTAAAAAAAATGCGCCAGCCGCAAGTACGTTTGTGAATCGGCGTATCTAGCTCATTTGCATATTTGACGCGTAAAACGACAGAAGCGCCCCTAGCGGCCAGCGTATAATTGCACACAATTATACGCCGGCGTAGGCAAGTTACGTCGGCGGAGGAAGCCTATTTTTTAGACGTATTTGCCTTTGAGAATTGGCGTAAAGATATATTTAAAACTTTTACCTACAGGTAAGCTTACAATTAAACTTACCTATAGATAAAAGTAATTTTCTCCTAAAACGTGCACCATTTAGGACAGGGGTGCCCAACCAGTGGCCCGGGGGGCCTTCTGATGTGGCCCGTGACCTCCTGCTCTGGGATGGAATAACATAGAATAGAATACTGTTATTAAAGGTAAGCTTATTACTAAAATCATAGGGCCAGATTCTCATAGATTTGCCCTGGCGTAGCATAAGCCATTTACACTACGCCGCCGCAACTTAACAGAGCAAGTGCTGTATTCTCCAAGCACTTGCTCCGTAGTTTGTGGAGGCGTAGTGTAAATGGCCCAGCGTAAGGCTGCGTAATTCAAAGGGGGCGGCTTGTATTTAAATTTAGCGCGCCCCGTGTCGATCGAACTGCGCATGCGCCGACCGGGGAAAAAGCCCAGTGCGCATTCTCCAGCTCACGTCGGAAAGCGTCGTTGAAACCGACATCAAAACAACGTGATCGTCACTTACGCAATGGCATATTCGCCAACGACTTAGTAAAACGACGTAACCGACGGAAAAAGCCGACGCTGACCCAACGCCATACTTAACATGGCATCCGATGGCATCCGACGGTACTGCGTAAGGTTACTCCACATATTAGCAGGGGTAACCTTACGTGGACGAAAACGACGTGAGCGACGACAGGGCGGCGTAAAAGCGTTCAGGAATCTGAGTAGTAGCCTCATTTGCATAGGCAAATGAGAAAACAACGTAAAGGCCACCTAGTGGCCGGAGTTGTCATTACATCTACGATCCGCCAGTGTAATTGTATTACACTTGTTGGATCTTCACCCGTATCTATGCCTAAGTGATTCTAGGAATCACTCGCATAGATACCCGGGGAAAAAAACGGAGATACCCCGTCGTATCGCCTCTGAGAATCTGGCCCACAGTGTGTATATATGGGCATATCTGTCTGCAGTGGTTACTGGGCTACTTTCAAACTGATCCACAGGTTCAGAGAAGTGCACCTGTGGGTTACCTGCACTGAGCTATAGACTTCTATTACCTGCCAGTAATAGAGCTATAGAGCCGAGTGGGCTGCCATCCTACCGCTCCGTTTATTGTGACCCGCGACCGGTTACCAAGTCTCCTAAGTAGCCCTTGCTCTTCAAAAGTTTGGGCACCCCTGATTTAGGAGATATTGTAGCAGTGACGTCACTGGTGCATGCGCTCTGAAGTAACTCCATACTCGTGTCGTTCCTTTAAAGCTGTGTGCCATGGCTGAGACTCCTGCATTCACAGAGTGACGTCGGCGTCGCTTGGCCACTTAACGGCCGTAGTCTGCGAGCCTGAAAGAAAGACCGGTAAGATGGAAGCCTCTGCAGTGGTGACAGCGCAGGCAAGTCTTTCATATGCGGTGCATACTAGCACATTATGATATTGCCATATTACTGTAGCACCCTGGGGTTTAGTCAAGGAGCTCCTCACTAATTAACTTTCCAAGAGTAGTCATCATGGTCGATTGATAGATACTGTATCTATTGTAAATGTGAATAATAATTGCACTTTCCTGAAAAAACACAAGCAAACCAAAAAGAGGAAAAAGAGGAGCAGCTGCATAGGAATGTGACACAAATTCAAAGTGCAGGTAAATATGCAGCGCTACATATAGTAAAGTGAAATGTGGAAAAAAAACACTAAACAGTATACACCCAAATGGGTGTAATAGTGAAACAAATTATAATCAGTCCACACGTGAAATTATGATCAAGTCACGCAAAAAATCCAATGTAATAAAAGTGTCCATCATAAGTGGATGTACATAACACAGTAGAGATGTCATGAGATTAAATGGACCATTCCAGTGACAATTCTTCAAGCCAAAGGTATGGATAAAATACGCTTACCAGAACTGTTGGACCCGATAACAGATCGAGCATGCGGTATCTCAACCAGCTAGTTGACCAAACTGTAAGCGGAAATCCTAAAGAGTGTAGAGTAGGCCTCACTGGTGTCCAGATGGTGTCAACCAGGAAAAAAAAACAACAATGGGCCCAATATTCCTCAGCTGAAGGTTGATCCAGTGCCAATGTCCCAACCATATGAGTGGCTAGGACATCGATAGAAATCCACAAGACATCTTGTTTCTGGTGAATAGAACCCCTTTCAAGGGTGATAGGGACCAACTGGAGAGACTCAAAAAGCGTTCATCCACAAAACATCAAAAGAAAGAAAAAATAGGGGCTGATGGATGGTGCAGGTCAAAAGGATAGGTTTTAAGTAATAAAAACCGACATACAGGATAAAAGCGACCACAGTTCAATAGAAAAGGGGGGCAATATGGGGAGCGGTGTACCTTGCCAAATGTGTTTCGTTCCAAGTACTGGGGCATCTCCTAATACCCCAGTAGAAGTCCTATTTGGAACGAAACGCATCAGTCCAGGTACTTGTCTACTTGTCAATTGACGGCGGCAAGGTAGCTCAGTTGTTCTGACAGGACGTCATATGACGTCCTCGTCTTTTAAAGCCACTGGCGGCGCGTGCGCACCCTGCCGCCTTGCTGGGAACTCGATGCGCGTGCCCGGCGGCAACGATCGCCGCTGGGTACCCGCGATTGCCCAGTAACTGAGCAGGGACGTGGAGCTCTGTGTGTAAACACAGAGCTCCACGTCCTGCAGGGAGAGGAGACCGATGCTGTGTCCCTTGTACATAGGGACACAGATCGGTCACCTCCTCCAGTCACCCCACTTCCCCTACAGTTAGAACTAGGGTTGTCCCGATACCACTTTTTTAGGACCGAGTACAAGTACCGATACTTTTTTTCAAGTAGTCGCCGATACCGAATACCGATACTTTTTTTAAATGTGTCCCCAAATGCAGCCATGTCCCCCACATATTGCAGCCATGTCCCCCCCACATATGTAGCCATGTCCCCCACATATTGCAGACATGTCCCCCACATATTGCAGCCATGTCTGTCCCCCACATATTGCAGCCATGTATGTCCCCCACATATTGCAGCCATGTGTGTCCCAAACATATTGCAGCCATGTCCCAAACATATTGCAGCCATGTCCCCCACATATTGCAGCCATGTATGTCCCCCACATATTGCAGCCATGTATGTCCCAAACATATTGCAGCCATGTCCCCCCCCCCACATATTGCAGCCATGTCCCCCCCACATATTGCAGACATGTCCCCCCCACATATTGCAGACATGTCCCCCCCACATATTGCAGATATGTCCCGTCCCCACATATGTAGCCATGTCCCGTCCCCACATATGTAGCCATGTCCCGTCCCCACATATGTAGCCATGTCCCGTCCCCACATATGTAGCCATGTCCCGTCCCCACATATGTAGCCATGTCCTGTCCCCACATATGTAGCCATGTCCTGTCCCCACATATGTAGCCATGTCCTGTCCCCACATATGTAGCCATGTCCCCCCCCACATATGTAGCCATGTCCTGTCCCCCATACCTGATGTGCCGCAAAGCCGCCGCTGCTGCCGTTAATCCCGGTGCATGACAACGGCGAGCATTACAAGCTTTCGCTTGTATACTTGTAAAGCCCGCGCTGCCATGTATAGACACTCCCCCTCTTGTGATTGGACGGATCCGTGATTGGACGGAACATGAAGTATTCTATTTCGGTATCGGGGGTATTTGCGGGAGTACAAGTACTCCCGCAAATACTTGGTATCGGTCCGGATACCGAGTATAGTATCGGTATCGGGACAACCCTAGTTAGAACACTCACTAGGCTACACATTTAACCCCTAGTGGTTAACCCCTTCCCTGCCTGTCACATTTATACAGTAATCAGTGCATATTTATAGCACTAATCACTGTATAAATGTGAATGGTCCCAAAAATGTGTCAAAAGTGTCTGATGTGTGTGCCATAATGTCGCAGTCCCAATAAAAAAATGCAGATCGCCACCATTACTAGTAAAAAAAATAATAATAAAAAAAATCATAATTATGTCCCCTATTTTGTAGGCGCTATCGCTTATTGCGATTTTTTTTTTTACCAAAAATATGTACAAGAATACGTATCGGCCTAAACGGAGGAAAACATTTTTTAATTTTTTTTTAAAATGGAATATTTATTATAGCAAAAAGTAAAAAATATTGTGTTTTTTTCAAAATTGACGCTCTTTTTTTGTTTATAGCACAAAAAATAAAAACCGCACAGGCGATCAAATACCACCAAACGAAAGCTCTATTTGTGGGAAAAAAAGGACGGCAATTTTGTTTGGGAGCCACGTCGCACGACCGCGCAATTGTCAGTTAAAGCGACGCAGTGCCGGTAGCTGAAATTTCGCCTGGGCAGGAAGGGGGTAAAACCTTCTGGGGCTGAAGTGGTTAAAGTAGAACTATAGGCACAACTTTATTTTTCATTTTGGATTGTAAGAGGGGGGTTATAACCCCTGTCAGATGTTTTTTCAACATCTGTTTCCCATTAAAGATATTTCCTTTTACTTCCTGTCTAATAGTCAAACAGAAAGTGAGAGGAAATCCCTGTAATTTAAGCAAATCCATCGAGGACCCCTAGGTCTCAACAACTAGTGTCCCCATTGGAAGAGATGTCCTTTTCTGGGGCCACCCAAAATTTGGGATTTTCTTTACTTTCACTTTTAATGATAATGGTAAACAGGAAAATAGAGAGAATTAATCTCCTTAAGGTGTGTGTGTGGGGGGGGGCACAGACATCAGTACAACCTGACAGATGTTCTAATCCATCTGCGCTCTATCCAAAACTAAAAAAGTATGTTTTGCATATAGTTATACATTAACCATCACTAAAGTGTAGCTGCTTATCTTCCTAAAGCAGACCTTCACCCTCCTCATTCACTTAAAGGGGAACTAAAGCTGAAAAAAAATGTGAACAGGCAGGCTCTTTATTGTAAGGGAGACATGCCACGTCTCTTCTACAATAAAATACACTTACCTGCCTCTGTAATCTTCTGTAGAATTTACATTGAGCTGCACATGTATAGTGACTGCTTTCCTGCACTTGCACAAAGGTGACGTAACCCTGTGCTGACCAATTATGATGGCCAAAGACTGGCAACCAGGAAAAGATGCTGAAGAATGGCTTTGCGGTAAGGTGACCACGTGTCCCGGGTTGCCCGGAACAGTCCCGCATTTTGCAGGTCTGTCCCGGGCACATTTATTCCAGAACAATACAGTGTCCCGGAATGAAACGGACACAGCCACCCCCCCAGGCCAATCTGATGCCCCCAAAAAAGGCTGCCACATCACCGCTTTACTCACTGACAGTACTTGTCCTGGCCGGGAATGCCTGGAGGAGCACAATGTTGAGGATAACCCACCAAAACAGATAAGATAAAAGAAAATGGAATGGCACTGCAGGGGTGATGTTCCTTTTTAACCACTTCCATACCGGGCCAATTCTGGCATTCCTCTCCTACATTACTCAGAACCCCCAAACATTATATATGTTTTTTTTAGCATACACCCTAGGGAATAAAATGGAGGTCATTGCAACTTTGTATCTCACACGCTATTTGCGTAATAAGTTTTAAAACACTTTTTTTGGAAAAAAAAATGTTTCATGAATTAAAAAATAACAAAAAACAGTAAAGTTAGTCCAATTTTGTTTGTATAATGTGAAATATGCTGTTACGCCAAATAAATAGATACCCAACGTGTCATGCTTTAAAATAGCACACATTCATGGTGCCAAACCTTGGTACTTAAAAATCTCCATAGGCGACGCTTTATTTTTTTTTACAGGTTACCAGTTTAGAGTTACAGAGGAGGTTTTGCGATAGAATTATTGCTTGTGCTCTAACGCACGCGGCGATACCTCACATGTATGGTTTGAACGGCATTTACATATGTGGGCGGGACTTACATGTGTGTTCGCTTCTGAGCACGAACTACCGGGCACAGGGGCGTTTTAACCTCTTGAGGACCGCTGCACAATGTTATACGTCGACAAAATGGCATCGCTGGGCACAAGGCGTACATGTACGTCCCCTTTAAGAGCCCAGCTGTGGGTCGCGCAGCGGTCCTCTCCTCCGTGACCGTCACTGCGGGAACAGCGGACCCGATCGCTGCCGGTGTCCCATGATCGGGTCACAGAGAGGAAGAATGGGGAGAGGTACGTGTAAACAAACCTCTCCCCGTGCTTCCTAGTGTGGCTGTTATTGATCGCCTGTTCCATGTGTTAGGAAACGAAATCCGCTGGACCGTTTCAGCAGACAGATTCGATCGTGTGTACGGCCGAGCCGACGGATTTGGCCACCCGACAGATTTCAAAGCATGCTTTGAAATCTATCGGGTGGGAATCCGTCCGCCCGACATGTCTGCTGGTTAGTACACTTACCAGCAGACATGTCGTCCCGCACCGCCGCCGCACCGCCGCCGAATGGATTTGGCGCATGCGCGGAAGTGTTTTACTTCCTGGTGCGGTGACGTGGCGGCGTCAACGTCACCGCCACGTCACCGCCACGTCAGCGCGCTCTCTGCTGGCGGGGATTTTGGTTTGCTCGTGTGTACACGCGAGCAAACCAAAATCCCAGCAGACAGATTTGTTCAAATCTGTCGGACGGACAGATTTGAACAAATCTGTCTGCTCGTGTGTACGAGGCCTAAGGCCGCGTACACACGAGGGGATATGTCCGCTGAAAACGGTCCGATGGACCGTTTCAGCAGACATCTCCGCTCGTGTGTATGGGCTAGCGGACAGATTTCTCCACCCGACAGATTTCAAAGCATGCTTTAAATTCTATCCGGTGGGGATCTGTCCGCCCGACATGTCTGCTGGTTAGTACACTTACCAGCAGACATGTCGGCCCCCACCGCCGCCGCGCCGCTGCCGAATGGATTCGGCGCATGCGCGGAAGTGTTTTACTTCCTGGTGCGGTGACGTGGCGATGACGCGGCGGCGTCAACGTCACCGCCGCGTCACCACTACGTCACCGCGCCGTCCGGCGGCGGGGAATTTGATCCGATGGTGTGTACACGCCATCGGATCAAACTCCCGATCGGACATATCCGATGGAAATGGTCCGCGGACCGTTTTCATCGGATATATCCGATCGTGTGTACGCCGCCTAAGACTTGAGAGGCTGTGAGGTGGGCAGCAATGGGCAGAGAGTCGCTGATTGTTGCCATTACTAGTAAACCAAAAATATGTCCCTGGATTTCATTTTAAAAATCTGGTCACCTTATCTTTATGGAGAGATGCAGGATCAATAAGACCCCACATCTCTCCTCCAGGCTGGAAAGCATGAGATCGGAAAAAAAAATTCACCAATTTCATGCTGACAGCCGCAATCGCTGCTTTGTTTTCATCCGGGGCCCGGGTGTGACAGTCATAGAGATGACTGGTGACCATCCGGTCACTGTAAATCTCTATGGTCGTCATCCAGCCGATTCTTTCTTGGCACAGGAGAACCCGGAGAAGCACCGGATGGCGGTGGGAGGGGGGATCTCCTCCCGCAGCCTATAAGAACGATCAAGCTGTAAAACTGCTGCTATGATCGTTCTTATTGTACACAGAATCGCCGGCTGGAAATAATGATATCTGAATGATGCCTGTAGCTGCAAGCATCATTCAGATATCCCCCCGAAAGTCAACAATGACATATGATGGGGTGCGGTAACAAGCGTGTTCACCCTCGAGGGTTAGGCCAGTCATACAACAGTAACATTTTCATTTTTCAAACATTCATTCAATTGCCTGAAGGTTAGTCAGAACAAATCAACAAACTTTTTTGTTGACCATAGTGATAACAACATTCAAAAGAGCAATATGGAAATTTTCTATTGTGTCTTATCTGAACAAATAAAATTCTAACGGTGAATATAATTTCCATTTGTGGAAAAAGTGTACTTGTAGTGCTCATGTGCTTCACACAAAGAAACCTGTTTAATACGTTTGGGATTCCATGCAAGTAGCAGGTCTGAACAAAATTTTAAACGAACGGCGCATGCTCACAGTGACGTCAAAATAACTGCCTAAGATACGTCAAAACACTGCCTACGACGTGAACTTAACCTACGCACAGCCCTATTCACGTACTACGTAAACGGAGTATAAATCGACGGCGTTCGTTCCCTGGTCAATACCTTTGCATGGGTTGTGCCTCCTATATGAGGAATAACTTTTCGCCGGACGTAACCCTTACGCAAATCGCTTAAAACATGCGCCGGGCGCAAGTACGTTCTTGAATCGGTGTATCTCCCTCATTTGCATATTTGCATCGTAAATCAATGGGAGTAACAAATGCGTCCAGCGTAAATATGTGCCCACTCTACGCCAGCGTAGGCAAGTTACGTCGGTCAGATGAAGTCAGTTTTTTGGCGTATGTTAGTTCTATGGGTACGGCGCAAAGATACGCTGCGTAAGTGTACATATGCACCGTCGTATCTCGAGATACGTCGGCGTAAGTGTTTTGTGAATCCGAGCCTATGAGACTTTCCTCTTTTTGGTTCCCTCTTCTTTCCATTTGTTGCAAGTTTAGCAAGATAAATGTAGAGATATGGGAGTACAGGGCATGTGGAATGGAGTCAGAAGACTCGTTATCGATTATGTAATATGTTTGTACTGATGAAAAATTGTTTTGCATATAAATTGGACCCTATGCCACATCCAATTGTGTTCCAGCCAAGGCTGGTTTTCCATCACTAGAGAATGAAGACACACAACCTATGCCTCCTTTAAGGCCCCGTACACACAAGCAAAAAGATTTGTTCAAATCGGTCAGGCCGCGTACACACGATCGGATATATCCGATGAAAACGGTCCGCGGACCATTTCCATCGGATATGTCCGATCGGGAGTTTGATCCGATGGCGTGTACACACCATCGGATCAAATTCCCCGCCGCCGGACGGCGCGGTGACGTAGTGGTGACGCGGCGGTGACGTTGACGCCGCCGCGCCACCGCCACGTCACCGCACCAGGAAGTAAAACACTTCCGCGCATGCGCCGAATCCATTCGGCAGCGGCGCGGCGGTGGTGGGAGCCGACATGTCTGCTGGTAAGTGTACTAACCAGCAGACATGTCGGGCGGACAGATTCCCACCGGATAGATTTCAAAGCTTGCTTTGAAATCTGTCGGGTGGAGAAATCTGTCCGCTAGCCCATACACACGAGCGGAGATGTCTGCTGAAACGGTCCATCGGACCGTTTTCAGCGGACATATCCCCTCGTGTGTACGCGGCCTTAGACAGACCGATTTGAACAAATCTGTCTGCTGGGATGTATTGGTTTGATCGTGTACACACGATCAAACCAAAATCCCCGCCGCCAGACAGCGCGCTGACGTGTCGGTGACGTGGTGGTGATGTTGCCGCCGCCACGTCACCGCACCAGGAAGTTAAACACTTCCGTGCATGCGTCGAAACCATTTGACGCGTGTGCGAGCAGATATGTCTGCTGGTTAGCGTACTAACCAGCAGACATGTCGGGCGGACGGGTTCCCAGCCGACAGATTTAAAAGCATGTGAAAATGAACTACAGCGCTAATTAAATTAATAATCCCAGGAACACCTAATAAACAACTAAATAACAGCTGCTATCCAAGTGTTACCAATCCAAGAAACAGTGAAAAATATGTATATAATGTGGATGCGCTAGTGTTAACTTAAAGGTGTAAAACATACAAATAAATCAAGGAGAACCAATCTCCATAACTGTGAGTGATGATAATATGAACATATAAGTGATAAGTCCTTAATCAGGTGCACAGTGAAAAGCAAAAAAAGTTCCAAACAGGAAAAACATACGATGCCTTCCTTCAATATGAATGTAGATCTCAGCACTTCAGCACTGTAATCCGATGACCAGACACTCATAGGCAGATGAATATGAAAGGAAAAAGAAAAAACCTCATTGCACAGACATCAAAAACAGTCGGATAATACGATCCAATACATCAGCAAATGCACTCACGAATCCCCGCTTTGTAAAAGCATGAAACGCCACTCAGTGTGCAGTCTCCTCGATTCGATCCGATGGACTCGGATTCGATCGTAGGCTCCTCCCTACGCGTTACGTCACGGGCACGCGACTTATTCATGTTTTTCCTGTTTGGAACTTTTTTTGCTTTTCACTGTGCACCTGATTAAGGACTTATCACTTATATGTTCATATTATCATCACTCACAGTTATGGAGATTGGTTCTCCTTGATTTATTTGTATGTTTTACACCTTTAAGTTAACACTAGCGCATCCACATTATATACAGATTTAAAAGCATGCTTTCAAATCTGTCGGCTGGCCAAATCCATCTGTTTGCCCGTACACACGATCGAATCTGTCTGCTGAAGCGGTCTGGCAGACCATTTCCAGCAGACAGATTTGATCGTGTGTACGCGGCCTTACACAAACCATTTGTCCTCTTCTTCCTATCCTGACATAGATTGCAGTAAAAATGTGTAGTTAGTGCCTCTGCCTTGCAGTATTGGGGTCATTGGTTCAAATCCCAACCACAATATGCATAGAGTTTGCATGTCCTCCTTGTGCAGGAGTTGGTTTTGCCCCATACTCCAAGGACATGCTTGTAGTTTATTTGGCTCCTGTATAAATTGGCCCTAGTATATATTTCACAACGTGATTCCTCTCCAGCCTTCATGCAAAAAAGGTCTGACAAAAGCGAGGTGACGTACAACACATACAACGGGACTATAAAAAGGGGAAGTTCCCTTCAAATAGCCCCACCCTTTGGGCTGCTTTTGGGCTGCATACTTGATTCTGAGCATGCACATTTTTTTCCCCCTCGGAAAAAAAGCATACACACGACCGTTTTTCACGACGAGAAAAAGACTGACGGGAAACACGACGAGAAAAAAGAGAGCTGGTTTCAAATTTTTTGCGGGCAGTTCTTTCGTAGAGAAAATTACCACGGAGCATACACACGACCGGTTTTCTCGGCCAATATAAAAAATGGCAGTTTTCTCGTCGTGAAAACCGGTCGTGTGTACGAGGCATTCGATTGTAAACTTCTTGATAGGAATGTAAAGTGCTGCTATAAATATCTCAAATAAATATATGAGATGAAGAGCAATAAAAACATATGTGCAGTCTGTAAAACACAAAAAGGAAAACCTACCAAGTGAAGTGGTTAAGTGGTTCTAAAGGCTCAAGGTTTTTTATGCATGCATGAATGAAGGTAAAAAACCTTCTCTGTGCAGCCCCCCCCACAGCCCCTCCCCCCTAATACTTACCCGAGCCCCACTGCGATCCAGTGATCTACAAGAGAGCCTCGGCTCCCCGGGACTCTCCCTCCTCATTGGCTGAGACAGCAGCGGGAGCCACAGCTAAGTATGTTTTTGTATGTTGTATAGACTCTGGCCAGGTTTCTTGGGCTGGAGCACCCCTCCCCCTCCTCATTACCTCTTATTAGTGGCCACCAGTGCATAGGAGGAATCCCTTCAGTTCTCCCATATAGAGGAGTTTATCTCTCATGGTTGAGACTCAGGATCTTTCACTCTATTACTAGGTTAGGACCCACTAATTTGAGCTACTTTGTCGCAGTAAGTGGGCTTAGCACTATATGACCATATAGTGTGACCAAACCCCCGTATTTTTGAATATGTTCAGGAGTTTTTACCTAGCCTTGCAGGATAAATGTCATTTTTGCATGTGTGCGCTATAATCTGTTTTGTATTGTCTTTAGTCTTATAGCAGCACCATCTTAGATGTAAACATTTTTAGAGTGTGCCCCCCAAGTATGCTTTTGTGTGTGAATGGACATGGGCTCAGGAGTAGGGTTGCCATCTGTCCTGGACACCTGAAACCCGGACACATTATTCAGACATGAATGTGTTCCTTGGAACGGGGCCTGACATGAGGGTGAGAGGGCACTATGTGTGCCGCATTACTATTCTCTTTGAAGTGCCTAAAGGTGTCCCAGGTCTATAACAATCCTATAGTATATATTAAAAATAAAATAAAAATTTGCTGTGTGCCGCTTAAGTGTTCGGGTTTGGCTTGAAGAAAAAGTGGCCTGCTTGGGTGCCACCATTGCAAGCTGTTTGCTGTGGGGGCAATCGGAAGAAGGGAGGGGCCAGGAGCTCCAGCAGGGGACCCGAGAAGAGGAGAATGCATTTTATATCACTTTTAATTCTATTTTAACTGACTGCCCGGTTTGCCCTGGGTTTGTTTACAGTGGTGACTGTACTACCTATGCTGGACACATTAACTTTAGTTAAATTTTATCTAAATGTTGAACCATTGCAGTTTTATTTTGCCTTCAGTTCTGCTGCTCTGTGTTTGTGCCGACTAGCAGTATGCCTGAAATATGACAGATATACAGTACAGACCAAAAATTTGGACACACCTTCTCATTCCAAGAGTTTTCTTTATTTTCATGACTATGAAAATTGTAGTCACACTGGAGGCATCAAAACTATGAATTAACACACGTGGAAATATATACATAACAAAAAAGTGTGAAACAACTGAAAATATGTCATATTCTAGGTTCTTCAAAGTAGCCACCTTTTGCAGCAGACACATCTATAGAACAACTGTTAAGAGGAGACTGTGTGAATCAGACCTTCATGGTAGAATATCTGCTAGGAAACCACTGCTAAAGAAAGGCAACAAGCAGAAGAGACTTGTTTGGGCTAAAGAACACAAGGAATGGACATTAGACCAGTGGAAATCTGTGCTTTGGTTTGATGAGTCCAAATTTGAGATCTTTGGTTCCAACCACTGTGTCTTTGTGTGACGCAGAAAAGGTGAACGGATGGACTCTACATGCCTGGTTCCCACCGTGAAGCATGGAGGAGGAGGTGTGATGGTGTGGGGGTGCTTTGCTGGTGACACTGTTGGGGATTTATTTAAAATTGAAGGCATACTGAACCAGCATGGCTACCACAGCATCTTGCAGCGGCATGCCATTCCATGCGGTTTGCGTTTAGTTGGACCATCATTTATTTTTCAACAGGACAATGACCCCAAACACAGCTCCAGGCTGTGTAAGGGCTAGTTGACCAAGAAGGAGAGTGATGAGGTGCTGCGCCAGATGACCTGGCCTCCACAGTCACCGGACCTGAACCCAATCGAGATGGTTTGGGGTGAGCTGGACCGCAGAGTGAAGGCAAGAGACCCAACAAGTGCTAAGCATCTCTGGGAACTCCTTCAAGACTGTTGGAAGATCATTTCAGGTGACTACCTCTTGAAGCTCATCAAGAGAATGCCAAGAGTGTGCAAAGCAGTAATCAAAGCAAAAGGTGGCTACTTTGAAGAACCTAGAATATGACATATTTTCAGTTGTTTCACACTTTTTTGTTATGTATATAATTCCACATGTGTTAATTCATAGTTCTGATGCCTTCAGTGTGAATCTACAATTTTCATAGTCGTGAAAATAAAGAAAACTCTTGGAATGAGAAGGTGTGTCCAAACTTTTGGTCTGTACTGTATATGTACCTTTGTACTTCTACCTTCCAGGCATATAGCAGGAAGTAACTGTAGAAATTACCAAGCTCCACCTGAACTTTTCAATTCCATTGTGATATTCTGTACACAGCTACCCCTTTTCACCAGAAAGACTCAAAGATTAACGATACACAATGTCTAAGCTATTTAACTCTTTCCCTGCCAGAGGCGTTTTTCATATTTTTTTTTTGCGCACCTTTTAAAAGCATTTTCCTAACAACAAGGCGAGATGGTATGATCTGAAGGAGTTTTTCTTTCAGGCTTCATGAGGTACATAAATGACCCACATCTAGAGCAAGGGCTTTCTCCAACAATGGTCAAAGCTGCACAATTTGTTTTTATCTAACGTCCCCTTACCTGCATAGGAAGTTTTTTTTTATAAAGGTGAGCTAACACTTTAACCACTTAAGAACCAGACCAATATGCTGGTAAAGGACTAGGCCCCTTTTTGCGATTCGGCTCTGCGTCAACTTAACTGACAATTGCGCGGTCGTGCGACGTGGCTCTGACAATTTTTAAAAAAATGCAATTTTTTTTTACTCTTTGCCATAATGAATACCCCCCAAAAATATATAAGAAAAACTTTTATTTTCCCTCATTTTAGGCTGATACTTATTCTTCTAAATAGTTTTGGTAAAAAAAAAAAAATCACAATAATCGTTTATCGATTGGTTTGCGCAAAATTTATAGCGTTTACAAAATAAGGGATAGTTACATTGCATTTTTATTAATATTTTTTTTTTTGTACTACTGTGAACTGTGCCCAAAACCGATTAAACCTGTCAGTGTGTGCACTCTAAGCCTTGGTTCACACTACCTAATAGGGTAGCCCGTTTATTTTAATGGGCTGTCCTACCCGCGGGTAATATAGGGAGAGAAGTCCTTGACCCTTTTGTCAAATTGCGCAGCACCGAACCTCATGGTGCTGTGGAACCATGTTATTTGGCGAGCGAGAAGACGCGCGTGTTTTGCAAATGTGTGGCGGTGGAGAATTGAATGAATTAATGAAGAATGAATGGTACCCCTGCATGTCTGCTAAACAGACGTGCATTTCTCTGCGTGGTGAGAATGCTCTTGATTTTGCGCATGTTCCCGATATGCAGATATGTGAACAGAGCCTTAGCCAGTGTATAAAATTGTAAACGTTTTTGTCATTAGCAGTAGTGCAATATGCTTGTTTTTTTATTTACTATTTAATTTCTGTTTAGCATTTGTAAAGAGTTTTTTTTTCCTTAGTGCTACAGGTGAGAAAGGTCCGTTGTTTTTTTTTAGGGTACAGCGTACATGTGCTATAATATGACTATTTAATGTTCATGGATAGGTATGAGCTGAACACCCCCCTGTTCGGTTCGCACCAGAACCTTCGAACGGACCGACCGTTCGTGCAAACATTTAGAACCCCATTGACGTCTATGGGACTCGAACGTTCGAATTCAAAAGTGCTAATTTTAAAGTTATTGTCGTAAAACGTCTTTGAGAACCCGGGTCTTGTCCCAGGGAACATGTATCAATGGAAAAAAAGTTTTAAAAACAGTGGCCCAGATTCAGAGAGAATTGGATTCTCGTAGCGTATCAGAAATACACTACGCCGCCGTTTCTTACCTGGCTCTACGTGGAATCCAGGTAGATTTTGTCCAGTAAACGACGGCGGCGTAGTGTATTTCTCCCGTCGCAATCCATATAGATGAGTAGGGGGCGTGAAGGATTTAAAATAGGCGCGTTCCCGCGGCGATCGAACTGCGCATGCTCCGTTAGCAAATTTCCTGCCGTGCATTGCGCGAAATCACGTCGTTACGTCATTCGTTGTTTGAGTAGCGTCGTTTACGGACATTTCTATTCCCGAACGAGTTACGCAAAAAAAAAAAAGTAAGCGATTGCGAAGACCACTCGTATCTTCGTGGATCGCCGTAAAAACACATTTGCATATCCCGACGCATGAAAACGTCGCGAACTCCTCCCAGCGGCCGCAAAAATATCGCAGCGTAGATCCGAAGGCTTACGAAGACGTAAGCCTCTCGGATCGAAGCCCGAAGCCGCCGTATCATGGTTTGAGGATTCAAACTAGTGATACGGCGCGCGAAATTTGAAATTACTCCTGTCTAACACCAGTTAGACAGGCGTAATTGCTTTATGAATCTGGGCCAGTGATTTTAATGATGCTTAAATAAAAAAATACTTTAAATATCGTACCTGCTGGGTGTCTATAGTATGTCTGTGAAGTGGCACATGTTTAGAACTGTCCCTGCACAAAATGAGATTACTATAAGAAAAAAGTAATTTAATACTGCTTGCGGCTTTAATGTAATGTTTGGTCCCTGCAATATGGATGAAAATCATTGAGAAAAATAGCACAGACACACAGACAGTACACGCACCACGTAGCTTTAGGTGCACACTGCAGAGGACACGGGCAGTACACACTACGTAGCTTTAAGTGCAAACTGCAGAGGACAGGGGCAGTACACACCAAGTAGCTTTATGGTGCACACTGCAGAGGACACAGGCAATACACCACGTGAGAATACTGCAACTAGCACAATCACCTGCCTGCCAGTAAATTAGGAAGAGCTAATCTAGCTAAACTATACAGTGTATAAATATATGTACAACACCTGGGATGTATATATATCCTCTACACACTGTAACTTTGACTAGCCTGCCTGCCTGCCTGCTCTATCTACCTACTAAAAATGACACTTTTTCTCTCTCTGTCTTCTTGGCTTTGGCTTGGCCAATTATGGCTCTCCGTTTTTTGCAAGCTGTGATTGGCCAAGCATGCGGGTCATAGTGCTTGGCCAATCATCAGCCAGCAATGCACTGCGATGCCGTGATGAATTATGGGCCGTGAAACGCAACTCGAATTTGGCGCGAACGGCCCAAACCGTTCGTAATGAGTTTGACTCGAATACGAAGCTCATCCCTATTCATGGAGTCATTCTTGGGTGAACTTCCACTTTAACACTTCTCTATGGAGCTCAGTTATCACAAGCAATGCTTGTTTACATTTTTCTCTTATCTGGCTATCTATTGGTAACTTTACTCCTTCCATTTAAAATGCACCAGATCTAAAGCTGAACTCCAGGCAAAAGTAGATAAAAACTCTCCCTGCACCTCAACGGTTAAATGCATGTTATGCTCGAAGGCCTGGTTCACACCTATGCACTTTTAGTGCACCACAGTCCATTTAACATAGTTTCCCATGGAACACATTCTGTAGTGCAAATATGCAAAAGGCACTAAAACTGCATAGGTGTGATTGAATCAGGCCTAAAGGATGGAAACTGTACTTTACCTGCCTGATCCCTGGTTTCCACGCAGGCTCCTTTTGTGCTGCTAAAGCGGACCCTGCTGTCTCTTCTTCTCCATGCTTCAGCAGTTGCAGCTCTGATGTCATCAAGTACAATGGAGGGTCCAAAGCCTTGCATTGGATGTGAGGATACCACATGACCTTTGAGTTATCCACTGCAGGCTGCTTTTCAGGGGGCCAGCAAGGGCTGCCGCACTGGTGAACAAACCGTTTGTGATGCAGATTTATTTTTATGTATCTTTGGATAAATTCATCATAGCTGCTTAGTTTTAATATACAGTGGAACCTTGTAATCCAAAGCACTCGCATATCAAAGCGAGTTTCCCCATAGAAGTCAATGGAAACAAAGATAATTTGTTCCACATTGACTTCTATTGCATGCAATACTGCATGTGGTCTGAGGTGAGGGGGCGCCGGAGAGACTCAGAAACTGCTCAGATGCACTGGGAAACAGTATTTCTGAGTGTTTCCAAGTATTTCCAAACTGCTCCAAGTGTCACCGGCCGCCCCTGTACCTCTGGCCAAATGTGGTACTGCATGCCCCAGAGGCTTGAATCCTGCTCGTTTTGCAAGATAACACTTTTGCAAATCGTTATTATCGTTTAATTATGCGAGTCATAATAAAAATAAAAAAAATTGCTCGTATTGCGAAACACTCGCAATCCGCGTTACTCACAATTCGAGGTATACACTATATTACCAAAAGTATTGGGACTTAACACGCACACGAACTTTAATGGCATCCCTGTCTTAGTCCGCTAGGGTTCAATATTGAGTTGACCCACCACTTGCAGCTATAACAGCTTCAACTCTTCAGGGAAGGCTGTCCACAAGGTTTAGGAGAGTGTCTATGGGAATGTTCGACCATTATTCCAGAAGAGCATTTGTGAGATCAGGCACTGATGTTGGACGAGACGGCCTGTCTCGCAATCTCCGCTATAATTAATCGGGTTGAGGTCAGGCCAGTCAAGTTCCTCTACCCCAAACTTGCTCATCCATGTCTTTATGGACCTTGCTTTGTGCACTGGTGCGTAGTGATGTTGGAACAAGAAGGAGCCATCTCCAAACTATTGCCACAAAGTTGGGAGCATGAATTTGTCCAAAATATCTTGGTATGCTAACGCCTCAAAAGTTCCCTTCAGTGGAACTAAGGGGCCAAGCCCAACTTTGGAAGAACAACCCTACACCACAACCCCCCCCCCCCCCCCCTCTACTAAATGATTTGGAACTTGACTTCCCCTGCTCCTGTTCAGGGGAATTTCTATATGCTGTGGAAAACAATACCAGAGAAAGGTGCGGTCTCTTTCAGTGATCCCTCTGTTACCTCTCATTTCCATATTGTTTTAGTGCGGTCCAACTCATTGATCCCCCTGTTCCTGTCCCTTTCATATTGTATCAATACTGTTCCAGTCATTGATCTCCCTGTTCCTATTCCTTTTGCATTGTATCAATGCTGTCCTAATCATTGATCCCCCTGTTCCTGTTCCTTTTGTATTGTATCAGTGCTGTCCTAATCATTGATCCCCCTGTTCCTTTTGTATTGCATCAATGCTGTCCCACTCGTTGATCCCCATGTTCCTGTCCCTTTCATATTGCATCAATGCTGTCCCACTCGTTGATCCCCACGGTCCTGTTCCTTTTGTATTGTATCAATGCTGTCCCACTCATTGATCCCCCTGTTCCTGTTCCTTTTGTTTAGTATCAATGCTGTTCCAATCATTGATCTCCCAGTTCCTGTTCTTTTTGTATTGTATCAATGCTGTCCCACTCGTTGATCCCCCTGTTCCTGTCCCTTTTGTATTGTATCAATGCTGTCCCACTCGTTGATCCCCCCCATTCCTTTCCCTTTCATATTGTATCAGTGCTGTCCCACTCATTGGTTCCCCTGTTCCTGTTCCCTTTCTTTGTATCAATGCTGTTTCAATCATTTATCTACTGTACCTTTTACTGTTTCTTTTGTATAGTATCAATGCTGTCCCACTTGTTGATCCCCCCCTTTCCTTTCCCTTTCATATTGTATCAATGCTGTCCCACTTGTTGATCCCCCTGTTCCTGTTCCTTTGTATTGTATCAATGCTGTTCCAATCATTGATCTCCCAGTTTCTGTTCTTTTTGTATTGTATCGATGCTGTCCTAATCATTGACCTCCCTGTTCCTGTTCATTTTGTATTGTATCAATGCTGTCCCACTCGTTGATCCCCCTGTTCCTGTCCCTTTTGTATTGTATCAATGCTGTCCCACTCGTTGATCCCCCTGTTCCTGTCCCTTTTGTATTGTATCAATGCTGGTCCACTCATTGATCCCCCCTGTTCCTTTACCTTTTATATTTTATTAATGCTGTCCCACTCGTTGATTCCCTCTGTTCCATTCCTTTTCATATTGTATCAATGCTGTCCTAGTTATTGATCCCCCTGTTCCTGTTTCTTTTGTATCAATGCTGTCCCACTCGCTGATCCCCCTGTCCCTGTCATATTGTATCAGTGCTGTCCCACTCATTGACACCCCTGTTCCTATCACTTTTGTATTGTATCATTGCTGTCCCACTAATTGATCCCCCTGTTCCCTTTCATATTGTATCAATGCTGTCCCACTCATTGACCCCCCTGTCCCTATCCCTTTTGTATTATATTAATGCGGTCCCACTCATTAATTCCCCCTGTCCCCTTTCATATTGTACCAGTGCGGTCCAAAACATCATTGATCCCCCTGTTCCTGTCCATTTCATATTGTTTCATTGCTGTCCCACTCATTGATCCCCCTGTTCCTGTCCCTTTTGTATTGTATCATTGCTGTCCTAATCATTGATTCCCCTGTCCCTATACATGTTTATATTGTATCAGTGTGGTCCTACTTATTGATCCCTTGCCCCCTTAAATCCCATATTGTATTAGTGCGGTTGGGGCTGATCTGTCAAGTGCATGCTTTACTCCAATGTTTCTCCAATCCA